>OX411712.1:24467830-25667830 GCA_948252095.1 Dicycla oo | reverse complement strand
AACACAGTTTTCATTAAAATTTAAAGAAAACGCTACTTTTTACCGTAAATATGCTACAATAATAATATTATATTTATTTAAAAAAAATCCAAAATAACTTTTAGGTCTGTAAATCCATAAAGAAATAATTAAAATGCATACATTACCTTTTTGGATACATAATACTGGTACGGTACGGTACGTGCAGTCGTGTACTCATCAAAGAGTATGTAATTTTGTACTCGTCGTGCTTGACAACAAAAAAAATCCATCATTACCACAGAATATAAATACATAATTATGGCCTACGATAAGTCATCATAATAATGTATGGTCATCATTGCTGTTCTTGTTTAAACTGTTGCTAGTTGTGAATATTTTATCTTTTATGAATTAATAAAAGCGTGCTAGACCGTTGAACTAGCATTCTCTGTCTATGGTTGAACTCTTATCGAACTATCTAACACATAGCTTTACACAAAATAATGTTTTTTCATAAAGTGTGTTGTTCGTGAAAAAACTGTTCGTGAGCAATCAATCACTCTCTGGTTTACACATGTATATCGACGCTGTGTAGTGTAGACTTCATCATTATCTGCCTATCCTTTTTCCAAAATATGTTGGGGTTGGCTTCCAATCTAACCAGATGCAGGTAAATACCAGTATCCATTTCGCGACTGCCTATCCTGACCTCCGCAACCCAGTTACTGGGTAATACAATACCCCTTGGTAAGACAGGTTGTCAGACTTTCGGGCTTCTGACTATCCGTAACAACTGTCAAAGATCCACGAATGACAGGCAAGGCCAACTGCTTAACATGCTTTCCGAGCCAAAAAAAATCAGCCCATCGGGATGTCACTTGATTAGTCGGGGCAAAAGTTTTCTGATTTTAAATATAATAAAAAAAAACCAAAAAAGCAAAGAAAAAGAAAAAAGGGAAATGAGAGAGAAGAGATGGAGACAGGGTTTAAAGAGTCCCACTCGGTAAAGCCTCCATAGATTACTATACTGGGTGAAATTGAATCCATGGGCAATGTTTTAAGGGATCATTGTACAATTATGAACAATTTTTAGTATGGGACCAAAGCTGAAATCGCGAAAAAAAAAATCAGCTGTGCCCTACATATTGACGAGTTATGCGAACATAAATGTATGGAACAGCTGATTTTTTTTTCGCGACTTCAGGTTTGGTCCCATAGTAAAAGTTGATCATAGTGATGAGCACATACAATGATTTCTCAAAATATTGCCCTGGAATCAAATTTTACCCTGTTTAGTAGGTTAAAAAAATACCATGAAAATAAAGGGCGAGACGATTCCAAAAATATAACACGCTAAAACGTAAAAAATAAATAAAACCAGCCTGCAAATAATTTTTTTATTTTTTATTTTATTTCACTTCTACCATACTGTCTAGTCCTGTCAGTGTCGCGTAGTCTTAAATTATCGCGAAATTGAATTGTGTTCTTTTTATATAGTTTATCTTGACAATTCTCGGGTCCTTGACAGGGCCACGCTGACTCTCGGCAGCGCCTGTGTGCGTAACCTATGAAGTGCCTCTTTTGTGGGTCCGTACCTCAAAAGGTAAAAACAGAACCCTTATAGGATCACTTGTGTGTCTGCCTGTCTGTATGTCCATCTGTCACAGCCAATTTGCTCCGAATCTAATGGACCGGTTAAGTTGTTTGGTACACGTATGAATTTCCTTGACCCAAACACGGAAGTGTATCGTATTTTAAAATCAATTGTTTTAAAGTTATTTAAGTAAATAGACAAACATTTACCATTCCCCCCCTTGTCTCCGAAACTACTGAGCCTAAAATTTAAAAAAATCCAGAAAATAGTTCTATACTTATAGATTACAGGAAAAGTATAAGAAGTCTATGGTCTTAAAATAGTATGGTAATTCTCTGAATATTGTGCGTACAAAACTTTGCAGTTAGAATGTATGGAAGAATTGAATGTATTATTATATTAAGAATTGGATGTATTATTTCTGGTGTTTTCCCAGAAAAATTAAAAGTAACTATAGTCAAACCTTTATTTAAAAAAAGATGACAAACTAAACATGAATTGCTATAGACCTATTGCTCTTATACCTATATTCTCTAAGTTGTTCGAGAAGGTGATAAGCAACAGTTTGTATGAATTTTTTGAAAATAACAATATTTTCTCTGAAGAACAGGTGGGTTTTAGGAAAAATAAAACTATAAATTTGGCTGTGTATAAATTTCTCCAAAATTATGACAGGTCTAAATAATAAGCATCTAGTTACTGCGTTATATATGGATTTTAAGAAGGCATTTGATTATGTAAATCACAATTTATTGCTAAAAAAGTTGGAAGCATATGGTGTAAGAGGCAATGTTTTAATTTTAAGTCTTCTGAAATCCTATCTTTGCAACAGAAAACAATGCACTCAAATTACTCTCATATGCACTCCAATCTCGATTCGGTCCATCACCACCTTGAGACCGAGAAGCCGCACCTGTTTTTCCTAACGGAGACGAAGATAACAGCGGGGCTGTCGGACGTGGCGTACCTCAACTACCCGGGGTACTCTCTTGAACACAAGTTCAAGAAGCAAGCTGGGGTCTGTGTGTACGCCCGCGATGACATTTGTTGTCGTCGTCTCCGTTGCTTTGAGAAATCGGGTTTCTCTGCCATATGGCTACTTGTGGATAATGGCGTGGAGAAATCTCTCTACATCGGCATCTACCGATCGCATAGCGGTGACCAGGAGACAACAACGCAGTATGAGTGTGCTTTTCCTCGAATGACCCCTCGTGCTGTGCTGACGCGGTTGCGGACGAGATTCGGCAGGGGATGGAATATTTTATTCCATTCTCCAACATCCCGCTCGGTCACAAATCCCGGCCTTGGTATAATGCAGAATGCGCCCACGCTGAGGCCCGAAAAGAGACTGCCTACGAAGCCTGGGCCAAGGCCCGCGACCGCAAAGTTAGAGCGCGTAGGGTTCGCGCGAAGAAAAGAGCCTTTAATTCTGCCGCCAAGTTCTGCAAGCGGGATTTACGTAGGGCAGGTTTTGACCATGTCGGACGTATCGGGGCCAGGCTGGCTTCGCACTCTCCGGGTAGTAAACAGTTCTGGTCCCTGTCTAAAGACAAGGTCGCTGGCTCACTCTGCAACTGAGAAAGCAAATTTAATTGCATCTCTCTTTGCAAGCAATTCACATCTGGACGCTAGCTCCAAGCAACCACCTACTGTACCTCATTGTGACTCGTCGATGCCGGAGATCGCAGTTCACATTAAAGAGGTCCGAAGAGTATTGTGCAGTCTAGACAAGAACAAGGCCAGCGGGCCTGATGGCATTCCAGCGAGAGTGTTGAGGCAGTGTGCGCCTGAACTGTCTCCTGTATTGACACGTTTGTTCCGCCTCTCTCTTGAAAAAAGAACGGTGCCGAAATCCTGGAAGCTTGCAAATGTACAACCAGTGCCCAAAAAAGGCGACCGTGCAGACCCTGCCCATTACCGTCCGATCGCCATTACCTCCATTCTGTGCAAAGTTTTGGAAAGGGTACTGAACAATAAGTTGCTGATCTATCTAGAAGACAATGATCTCCTCAGTGTCTGTCTATATGGCTTTCGCCGAGGACGGTCAACTGGCGATCTTCTTGTGTATGTCACGCACTGCTGTGGCGAAGCCATTGAGAAACACGGCGAAGCACTGGCTGTATCGCTTGACATCTCGAAGGCCTTTGACAGGGTTTGGCACGCTGCTCTGCTCAGCAAGCTTCCTGCTTATGGCATCCCAGCTGATTTTTGTAGCTGGCTATCAGATTTCCTTAGTGAACGGTCGATCAGAGTAGTTGTTGACGGCTGCTCTTCTGACCGCTATTGATGCCGAAGTTCCTCAGGGGTCTGTTCTCTCTGCGACTCTTTTCCTGCTGCACATCAATGACCTGCTTCGGCCTGCTATTGTTGGGTACGCAGATGACAGTACAGTTTCAGAGAGATACTTGTCCAGCGCAAAAACCAGCGGGGCTGAAGTTCGTTCCTTGAGAGAGGCCATGGTAGAGCGGACAGATTTGACCTTAAGCCTTGTCTCCCAGTGGGGTGATGATAATCTGGTCTCTTTTAACGCCTCCAAAACACAGGCGTGTGTTTTTACCGCTAAAAAGAGTCGTTTCGCCCAAACTCCTACTTTTCGGGGTACATCTATTCCTGTAACTGATCGACTTGAGCTCCTAGGCATGGAGTTGACATCTGGTCTCAACTTCGGCGCCACCATCGAATACAAGGCCCAAACTGCGGTCATGAAACTGGGCATCCGAAATAGGGTGAAGCGATACTTTACGCCTGGACAGCTTTTAACCCTTTACAAAGCGCAAGTCCGATCCTGCATGGAGTATTGCAGTCACCTTTGGGATGGAACAGCCAAGTACCAACTAGCCGCGCTTGACTCGGTGGAACGCAGAGCGAAGATACTCATTGGCGACGTAAAACTGGTGGATGCCAAGCTTCATAGCTTCGCTCATCGCCGCAAGGTTGCCTGCTTCTACAGATTGTACTTCGGAGAGTGTGCCCGAGAACTCCACGACCTCATTCCACCGGCCCCCTTCTACCATCGGACATCTAGACGCACTGCCAGTTACCATTATTCTGGGTAAGCTCACTCCATCGTCGAGTTTGTCTCTCACTTCTGACCTAGACTAAAGTCAAGAGCAAACCCATAACAAATAAAAAAATATATATATAGGTATAGCAATTATTTCAAATGGAATTTCACGTCTATTAGTACAAACACATTTAAAATACGATAATAAATGAAGATAGTACGGACAAAAAACAAAAGGGGGAACAAGTGTCCCCAGTCTCCCCATACAATTTTCTACAAATTAATAGAATAACTGGAGTGCTACAAGTATCTATTGGTACCTTAATGATATTGTCAGGGGGGCGTAGATGGTAAACTTTTGTGAAATTTTCATAGAAATTCTATTGACAAAAAGAGATGGTCTTTTTGTTACGATTTTGACGACGTGCCAAAATAACCTTGTAGTGTTGTATGTCAAGGAATCGCAAAAAAAATAAGAGGATGAGTAGACTTTAGATTACAGATTTTAGTATCTTTTTTACACAAAGGCTTGGCAACACCTTGTGCTTTTGTAAGTAGTGTCTGTCACTGTCAAACTGTCAAATTCTCAATTTTATTATTAGTGTGATAGTGTCATTCAGTTTGGTGTCAGTCAATTGTTAGTGGAGTGTGTGGTCGTGTTTTCGCAAGTTTTTGTTTCAAGATATAAAACGATGTCGTAAAATGTTTGAATGCACGAATTTTATTGTACAAAGAGTATCGAATCTTGACTTAAGTTTAAAGTGATGGTGTGTTTTTGAAATGTCATGATAATTAGGTTTGAACTTAAAAAAAATAGGTAAGCAGAAAAATTCAATTTAACGTTATTCGGTTACCCAAAATAAAGTTGTTATTAATGCAGTAATTTCTTCTTTTACTTAATTCTATAAACAAAATGTGTATAAACATTTTCCGCAAATGTTTATCGGCTGTAGAGTGGTCGTTATTTACTAAGTTTGTTTATGTGAGAATTTATCATTTCATTATAAGAATTACATTTAGGAGCTAGGTTTTATAAAATAGAAGCATGTACTTGACTCCTAAACTTGGTTGTGTAAAATATATTTACTATCAGTTTTTGTTTATTTGGTTTTAAATTGAATTTCTAAATAATTTACAAGATGTTTAACCTGCAATAAAGCCCTCAATTACTCAATCACTCTACCCATTGCACTTAAAAACGTCCCTTTAATTAAATACAGAATGAAAGCCTTGCATTTTTTAGCTTGATAAATTGCTTATTTGCATCCCTTTTTACAATTTGTAATAAAAAATAAGCAAATGATAATAATTATCCTCTGGTCAGCAGGTCATTTGCATAGACCTTCCTTTGCTAAAAATAATAAATGAAAGCAATAGATTTTACTTATTATTTTTCGTTTTATTTATGACACAAAAGCTGATGCTTATTTCACAATTTTTATTACTTTGTATGTCAATTTGTTCTAGTAACACGTTCTGTGCGGCCGACACGTATGTGCGATTTTCGAACGTTCACCAAGTGCTACCGTCGCATATGCGTGTCCATACAATTTATGTACTTCCTTCGAATGCGGCGCGCCGCACCTGTGGGTTTTTTGTGCATCTCTATTGTTCTTGGCGTAATTGTTTTATGACTCATAAAAAATGGGAAAATTTTCAAACACACCTACGCGTCTGCCGCACTTGGGATTAGTTTGTAACGGCGCACATATGTGCCCAGCCGCACTGGGTAGCGTTTCTTCAATCGCGCCTGCGCGCTCATAGCACCACACGAAGTATTTTTTGGGCGCGTATGGGTGTTTGCCGCACAGGGTTTAGTGTATCATAAAGCAGCACTTGGAGTAAGTTCGCCAAATAATTCAGCAGTGAATGTGGTAATCAGGGATGGATTTTGACTCCTTATTAAATTATAAAAGTATTTGTGGTTCCTTTTTGCACTGATCGTTTATGGTTTGCAGTGATCAACATGGGCAAGCACTACGTAGTTTTAGCGCTTGTGCGGCTGGTGCTGCCAATTAGTCTCCTGCTATGTAAGTATAAGATGATTTTATTCTTAAGAAATTAAGTTCAGTGGGTCATGTTAGTAAATGTACCATTATATTAAATTTTAGATCACCTATACTAGGATTCTCTAATCCTAATTATTTTAAATTTAATGTGAAGACTAACAGCTGTTTTATTGCGAAAAAGAACCTAATACCCCTTTTAGTAATTTGATACTGCTCAATTCAAGATTTAATAGGCCTGAAACTGATCATATTACTATTTGATTAATGTAGGAATAAAGTTCATTCAATCATGCTTATTTGTGACAAAGTTATGTGCTTGCAATTTGCAAGGAAAGTTCCATCAAGGTACCTTGTTGTAGGCTTGATATAAAAGTCAAAATAACTGGTTTATTTGTAAGATAACATTAGATGCAGAAAGCAGTTTCATTTTTAACTTAAAGAAATCCAAAATAATAGAACATTTTTATTTATGACAAAAATATTGTCTACCTACAGGGGTATTATTTGTTAATGGGAAATACGAAAAACCTATTAAACTTAAGCAACATTCTTGTGATGGTACATGTGACGAAATTCTCCGGAACCGGCCGGCCGGTGGCGCGCGCGGCGTGTCGGCACCGCGTGTATCGCCGCGCCTGTATTTTGTTCTCATCACTTCTCTTTTGCATACTGCCGAAATAAATCTTACGTCACCGTTGCGCCCGATAAATAGTAGATTAGGACTTATAACTGCCACAGATACAGCTCATAATAAAAATCGCGTTTATACGACTTACAGGGAAATGCTTAAGAATGTTTTTTGACCTAGAATCCAAGTCTGGTAATTTAGAATTCCAATTTCACCAGTAGATATGTCTTCGTAGTTAGTTTCGAAGCATGTAGGAACTCATTGAGGTACGCATCGTCGCATTGCGGGAAGGAGTAATGTCCTCATATCCTCCCTCCCGCTGAATGGGCGCGCCGGCTAGTTCTGGGTGCGTCCTCACGATTCGTAGTTTCGTACTATGACCCGTTGACCGACTTGTCGTGGCCTTGTCAATGGACCCTTTAATAGGAGATATGTCATAATATTTACATGAGATTTGCATCATGCAACGCCGAGAATGAAATTGTAGGTAGACCTAAAATCAATCATCACGCTTCGGTGATTTGTCCTCGTTGAGGATTGTCGAACTGCGTTCACTAAAAACGTTGGATATTAGGTATAAGAGGGTTCTTTATTATCATTATATCAGCCCGCATGTTCTCACAAATTGGCTATTCCGTTTCCAAACCTAGTACTTTATCATCAAGTGATAACAAGCGACTATGGAGTAGACAAATAATACAAAATATTTAATTAACAATTTAAAATATTTATTGATTATACAACTGATTATACAACACTATCTTCTGCCCGCGACTTCGCGTGAAATTTCTTATTTGGGGTTTATGTATGAAAAATTATAGATAACTACTACGGAAAATAGTGGCCACTATTTTCTGTTATAAGGATTACAATAAAACTTAACAATATAAAACTACTCTTTGTAATAATAATAGCGTATAGTCTTGTGAAGCACAACTTAGCGTGCTTATTTTCTGTATTTTCCTTCTAAAATAAAAGAAATAATCAAACAAACAGTGAGGGCGCCACTGCGCGCTCGGTACCCTCTTAATACATCAGCTATAAGCCGCTATGTTGGATTTCATGTGACGTCATATAGCCTATAACCAGCAAAAAAACATGACGCTTCCGAGGATTCCTCGTTTGTCCAAATACGAGTAGTTTAGGAGTTATGCAATTCAGGAGTGACTGTTGTTTCTTATCATGAGTACAATCATGTATTTGAGTATCGGTCACTAATTACCAGTCACCCTATATATGTACTAGTCATATCAAAATAAGGGCCACTATGTATTCCACATGCCACAAGCAGTGCTACAGAAAGTTGGCGCGGCGGACATGCCGCAACTGTTGCTCAGTACTGCGCCACGTCTAGCCACCTCGCTCAACTCTAACAAAAGGTGTAGGTACCATGAAAAAGATTAAAAAATAAAACCAAATCTTTACTTTTTATTTCTTTTTATGTTTTTTAATAACTCCCTCCTCTTTTAGCTATGCACTCCTAAAGCCTGGAATGCATGCTCTCTATCAAATGCCTCACGTTTTCAGCTGGAATCAGATTGCAGACCTCTTGCTCACTCTCTTTAACCGTTCGCTTCAATTGGTGCCACATGTGTTCGATTGGATTCAAGTCCAGACTGTTTGCTGGCCATGGTAAAACTTGAATGTGAGAGTCTTCCAGCACAGACTGCGTCGCTTGAGCTGTGTGTGCACGGGCATTGACCTGCATCAAGACGAACCCAGGACCCATTTGAAAGATTTTTTTTATTTGCTAGAATATAGGATGTAATTAGGTGTTATACAGTTTGTTACACTATATATTAGGTTGGGGAAAAAGTCTTTTCGCATTATAGTATGTATGAACTTGTAATAAAATCTCTTGGCTTATACTATTTGTATCTGGCTGGTTTTGGTATCATTGAAAGTTTAAATTTTAAAGAACATAATTCCAAATTCAAATTAGGAAAATGTGTGATTTTCATTTGTTTTTCGTGCCGTCAAGATGAGTATAGCGAATTTCTTCATCTAATGAAGAAATTCGATACATTTTAAAATTTTACTACAAAAAAGGTAAAAATGCAACGCAAGCCGCGAAAAAAATTTGCGATGTTTATGGACCTAGTGTAGTGTCTGTGAGAGTAGCACAAATTTGGTTTAAGCGTTTTCAATCCGGAAATTTTGATGTCAAAGATGCACGTCGCTCTGGTCGCCCTATTACGGATAAAATGGATGCCATTTTTGAAAAAGTGGAGCAAGATCGGTATATCAGTAGTTACGACGTAGCTGAAGAACTGGAAATTAACCACAAAACAGTTTTGGCGCATTTGAAAAATCTGGGTACACAAAAAAGCTCGACATTTGGGTACCTCACGAGCTCACTGAAAGAAACCTAATGAACCGTGTACTCATTTGTGATTCTATATTATGACGTAATGAAACCGAACCATTTTTGAAGAAGCTGATAACTGGTGATGAAAAGTGCATCACATATGACAAGAACGTGCGAAAAAGGTCGTGGTCAAAGGCCGGTCAGGCTTCACAGACTGTGGCGAAACCCGGGTTAACTCGCAACAAGGTGATGCTGTGTGTGTGGTGGGATTGGAAGGGCATTATTCATTATGAGCTGTTACCACCAGGCAGGACCATCGATTTTGAACTCTACTGCGAACAACTGATGAGATTAAACCAAGAAGTTGAGAGAAAGCGGCCGGAATTAATCAACAGAAGGGGTGTGGTTTTTCATCATGATAACGCTAGACCTCACACATCTTTAGCCACTCAGCAAAAATTAAGCGAGTTTGGCTGGGAGGTGTTAATGCATCCGCCGTATAGTCCTGACCTTGCACCTTCAGATTTCCACCTGTTTCGGTCTCTTCAGAATTCTTTAGGCAGTGTCAGGTTAACATCACGAGAGGACTGCCAAAACCACTTGTCGCGGTATTTTGACCAGAAGTCCCAAAATTTCTATAGCAATGGGATCATGTCCCTACCTACAAGATGGCAAAAAGTTATCGAACAAAATGGTACACTTTAGTTAAATGTAAATAAACTATATTAAAAAATGTTTTGAATTTTCTTAAAAAATGCGAAGAAACTTTTTCCCCAACCTATTATAACTTTTCGGTTGTGTAAATGTTAAGTCAAAAATAAAATGAAATTGACATTTTAAATTAAAATATATCTGAATGCTTTAGCGATAAAGTTGAAAATCTATTAAAGAAATTTGACAGATTGTAGTAGCTGGATGTGCTGGTGTCTGTACATTAAAATATAAAAAATTGTTTTTTTTCCCTAGTTAGCTAATTTTTGCCCATATTCAATATGTTAATTGCATAAATTCGTCAATTTACAAAGCCAATTATAGAGTCCTGTTAAATTCTAAGCTTGATAAATTCCTTATGCCTACATTGCCTACAGGCAGTTTTTTGTATATTCTAACATCCGTATTTAATGTATTGTATCGTATCCGTATGTAAGCTAATCCCATTCCAAATCTTTACGTTGGGACCACCGAAACGGTCAACTTCATGTATGCAGGTTTCAGAAAATCGCTCTCCGCGTCGTATCCAGACGCTTTCGCGCCGATTGTCATTAAAAAAAAAATACTTTCGGTGAAAAGCACCATGCCCCACAGATTTATGCCCCAGTCCAAGTATTGACGAGAGAAACTATTTAGATTGGCACGTTGAGCCTTGGACAAGGGAATTCGAACGACTCGTCGTTTTGAAGTTTGCTGGTATTCGTGCAATCGATTCCGGATAGGTTGGTCACGATAAAATACTGATGCGAGTACCCGTTGTGTACCGTAGGCGATTTTGTAACTTAGAGCCGTCACTGTGCGTTCTCGGCGGACACTTAGCGAGGTGTATAATTTAAATTTCACCAAGAATACACACACTATACTGTCTAAATACTTATTCAACACTAATTGATTAAATAATTACTTTAAGTTGCTGAACTTTAACTTTTCTTTAAAAACAATTATTTAAAACACGTTTTGATCGCACCGATTTGCAAAAAAATTACATAGATTCATCGTCGATGAGCCCAACCGGGCGACTGCTTTATGAATAATCGACAGTAATGATGATGACAATACTTTTGATAGGCAAAAGAAGGGATGGTGATAATGTGTGTGCGCTCGTAATAAAACAACGTATAATATGCCGAACCTCATTGTCGTCTTTTCTAAATAAAAAGTATTATTAAAACTACCTTCCATAAACCTTGATTCGGCTACTCTCCATGGTTTAAAGTAAACTCCATTGAATAACTCATCAAAAAAACATAAACATAGATAGGACTTTGCAATTTTTTTATGCATCGAGAAAATTTAATTGTATTGACTGGCCTGTTGGTCTAGTGGTTAGTGGCCCTGACTGCTATGCCGGAGGTCGTGGGTTCGATTCCCACCCAGGACAAATGTTTGTGTGATGAGCATGATCATTTGTTCTGTGTCTGGGTGTAATTTATCTATATATGTATGTATTTAGAAATATATAAGTATGTTTATCAGTTGTCTAGTACTCATAACACAAGCTCTGCTTAGCTTGAGGCTAGACGGCGTTGTGTGATAGTTGTGGAATATTATTAATATTATTATTATTATTATTATTATTGTGTATTCCTTTTCCAGGATGCTAGGCCCTATAGTCAAAATCATACACCAAAATGTTGAATCCCTATTCCATATACTTTATAAGGTACACGATAAAGAAAAAACACAATTTTTCAATATATCACCTTAAGAAAATGTACTAATTTAACATGATCTTCAGTTTAAAATCATTAAAAGTCGGTTATCGTCGCCTTAAATGCACGAAGAGGTATAGGTACCTACTGTTGGAAGTTCGTCTGTTTTCTAAGAGACGCCGATTTAATTTCTGAGATTTCTAACGCTACGGCTAGTGTCTTTTCCGCTGTTTACGAAAAATCATGCCGAGATTGCGCCCGAAGTCCCGAAATGCCGATAGATTGAAGCTGTAGCTTTAACAATTTAATTTTTCTTTGGTTTAAAGTGCTGAACATCCAAATACAGTTATTTTAATTACGTACCACTACCTACATGCACAATGCAGCCTAAACTATTGGCATTCTGGATAATCATTTTATTGAAATTGATTAGAAAAAATATGTAGAATGCGATCTGTTTTCGGTACGTACTTGCTCTAATAAAAATTTTCCTCGGCTTGTATTTTTAAATGTAGAACTTTACGTAACTATATAACATTTATTTTTAGCACACACATAAAACTCCATGTGTCCATGAAAATGTGTAAAAGCAAATGCGTGTCATAGTCGTAAAGGACACAAGTCCTGACCCTAATTCCCTCATGGCCTATAAATCCGCCAATGTAGAGCATTACCTGCTCGACCCTCTGTTTGCACCTCCGCCTATTATATCATATTTGCACGCAACAAACACGCGCTTTTCCTCGAAAAAAGTAAAGATTTCATCATTACGTTTAGTAAATGTAAAAATTAAGTAAACCACATAAATTGTAACGGAGTTGAAGGTCGTCGGTTTAACATGTTAGTGCTGTTGCGCAAGGGCAGCGTTGCTCTCATTAACACCCGCAGTTTAAAGATACTGAAATGGTAACATTAGCTTGATTGCAATTTCATTTGTAGTGTGAGTAAGGCATTTATTTATTTATTTGGGACAAACAAACAGTAACACATTATATCTGCGCAAGTAATATAAACAAAGATATTATATAAATGTGAAACTCACAAAGTTATCCACAGCATATACAATTCATATAACCTTACTAATGAACAATCTATGCGAGTAAGACTACAAGACTGTTCAAATAACTATACATCGGAATCCTTAATTTTCTTTATCAAAGCAGAACGAAATCTATTTGCTGACACTGAGAATAAATCTAATTCTGTAGTTTCTGAACAAAAATCATTATAGTTTTTGCACCAGCGACGTAGAGGCGCCCGCAAACCAGCATTGGTGCGGCAATGGGACACAGCAAAAAGAGGACGCGCGCGCACCTCTCGTCTAATAACAGTTCTTGGGACATAGTAGCATATTTTATTAGTAATCTCAGAGCAATTATACCTGTTATAGCATACATCGAAAAGAAACATAACTTCTAGATATCTAAGGCATGCAATTATCCGCCCCATTATACTATCCGGATACTATTACCATTTCCGGTTACCTTTCTTGCAGTAAAAAAGGTAAATCAAACTTATATAAGTTTCCAGTCGACATATTATTACAAAAAACTCTCCATTAATCATGTTCTAATATGTCATACTTATGTTCAACTCAAACTTGAACTCGGGAAATTTCCATATGGCGTACATCAACTCGACCTTGTCGGACCATAATCAACTCTATCTTGAGTTGAAAAATCACAAACACGTCCCAAAGCAGAAGACTACTTTCTCAGTGACTAACTTCGAAAGGCTGTATAAATCCGTAGAAAACCAACATTTCATAAATGAGGAACATAACTATGATACCCTTGAAAGCTTCATTATATCACAGTTACAACAAAATAAAATAACAAAAATCAAGATTATGAATAAACCAAGAGACGACTGGATAAATAAGAAAATATTAGATGAAGTTGATGAGAGAAATATAATCTGGAGAAAACATAAAGTAGATCCTGATAACCCTATACTGGAAGAACAACTAAAATTAAAGAGATATGCTGTATTTAAAAGTATAAGAAACACTAGGAATAACTATTACTACGAAAATTTTAAGAAATACGAGAAAGTGCCAAAAAAATGTGGAATCTAATAAATAACTTAGCTAATAATAGAATTAAAACCGTTTCCGCCCCTCCTAAATTTATATTTAACACTTGTGAAATTACAAATGGGGACGAAATTTGTCAAAGCTTTAATAATTTTTTCTCGACAATTGGTCCTGACTTAGGCAATAACATACCATTGAAATACCACAACAATTTAACCAATACTCTTAATTACACTACAGACATACCTAATAATGAGTTAAATGTATTTGAGCCATGTACTGCAGAAGAGGCAAATAAAATTATCGATGATCTTAACACAAACACAAGCTGCGGCATAGATGGGATTAGTGCCAAGGATATCAAATGTATAAAAAAGTTGATCTAGAACACCTAACTAGTTGCATTAATAAATGCTTTGAAACGGGAGGGTTCCCGGATAGTCTAAAAGTTGCAAAAGTAACACCAATATACAAGTCTGGAAGCAAGTCTGACCTCGGAAATTACCGACCTATATCCGTGCTACCTATACTGTCAAAATTTTTTGAAAAAATAATTTTTAGACGCCTCATAAACCACTTTAATAATATTTATTTCCTTTATAGCCAGCAATACGGGTTGCGTCCTAAATCGAACACCCTATCAGCCACAATAGATTTAATAACTAAAATTAAAACGTCAATTGACAAGAAACTTATAGGTCTGGGAATCTTCATCGATCTGAAGAAGGCTTTCGATGCAGTTTGTCATTCTCTTTTGCTTAAAAAACTCAGTAACGTGGGAATAAAGGGATCGGCATACAAAGTCATGGAGTCATACCTTACAAACAAGTTTGAAATAGTCAAAATAGACAATTATGAGAGTACACCAGCTAGATTAAATTGCGGAATACCACAGGGATCAATTTTAGGACCTCTACTTTTCCTTGTGTACGTAACTACTTGTTACTGGCGAAATGACTCTGTATGCTGACGACATTTGCCTCTTCTACTTTGGAAATGATGTTCAAGAGATTGTCAGGAAAGCGCAAGCTGACCTATCATCACTTAATGAATGGTTTAAGTACAATTTGCTAACCATCAACCCGAAAAAAACGTCTTATATGATATTTGCAGCAAAAAATAAAAAAATACCTAGCAATATTAAACTATCCATAGATAATGAATCGCTACAAAAGTCAACAAACGAAAAGTATTTAGGCTTAACTCTGGACCCAAGACTATCATGGTGTAACCACATTGAAAACATGCGTAACAAAATCTCTGCACTCACTGGGGCATTACGTAGACTTTCTGGTTGTATACCACATAGAATCAGAAACATGATATACAATGCACTCGTGAAACCTCACCTGGAGTATTTACTAGAAATTTGGGGATGTGCTGCTAAAACCTACATACATGACATTCAAGTAATACAAAACAAACTTATTAAAACTCTGTACAATTACCACTACTTAACATCAACTAAACAAATATACAATGACACTAAGATATACAAAATACAACAGCTATACATATTCAAGACATGCACTTTAATAAGAAAAATTATAACACAGGAAACACTCTCTCAACTTACTTTCAAAAAAAGAAATCATAGATACCACACCCGAAATCGCAACGCGTTAGAACTCGGGCCACCCAGAACCAATTACGGAAGGAAAAACCTTTTATATGAAGGAACAGTGCTATATAATGAACTGCTAGATGATATGATTAATGTAAAAAGTACAAATATCTTTAAAAATGCTAAAAACTTATGTATCTAAAATTTTTTACCATGTGTACTTAATTTCTCTAGAACCCAATATATATATATACAGGGTGTCCGGTAATGAATGGATAACCTTGAAATGTCTTATAGTATAACTTATGGCCGTTCAGAAAAAAAATTGAAACAAAATATATCATAAGTAGTACCTAAGTTATGATTTTTTTAAAAGAAAGGTCTAATTTTTTTTACCTTGTTTTACTTTTATGAACACTACGATCAGAAATGAATGGATTCCATCGGTTTGTTGTTATTTTATTATTATACACGAACTATGCTAATAGATAAACAGTCAATAGTATGACTAGCTATTGCACTTTTTTATTAAAAAATGAGCAAATTAATTAATTTTAGAAAAACTTTGCAAAATTTATTTTTTAAACTATGTTTAAACATCTTGGGTATAAAAAAAATGTATGAATACATGAGTGGCCAATAATTTTAAAATAATGTCACTTTCAAGTAGATTTTATAATGGTACAATTCATAAATGTATCTACAATAAATAGTGAATTATTGCCATTAATGTAGAAAAGGAGAAAATTTTACCAAATGTCAAAAGTAATGTAGGAACTTTTTTTAAATTAAATTGCTTCTGACCACTGAAGATTAATCAAAAATACATTTAAGGAATTTGTAGTGAATAAAAATTGCGTATTGAAACCAAATTGTCAGAAATTTACAAATACTCATAATGATTAAAATAGTTACTTTAAAAGCGTGAAATGGGTCGTGTGACCTTCATATTTGCTACCTGCGCGCACGCCGTGCTGTCATTCTTTTGTGTTATGTTAGACAAAGAGGGTCTGAATCGGCTAGGTGCGAGAGAGAGGAAATAAATGTAAAACATCAGGTAAGCACTCATACTTTTAGTGCGTTTCTCGACTTGCTCGACTTCGCATGTGTTTATTTAGTTTCCGTTTGCAATTATCGTGATTTACTTTGAATCAGTGTTAAAACGACCACGTGGCTATTTTATTGGACTATTCGTTTTGCTTACTGATTTGGACTTGTTTTGTTTGGTGATATTTGCGACGATTTGGTTTGTTTTTGGACTAAACTGGACTTTTGTGTTTTTGTGTATCAAAATGCCACGTCAGTATACGGCACAAGAATATGCAAATATGCATTACATTTATGGAGAATGCAGAGGTAACGCAAATGCAGCTGCAGCGCTCTATAGGGAGAGATACCCTAATGCGCGCCACCCAGACTACCGCGTATTTATTCGTGTCCACGGTTGTTACTCCGAAGGAAGATTGCCTGGTAGTGGTGTCGGTGGTACAAGCAGTGGAAGAATCGCTCGTCTTGATGTAGAAGAAGCCGTGCTTGAGGAAGTCGAAAACGATCCTTCTACCTCTACACGAACAATAGCTCGACGCACAGGTATCGGAAAATCGACCGTGCACGATATTTTGAAAAAAAATAAATTCCACCCTTACCACGTTACACGCGTGCAAACTCTCCAACCA
Source organism: Dicycla oo (assembly GCA_948252095.1). Classification (NCBI taxonomy): domain Eukaryota; kingdom Metazoa; phylum Arthropoda; class Insecta; order Lepidoptera; family Noctuidae; genus Dicycla; species Dicycla oo. The sequence goes on along the minus strand of OX411712.1, from coordinate 25,650,688 downwards.
AGAGATTATGCAGCTAGATTGCGTTTTTGCCGACAAATGCTGGCAAAAATCGAAGAAGACCCGCAATTTTTTAATAAAATTCTGTGGAGCGACGAGTCAACATTCAAAAGAGATGGATACATGAATCTTCATAATTTACACGGTTGGGAATTAGAAAATCCCCATCTTATGCGTGAAGATAGATCCCAATACCAATTTAAAATCAATTATTGGACTGGAATATTAAGTGGAATAATAATCGGGCCATTTGAATTACCGGGGAATTTAACAGGGCAAAGTTATTTGGAGTTTCTTCAAAATGATCTCCCCAATTTATTAGAAGAAGTGCCCGAGGAGCTGAGGGAGTCATATTGGTTGCAAAATGACGGCTGTCCTGCGCATTATGCTGTATCTGTTCGTGCATTTTTAAATAACACGTACCCAGATAGATGGATTGAGGCCACAAAATTGGCCCTAGCCGCCCGCTAGGGCCAATTTTGTGGCCTCCACGTTCACCGGACCTAAATCCATTGGATTTTTTTTATTGGGGCTGCCTTAAAGAGGAAGTATACTGTAAGCCTATAAGGTCTTTAGAAGAATTAAGAAGACGAGTCAGAGCAGCCGCATCAAAAATTAGTGAACGACGGTACACAAGACTGCTCCGTAGATCATTTATCCGTAGATGTAGGGCCTGCATAAGAGTGGGAGGCCGGCAGTTTGAACATTTATTATAAACGAATGATAATAAAGTGTTGTTTATGTTAAATGTTGTTTTTTATTAATCCCCAAAGTTCAGGTACAATTAAATTTTAAAAATGTTCCCATATTACAAATTTTGATATTTAGTAAAATTTTCTCCTTTTCTACATTAATCGCAATAATTCACTATTTATTGTAGATACATTTATGAATTGTACCATTATAAAATCTACTTGAAAGTGACATTATTTTAAAATTATTGGCCACTCATGTATTCATACATTTTTTTTATACCCAAGATGTTTAAACATAGTTTAAAAAATTAATTTTGCAAAGTTTTTCTAAAATTAATTAATCTGCTAATTTTTTAATAAAAAAGTGCAATAGCTAGTCATACTATTGACTGTTTATCTATTAGCATAGTTCGTGTATAATAATAAAATAACAACAAACCGATGGAATCCATTCATTTCTGATCGTAGTGTTCATAAAAGTAAAACAAGGTAAAAAAAATTAGACCTTTCTTTTAAAAAAATCATAACTTAGGTACTACTTATGATATATTTTGTTTCAATTTTTTTTCTGAACGGCCATAAGTTATACTATAAGACATTTCAAGGTTATCCATTCATTACCGGACACCCTGTATATATATATATATATTGTTATCGCTTTCAGTCTATATATTGTCGACTCACGGAGTCGTGATGTAATAGTGTAAGTGCATGATCTATTTATAATCTCATATTTTAAGTGAACTATTTGTGTTCTTTATGAGAATAAATATCTTTAAACCGATGTTAATAACCATATACGTATATAAGAAAGAAGGAGATATGCCCAGTAGATGAACATGTATCGGGACCCGGTGTCTGCAGTTTGTCCCTTCCACATGCCATAACTATACATACAGTTCAGTAAAAGCAAAAGGTACTAAGTCGCGCACACACTTGCAATTCATAAATCAGACAGAACGTACTACACAATCAGTTATAAACTTTATCCTATCAAACACAGCGTGCAATTACTAATCACCTTACAACTTACTCACACGAACACATCGGTCGCTATCGTTGTGCTATGTATATATATATTCATACACATTCATATAATATAAATAAACAGTATAAGTAAATTAAAAAAAAATCAATGTGTGAAAATCAAAATTAGTAAAAAACATTATTTCACATGGGTCTTAAAACTTTATGAATCATGGAATCACTGATCATACCTATATAAATAAAAGTATTTTACTGTACGTCTTTAAAATCATGAAAAACAACAAATCGTAAAATATTTATTGCTTTTACTGCGTTACTTTTGTTTTCTTATATTACAGCGACTGTACAATTTTTGCAGTAAATACATTGCTTCTTTATCACTATCTAACTATGTCGCTAAGACTTAGCGGCAGTGTGATCACAACGTGCGAACACAGACACGCCTCCTTGCCACTTCTCCTATTTTTTATATTTCTATGTTAATAACGAATCATAAAATTTAAAAACGTTTTTAAAACAACAAGACTGAAAGCCGACCCCAACATTGTTGAGAAATTTTGGGAAATGCCTAGGCATATAATGTAATATTTAAAGATATATCTTGCTAATTCCAATAAATGACTAAAAAAGGTTCCACCAACACAAACGTACTTATCTAATGAAATCAAGGAAAAGAATTTAACCAGTAAGTTCTATTTCATTGTTTTCATTAGATTAAGCATGTACATTTCGAACGTTTTCATCACTAATTTCAGCCTTAATTATGAGTGAGATCTAAAGAACGAAACTCAAGTATACTTAAGTACGTATATAACAATATTATATAAATTAATTAAGTTCTTTAACAGAATATAAACCATAAGTTACGAATAAAAAAAAACTTACGATTGTCTGTTCTATATTGATTTCAGTTGACGACAGCGTTGATGATCATTACTTTAACAGCATCTGGAGTAGATGCTGCAACTGTAATCACTGATACTGTAACAACTGAAGTCGAGCTCTGGACAAAAGCACTTTTGAATTATCATTATGATGATGAATCTAGTAATTGTGCATTCGATGGATTTTTAAGATATCGCATGAATTTTCACGATTACGAAAATCTATTTTATTAAAACACAATGTAAAATGTTATATTATTGCTGATTTTGATGTAATAAAATATAAAAAGGAACATAAGGAACTATTCGTAATATTCATTTTATCCGGATAGTAAAACAAATGATATTCGGATAATAATATATTCGATGGATAAGTGTTCGAGTAATATGTGTTTTGCGAATTTGATCCTTTTTACTACCCTAAAATGCTGCAACTTTGCTAATAATAATAATAATAAATAATAATAAAAAGTTTATTGATTCATAAACAAATAAGCCCAATTTTGCCTATTTCGTTTCAATTACGCTATTTCGCGTTTGCTTAGTTTTTTCTTATTTTCTGCCATTTGGTATTAATTTTACATTATTAGGGCAACATATTTTTAATTTTTTATAATGGTAGCTCCATTATTACTATGTCAGCTGTGCGACCAAAAACCGGTGGGAATGGGTGAACATTTTTAGGGTCCTGTAACTTTTGCAGTTCTAGCTACAGAAATGGTGTTTTCGTGCCGGAATAACGTCCCAAGGTAATAAAATACTGTCTATTTTCCGTATGATTTGATATTTTTAAGAAAAGGCCTCGATATAATAAAAATTACATAGTAGGCAATGTTGTGCACTGTTTTGGAAACTTGAGTGTCACAACTTTGCCTGGGTCTAGGGTTGTCACTTTTATTCAGTCAACATAACTGGCGAAGTGTGGTGTACTATACATACGGTGTACAATACACCTCTGCCTAACGATTCGGGCGTGATTTTGTGTTGTATTTAACCCTTTGACCGCCAATGACGCTTTAAAGCGTTAATTACGATTTCACTCCAGACGCCGACGACTCTTTAAAGCGTCAATTTTTAGCCTTATGTTTGACATTAAAATACACAGTAATAAACACTATTTTACGTAGTTTTAGCAACAGATCACGCTTAAGCATAGACTAGGCCTTTATTCTTAATGCATAAAAATCTACAAAAATCCATATTTTAAGCAAAAAATGATATGAAAAATCAAAGACTACAATTTGAGTTTTAAAGCATTACACTGATCGCCATTGACGACTTAAATCGTCACGTAGTGACGTGGCCATTCGCACAAAAATACAAATATAGGAGGTAGATGTAAAATAAAAATCCCCACTTAACAGGTGGAGATTTTTATCTCCACCTCATTTCTTGAATGTTTCCATAAGCAACTGTTAACTTCTTAATTGAATTGGTGCGTGTGTGCATTTTTAAATATGGAAAGAAATAGAGGTAAGTTGTTTTAATCATATTTTAGATATACCTAAGTACGTAATTGTCTAATGGATTCATAGGTAATAGACTATGAACATTGTTTTTACTTATGGAGCATGTATCGTCCAAGTGTAGTATTTTATCCCTTTGTACTTCTTTCTGTCTTGTGTTAGAATGGGCCATTCTTTTAAAGAGGTATCAAGGTCATTCAGCGATTCTTTATTTTATACTGTGGGAACCAAATAGATGCTATTTTTATCTATAATTCATTTCTCGCTTACTTTTTTTCAGATTTAAAAAGATCGAGGGGATGGACGGCCTCGCCAAATATTCTTGAGGCCAATACTCAAGATCTTTATGAAGCATCAGTTGCAACTAAGCAGGCGGCAACAAATAATTCTAAATGTAAAGATTGTGAAAAATACAATTCAAGCGACAACCGAAATGAACATTTTTCTCAATTATTATGTGAAGAATTTAGGTATATACAACCTTGCATACGTACCAGTTGAATTATTAAAATTTTTAGATGAAGCTAAACATAATCACTGTCATGAAATAGATATTATAAATACACAACAATAATAGATTTTGAGTATTTGATTGTCATGGTATAAAATAAAAACGAGTCAAATTTGTATTTTATTTACTTTTAAGAATTACTTAACAAATAACTCTGAATATATATACTTGCCATATTTAACAAGTGTTATAGTAGATAATTGAAATGTCATATTACTAGAATGTGGGTAAGTAAAAATAAACATCGATATATCTACCGTACCACACTATTTCATGCACATTTATTCATATCGCGGACGCCAAAGACGCTTTAAGTTGTCCGCTAGTGACGTCATAAACGCTTGCCTCGTTCTTATTAATGTGGGGACATGTCGGTAGTGTGAAATAAAATCTACCTTCAAAGGAAATTATAATATTTATTTATTATTATTTTAAGGTAAATTTTATTTAAGTCTACCGACATGTCCGCTTTCCAACACAAGTTTCGTTTCGACGTAGATACCAATTGCTAATTGGCATCCACACGATTTGTTTTACTATTTTGAAAAAGAAAATGGACAGTGAAGAACTTATTCGCATTTTGGAAGGCGTAGACGACAATGAGGTCGTGTACTTAAATTCATCTGACAGCGAAATAGAAAGTGAGATAGAGGTAAAATATTTATTTCCTATTTAATAAAAAAAATGTGTAAAGGCTGAAATAATGGTAGACATAAGCACCGTGACAGTTATTACTTTTTTTGTATTTTAGGAGCAATTAATAGAAGAAAGTCAGGGTAGTTCGAGCTCTGAAACTCAGTTCCAATGGACGGGACTTCCGAACTCGATGGATATTCAGGCATTTAACGACTTTAGTAGTGGTATTTTACGATCGTTACAATTATCACCATCATCAAGCGAACTTGAATATTTTGAGAAATTCGTGGATGAATCATTAGTTTCTAAAATTGTTTATGATACAAATCGATATCATCGACACTTTGTTTTAAATACTGATTTAAGAAATCACTCAAGGTTACAGGCGTGGCAAGATGTTACGATACCAGATATTTATATATTTCTGGCTGTTACAATGTTAATGTCTAGGAATAGCCGTTTAAGTATCGAAGAACATTGGTCGACTAATCCATTATTAAACTCACCTATTTTCACAACTCTTATGAGTAGAAATCGATATACTACTTTGTTGGGCATGCTACATTTTTCTGAACCAGGGCCGAAGCAGACGAGGGATAGCATCTTACATAAAACAAAAGGCATAGTTGATGATGCGCGACGTAAATTTCAAGATTACTTTATACCGTACCAAAAGTTATGTATTGACGAAAGCATGGTTCCGTTCAAAGGAAGGTTATTAATTAAACAGTACCTTCCAAATAAAAGAAATCGTTTCGGAATAAAGCTTTTTGTTTTATGTGATGTCAGTACTACAATTATTTTAGATTTTATAATTTACACGGGTACTGAGACTGAAATAGTGCGAAATACTGATTTAGGCATAAGTGGATCTGTTGTTACTACTTTAATACAACAATACTACTTTACTAACAGAAAAATATATATGGATAACTGGTATATCAGTCCTAAATTATTTATTTATTTGAAGTGTCACGGTATAGGTGCTGGTGGAACAGTGAGAAAAAATAGAAAAGCAATGCCAGTGTTTAAAAAATTGAAGAAAGGAGAAAGAGACGCAAAATATACTTCCAATATAATGGCTTTAAAATGGCATGATAAAAAAGATGTGCATATGTTGAGTACATTCCATGAGGATAAATTAGGGCCAAGTGAAAAAATCGACAGGTCAACCGGTCTGCCAGTAATGAAACCTGAAAGTATTTTAGACTATAACAAAAATATGGGTATAGTCGACACGAACGATATGATGCTAAGTTCAATTCACTGCATGAGAAAAACAGTGAAGTGGTATAAAAAGCTTTTCTTTCACATAATCGACATGCATTTGCTCAATTCCTTCTACTATTGCAAGGTGTTAAAAAATGACAGTAAATTGCACTACCACAATTTTCAGTTATCAGTAATTAATCAGATCGTTGTCAAATACGCGGGTGACAGGTCACTTCCCATGACTACCCGTGCATTTGACAATCCGGCTCGTATATTAGGTGACAATACTGCTAAACATATGCCAGCGTATCTTCCACAGCAAAAAAAACTACGCTGCAAATTATGCGCTCATGTGTATCGTAAAAGGCGTGACTCGCGATTTTGGTGTGAAGAGTGCAAAATACCACTTTGCGTAACCTGCTTCCGCCCTTATCATGAAAATAAAAAATAATACAAGTTTTTAAGTCAGTTTTTGATATTTTTGAAGTAACCTTACAATTTAACGTCATGTACCTATAACCTGTATCAATATGGTGATTATGTATAATCCAATTATGTATGTACATTAAGGGTAAGTAATAATTCAATAAATTCATTACCTAACAACATTGAAAGTTATTTTATTTAATTTTATTCCTACAACATAAAACATTATTATTAAATTATAATATCGATAACAGTTACGAACAACACTATTAATTTGATGAAAATGTGTTGAAACTACAATTTGGTGTCGCCGTTGACGTCTTAGGGCGTCGACTAGTTGCGTCAAATTTCTGAATTGTATATTGTATTTGGGAAACAAAAATTGATATTGTATTGTGTCCAGTCTTAATTTTATGGCGTAATTAGCTGTCTGTTATATTCTAATACGTTTTTAATGCATAATTTTAACGTTATGTATAGTTTAATCATAAATAAACTCAATATATCACGTTTTGCAATAATTATATCGTAAGAAGGGGGCACATCACTACAGTATCATGCGAGAAATTATAGCAAAAATAGGCGTGGCGCTGGTGGTCAGGTTTTTAAGATTGAGCGTGGCGGTCAAAGGGTTAAGTACCTAATTGTTCATCATAAGAAGCCGTAAGCACAGTATTTATTTCGTTTTAAAGCACATTATGAGTTGTGTCTTTTACCTATAACTTTGCCTACGACTTTGGGTGCTTGTCATTCGGAAAAACAGGAAGATTTAAAACGACAGCAAGATTAAAAAAGATTTGAGTTCTACCTGGCAAGGCATAAGGTCTGTTTACCTTGTGAGACTCATTGATTTATTTGATTGATTTTTCAAGGTCTTTATTAACATATATGTTAGTACAATGCTGTTTACAAATGATCTTATTCTATTTGTATACAAATCGTGAATTATTTGTTACATAGGCTATGCCGCCTTTACAAACATTTAAACATATTTTTAATATTTAATTTTGCGTTGTCATGGCGTAACTTATTGGTATAATTAGTAGGTATGTGCAAGTCTTAGTATGGACCCACATAATATTTACAGTGTTGGGGTTACAAAATGTCTTTATTATAAAATATTATAATAGCATAAAGTCAGTAGCGGGTAGTCCGCGAAAAGATCACGCATCACGGCCGGAGTGACGGCGTCGGCTAGTAAGCGCGCCATCGTCATGACGCATCACGGTGATCACGGAGGAAGTAGTGATGGGACTGATGGGGCAGTCTGTATCGATTGTATGTACGTGCGAGTGTAAGACATTGTACTTAGTCTAGTTTTGCCGATTGCAGATCTATTGCAGGCTATTACGGTGTGATGGGTTTTTATGCAAATAAAATTTACGTGAGATTTTTAAAATAGTCTTTTAGAAATGGATACTTTATTCGGTTGTATAATATTTGAAGTTTGTGCGAAATGGTGTACGATATTTTTAAAGTTTTGTTTTTGATAGTTTGGAGTTTATTATACTTGGTTTCTATTCAGCTGCATCCGGTTAGACTGGAAGCCGACCCCAACATAGTTGGGAAAAGGCTAGGCAGATTGATTGGTTTCTGCCAGACTGGGCCAGACAGGTGCTGCGTAAGTTAAGCAAGGTCGGACCAAAGTAGAATAAATTAGCAATTTAGTTGAAGGGCTGAGAATGGATTTGCTATTTAAAATAGGCTTCAATGAATTTAGGGCTTTAGCACCTTTCCATATAGTTAATTCAGTGTTTTTGTTCCAGTTAAGTGTCTTGTCTAATATTATGCCTAAATATTTCACTGATTCACTCCACTTTATCTGGAAATCATCAATTTTAACAAGTCTAGCAGGCAGTTTACGCTTTCTGGTAAACAGAATTCCTTCGGTTTTTGTGGAATTTAGTTTCAGTTTCCAGGTCTTAAAATATTGGCTGAGTAGTTCGAGTGAATATTGTAACCGTCCAGTAACTATGTCAACGTCTTTGTCTGCCGTGAATGTTGCTGTGTCATCAGCATATATGGCAAGTTGTGTATGAGCTTGTTTAGGTATATCATTCAGGTAAAGTATGAAAAGGTACGGACCCACCAGCGAGCCCTGAGGTACACCAGCTAGGGTGGTTTTAGGGGCAGAATGCTCTTTGCCTACATAAACAGAGAAGTAAGTAAGTAAGTATCGATCAAGTAAGTAAGTAGTTTTGAGTGAGTTTTACTAGACAAAGAGGTACTTCATGTCTTATTAACTTGTGTAATAGGCCATCGTGCCATACAGAATCGAAAGCTTTCTCAATGTCTAGTATAATCATGCCTGTGGATAGACCGCGGTTAAGCCCATGGGCTATGTGTTCAGCAACTCTGGCTAACTGTTGCGTGGTCGAGTGTGATCTTCGAAATCCAAACTGTTCAGGGATCAGAATATGCGCGGTTCTTTTAGAGACGCGTGATAAGATAATTGATTCTAAAACTTTCCCTATGCTTGGTAGTAAACTGATTGGTCCGTAGCTAGATGGAATCGGCTGATCTTTCCCAGGTTTCTTAATAGCTATGATTTTAGCGTGTTTTAATGTCTTCGGGAAGTATTCAAGGCGTAAGCAACCATTAAACACTTTGGTCAAATACACAATAGCTTTCTGAGGGAGGTTCTTTAGTAAGCCATTTCCCAAGCCGTCGAAACCAGGCGCTTTGTTTGATTTAAGTTTTCCTAGGAGTTTTTGGATTTCATTCGGCCTAACAAGTGATGGGTAAGATCCATCTGGTAACAGTCTAGCAACTTCTTAAATCTATGACTGCCTCTTCAATACTGGGATCGCTGACCCAATGTTTGGTTAGGTTCATATTTCCTAGGAAGGTATTGGCTAATGTCTCACACAGTTCAAGTTCTGAGGAGGTGGTAATATTATCCGACGTTTTAAGAGGGGGGATTGAGATAGGTTGTTGGTTTATTGATTTGACCACTCTCCATAAGTCAGACGAAGGGTTGGATATTTTTGCTAACTTATTGTTCCAGACATTGTCGTTTAGGGCTTGGATCTTTGATTTTATACATTTCTGCATGTGGTTGATTTGGGAGAATAGCTGACGTCGGTTAATTGGATTAAACTCTTCTAATCCTACTTTTCGAAGACGATTTTTAATATTTATTTGTGACCTGATCCGTCGAGGGAGTTTGTGAACACCAACACTGGGTAATTTAGGAACGGCTTTTTCTCTTAATATTTGTCTCTTAATAATTCTGTGCGTCCTGTGAAAACTGATACATCTCGAAAATGTCAACTTTACAATATAGTAGTTTTTGTGTGTAAAAAATTATAAAATTTTTTAGGATAATTATTTTACAAAAATAGTGACACAATTTGTATTAGTGTCGTATTTTTTATAACCTATTAAGATCCTGCTCAAAATGCGTTAATACAGGAAGAGATATTTAAAAAAAGCTATTTGTTGTATCAAAACACACCAAATGAATGATCGTGTATAATGATTCTAAATGAGTTGTATCACCTTACACTTTGTGTGAAGCTTTGGTGAAAGGTGATATTGTTGCATTGTCAGGTAGTTTTATACGAAACTAAATCAACTCCTGTTCAAAGCTGTCAAACAAACGAGTAATATTTTTCAGTCGGCAGAAGCACTGTAAACACAAAACTCGTAAAATTTGTTGTTTTTGTTATTTATATCATTTTACACGAGAATAACGGTCGTGTTATTATGTGTTTTTTGATATAAGTTGACTTATATCTCAACTCAATTTTGTGTAATATGATATAAGAAACAGTATAAAGACAAAAGGCATAAAATAAAGTAATAAAAAGAAAAAAAAATCATTTACCTTTATTTATTTTTAATGATATTAAGTAACACTTAATTGAAAATTAAATTATTTTAATTTAGCTCAATCTTAGTTAAACTTTAATTTTGTAATGACCATATTCAATAGGTATTAAAAAAGGAAAGAACGAAATCAACGACATAAATCAACAAAATAACTTTAACGAATAATAGTTTTTCATACAGGAAATACTTAAACAAAAATCAAATTCTCAGTATTCCTTGTGTAACTATACATAAATTAAAACAAATTTCAAACTAAATTAAACTTAAACTTTCATATCAAACTCGACTTAATTCAAAATTAAACTTTGGAATTCTGTGAATGAATCAACAATATCACATGTTAGTACCTATAATAACATTAATTAAAAACTTAAACTTAAAATAATATTAGACTTCCGTATCAAATTAAACATAATTCAATATTAATTTGTAGAACTAAATAAATCAACAACTTACTCCTAAAATTAAACATTTTTCAGTCTTCATCACTAGAGATCAAATCAGGATCAATATTTCTAATATCAGCCTTAGTTTTTAAATTTTTATAATAATTATGATAGCTACTGTCAATATAGGGCAATAACGAAATTAAGTCATTCTTCTTCTCGTTTGAAATGAAATTTGGTCCCTTGCAGTTTTGTAAATTATTGGCAAGTACTTCTAATCCATAACTTTTACCCCTTTTTGCAAACGAGATCATATTAAAGTCATCACCTTGCAAATCCGTTTTATATTTGAGGCACGGAAACAACGTCTTGTCAAACCGTAGAAGTTTAACATCGGCCCAAACGAACTTAATGTTGTCTTCATTATATTTTTTCATTACAAAGTTTTGTTTCAAAAAATCACTAAAGTCGTAGAAGTTAGATTCAGCCATCTCGATAACAGTAAATTTCCCAGGTCTCCCTACCGATCGTATTAATTGAGCCCAATCTCGAGGATGATGAATATTCATAGTCGTTCTTTTTTTAGCTCTTTCTATTAGTGAATGGTCACTATCTACTTCCATTCTTGTATGACCAGGAGTCAAAAATTTGTGCTCTATGGAAATGATATACGGCAGATCGTGAGCAGCTACGAGCATCATAGTCACCATTATGGAGTTTTTATTTTGTCCAGCGCAAGTATCGGAGTACAAAATAATTTTTGAAACGTTGGGCCACTGACTAGGAACACGATATTTTAAAAAATCGTAAACACAAGAAGCTATTTGGTTTGCTCCTCGACCAGAAATACTTTCATCCCAAATATAACAATGAGCTTTATTACCCACACAATCATGTATCGTAAGATTATACGTCCAAAGTTGGCGTTTGTAAAATACCATACCCGTCTTAAGATAAGGAGTGGGTAAGCATTGCTGCATATCGAATGTCAAAACCAGGGTATCTGTTGATTCTTTTGCATAATTTTTATCTTTGTCCTTCAGATCATATGCAAAGGCGGCGCAAGCTTGGTGTTCTTGCAATTGGGTTTTTATTTGAGTTTTGAGCTCTTCCGACGTTGCCGTTTCCAACTGTTTATTCAGTCTATCACACTTCTGGCATGTATCTACGGAAGGCTGTTTGAAAGATAGATTTAAAGTCTTGAACACGTGATTGTACACTGTTTTACTAATGGGCTCAGTTGTAGTTTCCTTATATAGATCATACATTTTAGCCAACGATAAATCAGAACTTAAGAAAGTTTTGCTGGTTTTGCTGCGCCCGTAGTGACTTTCATAAGCAGGGAATTTCAAAATATGCTGTCTTGCGAATTCCAAACGATCATCATGGATTTTTTTGTAACTTGCTGCACGACCCCTTTCACTCGATATTACGTTACCGCATTTAATTTTTTTCTCACAAATAGTTTGGATAAATTTGTTGCTTTCATCAAAAGTTGTTAAAAAACATTTCTTGCATATATCATAGACAATGTTATCGAATTTTAGCACATATTTGTTAGCATGCTCTCTACTCTTTTTTGGATCAATTTTAGCAACCTTCTTTTTGCCAATAATTATAAAATTACCGATAAAATTTGCTCTTTTTTCATATGAGCCTAAGTGCCAGTATTCTGTAAAAACATTTTCCAATACCTGCTTTGGGATTTTTTCCTTACATTTCGCTCTACAGTCCGGTAACTCTTTTAATTCTTTACGTTTCTTTAATTTACCAGTCTTTGTAAAATACTCTTCTCCCTTGTTTCTAGAGATATTTCGTGCAATTCTTTCGCATCTTCGTTCTTTTTTAGCATCTCTTTTCTTCCTCTTACGGCCGTCCCTAGTCACGGTTTTGTTATCCCAAAATGAATAAGATGGTACCGCATCATTGCACTGATTTGGTTCTTCAGATAAGTTGTTTAACTCATCATTAATATTTTGCTCGGGTAAAGTATTGCATTCGTTATTTCCTTCTTCAGAATAACATGAATTGCGTGAATAAGTCGGTGCTATATCATTGCATAGGTTTGGTTCTTCAGGCAAGTTAATTAGATTAATATTCCTATTTTCTTCGGTTAAAGTATCGCAATTTTTATTATCTTTGCTACAGGTAGTACTGCATGAACTGTCAGAAGTTGAAATTCTTATATGTGGTTTTCCTGTTAATCGCAATACAGATCCATTTATAGAATCATAAGAACTGTCACTGCTATTTTCATCAGAACCAGGTATATAATCATCACTACTCGAAGAACCGAAATCACCATCAGGAGATGAACCATTATCCTCGTCGCCACATATTTCTTTGACTGACATGTTATTTTTAGAAGGACTCTGCTCTAATAATATTTCCTTGCTATTCGACTTAATACGGTTATATTTATTATTTTGACAGGAAGAAGAAGAAGAAATGTTTTCATCCATGAAAACATCATCTTTTTCATTCTCATTATTTATGTTTAACATGTCTAACATGCGTTTTGCACGGCAAGAACGAAGCTGCAACAATGATATTTTACATTGTAGATCATCATAAAACATAAAAATAACAAAAAAAAAAAAAATAAGCGATATCATAAACAAGTATTCATTACTTTATAATTATAAAATTCACAATAATAAATAGATTTCGTGTATTTTGATGTAACTGGAGTAATTACTATGTGTAAATTAATATTAGTCCTTGTTATTATGAACACACGAAAAAATTTAGAATTTTGTGTAAAATGATACATCTAATACGTACGTTGTGCGCCATGTTGGATTACTGTGACAGCACGCGCGGGCACCTTGTCCAGTAGTATGTGCGGCACTGACCCCGCGCGGACGGCGGTACCCCCGCAATAACGTCCCCCGCGCCCCGCGCATCACCCGCGTTCTGCAGATGTATTACTTTGCACATATTTTGGATCAAAACCGTTCTAATTTTCTCGTGATTATTGATATAACTTTACTTGAATCACTTTACACAGAAAATATTAGTTCCCTATGTTTGTGAGCAATAATACAACTTTAGTTGTACCGATGCAATGTACGAATTTACTTTGTGTAAATTGATGTAACTAAACATATATCAGGTGACACTTTATTAGAACGTAATAAATATATGTGAATAATGATATGACTTGAGATACATCTTAAAACACAATTATTTATTTCATAACTTGAATATTGTGAACGATACATGTCAATATGTATTTATTTACACAAAAATATTTATCAAAACACGCCATTTCGGCTTAGATGTACCATACGATCTCGAAAACTAATAGACGTATCAAAATGTTAATTAGACAGAAAAATAGAGCATTTTTTTCTGATGAAGGTGCAACAATAATATCACATTCGATATAAGTTGACTTATATCACTTTTCACAGGACGCACAGAATTGTTTGGGTTAGGTGGTCGATAGCAAGATCAACTGTCTCCGGTGAGTTGAATGTTGTTTGATTTAAAGTTATAGACTTATTCAAGTGAGACCTATAACCTTTCCAGTCAGCTTTTCTGTAGTTGAAGATGATACGCGCTTGTCTGTTGACTTTACCACCTACGGTAAAGAAGACAGGCAGGTGGTTAGAAGAAAGACAGGTAATTACTTGAGGCTCCGAAAGGTTATAGACAGAGTTAGCTAAAATAATATCTGGAGTAGATGGTATGTGAGTGCTATGGTAATGGACTAGAGTGGCATGGATATCATATTCATTGTGAATCATGTGGTCGAAAGGTACCTCGCCATGGATGTTGGAGCGAGAGCAGTGCCAGTAGGGATGTTTGGTATTAAGATCACTCATAACTACAGTCTTAAAGTACATTATAAGTTAAAACAATACTCAAAATAAACCTTATGATGAAGCCATGTTATAATTTTTTTTTGCTTATTATATTTTGTAACTATGAGGCATTATTGCCAAAAAAACATTGCAATTGTGATGTTTTTTGTTTAATTTTTGAAAAATAGTAAATAAAAGTAATAAAAAATAAGATGTATTTTTATTGTACAACCCTAGAGTTCACGAAATATTTGTATCGAAAGTTTGTGGTGCCTGCTACAACATTGCCCATTAGCTGTGAAAAAAGAAATACTACTTCATGGCAATAACATAACTGCCGGGGACAAGAACGGTGTCTCATGCACACAGAAAAAAAAAACTGAAAATATAAACATATTTATTAAGATATCCTTCTAGGCAAAGTTGTGTCTTTTACCTACAACTTTGCATACGACTTTGGGTGCTTGTCATTCGGAAAAACAGCAAGATTTAAAACGATTTGAGTTCTACCTGGCAAGGCATAAGGTCTGTTTACCTTGTGAAACTCATTAAAAGCCATAAAAATAAATAGGTTCAGAGATAACAAAAAACGTCAAAATCCATGCAAAGTTACAGCATTTTATGGTACTAAAAATTGTTCAACTGACAGGTGCCAGGAACGCATTCTGTCGACGCAACGGCCGGATTGTATAGCTGAAATTGCCATTAGAAAAGTACAAATCTGGGCCAAACATGTAACTCTATATTTATCATACCAGTGATCCAGGCAGGAAGTGTACTGATAAAGTGCTACTAAAATAAAGAGTTATATTAAAGTGCACGTTAACACAGTAAGCGAGTAATGTACAATGTACATATTAGAGGATGTCGTGAGCCAGCAATGTTTGCACAGCTAATGGGCCACACCCGCCTTCACAAAATGCCATTAATTAAACCACTCTACCCTTTCGTAAATCAAATTGGTTCCCGGTACCTTCGCAAAGAATACAAGTCGTGATAACCCGCCGTTATCGTGCACGACACGGTTATCAACTGCCGTACTATGCTGTAAAAAATAGACAATTCGCTCTTTCATCGCTTGCTTCTCTAATTTCCGCTGTCGATAAACCATTTATTTCGCCATATATACTAGTCAAAACAAAATAATGGCCACTAGGTATTTAAAGGTGTACCATGAAAATTATTAAATTCAATGTTATAAATTATTAATAAACATGTTTATTTAACTAAAAAAAGACAATTTAAGATACAAAACACAAACAACGAAAAGTCACTAAAAACCTAAACAACCAGAAATTCTTCACTTTTATTTCTTTTTCTAACAATAACGCCTATCCTCTTTTAGCTATGCACTCCTGAAGCCTAGAATGCATGCTCTCGATCAAATGCCTCACGTTTTTAGCTGGAATCTCTTCCCGGCAATTTTCACAGCGTCAATCAGTTGCTGCTGGTTGTAGACCTCTTGCTCACTCTCTCTAACCCTTCATTCCATTGGTCCCACATGTGCTCTATTGGATTCAAGTTCGGACTGTGTGCTGGCCACGGTAAAACTTGAATGGGACTGTCTTCCAGCACATACTGGTTCACTTGAGCTGTGTGTGCAGTGGCATTTTCCTGCATCAAGACGAACGAAGGACCCATTTGCACGTGCAAATGGGATCACATGAGGCCTGATGATTTCCTCAATGTAACGCTGAGCAGTTACAGAACCCTCATTTAAAATAGCGAGCTCAGTTTTGCCGTGTAAGCTATATCATACCACCTCAAATCATTACCTTGGGAACACCGAAACGGTCAAGTTCATGTATGCACGTTTCTGAAAATCGCTCTCCGCGTCGTCTCCAAAAAAACTAAATCAGACCCCCCGCTCAGGAATGAACGTCGAAATATTTAGCACGCTGCCTCAAAAAGGTTAGGTTTTCTTATGACTATTGAATTGATAAATAAATAGCAGATACTTTGTCGACGACAGAAAACTTAGGGCATCAGACGATCAGACGAATAGAGGATGTTATGTTGAAAATTTATGCGCCACGGATAGTTTAAAATTGTTTTTGAGCATGTAGCTCAAATACCCTACGTTTTTATATTTAGCATGCGGGGGGCAACTACAAACTGCCTTTTATTTACTGAACATATTTTGGCTTTGTTTGGGGTTTGATTAAAAAGTATTTATCGAGTTTTGAGGGCCCCCAAGGATTGGGGCCCCGGGGCGGACCGCACCTGCCCCCCGTCCCCCCTTAATTTGCCAGTGCTCACCTCTATCCTGCTAGACACGCCAGACAGTTTATCGTTGACCTCTGTCATTAAATTAATCATCATTGTCCTCTAATGTCGTAGTTTAAAATTGTTAATTTAATATGGTTTGCTGTTAGAAAACCAAATGTCTTAAGTAAGATACAGTTCCGAAGGCGACGACAGATCGTAGGCTGCTGGTTTCTATATATTTCTTTAAAAACGCTTTCGTCTGCAGAAGTGTTGACGGCATACCATAGTGCTGTGGCTTTCAATAATAGAACAGAGCGACAAATGTATTGGTTTATTTGAGGGCCTTAGCACATATCTGCCGCGAAACCGCATGATGTTTCGCTGATGTTCCGCTGATGTTCCGCTACTCGAGTAGCGGAACATATGCGAGTCCGTCGAATCGGACTACTGCGGTTTCGCTGCTATGGTTTCGCGGCGGAGGTGTGCTAAGGGCTGACATATTTGTGAGTTTCGCGAAACTGAAGAAGAGAAATGCCGCTGCCGACGTAGATGTGACGTTGAGATTGGAATTAAAACCGCAGCGGCACAGTCGCCTTCGGAAGTGTACCTTAAAGGAAAATTTTGAGAATTCGTTGCGAACTTTCCATATCATTCAACAATGTAGGTTGGTACGGTCCTTATATTATCAGTACACGCCCTGATGGACAATCGCGTTTCAGTACACGCAGTGGTCGCCCGCCCTGTCTCCACTGCTATTTTAATTACATATGATACAAGCTCACCACGTACAGCACTTAACCATATTAAAACAAAATCTAATTCCATGAAACAACAGAACCTAACATTCACAGCATATTATTATAAATAATAAGGCGGTGGCTTCTTTTAATTAACAGAAATGCTAATTAACAACTTACTATAAATCTGTCCTAATACACTTTAATTAGCGTGAATGAGTTTTTGTATTTAGGCACCTAACGTTGAACCCTGCTGAAATTCAGCGTGTGTGCTGAATTTGTAGTCCATGATTGAACCAACACTTAATGCTTACCTAATTATTAATATAAATAGCATCAGTTACGTATGTATAAGGAAAATACTTAAATAGTTTTATTATTTCCTCCAATAATTTTCTGTCATAAGTATCATCATCGCGGTTACCAATGCAAATCTTCGTTCTTTTGTAGACCGTGTGTAAAGTTATTAGGACGTTGAACACTGAATAATTTATCTACATCTGATCTCCTTATAAGTATGGTCTTCTCTTTAAATTATTTTGATAGAATTTAATACTTTGTCCACTATCATACCTATAATTACTAAGTAGTTCAATATGGTATTAGAACATTTAACTATTATATAAACATTTAAATTGAAATAAACAGGACTCTCATAAATATAATAAGTACCTACTAAATTAGTAGATCATGTCAATTGGGGTTATCTTTTGCACGGCATTCATCACAACACAACGACCAAAGCAATTGTTTTTATGTTCGACTCGCAGTAGATATTTACTTGAGTTTAACGCTTAGCATTGCACATAGTAGAGGTCTGCTTTGTTTACTAACCAGTGTTAGCCAGTAGTGACGTAGTTGAGCAACATATTTGGCGCCCGGCGTTGGTAGGTACCTATAGCATGGCCATATCGGAACGTCTGATGCACAAGGTCACGCCACAGTTCAACTGGTTAACTGGCAAGTGCCAACCTACATTAACAGTGATCTCATCGACTTTTAACAAGTTTTTGGTAATTACAAAATACTAAATTTTAACCTTTTTAGTGGATTCCAAGTACCTAACATAGTTTTCGAAATCAGAACTGAACAGACGAAACTTGTATACAAGTTTTACGATTTTATAGAATTTTTGTGCTGTTGGAAATTTTGATTGGAGGGGTATTTCCTCCAAAAAGGGATACTAGATATCTCCGCCTTATGATGCCGCTCTTTTTTCTTTGAAAGATATTAACTTTAAATTGGTCTAATAAAAATTTGGTGAAGATATGATGAGGATCTTCGGCGTGATGAGCAGAATAGGTCCTCAAAATGCAGTAAATTGCTCACGTCCTTTAGCTTGGAAGACCAAGCATTTTTGCAAGTCTTTTGACTTCATGGTCTTGTCTATTGATGAAGGACGCTATCTGGCCCAAGTATGTATACTTATCGCCATATTGCAACACATGTCCGTCTACCTCGACCCTACGTTTTGTACAGTTGGTCATGACCTGTGTTTTGGATCTGTTCATTGAAAGTCTAACAGCATTTCTTCAAGTTGTGAAGGTGATGTGGAGTATAATACAATATCATCAGCAAAGCGCCGGCGCCGGCCTCCGCGCCACTAACATTTAGGTCCCGTGACTGCCACGAATCAGGCAACTTGTTAAAAACCTCCTGCAGTGCGCTTGTGAACAGCTTAGGTGAGAGTGGATCGCCTTGCTTAACACCTTCTTCTGTGTTGAAATTTGAACCAAAAATATGTATCTTGATGTTCGCGGAGCTTCGATAGATGGTGTTAATGAGGTCAATATAGGTGTGCGTAACGTTTTGGGATCTCAAGGCAACTAACTGATGGTCTATCCTGGCGAATGCCTTGGCATAGTCCACAAAGGCCAGGTAAAGCGGTTTGTTAAATTTGTTGTATTTTTCTATTACATGATTAATGGTATGGAGATGATCGGTTGTGGAGAATTGGGGACGAAATCCAGCTTTTTCCGGAGGTTGCTGAAGATCTAGCGTTGAAGCGATAAGGTTCTCTAGTACTTTTATAAATAGTTTGAGGTGTCAGCTTTGTCTCCTTTTTAGGGTTCCGTACCTCAAAAGGAAAAAACGGAACCCTTATAGGATCACTGTCTGTTTGTCCGTCTGTCACAGCCAATTTGCTCCGAATCTAATGGACCGATTAAGTTGAAATTTAGTACACGTATGTATTCCTGTGTGTAATGTAAATTAATGAATTTTTAATATGGGGGTCAATTTTGGGGGGCAAATAAAAAAAATATATATTTGCAAACTGTACCGTGCGATATATCAAATGAAAGGAGGAGTGAGGGTCTCAAATAGATATTTATTTAAACAAATTTAAAATAAACTTTTTTAAGTTATTTAAGAAGATATACGAAAATTGACCACCCTTTATCTCTGAAACTACTGACCTTAAAATTAAAAAAAAAATACAGAAAATAATTCTATAGCTATAGATTAAGAAGTCTATGGTCTTAAAATAACATGGTAAATCTCTCAATATCGTGCGTACAAACTTACATGGAATGTATGGGAGAACATGTTTTTCAACTACAATGTTAAGTTTGTTCTTGGGATAAATTCATCCCAACTACGGAACCCTTCATTGTGCGTGGTCCGAAACGCACTTGACCGGTTTTTTAGTGTACACATATATTTGAAAACCCCCAGTGCGCAAAAATTTTTTCTCGGGCGCCGAGAAAAAATTTAGGCACATTTCAGAGGGAATTTGGCCGGTGTGTAAGATGGTTTTGGAAAATGCTGTGATGTGAGATACATACGACTTACGAGAATGCTTTGCCCTATTTTAAGACTTTTGTAGTTATTCCGTCCGTCCCAGGGCTTTTATTATATTTCACCTCGCGAAGAGCTCTTTGAACCTTGTAGGGACTCATTGGATCAACAGTCAGGGCAGTAATAAACGAAGTGTCTGGATTGCTTGTGTTGATCGTGGTATAGATTTTTATAGAATTTTGTAGCTATGTCGATAATTTTACTTGATCGACCTTGTTTTGTCCCATTTTCGTCTTTTAGATTTGAAAGACAGGTTTTTCCCTTCGTGATTCCTGGCAGATGTTAAAGAGGTGTTACTTAATAATATGAAATTAAAATTGATTTAGGGCTAATTTTCCAATCGTCGATAATTTTTATTTATGGAATAAATATGGCGGTTTCACAGCTTTTGTATAGAAAATATGCCAAACTGTCATGTTTATTCTTCGGATAAAAATTATCCGACTATTGAAAAATCAGCCCTTATAATATTCGTGGTATTGGTACTATTGGCTTTTATATAAATGCGCACGGCATGGTAAATATTTAAAACACTCCTATTATTATAACGAGACTATTTACTCGTACATACTAACATCGTGCACATAATTGTATTTGCATCTGAAATCTGAATGTTCTTCGTGTTTATATTTCCAGTCTTATTTTTAACTTGGCTTGTACCTATTTGTGTCAGCAAAACTGTACGTACTGTTGCACAAACACAATATCGGAGCTTGAGTTTGATGATTCAATGAAAACACATTTTGACAGATTCCAGGGAATTTGTAGAACAATGATTTCATAGTCGGAGTGATACACGTTTTTCATTTATGAACTATTATCATTAATTTGTGTGTAGTAAACTTACCAAGTACCTATAACGTTTAACTGTACCAACATAAACGTAATAAAGTTACTTCGTCATCACTGTTTGAGTTATTATTAGGAAACGCGTTTTTCTCCCATAGCGTCACTCACTAGCCGCGACATCGTTTCCTCCACACCATTGTTCTAAGGAAACAAATGAATTGTTTGTTTCTTTATAATGTCTGTTATCGTCAAAGTTAGAAATAAGCTTGATTTTTAATTCATCGTTTCATTCCCTTTGGATAACTGGTTACTATAATAAATATGTGTCAGAAACCAGTTTTATATATGGTTTCACAAAAAATATAGATAATTAACTTTTTCTACTTGACCAATTTAGAATTTAATAGTCTATAAAATGTGGCGTTCTTGCTAAAGGTGGGTCCCGTAGCGAGTCCTGTATAGATTTGCAGGTTATTTAAAAAAAAAAATCGGAAGTGTCGTGGGGCACCCGGTTAGAACGAAGTTCCTTTCGCTGTATATTATGTATTAATACAGACTAATCCAGAACTATCAGTATGGTCTCAAGTTTCAAGTGTCAAAAGTTTTTATTTTTTGCTTGCTAAGAACTTTACTACCGGTATTAAAAAAACAAAAACTTTTGACACTTGAAACTGACGGCATAACGCTTTTTCGTTACGTCACATTTTCTGCCACTTTACTCCTACCACAAGCCGTATTAAAGAACTTCGTTCTAAAAATATTAATTTACAAAAATGAATACTTACTATTTTTAACGAACCTCCGCTCATATTCTCACCGCCTTGGAATCGCTATCTCGGCTTTTAACACGGTATAATTAGGCATATTTTATAGGATTTGATGCCCACGTAAAACATAGTTCTCAAGGATATCCGGTACTTTGTGGGCAATGAACCGCACGTGTGTTGGATGTAGATGTAGAGAATAGTTTCTGGAACGAAAATCAACACAAAAATTAACTAACACATTGTTAAGAGTGCGTCAACTGCTGTAATTGGTTGTCTGAATTATTAACGACCAATCGGATCACTTGCCTTGCGTTTAATTTCGACACGTCGATAATTTTCGTTCCAGAAACCGGGTGTATGTGCGAATAGTTGAAGCTCTACATACTGCCAATAAGAGCTACGCGTTACAGTTCAATTGGTCATTGGATGAGTGACCATCTGTAATGTAGGTACCGAGACCCCTACGTGCCTCGGAAAGCACGTTAAGTCGTTTG
Organism: Dicycla oo; assembly: GCA_948252095.1. NCBI lineage: Eukaryota > Metazoa > Arthropoda > Insecta > Lepidoptera > Noctuidae > Dicycla > Dicycla oo. The sequence continues at coordinate 25,628,051 of OX411712.1, read as the reverse complement.
TCCCGGCAGTTATTTGTGGATCTGCCAAAGTCGTTACGGTTCGTCAGAAGCCCGAAAGTCTGACAACCAGTCTTACCAAGGGGTATCGTATTACCCAATAACTAAGTTGATCAGATAAGCAGTCGCTCCATGAAAAATACTGGTATTCAGCTGCATCCGGTTAGACAGGAAGCCGACATAGTTAGGGAAAGGCTAGACAGGTGTTGCGTTACAGTTCAATCGACGACGTCAATCGCCTTCACTACTGGACATAAGATTCTCCCAAGTTGCACCATAATACCCGGCTCTCCGCAGACAGTCTACCGTAGTGGTAGCCCGCGAAATACAAATTATCTTGCGTGTCAGTGTCAGGTGGTACGTCATTTTGATCAAAATATGATTCGCGACTCTAACAAATATGTATTTACATAATTATAAATATAAGAATTATCAATACATCTCTCTAAGTTAGATTTGCGTGGTTTGGTCTGATTTCCGAAATCAGACCAAACCTGCAAATTTCAAAAAACGTAAGAAAATTTAAATTTCGCGGGCTACCACGTAGAGCGTTCCCATAACGCTGCGTTTGCCGATTCGTGATCTCCACTGAAGTATTCGTTAGGTCAATGGATTCGTCTGCTCATGGACATCGGTTCTTCGCCATGTCAGACCCACTACTAATGCAATGTCCTAGAATCCTAGCTCAGCAAGGTTTGCTATGACCCCTGTTCTTTTTGGGATAACTTATTATATTAATATCTGGTCCGCAGCGTCACGGAAATGTTATCTAGCGCGCTGCGCGACCTGGCTTAGTTACTTGAATTGTCGACCCGCAATCCCTTACAGTCGTCGCACGGACCCACTAGCGAATATTTCTACATTTCCGCTGTTAAAGTTGCGTTTTGTAAGAATTAACTATTATTTTAAAATTAAAATATTAAATGCACAGTTGTAACATAAGTGATTTACCAATATTATCGTCGCTAAACCGTGAAAATATCACTTGTAGTTTAGAAGCAGTAGCGAATTTAAGGTTGAAAACAACCTCATATCTATATTTTTTTGCATGTTATTTAATTAATGTTGCTTAAAATTTTCAAACGCTCAGATTGAAGTATAATGTCAAAGTTTCATATATATTTTTTCTGGAATTGTCTGTAGGCTCATTTAAAAGCATTAGGTTCTCAAAAACGACCATTTCACGACTATACTCGCCTTAAGTGAAACTTTATTAATAATTGACCGAGCGAACGAAGCGTCTCTTCTTCTGGCAAAGTTTCCTTTCGTCTGTCAGTTTGTTGATACTCCTCTACAGGTCGTATTTTGCAACCGGACGAAACTTGGTATACAGGTTTTAGGACTTTATATTTTTTTTACTTTAGATTTTTCTTTGTCGTCGGGGATTTTTGATTGGAGGGGTACTTCGTCCAAAAAAAACGGCCAAGTGCGTGTCGGATTACGCACAATGAAGGGTTTCGTAGTTGGGATGAATTCGAAGAACAAACTTAACATTGTAGTTGAAAAACATACATTCCAACTGCAAAGGTAAGTTTGTACGCACAATATTGAGAGATTTGCATGTTGTTTTAAGACCATAGACTTCTTATAGGTTTTCCTGTAATTTATAGGTATTGAACTATTTACTGTATTTTGGGTGGAAAGGGGGAGGAGGAGGGGGGGGGGGGCAGTCAATTTTCGTCTATTTTTTTTAAAAATAACTTTAAAATGATAAAAAAGAATATTTGAGACCCTGACCCCATATTCAAAATTCATTTATTTACGTTACACGCCCGTGTTTTGTTCACAGAAATACATACGTGTACCAAACAACTTAATCGGTCCATTAAATTCGGAGCAAATTGGCTGTGACAGACGGACAGACAGATAGACAGACAGACAGCAAGACACGAGAGATCCTATAAGGGTTCCCTTTTTTGAGTTTTTTCCTTTTGAGGTACGGAACCCTAAAAAGAGGCAAAAAGGGGGCTACTGGATTCTGCGTCTATGTAAGATCCGATTTCGATGGCTCTTATCTTATTTGAAAGCTACGGTTTGGTAAGGTAAGGTTTTTGAAGGTATTTAAGTTGGTCTCATAATAATTTGGTGAATATCAAATGAAAAAAAAACGTGGTAAATATCCCGTTTTAAATAACTTTAGTGGTATATTAATTGTTGCAAAAAAGTTTATGCTCGCGAGTTCTACTGTTCGCAGAACTACTAGTGAAGAAGTGATAATTATGCAAAACAATTCTGCTAATAATTAGAGAGCCAAAATGAAAGTGCTGTAAATGATGTTAAGCATTAAACGACTTACTACATTTGACGATCGTCAATCGCTATCAAATGTTAATACACACACGCCGCACATTTAGCAGGAAAAAAAAGCCAATTTTTTTTTAAATATCGTTTAACACGGTGAGGTCACAATGGTCACATTTAATATTAATTTTGCAAGAAAAAACCTTTTTTTTTGTGAAAAATGTACTTTCTTGAATTTTTAAGGTAACTACAAGGTAAAAACAGTTGAAAAAGTTAATTAAAAATAATCGTTCTCTTTTTCGTCTATATATTGTTTGCCTTACGTCTTCTTGATTTTAAAGAATTCTACACTCATTAGTAAACAATATTTTACCCCATTGCATTGGTCTGGGATCCAAAGTCGATGTTCCCGAGCAAAAGTTAGTCTGTACCTACGATGATGTATCTCAAGTTTTGGAGCCTTGGCGAGCACGAACGAATCAAAACCAGCTTCTTTGAATCTTCTTCGTACCGTCGCTCACTTACTTTGACACTTCGAACTTCCTCAAGCTCATGTCTGGCTTGGACGGCCTTTAGACGTGGGATCCTACGAACGCGAAGCTGAATGAAACGATAATCCCTGGTCCAACTACTTGTTTTTCTGCCTTGTCCCGATCATCTCACAAAAGCATTAGTCTCCCTGAATCGTTGGATACTGCGATAAATTATTGAAACAGGTCAGCGAAGACTTCTTGAGATCACTCTGTAAGTTTGATTATTTCTCTTCATCTTAAGTGCCCTGGCAATCTCAGTTGCACTCTAGTTGGGCATAATGAAGGCATAAAAAGATTTAAAAGTTAAAAAGAAAACAAATGAAACTGAATACTAATGAAAATTTTACAAAATTTTAAACCAAAGCCATAAATGATTATAAAGGGAAAATTCCTCGAAATTATGTAAATTCGAATAAAAGTAAATTAATGGCATAAAAGGTGACGTTTAATTGTTTTCTCAATTTGAAATTATTATTTCTAAAATAAAACGAATTAACGTTACACAAACTAGTTAGCAATGCTACACAAACTAGTTTTTCGACATTTTTTTAATGTTCCGCTCAATTTGCCGGTGTGTGTACTCGTATAAAACTAAACATTTAGGCGCTATCGACGATAGGTACCTATAACGGACCCATGATAAGGGTAGCTATACTCGTATTTAGGTGTACAGTTGTGGACATATAATTAGGAACGACTGATAACGAAGTCACTTTTTAACACATTCTCTGCTTAATTCTTTATGCAAACGCTTCTTTATGCTACACCCTTACGACCCTTTTTTTTTACGATGTTTTCGAAAAAATTTAGAGATGCACAACGAACGGACATGTGCGGCGCGCCGCACTCGAAGAAAGTTATGAAAACGCGCATGTGCGTCTGCCGCGCCTAATGTATTGAACGACTTTAAAAAAGGAGGAGGTTCTCAGTTCGTTGGAATCTTTTTTTTTTTTTATGTATGTTCCCCGATTACTCAAAGACGGCTGAACTGATTTGGAAAATTTTTATTTTGTTTGAAAGGGTATACTTTCTAGTTGGTCTCACTGTCATCAGGTCGGGATCTGATGATGCGATCCTGGAGAAATCGACGGAAGTCTTCAAATATTATAGGTACACCTATAGCGATTTGGGTATTTTTTATAGTAACTCGTGCATTTGTTCTTGGAAAGCAGCATTTGGTCAGGTGGAACTGATGATGAAGATCACAGATTGCCACTGGAACTACTCAATAATAAGTATTTCACGGGTTGCGATTCGATTAGGTACTTTATTAATGGTTGCTAAGTAATTTATGCTCGTCACAATGCTTATGGTGATGTGGCGTTCTCCTGGTACCTACTTACCAGGAGAACTCCTCTACAATTAGCGTCCCTAAACCGGGAAAAGCAATACATATTTTGTAAAAGGTGATGAGCAAATGACATTAGAATATTGTATGTAACTTAGATAAATTACAAACGTGGGTCCGTTTGTAATTTATCTAAGAAGTGAAAAATAAAAAACTTTTTCCAAAAAACACAACCGACTTCCAAAATAACACTTCAAAGTGAATAATAACTATAATTTCGGAAGTCAGTGGCAAAAAACTAAAATACAGATCCAGAGACACCGACTTCCGAAGTTAAAGTTATTCACTTAGAAGTGTTATTTTGGAAGTCGGTTGTGTTTTTGGAAAAAGTTTTTCGGATAAACAACTAGTTTTTCTTTTGTATCAACTTACAGCTAACAACTTTGAACCATATTATGAAATAATAGCTTTATTAGTAGACTTTAATGGGTCGTACTCACTAATCAAAATAATTAGATAAATTGACTGTATTTCAAAAGTACTGGACAAATAAGAACAAAAAAAAAACAATAAATCATTTATAAAATTTAAAAAAATATGACTACCCTGCCAAAAAATGAACTAAAAAGGAAAAAAGAAGTTGCACTAGTTTTATCTGTATGTACAGACGCCAGCACATCAAGCTACTACAATCTGTCAGATTTATTTAATAGATTTTCAACTTTATCGCTAAAGCATTAGGTTCAAGGTTGATTGGGAAAATTTGACAGTTTCGGGTAGCTTGACCTGCTGTCGTCTGTACAAAGCTAAAGGTCACTCGTTTACTCCCGGACTAAATATGTAGATAAATAAAATTGTCATTGCTATCGGAGGACCGGTGTGTGGAACACTTTTTAATCTAAGAGGTTCCCCGACCAGGAAGTTTCCGTCCACAGCTAGGAAGTATCGAATAGGTAGTTTAAATAGATCATAGTTAAATTATTAATAGAACTCCCCAACTATTTTGAGTATCTTCATATGATTCATATACCTCTGAAAATGTCAAACTATTCAAAGTTTGACATTTTCAGAGGTATATGAATCTAATAATACTAATATAGCTTACAATGCATTCACAGAAATGTTTTTATTACTATATTATCAATGCTTTCCTAAAATACCAATTTCTGTGAAAGTATTTAAGAAGCAAAAATGGGTATCGCGCGGTATTAAAAAATGTAGTGTAAAGAAACGACATTTATTATGGCAGTATCGATTAAAACCCACGCAACGAAACAAAACTATATTTAAGAATTATTGTAATACGTTACAAAAAGTCATCTATTTGACGAAAAAAGCACAGAATGCTTATAAAATACAAACATCTAGTAATAAATCTAAAACGACATGGCAAATTATTGATGAAAATAAACTAAATACCCTTAAGAATAACATTAATAAAATTCGTATCAACAATACAATTATTTCAGACCCTAAACAAATAACAAACCTATTTAATGATTTTTTTATTAACAAAATAAAACCAATTACCGCAGGGGCAAATGTCACAAAACACATCCTGAACAGAAAGGATTCGATGTTTATGGCTCCCAGCTTGCCTACAGGCATATTCAATATTATTTTAGCTCTCAGAAACACGAAGAGTGTAGGTTATGATGGTGTTAGTACAAAGATTATTAAAACTGTCGCTGATATTGTATGTGGCCCACTGTGTCATATACTGAACTTGTGTATTTGTGAAGGAATGTTTCCTAATGCTTTGAGAAAATCTATAGTAAAGCCATTACATAAGAAACAAGAGAAAGACCTGATGCAAAATTACAGACCAATATCATTAATATCCATTTTCTCTAAGATATTTGAAAAATATATTTCTCGAGAACTAAGCACGTATAAACATAACATACTTTGTAATGAGCAATACGGTTTTAGAAAAAGTAAAACAATCATCATGGCGGTTTATGACTTTCTACACAAAATCATGATAAATATGGATAAAAATACACCAATCTGTGCAATTTACTGTGACATGACGCAGGCATTTGATTATGTTCAGCATAATATTCTATTAAAAAAGCTTGAAGCGTATGGTGTAAGAGGAAATGTTCAAGAGCTCTTACAATCTTATTCACAAGAAACCAAACAACAGAAATAACGACGATTAATGCGAGCACTAAAAGTGAAGTAATTTTTACATCAGAGGAACGTAACGTCAACTATGGCGTACCGCTAGGAAGCATATTAGGACCACCGCTTTTTACCCTTTACATCAACGATTTTCCTAAATGTATCGAACACAGTATGACACTTTTTGCAGATTACAGCACGATAACCATTCCTTGTGATAATAAACATATATATGAAGCTGATATACATAATATAATACATTAAACAAAGCTATTCTATGGTTAGAAAATAATAACCTTAAACTTAAATAAAACAGTTATAATGCATTTTAGCCAAAGGCTGTAAAAATTTCCACTTTTTAAAATTAAATATAATAATAATGTAATTGTATGCAGTAAATTGCACTAAGTTTTTAGGATTAACCATGGATCGCAATTTAAATTGGAAGGCTCACATTGAGGTCATTAGCAAAAAATTGAGTAACAGTGCATTCGCAATATACAAACTGTCGCGGATTCTAAATATTGATGCCCTATTAACCGCCTATTACGGAATAGCAGATCCCATTATTAGATACGGCATTATTTTTTGGGGACTCTACGGATAGAGTTATCGCATTTAAAGCCCAAAAAAATGCCTTAGATCCAATTTTAAATTAAAAATGACTGATAGCTGTAAGCCGTTTTTCATAAGCCACAACATCTTGACTTTACCATCAATTTATATTTTTGAAATCGCGATATTTTTTAAAACAAATCCTAACCTATTTCCCCGCATGACAGACCTGTTTCCTAGAAATAGACGTGATAACAGTCAACTCTGTCAACATAGGTCTCGAACTGCACTTATGCACAGGAGTGTTTTTTGTATGGCACCCAAGATTTACAATAAACTTCCCAATAGCTGGATAGAGCTAAGCGTATGACATTATGTTGTGACATTATATTAGGTTTTTATTTTAAATATGTAATTAATTAATATTTGACAATTATGTATGTAATTCCGATCTATTTCTATATGAATTAATTATGTAATCAATCAAGTTAATTTTATTTATTTATTTATGTTAGAATGTTGTTATTAATGTATTATTTTAAATTCTCAACATGTCATGGTGTGCAAATATTAATACTATAAGTATTAATATTTGCACACCATAATATGGTAAACATGTTAGCACAACTCCATGTTCTTATGACATCTTGCATGCATTTAGATATTTTTTCTGTATAACTGTATGTACTCACATGTTTGAGCAAATAAAGTTATCTGAATCTGAAGTAAGCATGCTAGAATTCTAAGAGCGATGTGTGAATTTACGCGAATGGATAGAATAAGAAATGATTATAAGAGGAAGTCTGAAAGTGGCATCGGTGACTGAAAACTTGTGTGGAAATCGGTTGTTGTGGTTCGTGGTATGGGCATGTGATGCGGTGGAATGAGGACAATGTCGTGAGGAAAGTTTTGATTATGAATGTGGACGGCCATCATAGCAGTGGAAGGCCAAAGAAACGATGAATTGACTGTGTGAAAGATGATATGGCTAGAAAGAGGGTGTCTAGCGATATGACGACAAATAGAGAAGCATGGAAAAACCCCTGATTCCTGGACGATCTCAAATAATTGAGAATAATGATGATGATGATAGTGAATTTTCATTCAAACCAGTGTGATTCTGAATGTTCCATAATAGGAAGAGCGGAACTAATGGAATCACTTCCTTATTCATCCGTCACTGGCGACTTAAAATAATTTTAAGCAAAAAAAGCGGTTTCCTAAAATCATAATAATTATGATTTTAGGAAACCGCTTTTTTGTTCTTATTGCAAATGAGGAGGGATTTCCTCCCTATTCGCATATGACTAAAAGAGTGATGAATATAGTATAACTGTTGATAGAAGGCCGAAGTAAAGATGGATGAATTGAGTCAGGATTGATATGAGAGAGAAGGGAGTGGATGATAGCGTGACGGTTGACAAGGGGAGAATGAAAGAAGGAAACGTGTTGCGCTGACCCCAAGTAACATGGGACCAGAGCAGGAGGATGATGAGGGATACCGATACCGATCACGTCTGTGAAGTTTTACGAATTAATTTAAAAAGGCCCTGTATAAAGCATTTTTATTTGTAAGACAGCCAGGTTTCTGCTCAAGTTCCGAACACTCAAAGTCATACAAGTACTTACATAGTACTTACGTACTTAATCATCATCACTCTACTTCAACAACTATAATTTTGGACCTTATTAATGAACCGAAAGTCGCAAAATGTAATGTATGTACTTGTATAATATCTTGCTTACTATGTTGGTGTCGATTAGATAAGTTATATTTATAAGCAACAAACTGCAATATTTACCACCAATGCTTTTTAATCTAGTGACATAGTTTTCTCTCAAAATATCATTGAAATTGTCTGAGAGAAAATATTTTCCCATTACTGTTGGAACTACCCATATTATATGATACAAACCAGTACTTATGGCGTTTATTAAAATTGCAGGTATCATCTACTTATGAAGTGACAAAAGTACCTTCTTGAGAAAGTAGGTAATTACTTAACAAAGCATTATAAATACAACTGTAATCAAAATCATTCATCAAATGATTGGTGAAATTAATGGTTTAAGTATTTACATTTTGTAGCCGTGACAAAACATTTAGGTATGTAAGTACATGACATGCATGTCAGTTTGCATTAGAAATTCATTTATAATAAAATAATAGTGCATGTAAACGGTTTGCAGGGTGTGCCTCAAGCTGTCTAGTTAGTCCACCTACCAACATATTATATCGGATTAAGGGCTAATTTTTTAATCGTCAGATAACGTTTATTTATGGAATAAATATGGCGGTTTGACAGCTTTTGTTTAGAAAATATGTCTAATATTTATTCTTCGGATAAAAGTTATCTGACTATTGAAAAATCAGCCCTTAGTTGCATATTTTTGTGTCTGGTAGGTTGCTAGCTTGTTATTTTTTATTACATCCATTTTGGCGAAATTCTTCCTCGTAGATAGTATCAAGAATTCAAGATAGATTGCAGAAGTCAAGAGGTCATGCAAACTTTCTCAATTTTTACTATTTACAGTAGGAAGGCGGATCTTTGCCTTACTCGCGATACTTATCTTCCTCATCAGATTTTTTTAAATACCATAAAATACCTAATAGCGATACTTATCTTCCTCATCAGATTTTCTTAAATACCATGAAATACCTAATACTCATGGCTATTACGATAATGGATTATATTAAGAATAAGGTACCTACCTACGTATATTTATTTTATAGTCTCCATGCTCTGCATTACAACAATGAAGCAATATCAAGGTGATAATGCAGGTACCTATTCCAATTTCAGAAATATATGAGCGTTTGAGAGATTCCACAAAGATCACATAAAAAATAACGAATCACTTATTCTAATCGAACAATAATTACCTTGGTATCCTAATAAATAACAGTCGAATTGAAGATCTACGCTTTCAAAATCTCTAAAAATACTAAAAACAAATAAAACAAAACTAAATAAAAGAAAGAACAAAAACCTACAATAACCTATCATATTTCATTGTTGTAAAGAAGCAACACACGTAAACTTCACGATACCGATACTCAGTAAAGTACACTGATATTGCTGAAGCTTTCATTAAACATAATACACACATCAAAAAAGTCTAAGCAACATGTACGGTTTTGAACTTTTGAACGATTTTTACTATTGTAATATATTTATATTTGTTTTATAAATGATAACTAAGCATTTTTTGATGCATTAGTGACTAAAGCAACAAAATCCTTCATTCAATTCATCATTTAATCACAATAATTAACAATAATTATGTGTACCGTAACATACGTAGACGTATGAAATTAAATTCATGTTTTACAAAATTAAATAACGACATTTTTTTTAATATTTGGTAATTCAATACAAAGTGTAACCGCCTCTGTTGTGTAAAACTGGTCGGCAACGCTTTTTTATTGTATTTATAAGGTTGGTTATCTGATCCTGCGGCAATCGCTCCCAATGGAATTTTAACAAGTGTTTCAATTGTTGGGTTGTCGACACTCCGTCAAGGTTCTGGAGCAAGTCCCATGCGTGCTCGATGGGATTGAGGTCTGGTGATTGTGCAGGCCACAGCAATACCCGGATGTTTTCATAGCCAAGTACTCTCTGGTCCTCCGAGCTGTGTGCGAACGCACATTGTCATGCAACAGCGTGAAATCTGAGCCAATAATTTGAGCAAATGGGTGAACATAAGGCCCGAGGACACTTCAACGTAACTTTTAGCGTTCATCTTGCCGTCTACAAAAACGAGCTCAGTTCGTCTGTTCTTCATAATACGCGCCCATACCATCACTGTGGAGCCACTGTAAGGGTACACTTCCTGGACGCATCTCAGCCGTTCAGCATTTCCGGGACGACGATACACTCTTACCCTTCGTACTCTCGTATCGGGGCTAAATGCGTATAGGAGGGCACCTAATTGGGCGTCGTGCTCGTATAAGCCGTATTCATGCAGCCTATTTCTCATGGTTTGGTGGCTAACAACAACACCACTTGAGAAGTGTAGCTTTAAACCTATCTCCCGGGCGGATAACATCGGCTGACGTCTTGCAGTTAGTTGTATGTATCGGTCCTGTCGAGCAGTTGTACTCCTTTACGTGCTGGGTGCTGCTCAGCAGCATCCCCTGTATCAACGTAACGCTGCCAATGACGGCCACGGTAACTCTAATGCCGAAATACCTGGGACTGATTTCTTACCGCTTGTAGCATCCCTCCCTACAGCTCTCTGCATTTCATCAGCAGTCAAATGGTGTCGTGACATACAAAATGACTCACCACACGATTAAAAAAAAACTGTATATCTCAAAATGATGAAAGTGAGATAAATACCAAATTTATCAAGTTACTAAAACACATGAAATCGGGAAAAAATAAGTAGCTTTTATTTTATTGAAAACACAATCGAAAAGTTTCTATTTTTAAAATCTGCAAGTATATGTTTCCGAGAACAAAAATATTGTAAGTATACCAGATTTGTATACTAATTACATTGATCCTTTATTTTTTCTTAACAAAGTAGATTACTTTGATAAGAAAAAAATAAAGTATCAATTAATAAAACACGCGGTCTCGGTAAATGATGCGTGTTGCTTAGACTTTTTTGATGTGTGTAAATTTACATATGGAGTTATCTCTTTTTTGTATGGATGATGTTGATGACACCAAACATATACTTGATTGTTTTATTGACACATTCATGCTAGTACTTATGTATACTGTAACGATGCGTGCGTAACATAATTTCAAGTTAAATCAATATTTACTTTTTATCGAAAGTGATGGATGATTTATGTTCAGCATCCATCAGATAACTAATATTTTTCATCAAATTCGAACATTTGTTTGTTTATATTACATTTGTTTGTTTATATTACATGGATACGGTTTAGCAACCTTCCTTTTGCCATTCTATGTTTTGATAGCAAATAGCTAATTCCAGCTTATACATAACAAAATATTAAAAGCATGATTTCTATGACAGTGGTAGTACGCGAGAAGAAATAGGGCAGAGTGACAAAATGGAACACGTAAACGAAGAAAAACGCTAAACGAAGTGGAACAAATTCTAAATGTTAGTGTGGCATTTGGGGCCGCCATAACGAACGGTGCCCGACGATATTGTGTTCTCTTCTTTCGTTATAGCTTTTTATAACTCTTATCCTGTTTATCTATACATCTGTACAAATAAATAAAATTGAAATGTCTCTTTGCAATGTCAAAATAACAGCTTTTTACTAAATGCATATGAAAGTATATACGGTACTTATAACAAAGTGTCTGTCTGTTCCGGCTAATATACGAAACGGCTGGACTGATTTTGATAGGACTTTCACTGGCAGATAGCTGATGTTATAAGGAGTAACTTATGCTACTTTTATTTTAGAAAAAGAATTAGTGCTCCGCGCAAAAAAATACAACCCCTGGAAAATGTGAACGAAATCTGATTCAAATAGGTAGTGACACGCGGGCGAAGCCGCGTGTAACAGCGGCTAGTGTTATAAATAAAATTAATTAGGACACAATTAATTCACTATTGTTACGTTACTTGGTCACATGTGCATATGTCTATAGATTAATATACCTAGTCTAAAGTTAGTTACGGAATAAATAATTATTAATGCTTGCTATTGAATTAATTACGTACCTATATGTATGGAAGGCAAACAAGACTGTGTACAAATGTGTATAAGTACCTACATGATGCACCTATGTAAGTTCCAGAATTTTGTAATTAGTAGGAATGTTCATAACTACATAAGGAACATAGGTCGACATTTCTAAATATTACCTGTCGACGTAACTAGTGAAACAGTTTTTAAATAAAGAACTAGGTGTGTTAGTGTTACAAACACAAGGCAGTTCAATGTCATTATAATATTTTAGGGGTGAAGTCGATTTATGTAATTTCCGCGTTTAATAAAAGTAGGTACTAGGTTAAACTTTTATAAGTCAAAGGGGTTAACAATGTTAAATACTGTAATAGAAAAAAAAAACGAATATCGAAACTAGCTTGAATTCTTTTTAAGAATAAATGTCAAAAAAACAAGTTAATAGTTTTTTTTTTATTATACTTATTAATTTCACGCAGTATAATGTGTTCTACGAAGTACAAAATATTTAAAACTATTTTGTGAGTACAGTAGGTAAGGATGAAGCGGGAAAAAGTTTATCACCATGCAAAAATTTTTATGATAAGCAAATACTTTATACAATCCTCAATTCAGGCTAATCAGGCAGTGTATAATATAAATGTTTATAACATAAAGACGGCTGCCTAGCTAGAAGTTAGAGCACGTAAAGGAGGCTAAAACAACCCTGGACGTCCTATTGCCAGCTGGCGGCGCCTTGTGTCTGTGATTTATAGTGTCTGCGACTTTCCCTTTATTTTCTTTTCGTGTTTCGGCATTTTTCATGTTTTCTTTTTGTGGTTTAATTTTCACCACATTCAATTTACTTCACAATTAAACGTTTTAGTTATGATTAATCTATCTTATATCAATCTGCCTAGCCTTTTCCCAACTATGTTGAGGTCGGCTCCCAGTCTAACCGGATGCAGCTGAATACCAGTATTTTACATGGAGCGACTGCCTATCTGACCTTCACAACGCAGTTACTGGGTAATACGATACCCCTTGGTAAGACTGGTGGTCAGACTTTCAGGCTTCTGACGACTCGTAACTGACTGTCAAAGATCCACGAATGACAGCCGGGACCAACGGCTTAACGTGCTTTCTGAGACACGGAGGAGTCTCGGTATGAAAAGATGGTCATCCATCCACAGACTAACCCAGGCAAGCGTAGTTTAACCTGATGGATCGACCCGTGCAGCTGTTATTATTTAGCCACGAGCTCCATAATCTATCTTATATATCTTCTATTATTATAAAATCAATTGCCGTGCATTAGTCTCGCAAAAACTCGAAAATGGCTTGAACGATTTGAATATCTTTTTTTTTTTTGGTTTGTTCGCCTCATTATTGGGGCGGTTTAGAATTACAACCCGAAGGAACAGCCGAAAAATTGAAATTGAAATTTTAACAGGACAGCGTCTGACGTGGCAGTTAGTGATTTATAATCTATAAAAGTTATTAAATAAATATCTACTATTTTTTTTACCTAAGTTATTGCCATATCTCATCTTTTTTTATATCGTGTCTTGCCTATGATAATTTATTTTATTATTGTTTACAGGTATATCACTCCGACCGTTCGGCATCTCAATAGTATATCTCCTGCTGTTTTTATTAGCACCACTAACATGCGTACCAGACAGCAGAACATTCAGAGGTAAGAACTGAGTGCAAATTAATGCACAATTGAAGTCTATCCTAAGTACATAGTGTCACACAGCAAGCTCATGATCTCAGACTCCCCAGTTGTGTATATTGAGATAAAAGCACAAAAAACAAGAAAATTCAAGGAAAAAATATTAAAGTACTTACCGTTTCCATAAATTTGTAGCACCTACAAAAGACCTTTAAAGCTCTGAATATTCTACTCTGAATATTCTATTCTACTCTGAATATTGAGATAAAAGCACAAAAAACAAGAAAATTCAAGGAAAAAATATTAAAGTACTTACCGTTTCCATACATTTGTAGCACCTACAAAAGACCGTTAGAGCTTGTCTACTCTGAATATTGAGATAAAAGCACAAAAAACAAGAAAATTTAAGGAAAAAATATTAAAGTACTTACCGTTTCCATACATCTGTAGCATCTACAAAAGACCGTTAGAGCTTGTCTACTCTGAAATTACGCGCCCTACTACTTAAATTTGTATACCTACGTATACTACGGTAGGTAAATGAGGTAGTAGGGCGCAAGCTCTACCTGATTTTGTTCTGCGTTCTCAGGGTTCTCATAGTAAAAGAACTTCATAATGATGATTACCCGTTAGAGGATTTCATTTATTTAAATTACACCTTGTATATTAGAAGAAATATCGTAGACATCGATATTGGCTTAGTGTTACACGACTTACACCAGTGCCTGTACGTGTAGTGATAAAAAAAAAAAAAAACCTTAAGGGTCAGCGCGCACTTGTGATTTTTAGTCGGTCGGTACACGCGTAAAATACACGCACACATGCGCGCGCTGCCTTATCTTGCCTGAAACGTATCGTACGTACTTACGTAGGCTGGATTGTTGAAAAAAATATATGATAAGAGTTGGTATGCTATTTCAGGAATAACAAAACTGAAGCCGAGTTATGCACTATTTTACAAATACAAAATTTTATTTATAATTATATTTAGGTATTAAAGCAGACTAATATACTATCGCCGTAAGGAAAATGGACGTAGGTATCTACAGAAATTTTGAAATGGAGAAAAAAAATATTTTGTCCTGTTTAAAATACAAACTACAAAGGCAGATGCGTCTTTAAATAGTAAGACTTATTAGGTTTTCGTTAAGTTTAGGCCAACATAAAAATACTGGTAGATGCGTCTTTTTTTGCTGATTATGAATATGTAAATACATAACTCTTTCGAAAAAAATGTAAGACACGTCTTTTTTCAGTATAGGCCACTGTACGTCCAAATGTGTGTAGGTAATTTGAATATAAGTTCTTGTTATTATGTTAGTCTGATCCGATTTACATATCATAAAATTATGGCTTGGCCATAAAATTAAAAACCTCTTCCTAAAACACGCAATGCCATATTAATAAAATAATGGTTATTAAAAAAGTCCCTGATATACCAAGGACAGACACTGTAACGTCTGTAACAGATGCGTGTAGTGATAAAAAAAAAAAAAAACCTTAAGGGTCAGCGCGCACTTGTGATTTTTAGTCGGTCGGTACACGCGTAAAATACACGCACACATGCGCGCGCTGCCATTAAAAATCACAAGTGCGCGCTTGCTCTTACTTACCATAAATAACAAAATAAAACAATCATTTCATTTCCAGGATGGCGCGGCAAATTTTTGTTAATGAATGTGGTGATATCATTCTTGCTGCTGTTAATGCACATAGCATGGCACGCGATGCTAGGATCGATACAACCTTACGGCTCCATACTCGCCCAGTACCCTATCCTAAATTTAATAGGCCACAATCTAGGCTTTGTGGCTTATACTACGATAGAACCACTTATGGCCGTGCATTATATGCTTCCCGAGGTAAATATGAATTTTATTTATACAGTAAATTGGAATGGTAACTAGTTAATTAGCAAATAGCTAAGTTTTAATTTAATTTCAGATGTTTTCTCTCCTTGTCCGGCACATTTATCATTACGTAAAAATCATATACAATAAAATAGTTGAAATAAATGCCTACTTGAATGATTAATTTTTACATTTCTTTTCAGATTATAAATACTGTATTGTCACTGCTAGTGTATATGGTAGTCAAAAGATTGTTAATAGGCCCGTCGGCAGAGCAAGAATCATCGAAAGCGGAAACTAAATATCAGGATTATCCCCTTGTGACAAGTGCAGGTAATGTTTTACGCTGTCTCCGGCTTATTTTTGATCTTCACTTTGTCATTGGCGTGCCTGGTAGGGTCTGATAGATCCACCATAGCACCCAAAGGTCCCGCCAACGGTGGCACGTTTGTTGGATCGTCTATGTCAAAACTGTACATTGAATATTTTTGAAAAAGTAATTGCTTTGAGGTCTGGGAATGATTCTAATTCCGAAAATATAGTTTTTAGAATTTTTGTCTGTTTGTCTGAATGTCCTGTCCAGCATCACGCAAATACTACCGGATAGATTTTGTTAAAATGTTGCATATATCTTCCCCATAACTCTAGTTAGTCTATAAATTATCACGCTATTTGCTATGAAGGATGAGCAATATTGCATTATGTTCGTATTCTTCTACAGTTTTACCGCATATTTCAATAAAAACAAGCCATAAGGTTAGAATATTGCAGATAGTTACGGATTCAACCTTTTAAATGATTGTTATCCCGCTATCCATACCAGTATTATAAATTCGAAAGTAGCTCTGTCTGTTACCTTTCCACGCCTAAACCACTGAACGGATTTGGATATTTGGCAAGGATGTCATTCTGGGGAGGGACATAGGCTACTTTTTGTCGCAAAAATAATCCTAAAGGGGCTGATATAGGGGATGAAATTGTGTATGGGAAACCCAGCATTTATTAAGTTAGGGATCATCGTCATCTTCCTGCCCTTATCCCATGTTACTTGGGGTCGGCGCAACACGTTTTTTTCTTCCATTCTCCCCTGTCAACCGGCACGTTATCACTTTCACTCACTTCTCTTTCATATCATTCCTCACACAATCCATCCATCTTTTCTTCGGCCGTCCTCTCCCTCTCCATCCATCAACATGTATATTCATCACTCTTTTAGTCACATGCGTTTCGTCCCTTCTCATCACATGCCCCTACCAAGCCAAACGATTTCCTTTCAACTTTTCTGTCACTGGCGCCACTTTCAAACTTCCTCTTATATACTCATTTTTTACTTTATTAATTCTTGTCACTCCACACATCCATCTCGGCATTCATATCTCCGCTGCATGCAATCTTTTTTCATCCGTGTTCTTCACGGCCCAGCATTCAGACCCATAAAGTACGACAGGCCTTATCACGGACTTATAAATATTCCCCTTTATTTTGAGGGGCATCCGTGGGTTACAAGTTGTTCCTGTGACCTGTCGCCATTTCATCCATCCTGAGTTGATCCTGTGCGTTATGTCTCGGTCTACTTCGCCATCTCCTTGGACAAGCGATCCGAGGTACCGAAAGTCGAAGCAGATCGATAAGGGCGTTCCGGCGAAAGATATGGGCACAGGACTGGAGAGACCGCCAAAATCACAAAACAGATACTCAGTTTTGGTCCGACTTACTCTCAGGCCAACAGTCTCGAGTCTTTCCCACCACACCTCCAATCTGCTCTGGACCTCTAAGCCGTTCTCGGCAACCAGAACAATGTCACCGGCCAACAGCATACACCAGGGAGTCTCTTCCTGGATATCCGATGTAAGAGCATCCATTATCAGCACGAAGAGGTAAAGACTGAGTGCTGACCCCTGGTGCAAGCCGACAGCCACATCGCAGCTGCCAGTAGTGCCTACTGTAGACCGGACTTGGGTACTTCTTAAGTTAGGGATATGAAAATTAAAATTTATTATTTTGGTAAGTCAGCCCCCAAGGGGGTAAAATAGGGGATGATTTTAAAATTTCACATGTAGTAAGTACTGATATTGTTGGTTACTTCTTTTTAAGAGATTTATGGGATTGGAAATATAGTCACATTCCGTATCTTGAAGTACCTAACATTTAGTTAACATTTCTTTATTTCATTAAACTCTGCCTACTCGGTCAAAAGTTATGGTCATAAAATAACCATTCCAAAATGTAGGTACCTATCACGTGTTCAATGGCGGCACTAGAGTAGATATTACAAATTAATGGTGATATTATTACCTTTTTAGGGTTCCGTACCAAAATGGTAAAAAGGAACCCTTATGGTGCTGTCTGTCTGTCACAGCTAAATATCTCAAGAACTACTAATGCTATCAACTTGAAATTCTAGATGACGTTTGCCCAACTATTTTGCAAATAAGAAAGAAAAATTCGAAGTGGGGCTACTAGGGCATGTTGGGTATCATATGAAAGAGCGCTGTTTGCTCACTCTCAAACATTTCTTCTTTTTTTAGGCCGCATAGTTTTTGACTTTTGATGAAAAATGTAAATAAAAATACCGTTCCCCCCCTTATCTCCGAAGTTTGCATAGAGAAAAATCTGAAATTATTCTGTGTGTATAGAAGTTTATGTAAAGATTACAGGAAAAATAAAACGATGTCTCTAAATAGCACACTTGTTTTTATATATGATGGATTTTGTTATTTGAGATAGGATTGCTCTTGACTTGTAGTCTAGGTGACAGAGACAAAGTCTAGAAAATGAATAGTTATTATTTTAAGTAAGACATTTAGAATCATATAAACCTGTTTTATTTAAGTATACAAAAAAAAAATACCGGACAAGTGTGAGTAGAACTCAAAGCCGTGCTCGCTCGGCTGTCCGAATTTCCAATTCCGGGTTGAAGGACAAACTTAACTTTTCAGTTGAAAAAGAATTTTGAAATAGATTGGCGAGGATCGATTTGAATGAAATACAGACTAAATGTTACTTCAAGGCACGGCCTATGAATTTTTGATCCCAGATTTATGAAAAATCTTAACTTTGCAGTTGATAGGTATCACTACATACATGCTGGCAGGAACATCGACGCACAACCTGTTACCATGGATTATGTACATGATTCTAGAATTGTTGAAAAAATTCAACGCATGGGGCGTTGAATTTCTTTTTATAAAAAAAAAATATTGCTGTTCCATACATTTTGATCGCGTAGGTTTGACTGTTTGTAGGTTTGATTGGTTTGACTTTTGTAAGAGGAGGTTTTTTTTTTAGAACGCATGGAGGTCCAGAATCATGTATTGAATCCATGGTAACTTGGTAACAGGTTGTGTGTCGATTTATTACCCTCGACCCGATCCCTCGTCGTTACGTCGTCTGGTCGACCCTGTATTATAAAACAAAGTCCGCCCGCCGCGCCGCGCTGTCTGTCTGTCTGAACGTGATAAACACAAAGTCTACCGAACTAATTTTCAATACGGTTTTCACCCATGGACGGAGTGATTCACGAGGAAGGTTTACGTGTATAATTAATTAAGGTATTGTGTAAATTGGCTGAAATATGACGATGATTGTTGAAGATGTCGGAAAACTCATGCCGACTACATTGGAGCTTTACTGGCGTGTGCCTCGTAAACCGATAGAGTTATATGATAACTATATATTACGGAATTAATACATTGTTTACCTGGATACAGAATACTTTTGTGTGTGTAATGTCCCAGGATATTATTATATATATATATATATATATATATATATATATATATATATATATATATATATATATATATATATATATATATATTATGAAAACCAGATAACTGATAAACTACATACACTACTTTTTTTTTTTGTAAATACATTCTTATATATATAATTACACCCAGACTCAGGACAAACAGACATATTCATGCACACAAAGGTTTGTCCTGGATGGGAATCGAACCCACGACCTGCGACATGATAGGCGGTATCTTAACCAACTGCGGCAGCTGGCCTGTCAAATATATATTTTTATTTCTTTCTTATTTGCAAAATAGTTGGGCAAACGTCACCTAAAATTATTCCAAATTTCAAGTTAGTGGCAAAGTTAGCATAAGTGGTTCTTGAGACTTCCAGCTGTGACAGACAGACAGACTAAGTCGCACTATAAGGGTTCCTTTTTACCATTTTGGTACGGAACCCTAGAAACATAACTTTATCCATCGTGTTTGTAAAACAAAGCAATACTTACATGCAACTTATCTAATTCTTAATTTTACTCAAAACCTTGCTAAGCCCTTCACCCGTTCTTTTTGTGTTTTCAGGGAAATATTTATGCTTGATGCTGATTATGTTCTCCGGCATTATGCGTCCGAGCGTCACGTCTGGTATCTACTACCTAGTGTTCATGGGTTCAGCGACTGCCTGGGCGCTGGGCCAACCGCTCAACCGTGGCTTTGCAGTGGTGTGCCGCTGCGTCATGGCCATCATGGGCGTCCACGTCATTGTTGAGTTAGCTTACCAGTGTTCGGTACTGGAGGAACTCTATCCACCGGATAGGGAATTTGCTAGGTAAGGGCAATTGGTTTTGCGAGACCAAGTTTATGGTAAACGTGACCAATATCTTGTACCATAGAATTTACCTTGCTTTTAAAATAGAAGAATAATCCGACCTGGAATAATTACCTTATATTCTACTTATTCAAATTCTTTCAGCCGTTAATGCTTGATTGAGTAACAAACATCTACACTTACAAACATTATTAGTATGTAGTTAAAACATAATAGCGTAATTCAACTTTACTATTTGCAGGTACTTTGGTTTAACGAAATTAGTGATTATCAACAACACAAACCCATCACTTTTTACGTATGAAGTAACAGATGACCACATGTGGGGAACGTTAGCGAGTCCGTTTGTCATACTATTCACTTATTTCGTCCTCGCACTTGAGAGCCGACAACTGTTCAAACCTAAGGTATGTTGTATGCATAATAATGTAGTAGTTTAGTATAAAATTGTGATTTGATAACAATGATTTCCTCCTTGACTAACCCAAAGACCACCAGCTGTATGCTTCTAAAAGTAATATGAGATTGGTCACTTTGAAATATATGTTTTTTTCTAATGCTAAGATATAGGCCTACTAATGATTGTAAATGCGTTTATGCCTTTTGTAATTCTAATCAACACTAATAATAATAATATAATTATTACAATACAATGACAGAGTAATATGGGATATTAGTAAAAACAACTATGTCTTCGTATAAAATTACAACACCTCGCAAGAGAAAGAATAAAATTGGATTGACACTTAAAACTAAGTACTAAACTTTTGTTTTTACTAAAAACTCTATCAGCTCTCTTAAAACTAGAGCCATATAAAAGTCCTTAGCAACTAATATTATTTGTGCTATCAAACTGGGAATTTAGCCGAAAACAAAGGTCGCCCTTTCCGGCTTAGAAGAGGGCAAGCTGAACGGTTCCCTGACGCGGGGCATATCTTTTCACCGCGGCAGCCGACGTCTCGCACGGGATAAGTGGAAAATTGCTACTAAAAGAGTTCGAGTAAGCTTACGAAAATAATTCACGGGTCCCTTTTTATTCATTATTGCACATGTTGTTTTTGACGTAGTAATTTATTGGTTCTCACACCGATTCTGAATACAAGTGAAAAGTTTCTAGTCTTTCTCCCTGATGCGGCTTTATAAATAAGTAGTTGCTAGTTTCTGTTATCTAAATAGTAGCTATTTGCATCACTTGTATTTAGTTTGAGGCATTCATGTTTATATTGAAAGTTTTATGTGATATGTAACATGTTTTATTGTTAAGTAGTGCTTATCATTTTGGTAGAGCACTAAGAACTTTGATCACATTGTATATTAGTTTCACTGCTCAGTTTGTTTAGTACTCCATAATGTTTATAACTGCATGGCACTTTCTTGTAGATAATTTGTAAATAAAAATCTACCTAAAATTGTTTTCACTCAACCACTGAGGACAACGCATGGGCGCTTCTGCTGAAACCAGGACTGGAATTTAATTTTGGTTTAGTTGGGCACTTCAAATATTCACTGTAATTAAATTTTGATTTTGCAACCAGCTTTCGTTCTTTTATAGGGTACAATTCCGTACGTAAATGCACACCGCAGTGAGGCCAGAGAGACAGATCCTGTAGGTATCTTCTTATGTTTTATTTCTGTTTTGTGTTTGTGGGACACCTTGTGTGCATCCAAGCCAAGAAATGCCTGGTTTTATAAACTGGAAAGTGGTAACACTTATTCCTATTCGTTTTTTTTTTGGTGGTTCTTGGTTCGGGTCCAGATTGCATAAAAAAACCTATTTGGGTGCCCCAATTCGAAAAATACGTAAGTCCTATTTACTTACGGTAAGTCAAAGCTTTATTTTTTCAATTAAGTATAGGTGTTAAAATAACTTTATGGGTTTTGGTTTTAATACTTAAATAAAGGGTATACTTTTTACTATAACTTCATGGTACTTTCATTTTTATACGCCATGTGCGTTCTTTTCAAAAAATAAATTTTGTGCTTTACTCCTCAATGTGAAAAAGTGGACATAGGGATTTTTCGAATTGGAGCACCCAATTATGACTGGAAAATTACTTGCGTAAGAGAACAATTCAGGAGGTAATTTTCAAAAGTGGTCAAATTTCTAACAAAATTAGTCAAATCCACACCTTGGAGGCAAATCAATTCAAATCCATTTTTGAATCACTGTTTTCTCTGTTAATACAAGCATTAACTTTATTTATGTTATTTCTTAATAATCCTGAACTCCATAGTATCTATACTTACCATCCAATGCGTCACAACAGCGTACATCATGACGGCATACAACAGTTCTCTTTTCTCAATATGGCATAAAATGGATTTGACTACTATTGAAAATTACCTCCTGAATTCATCTATGCTTGGTTATCACATTTAACTAACACGCGTCTTGAGCACATCCACTAATACTCTGTGTTGTGTTTTGGCAGTTATCACGTACCTCTGTGTGTACTGCATGGTTGATTATGTGTTATTCGTTATTTGTGTATAACCACCGCTACAAAGTATCTTAGATTCAATAACTTTTTTATTTTAGGTCAAAGTGAAACTGTGTATTTCAATTGAATTGAGATTTGAATATAAAAAAAAAAGTATTAGTGGAATTGTCCACCACTAACGCCACTTTTGTCACTGAACAGTTTTTAAATAAGCAGTAAAAGTTACTACTCCTTAAAACACCCATAAAAAACTGTCAGTGCAAAGATAAGCTAAATAAAAATTACACATTTTCCCATAATCAGCTTAAGTGGCATAATTGATTTGAACAAATGAGGTTCATTTAATTTGTCTTGAACTCTTAACACCAGAAGTGACGCTGGCAATATGGATTTGAAAAAAAAAAAACAACATGATGAAGAGCTACCATTATTGTCGTATTACATGATACTTACCTTACGTATTTTGATGATATAAACCTCTAAGTAGTGTTTCTGTTACTTTTATCATCATATAGCTAATACGGGCGAATTCATCGAAACGATGGTCAGTTGAAAATCCGCCCGGGTCCGCAACGAGGCAGATGCGACAAGACTCCACGGGTTCCGTCGTACTTCAGGAACTAGGTAATCCTCCTTTATTATTGTAAAAGTAAATACGAAATAAATTGCAATTGAATGTTTATTAGAGACTGGCTTCTGCGACTCCCGCGACTTCGATCACGGGATTTTTTTTTGTTCGACTCCTAACGGTCGTAGCGTGGTTGTAAATAAATATAACCTAGCCTATAATCTTCCTCAAGATCGGATTATCAAATGCAAAGAATTTTTCAAATCCGACTGGTAGACCGCGTTGTGGTCGTTTCTAATCTACGCACTGGATTTTGATGCGGTTTTCACCATCATTTAGACTCTAAATAAAAACTTATAACCTTCTGTATATAACATAAATAAAATTAAACTTACTCAAAATACAGTAATCTCGACGTTTTGACAAGTGCTAAAAACCGTGCGAAATAGGGGCGGGTCGTTAGTAATCTTTAATTTTAAATAAAGTTCCTTCTATTTATATCCTCCAAAAATAATTCAATTTGTTGGAAAATAATGTAAATTGTATTGTTTTGTAATGTATTTTTCAATGACAGTAAAACACAGGTTTTACTTATTATTACAGACTCCACAGAAGAAGAAGCTCAGCCTACCTTGATGGATGACATTCTTACAGCGATCATCGACTTCTTTCAAATTCTAGTCAGGTTAGCAACAAATTATAAACTATTTCCTTCATGATACATTAAATTAACGCTTAGATGTGTTTGTCAAGTCTACAATATATTCTGAAATCATTAAAATTACGAAGCAATAACGAGCATTGATCTCTACGGTAATATTCATATTTTATTCTGCCTCATAGGTCTAGTGATGGAAAGCGCAGAGCGTAGAGGTCTTGGGTTCGATCCCCGGATCGGGCGAAGTGTTGTTATAGGTTATTGGTGGTTGTGTTGTAAGTGTTGTAATACGGGGGAGGTAGACAAAGGTGAAGCTAACTCAGTATGCCAATCTTGTCGATCGCCCCGTCTCACCGCTGATATACCTCAGGCGGTGACTAGCACTTGCGCGCACACTATAGTTTTATCCAAGGAAATTTGTTGCAGTAACTTGGAGTCTGGATTTTTGTCAATAGATATGTTAATTAGATGTCAGATGGTTGATGTCAATAGTCTTCTTCTATTACGTGGACATACTCGTATAATATAGGGTGTCCCAATAATAGTGCACTATTTAAATTTCGTGTAATTTCTTTTTTCGTGCGGTTGGCAATCTCTGAAATTTTACAGCTGTCACCTATGATTGTTCCGATTATTAAAAATGGAGCGCTACACAAAATAAGAACGCGTTATCATAGTGACAACCCATTTCAAAATTTTTCTTTACAAAGTAGATATGTTCCGATTAAGAATGGAATAAATCCGGCAAATGGCCCCCGTTTTCGATGATATTTAGGCAAAACCCCAAAGAAAGAAATCGCACGGCGTTAAATCGCATGATCTTGGTGTCCAGTTGACATCAGAATTTCGTAAGATGATTTGATCTGGAAATTGTTGCTGCAATAAATCGACGGTTTCATTCGTGGTGTGGTAAGTGGCGCCGTCCTGCTGATACCACATGTCGTCCAGATCCATGTTATCCAGTTGAGGCTACAAGAACTCCGTTATCAAATTTCTGTAAAGAGTGCGAGCGGCCTCAGGTTCCCCATATTTGAAATTGGTTTTCACAATGATAACGCATCCTTCTTTTGTATAGCCTCCATTTTTAATAATCGGAACAATCATAGGTGACAGCTGCAAAATTTCAGAGTTGCTACTTGCACGAAAAATAAATTACACGAAATTTGAATAGTGCACTATTATTAAGACACCCTATACAATTAATAAAATGCGGGTTTACAAACCTATACCTAATCTACTCTTTTGGGGAATACAGGTGGGTTGTAATATATTTAAATTAATATTTGCAGGTCATCGTACATAGCTACGACGATCACGATGATGGCGTGGAGTATAATGTTCCATTCGTGGCTGACGTTCGTATTTCTGATGTGGGCGAACATAGTGTGGCTGTGTCACGACCAGCGTGGTTTTATGCTGAAGACCAGTCCTGTGCTGGTCTGCTACGCAATGCTGCTGCTCATCGCACAGTACATATACGGCATGAACCTTCTCGAGTCTGAGCTGCCTAGTAATATCACGGTTAGTATAACACGGAGACCACAAAGTAACTAGTATAAACCAAATCGTTTATCAAGCATAAGGAAAAACGTTCTGCAAAACCCCAATATAATAGCTCTTATTTTAACGATAACGTAATTTATTAACAGCAGCTTGGGCTTGATGATGGATGCCTAATCGGCAATAGAAGAAATAAATAAAATGGTTCTAATATCTATCTATGGGCAATAAATAATGATTAGCTATTTTGTAGTTTGAGTCGAATCTCAAGTTAAATCTACGATACTACATCGTACATTTGTATCTACCTAAAAATTGAGTTTGCTTTGGAATATATACTTACTCAATTACATATCCTTTTTTCCGAGTTTCTCACATAAAGATTTAAACCTTGTGTTGCTGTCATAAGGTTTAAATTGCCATTATTGACACGCGCTCGTGCAATGTTACATACAACTTCATAGTATAGTCAAAAAATGTAAATTACACAGAGGTTTGGGTTTTAATTCGGACGCAGGGAGATTTCTTGAACAAGTAGAAGTTAAAAGGTAATTTGCTTTCCCTCAGTGTCTGGACAACGACATGGAATTTGATAACATATTAAATGAAATAGCTTCTAGTTACAGGACTTCTCATACAGTGAAGATGGCATCTAAACTTTGTTATGTTTGTTGCGAGTCCTGGCAGTGGACGTCTTGCAGCTGATATCATCATCATCGGCAAACTTGCTGATCTAGACCTCCCTCCTCCCTTTAGTGCCATGCTTCTCTAGTCTGTGCGTGTTTCACCCAGGCCTTCGGCTGATATGATGACGTGTTATAACCATCATTGTTCCAGTGCAAGAGAGAGATAAAGCTATATAGGACGAATAGCTCTTTTTCTTTTACATAACGGAACAATGTTGGTTTCACACATCGATACGTTTGGGAATCAGGCGTTACTTTGCGGAATTCCGTGACAGTGTAATGTTACGTCAAAATATTTAGTGTTGACTCCCCCTCCAAGGGGCGTCCTTAGGAGATTTTGACTCGTTGATCGTCAACAGATAATTTGAGGATGTCCCGTGGAGTGTCGAATATAGGTTTGGGTTGCATGTTGTAACACAATAACAGTATCTTCTTCATGTGCATATTTTTGCGGGCGGGAGAGCCGTACTACATACTGCATCCAAACCTGGATCTAGTTATTGCAGAATTGACACTAGATAAGTTTACATAATATTAAAACGGGCCCTGGTCTTCGGTTGATATGACGATGTTTGTTTTTCAGGAGGTGAATCTCCGACAAATAGGTCTGGGCCGCGTGGACGGTGAGCCGTGCGTTCCGCTGCTGATCAAGTCGCTGTTCACGTGCATGTTCTGGGTGACGCTCAGGCAGCGTGTGCAGGACATGCGCCAGCGCAGACAGTCCGCGGTCATCGCCGACATGGCGGCGCCCTTGCAACTCACAGCCTCAACTGCAGCCAGTGGTGAATATAAACCTCTTTATGATTGAACTTAATTTTTAGTTGTCAAACATAATAATTATATAGGCTCTATTTAGGTATTTCTTTATTTATTAGATAACGCCAACAGCATATAGGTCGCAGATAGATAGTAGAATCCGCTGTTTTGCAAAACCGCTAGTTGTATTACATAACAGCGCCGTTATGTAAATCAGCTAAACAACGTTCAGCTGGATTGTCATTGTGCTACGTTTTACAATACTTCTAGTTCTACCAACGTTTAGACGTATTGCAGAATGGCTTACACATTGGTTTACAAAAGTATTTAGGATATGTATTAGTGTTATAGGTATAGGCAAAACCGTTACTAGGGACGTTTTTGTACCTACGTTGGATTAATAATAAAAATAATTCAAATATTTCCAACATTCCAGAGATTCATGCTATCCTACCCGTTTGCTTGATGTACTAGATGTACTGTTAAAAGTTATGAAAACAAAACATATTTTGGATGTTATGTACTATTCTTATTTATATTTATCTTAAAAATATAATCATTTGTTTTCTATTTTATCTCTACCCTGGGACAGGTCTGGTTAACGGTAATCTAATTAAAATTTTTACACGTTGCCATATAGAATGGAATTACAAAAGGCGACTTAACTAACTGCCTTGACCAAGAACGTGTGGTGCGCAAACAAGACACAACCTTTTTTCGATAAATTCACCGCCATTTTTGTGTCCCATTCTGTAAGGAATAAATAATTTTCCATATTTGGTTCAACTTTCTGATACGTCTTTTTCATTTCAGCTGAAACTCTTAACCTGCTTATCACTCTAAAATATCTAAAGTTATCTAATTTTGTAATAATTTATCTATAATATGTCACATTTTGTTCTTAATAATCGAAACTGCAAACCGTTTTATTTCAATTCGTGTCTGACTTATGAAGACGAGTACGTAGTATTCCGTATATGTTGAGTTTTTGAGATGGAAGTTCAGTTTTTTTTTGATGTACCAACGTGGTGGACACGAAAAGAAGTAGTTTGTTTTTATTTATATAAATAAATTGAATTTATGGTATTTTCATATAAGTTCGGGTTCGATTCCTGGCTTGACCATAACAATTAAGTATAATTATTTGAGTTTTGGAACACTGTCTCAAAAACTCACCATTTAGGGCCTGTGCACACCACGTTTTTTAAACGCGCTGTTGACGCGCGTTTGTAGCGATACAGCCGCGATACGCACGCAAGTCAGACGCAGCCTGTAGACCTTTGCACACCTGTATAAATTCAAATACGCGTTTGAATCGATTCAGACGCGCGTGTGTAGCTATACAGACGCGATGCAAACGCGCGTGTGTAGCGATACAGACGCGATGCAAACGCGCGTGTGTAGCGTTACAGACGCGATGCATACGCGCGTGTGTATCGATACAAACGCGCTGGCATTTTGCGTTTTTAAGCAGAACCTTGTCAACAGCAGCAAGATGGCGTCGGTCGAGACAGCATTGATTGCATGCGCTTTGTTATTATTTTTTTTAAAAAAGGAAGAAGAAAAATTACCGATGTTTTTGGGTACACCCATTTACAAGCGAGAGAATATGAATCTATACAAACGCGCCGGTGCCGCGCGTTTGTATCGATACAAACGACAACAAACTGCTCTGTAGGATAAAAGCGCGCCGTCGACGCGAGTTTCTAAAACGCGCGTTGACTGCGCGTTTAAAAAACGTGGTGTGTACAGGCCCTTATTAATATTTCAACATTTTTTGCAAATTTTGTGCTGACAGTCATAGCAATTCGTCTTGTAATGAGTCTAGTTCTAATATAAACATTTGCAATTAATAGTAACACTCTTTTCTAATAATATTTGACATTCAATCCAAACTGTTAACATTTCCTACGCTGGAAGAGAACTTGAAGATACGTCAAATAATAATAGTGACACTAGAAGGCCGTTGTAAAGAATATAAGTTAGTGAAGTGTAACCATGGAGTCAAGTTTTATCAATAACCTTGCTAATAACAATGTCTTTAGTTCTGAGCGCGCGGCGTGAAGAGGAGAGTCGCTCTCGTCTCCTGCGCGCGCTTGGCGATATGATGCGAGCACTGTGCGCGCGCTATTGGATCTACGTCGTGGTCATCATGCTGTTTGTCATCGGCATCACCGGCAGACGCATGACCATCTTTCGGATCATTTACATGTTCCTCTTCCTCTCGTTCATACTCATGTTCCAGGTACCTAAATAATAATAAAATAATAATGATCCTTTTAGAAAGATTTGCTTTGTACAGTAGTGTACACATTCATGTGCAGTTGTTTAAACTACAATATAATTACAATTGTACAAACACACACTTCTTACCTAGGTACTATACTGTAGCTTCTGAGATTTTTATAAGTTAAGAAACACCTCACACGTAATCTTTTGTTTCCAGATAAGTTGGTATTGGTGTCGAAAATTAATGTACATGTTTTGGATAGTAGTCATCATGTACTCCATGATAAATCTTATTCTATTATACGTTTATCAGTTTGACAACTTTTCAAAGATAATAGAAACATATTTAATGATCAACGAGAGTTTGTAAGTAAAATCAATTAAAGAATATGTAAGAAAACTAATTTCTCCATAAATTAAATGTATTTATTACTTGTGATTTAATTTCAGACAACAAGACTTGGGATTGGAGCCATACCACCCCGCCGATCTATTCGTCAAACTATTAACACCCACTTTATTCCTAATCATAACTATATTGCAAGTTCATTATTTCCATAAGGATTTTATGGCGTTATCGGACCAAAAGACGAGGTTAGTATCGAAAGGCGTGACGTATGTGGGCTTGTGCTCGCATGCGGGGAAAGGCATGCGGACAGTTTTAAGTACGATCATAAATAAAATTGTACCTACTTATGTGTTGATATTATTTCTAACAGATCAAATAGTTTAGCACCTACTCGACCAGACTCCAGGTCTCGACCAGAATCGGGTAAGCCCAGTCAAGATGGGGCATCCACAATGAGAGATGATGTAAGTATTCAGAAAAGTATAAAGGTTCCGCTTGATCTGTATTAGGGATGTGAATTCAATCAGAAAAAAAAATCGATTATTATTTCCATCAACATCCCTAATCTGTATCATTTGAACGTAATGTAATATGATACAAAGTGACATTGGTGTTGTCAGTACAGCCAATCCCTTTCAGTAACGTAATAACATCGTTGCTAATTTCACGTTACGATATTAATTTTGGTCAGTCGCCAGCTTTAAAGCTGGTCGAACTGACTGAATGCTCCAGTTTGTACAGTCGAGTCTTTTATTTCTTCGTTAGTTTTTCAAATTATTTCCTTTATAAAATCAGCACACATAATACCTTTTGAAGCTACGCCACTGAACATATAATACTATTTGCATAGAAATTTATATTTGAATACTTGATAAATAAAATTAAAATAGCATACACCTAAACACCTTCGACCAATGTTGAGTTGACATCAACCTAAAATCTTTTAATGGCCTGGTCAAATTATGAAATAAAATCTTTTTAACATTGAAAATGTTTTTTCGATCGCTTCAGTATAGCCACCATTTTTGGTCAGAGTGTGACATCGCCTTGGTTTCGTGAGTTTTAGAGCTACATAAATGGCTGAGGTTTCAAAAGACGTGTGTTAACAAGGTTACAATATGGTGAATAAATAAAATTAAAAGCAGAAAACTTTTCTTGAAAATCGCAAAAATGTGAAAAATTCGATTAATTTTTTAGGGTCGTTTGTCATAAAATCAACTATGTCTCAAAAACTAAATGCGATATCGAAAAAATGAAAAATGTCCTCGGGGTATTGAGTTGGGCTACATTTAAAAAAAAAAACCGGACCTCTGTATCACTAATAGTCTATTCAGGAGGGTGCCCTTTGTGTAGCGTAATTTCGGGGAGTGCGCTCCTTAGATGCGCGTCGCGTCGCTGAGTTGTTATGGGAGTGTTTAAGAGAGAGTTTGATAGTGAAATATATTTGTATTTATTTGTAAATACGTGCTTTTGTTAAATTTTATAATGATATTAATTTAAATATTTTTTTTAAATTAATTTGGTTTTGCGATACTTTGAAAATACTTCAAATTACTAATTAGAACTTTATACTAAAATGAGACTAAAATTATTATTACTATATTCATAACAATTTTGTATCGCTTCGTTGTTGTTGTGTTAAACAAAAAGTGATTTTATTTAAAAAATTGTCTTAAGAATATTTAATTAAAGTTCAAAGTTGTATGGCGTAATTTTTACCTTACGTATTTTTTACTTCGTGCATTTGAGCTCTATTACTTCAAAGACGATACAAAATCTATTAAGTCTAAATCTTTTAGATTAGGCATCGTACAAAATGAAAATCCTGCCTAAGTGCATTTTCAATGTACCCGAAGGTCGTGTAGAACATGAGATCTGTGATTTTTTTTCTTCAATCTGTCATTGTCACATTTTTAATTCGGTCTGACATGTAAAGAAGATGTTTGAATGTCATTCTGTGCTACTGACATTACGACACCATATACCGTAAGTTGGGGTGATTTTGCGCCTGCCAGTAATACTTTGCTCCAAATCCGTACAAGTTTAAAAATAAAATTTTAAAAAAAGTTTACAACTCTATGGTTTTATTGATGTCTGAACGCAATCATAAGATGTCAATGTTCTGTCATGGAAGTTGACAGGTCGCCATTGTTGCTATTACCTGTGCAAGGAGTCCCAACGTGAAAGTAGAAAGTTTACAAAAAAAAAAAGTTTGGTAAAATCAAGGTTAGGTTTATTAAAACCTAACCCAAAATTAAATCCATTGATTTAATTTTGGGTTAGGTTTTAATAAACCTAACACAGCACACCTAGCAAACCTAGCACAGGTAATAGCAACAATGGCGACCTGTCAACTTCCATGACAGAACATTGACATCTTATGATTGCGTTCAGACATCAATAAAACCATAGAGTTGTAAACTTTTTTTAAAATTTTATTTTTAAACTTGTACGGATTTGGAGCAAAGTATTACTGGCAGGCGCAAAATCACCCCAGCTTACGGTACTGTTGAGTCGGTAAAGGATATTCTGTCGTGCAATGAGCAGACGAAAATAACCCTTAAGGCGAAAGAAGGGGTCTGAAAAAAGATATTTTGACGCATTTCGGCTGCACGCAAAATCAATTATTGCCCTCAAAAACTATAAAATTTGTTGTTTTTGAGATTATGATAATAAAATCTGAAGATTTTCTTTAGTAAATTATGAGGGTCAAAACACGATTGACACAATTTGGCTCGATACAAAAAAATCGCAAAATTTCTGTTTTATTTGATTGTAATTAAAGCAATTTCAATAAAAATTTTAACTAAATACCAAAATACCGTTTGGTCATTCCAATGCTCCTAACTGACGAATATGTTTTGGATGTGACATGTGACTGTGCTTACCTTAAGTCAAATATAAAGTTTTAAAATACTTTTTAGTTGCCACAGTTGCCATTTGAAGATACAAACCCACGTTCACAAGCTGGTACGGAACTGGATCAGTCCATCGAGCTGTCTACAATACAGCCAGCAACTCAAGCACCTTGGCAAAGGTTGGTAAAAAAGTTATTGCTTAAGTCAAGGCTGCTCAACCCCAGGCCCGCGGGCCACCCAGTGGGTCACCAACGCATTTGAATTGGCCCGCCAAAAGCTATAAAGCTGGTGATAGTCATTTATAGCAAACCAAGTCTAAAAATATTTTGCTTCTTATGATATGAACCCATCCTCAAGTAGCCAACAATAAAACATATTTTCAGACTTGAATTTATCATGGACCTCACATTTATCGCGAAATATTGATAAGTTAAAAACCTCTTCCAAGGTGAATGATTTTTTTTAGATTATTCAAACTAAGAGTAACTTAAACTTTTGTTTAATTTTAATGGATATTATTAATTGCACATCGAATAAATAATCACCTATCAATTTATTTCCATCATTTATATATTTTTTTACATCGAAAATACTGACTGCACAGCAAATTGACCAACGTACATACGTAATACTCATACTCATAGCAAAATGAAATGGCGACTAATATTAACCCCGAGGTTAGGTTTGGTTAGGTTACTTTAAACCTTTTACACAGAAAGAGGAGCATCGCGAAGCGAGGCTCCGTCGACATAGGAAGCAAGAGCGAGTGAAGGGCACGAAGGGTCGGTCACAATAATTTGTTTTTCTGAAGAATTGTAAAAGGTTTAATATGCGCTAGTCATTATTAGGTATACATTAATAAAAAAAGATTTACTTTAAAATAAATAGCGGTGCGCCACGAATATAAATTGTTGCTTATTTAGTTATATTTATAGTTGAGTATTTTGCTGTGCAATCAGTAGTTTTGATTGGAATTACGATTATTTTTGGATACAAAAAGTTTTTTTTTTCATTTTCGTTTAAATACTATCCTAAGTTTAATAGCTAGGTATCTACCATAACTGTAGGCAAGTTTGATTTACTAGATGACCCGCCGGCTAACACGGAATCAAAATTATGGACCTCCTTCAAAATTTTTTGGGCAGCCTTGGCTGAAGTTATTAGGAACCCAAAACAACCAGTATCTTTAAAAAATAAGCTTCTACAAACAATTAGTATCGTCGTAAATGCCGATATGAAATTAGTTTAATCCACTTATTGGCGAGTCCACGGAATAGAAAAAACAGTGAAAGTGCAAGGCAACAAAATTACTAGAGGAACTGTTGTGGCCAAACTCACAAAAACCGATAATCATAATAATGCACTATAAATAATCAGTTCGTTTGATTAGTCGCTTTAATGTTGGTCAAAACTAGCATAAGTCACAGATCCTTCATCTGAAAATAAACCTCCACGCTCTCTATGGATAGGATTTATTTTGTTTTAGTGCAGAAATCATTTACAACGTTTTGTAATCTACAGTCAAACTAGATTCGATGGAAGAATAAAGTCCGCTAATCGACCATAGATGGCAGTATTCTCAATTGGACGTAGTTATGCTATAACGTTCCAATCCACACGCAGGTCGAACTGAGTAAATCGCGTTTTTTTAATTTTGTGGTACGCTTTTTTTGGTAGCGAGTACAACTAAGTAGTATGTATCACTTCAACTAAATAAATAAACATTATTTTATTATATACTTGTCAAAATACCTAGCTTGGGCTCAAAAACTCAATTTTGACCACCTTGTGGATTGGAACGTTATAGCATAACTACGTCCAATTATAAATTTCGCGTCATAACGTTCGCGTCATAGGCCGATATCTGTTGCTACTCAATCAAGTCCACACCAGTGCAGTAACACATTGAATTTTGAATTACATTATCGATATCGATAGATACCCCATTTCTTGTTTAATTCGAAAAAATAAGTCTTGTTGGTAGTTCAGTAAAACTGTAGGAAGAATGACGTAGTATTATTTAAAATAAAGTGACCTGCAACGCTATTCTGTAAAAATCTCATCGTAAAAACTTAGGTGAAGTGAGCGTGAAGTGAACTGTCATTCCGCCGGATACTAGGTATTGACAATATTGACAGCTCACTCCACGCTCACCTCACCTAAGTTTTCGGTGAGATTTGTACAGAATAGCACTGCTGTACTGCAACTCCAGTGGTACTGAAGTGGCGTTGAAATATTTGTTGTGCTGTCATTGAGGCGGGAACCGACATGGCGGTTTATGAATGATCTTACACACTGAAATGACCGGCTGGTCAATGCAATGCTGAGACGTTGCATTGCATTGACCAGCCGGTCGGCCTTATTAAAATTATAATAATTACGTTACTATGTAAAAGTTTGATTACGTTTTTGCTACGAAGCATCTATGCAACCTAATACACCTCTTCAAATACATTTCGTGTATGAATGTTAGGCAACCTTATATTTGTATTGTAATGTATGAATATTAAATTACTTATTTTCTTTTATCGATATCTATCGATAAAACCAACATCCGACCCGACTACATCACTAATTTAGTAGCGAAGTACTTTCGTGAACGAAACAGTGAATACAATAAATCCAAAGTAAACTTTATTTTAATCGTATAAGGTTGATTTTAATTAGACGTTCTATTAAATTATTAGTCAATTGAAATTTACTAAGATTTTATTAGAAAACAAATAAATCGTACTTACCGACGGTACGAAACACCTTAGATTTTTCTCCCATTTTTGCACTCCAAAATGGAACGATACGGCATAGCTACGGATAAATAAATTTGTCGCGAGACTAGCATCTCGACGCGATGTTAGAACAACGACTGGGACCAAGTAAGGGAAACATCACTTATTTGTGGCAGGTGTGCCCCCCCTACTTTGCACTTCCACTATTTTTTTCTGTTTCGTGGGCGTGTCAAAATACTCAGAATTGCTTAACTTGCTTAGTTAGATTGGTATCAGCTGCCTATGTTATAGTAACCATTTACAACTATGTATTACGGGAAAGTTTTTGATATTTAGACTGCCTCAGTGTTATTGGGTTTTTAAATTTAGGAGTTTCTCAGCCGTAACTGAAAGACATAATATCCACTTCTTGGCTAAAATCTATAGAGCCATAGGCTTACAGGTCTACAACCCCGGTTGTGTGTTCACAGAAAAATGTCGACGCTAAACGAGCGGGCGCCGGCGGAGCGCTCGTCCACGGCGGAGCTGTGGACGCTGATGCAGCGCGGCTACTTCACCTCCAAGCACATGATGCAGGGGATCATAGATTACGTCTTCATATGCCTCGACCTACACCTCATCAAGATCGTTTTCATTTCCTTGATGCTGCTCTGCGTTATGAACGTTAGTAAAAAACACTTCATTTTCTTCATTTCACAGCTTTTATGTAGTTTCACTTGTCCCGGTGTCTGTCTGACTGTAATCGAATCTTCCAAGTTAAAGACCAACTTCTCGATTTCCGATTGAGCTGAAATTTTACATGCAAATCGCATAAATATAATATGCAAATCGAATATAAATCGGATGACAATGCAATATTATTATGACAAGGAGCTGATCTGATGATAGAGCCGGAAGGCCGGCCATGGGAAGTAATAAAACGTTGCAACCCTATCGAGTTTAGGCTCGTTTGTCGACAAGGAGAGTCCTTGTCGACAAACGAGCCTAAACTCGGTAGGGTCCTAGATGATATCCAGATTAATAAAACAAGCTTTTATATGATTTTTTTTTAATAATACACTTGTTACGTATAAAAGTGACAACTAATTGAATCCAACGAGACCAGAAGTACGGCTCGACCATTTTCGAAGATCAATATCGCTGTAGCAGACAAAGAGACAGAGTTGTCTAAAGCAAGTCAAAACTACATTTACATTTGACACATACACTCCTTTGCAAAAAAAAAACGGGCACCTTACAGTCATAGGCTTTTCTATGGATAATATTAATATTTTTAGTATGTCATTAGCATAAATGACTGGAAATTTCTTGTTATCAATAAGAATATAGTTTTAAGGTTGCATATTAGAAAATCAAAACTTTCTCGAGCAAATTTCAAAAGAACAATAAACGAAATAACAAAATTTAAATGACCAAATGTTTTATTTAGAAAAAAAATTTAAATCCCAATGTGACATCAAATGAACGACTGATCAAAAGTTGCTAGATGTAATTTTAAAATATCAAATCATTACTAATCAAATTACATAATCTATCATAAAATTATTTACAATTGTACGTACTAGTAACTGATTACCACCTGCGCTAAGATAGGTCGACGGCGCCCCGCTTCGCGGGGCTCCTGTTTCTGGGTTGTTTAAAAAAAAATAACCACGAAGGCTAAGGCGGGAGCGAAGCGGAGCGGAGCTCCCGCCTTAGCTTTCTAACCTAACCTATCCGAGTCGGGGTGTTAACCATAATGATGTTTTTTATATATATTATCCAGTAATCCATTTTGACCTTTAAACGATTTGGTTAATAGTGTAATAAATAATTTAAACATTGATATTCCAGACTTTGGTCAGCTGTACTTTTGATCAAATGACCGTCGTTATTTTAAACTTTGTTGATGTGTACGTTGTTCTTTTGAAATTTGCTCAGGAAAGTTTTGATTTTCCAATATGCAACCAGTTTTAACACTTACATCCTGGAATCGGTGTTTTAGTCAATGTAAACAGAGAGCCGTGTTAAAATGGACATTTTTATGGGTATAATGAAATTAAGTCTACGAGTATTTTTATGATATTTTAATAAAAAAGGCATTAAAAATGCCTATGACATGAGGACTTAAGTCCGCCTCTGTACATTTTGTGTGCTTAAAGTATTAAATAAATAAATAATAACGAGTATGGCCTCCCCTTGCAGCGATTACGACATGTAATCGTCTTGGCATGCTCTCAGCCGAGATCACACGTT
Source organism: Dicycla oo (assembly GCA_948252095.1). Lineage (NCBI taxonomy): Eukaryota > Metazoa > Arthropoda > Insecta > Lepidoptera > Noctuidae > Dicycla > Dicycla oo. The sequence goes on along the minus strand of OX411712.1, from coordinate 25,590,605 downwards.
TAAGAAAGAATGAAGAAAGGAAATACGTTTATTTGCGTTAAACATGACGCAAAGAAATAACACAACAAAATAAAATAAAAAAACAACAAGTTTGGGGAAAATATGTGTCACATTCACGCAAAACGGCCGTCGCTCAACATATTGCTGCGACTCCTTAAGAGACACTAGCCCCAGCGCTGGTTTTCAGCGACATCCGGCGTTGACGTTAAGCTCCCTGATATTTTGTGGAAGTGGTTGGACAGATCGTACTCGCCTTTTTAGGAGGTCCCAGACGTGCTCCTTGGGGTTGGGGCTCCGCGGTGGCCAATCTAAACGACCAATACCGACCTCTTGTATATAAGCATCTACGTCACCAGAACGGTGGGCCCGAGCATTATCGTCCATGTAAATGGCATCTTCACCAATTACAGTCAGTGTGGGTTGTGCATGTTGACAAAGGATTTCTGTTATGTACCTTTGCGCACTTAGTGAGCCATTTTCAATTAATACTATCTCGGTACGATAGCTGGAAGTTACGCCCGGCCAAAACATAAGGGACGATTTCATCAAAATACACGTCGGCATAGCGTTCCCCTGGTCTTCGTAACACTCGCCGACGTCGTCCTCATCATTCAGACAAATTCGAGCCTCATCGGAGAAGAGTACGCTACTCCAGTTACCTAGTGTCCAAAATAGGCAATTTCTAGCGAACAATCCGGTGCTCACGTAGTAACTTGGGGGCCCGCGCTGGTCGTCGACTGAGTATATCAGCCGCTAATAGCCTCCTCCTCGTTGTCCATAAGCTAACTTGTGCTCCTCGTACCTCTTCAAGGTTTCTTTTGGCATTTGGTGTAACGGCATTTGCGGTTCCTCAGCGCCTGAATAACTAAAAAGCGGTCGTCTCGTGGTTGTGTGCAACGTTTTCTCCCAGAACCTTGCCTTCTCTGACGGACGGTTGAAAGACTCACATTTAACCACTGTGAGATGTAACATTGGCTACACCCTGCTTCCAGCAGCGCTAAAATTTTACTAGCTCTTATTGCTTTTTCTGCCATTACAATCGACACAAAGATTTAAGTCACAATCAGGCACGATTATGCGACAAACATAAATCATTTTACTAAAAATAATGAGAAGTGAGTTTTAGTTGCCTGATGACCTTTTAACCGCAAACCCGCGAAAAGTAAGTAAAAAGTCACAAACTGAAAAAGGGATTATTATTTTTAAAAACAAAAGTTTCGAATTGGCATTAACTTTTCTCATACCCAGACTCTTTATTAAGTGCCAGTAACATAGTTTGGCTATTAAAACCTCTTTAGAACTAAATGATTACCAATAATGTAGAAAAATCAAAACCGCCCGTTTTTTTTTTTTGCAAAGGAATACACTCCTTTTACGCTTCTTTAAGCTTTTTCGTTCTTTGTGTGACAAAATTATGATCTTTATTATCATCGTCATAATTTAAAGTTTCTGTTCTCATTCAAAGAGGCTGTATTGGGACATTTGCAGGCTGGTTTTCAATAGTTTTTTATTTTCATTATTACAGGTGTGCGCGATGCATGTCCCTATCATGTTAATGATCACGCCAGCGTTGTGGCTCAATGCACGGAAACAACGAGTTTGCGTACTTTTTATATCTACACTAATAAGTATCTATTTCATGGCTAAAATGGTTTACCAGATAGATTATATAAAACATTCTAATTTTGATGTCAACTGTTCCGAGGAAGGCGTAAGTACTAAACCAATATAAGATCAAAAATTTATGTATTTTCTTTTTGTAATGTTTTATTTTTATTAAATATTTCAGAGTTATGAAAACAGTACCTCGAATAGTTCCGAATTTAACAACGCTGAATGGCTAGGATTTGCAAAGGCTACACCAGAAAAACCGCTAGTGTCTATACTCAAGGGATACATAGGCCTTATAGCCGTTTTCACTTTTTATTCTCTGGTGACATATAGACAAGAATCGCTCAGGTTCGAAGACTTCCACTAAGAAGTAATTCATTTGAATTTTGTTGACATAAGTATTGATTGAATGTAATTTTCTGTTAACAGATTTTGCGGGAAGTTACCAAAAGAAAGGACTAAGACAATATTTCCTGAGATAACGCGCAAGGAAGCGGACGTAGACTTGGTGCACTGTATCAAGTATCTAATTAATTATGGATTCTATAAGTTTGGTGTAGAGGTTAGTTGTTAAATCTGTAATTTTCATAAAAAACAACACCTGGTCTTAACATACTGGCTTTATGCAGATCTTTTTATTTTAAATAATAAAAAAATATTACCCAAAGACAGTTGTGTGCTTATGCCTTAGTACGCCAACACAAACGCCATTGTAAGGTACTTGATACTGTTAGTAAAAGATCAGAAAATTCTCCCTTCAAAAACGTTGAAAGTGCTGAATGAAATTTCTTCAATTTTCCATGGCTCTTTTCAACTTAATTATTTCTTTCTAATAACATTATACTATTTGTAGTCAAACCTTTCGAGTTTCAGAGACCTTGGACGACTCTCATCAACAGTAGTTTTGCTTTAAATTCAATGAAAAGTTTTTTTCTTTCTTTAATTTGAGCTGCTTTTATTAGGTCCTTACATATTAAATTGGCGTTTTGTCAAACTGGCCACTTGATCTCAAATGATCGTTTGGTTAGGAATTCCAAATTCAGATTTATTTCAAAAGGATTGTGTATTTGTGTTTCCAATTTAGCGATTCATTTGTTTTCGTGCCATTTAATTTTTCTTTAACATCGATATTTTAAGTTTTCCATATTGTGAAAAGAAGTTCACAATATGGAAAACTTAAAGTATCGGGTTGTTTACGAATACGAGTTCCACCGTGGCCCCAGCGCCTCAGAGACAGCTCGAAGGATTCATGATGTGTGTGGGGAAGCTACTGTAAAAGACAACATGATACGTTTTTGGTTCCAACGTTTTCGTTCTGGAAATTTTGACCTACAGAACAAACTCCGTGAACGGCCAGAGACCCTAGTTGACAATGAAGAATTAAAAGTGATCATGGAAGCGGATCCATCGCAAACCACGTCAGATTTAGCGGCAGGCTTCGGTGCGAGTGATAAAATAATTTTAATTCACTTGAAAGACATTGGAAAAGTGAAAAAAGCTCGAAAAATGGGTACAACAAACACGAGTCGAGTGCTGCGTTATATTACTCAACCGTCACAATAACGAGGGGATTTTAAATCGTATCGTTACTTGTGATGAAAAATTGATAATGTAGGATAATCGGAAACGCTCGTCACAATTGTTGAACCCAGGAGAACCGACCAAACCCTGCCCCAAGCGAAAGTTGACTCAGAAAAAGGTACTGTTAAATGTTTGGTGGACGAGTGCTGGTGTCATCCAATACAGCTTCCTAAGATCTGGCCTGACGATTACGGCAGATCTGTATTGTCAACAATTGGAAACCATGATGGAAAAGCTAGCCGTTACACAACCGAGTCAATTCAATTGGACCCATTTTTGCAAACAAGAACCAACCCACAGTATAAGTGCTGTGGGTTGGTTCTTGTTTGCAAAAATGGGTCCAATTGTTCTAGCCCACTGCTGCTTCAGGACAACGCTAGACCACACACTGCACAACAGACGGTCGCTAAATTAGAGGAGCTGCAATTGGAATTTCTCCGACACCCATCGTACTCTCAAGACCTTGCTTCAATAGATTACCACTTTTTCCGGAAAATCGACGACGACTTCTTGCAAGGAAAAAAAATCAATTCCGATGAGGCTGTCAAAACCGCCTTCAAAGATTTTATTGATTCTCGCTCCCACAATTTTTTCAGCAAAGGAATCAATGAACTACCGATGAAATGGCGAAAGTGCATAGATAACAATGGTACAGACGCCAGCACATCAAGCTACTACAATCTGTCAAACTTCTTCAATAGATTTTCAACTTTATCGCTAAAGCATTAGGTTCAAGGTTGATTGGGAAAATGTGACAGTTTCGGGTAGCTTGACTTGCTGGCGTTCTGTACATACTTTGATTGATCAATTAAAATAATTTCATAAAAAAATCGTTTTGCTCTTTCCATACAAAACGCCAATTTCATAAATGTAAGGACCTAATATTTTATTGATACTTAACCTTTCATATGCCGGGAACGTAGGTCTGCGCGATTTTAGCTGTACTCGAAAAAACACCTAATTACATTAATGTAATTAGATGTTTTTTCGAGTGGCACACTCGTATAAAAAAATGGTGCGCAGACCTGCGTTCCGGCATTCTAAGGGTTAATACATACATACATAAACTCACGCCTTCATACTCTGCTACGGATCTGACATACTCCGCTTATTTTGTCCTTACATGACGCTTAAATACATTGTATGCCATATCATATTTTCTTTATTACAGATAACAGTGATATGTCTAATGGGTGTGATTGGTTCTCGTATGGACGTGTACGCGGTACTGTACGCGGCCTGGCTGCTCTTGTTGGTTTCAATTCAGCGAGTGGCGCAGGCCAGGCTGTGGCCCGCGTTCACAGCCTGCATCACCGTCCTGATTCCCGTGCAGTATATGATAGCTGTGGGATTCCTGCCGCAGTTCTGCGTTACTTACCCCTGGAATTCCAACGATGAGGTAACTATAAGTTCTCGTGTTTATTGTCAGAAATCATGAGATTTAATGTGAAACTTTATGATGTGTGCCTCGTTAGTTCAGTGGCTGGAAAATAACACTTTTTACTATTACATAGATTAGGTAATTTTGATTCAGTTTTAACATAGTCATAATTTGAAACCCGGTCAATCGGACGAATCAACGAGCTTATTTTTTTTTATCCTAAACATCGTATTCATCATTATATATAAGGTTTACTAAGATACGTCCCTAAATTCGAAAAAAAAAACTAAAATAAATGATCTTGAAAAATGTTGCTTTCAGAATTTGGTATGCGTATTTTTATTATTGTCTAAATACTAGCTATAGGTGTTACTGGTTATATAGCAGCCAGATCCCTAATAATCGCTTTACCTAAATATAATAATAATAATAACCTGGGACACTATTCACACACGGTCTTCTGATCCCAAACTAAGCAGAGCTTGTACTATGGAAACCAGATAACTGATATACTACATACACTACTTTTATTTTTGTAAATACATACTTATATAGATAATTACACCCAGACTCAGAACAAACAGACATGTTCATGCACACAAATGTGACTCGTTTTACTGCCTACACGGAAATAGCTTAAGGGGGCAGCGCTAAGGTAGTTAGAAAATCCAATTTCATTTTTAAGATTTTTGCAATTTGCAGCTCATTGTTTGCGTGTATGTTGATTAAAGTATGATTCGCGACCGTAACAAATATGTATTTACAGAATTATAATAATTAGAATTGGTAATACAACTCCTTAACCGATTCGTTGCGGCTCCCGGTTTCGCAAACTTTTAGCCATGGCGGCGAACAAATATTTCATGGCGCGCCTGTCGTGTCAACCGCCACAGAAGTAGATGACACACCTAGTGTGCCATCAGCCATGTGTAAAAAAAAAAATACTTTTTATGCTTTTTGCGCATGTGTAGACCTGATTAGGTTTAGTTGACATCAAAAGTTGATAGTGAACGGTCGTGTAAGTGGTGTAAAGTGGCTAAATACGTGTTCTTCTACGCCGTTTCCTTGAAATGGCGGGTAAGAGACTTTTTTATGCAGATGTTGCAAACCTTTTGTCTTATTATTTTTGTTTTTTCTCATTTAATTGTGTTGGTACATTTAAATCACCCTGAAAATCTTTACTTTTTATTAAATTAACTTTTCAGTGAATAATAACGTTAGTAAATATCAAGTAATCAAGAACCTTATCGTGGGAAAAATAGGGCATAGGTATGACTTTTACAAAAATAGGTATTATTCGGCGAAACTGTTAGGCAGATCCACACAAGGTCGGAAAGTAAAGCACGTCTGATTACTAAGGATAGCAAAACAGAAGTGTTCTCAGAAACAAAAACAATGCGCTGCGCTGTGCCACAGTATAAATATGGAACAGTACGGAAACTAAATATAGTTTTTTTTTTATGTAATGCTTTTTTAATTACTAGTTATCAGTCACGCATTTTCGGGTTGAAACGCGGTACAGTTCACCCTAAAATGCGTGACTAGTTATTTTAATTCGATTTATTGAGTAACATTAAAAGTAACAGCCCTATTGCTTCAATGGAGCGTAGGTAATTATTTTATCGAATAGGCTTATTTTTCATACTGTTTCATATTTATACTGTTGCTGTGCTGGCTGGCCGACGAACAATAGACTGCATTTTTTGCGAACCTTTTTTTGTGCAGATAGCGTTCGATCTGTTTCAAGCAAAAATTAATATGATAAATTGGCCACAAATGAGGAGAATTTATTGGTAAATTCATTTCATACTAAGTTATTTAAAAAAAGGCAATGCCTTAAGCTTCTATTTCATGTACTTATTATTTTATTATACACTATTATTTTATATACTCTATTATTTTCGAGACGCTAAAAAAAGTCTCCCAGTATATATATATTTCTTGTTTTAATTCATAAAATATTTTTATCTCGTTTTCTGGGGTACATAAAGACATGCAAATTGTACAAGCAATTGTGGCTGTATTTTTAATTCATGGTTCAATTTTTTTGATAAAGTTAATTGATCTAACAATAGCTTCGTTATATTTTCAAAATTATTTAATTATTCAATGATAAAGCATGTCCGTGTTTAATAATACAACGAAAAAATCTCTTGTCAAAAAGGTTTTCCACCCCTGAAAATTTCAAATTCACAAAATATCTAGAAACGAAGGCTCTGGGCATGTACTACGTGCAAAATAATGCATCTTTTGTCTTGGATAAATCGTCAAAAAACGTAATTTGAGCAAGTTATAACAATTTTTAAATGACACGACTTGCGTGCCTTCCGCCACAAAGAAAAGAAATCGATGACACGCGTGGCGTGTCATCCGCAACGAATCGGTTAAGTTAGTCATCTGCCTAGCCTTTGCCCAACCATGTTGGTACCAGCTTCCAGTCTAACCGGATGCAGCTGAATACCAGTATTTTACATGGAGCGACTGCCTATCTGATCTCCACAACTCAGGTACTGGGAGTGGGTAATACGATACCCCTTGGTAAGACTATTTGCCAGACTTTCGGGCTTCTGACCGACCCGTAACGACTCTCAAAGATCCACGAATGACAGCCGGGACCAACGGCTTCAACCTGATTTCCGAGGCACGGAGGAGTCTAGGTATGTAAAAATAGTCACCCATCCAAGGACCAAGCACGGCAAGCGGTTGAATAATCCTCATATGTCAAGATTTCATGAAATAGTCATTCTTAGAGAGTTGTATTCATGATTTTAATGATTATAATTCTATAAATACATATTTGTTACGGTCGCGAATCGTAATCAGATCAACGTACAACCTGATACTGACCTGCAAATTGTAAAAAACGTAAGAAAATTTGAATTCCGCGGGTTACTCTGGCGCTATCGCCTTAAGTACGAAGATAGAGATAGAGTTGAGTGTGACTTTGACTGTTTCTTTGTTATTATTTCTTAAACGGTTTTGATTTTTATTTTACACCCGTTTAACTTTTCCGTCCTTAGGAGTCCTTCAGCAATTTATTCGATGTGGTGAGGATATTTACTATAAATGTAGATTTGTATTGTAATATTAATTTGTAATCACAACATTGAGCCCTAATAGTACAATGTAGTTTTGCCCCGTACTTTAGTTTAATTCGTCCTATTAAGAGGCCGTATACGAAATTTTGTCGATATTGCTGATTTATGTGATTTTACGACTTTATTTTGCAGTTAAAAATACTGTATTTCTATAAGTTTGAATGCCCAACATGAAAGGACATTTAAATTATGATCTAATGAATGAGCTACTTTTTCATTTTATTATTTAATTTTGATTAATCAACCTACAGCCGGCGAATGTTTTGTGAATTTTTGCTGTAAGAGGTTTAGAATATTACATATTTACAAATCGCTTTGACGTCTAAAGGGTATGATAAAATTACAATGTATTCTTGTGAAAGTCGTTTATACAATGACTGCATCACTTTTTACCACTTTCATAAAATTTTTGATTAAAAAAATATTTAACTTAGTCAAATTTTAGAGAAAATGGACAAATTATTGCTTTTGATTTCGGCTACTTAGAACGTAAAAGCTTATAAAATTAAAATTACTTCATTCAGAAATAATATTCAGTTCAAAATCAATCAATTCCCGAAAAAAAAATGTAATAGATTTAAAAAAAAATTGCAATGTAAAATGTTTTAAAACAACTTAAATCTCGCATTATAATACTCGACGCAAAATAAAAAGTCGCTCATTCATTAGATAATAATTGAAATCATATTTCATGTTGTACATTAAAACTTATCACGTAAATCAGTTAAATCGGCAAAATTTCGTATACGGCCTCTTAAACATCCTATAATGGGTGGCTCACTAGCTTTATCGGTAGGCTGTTTGTTGGCACTTACGTAATTGTTATTGTCGTTTGATATCGAAGACTATTCAGATAATTTGAATAATTTTGCAAGCTCTAATTCACCAACAAGCCCTATATGTTAGGAAACTCTAAATCTATTTACAAACAGCATTATCGTGACAAGATATTTGTTTTAAAGCATATTAAAACTTAGTAAAGAGCTTGCTGGTGATAACGGGCCACAGACATTTGTAGAGAATTTAGAAAACGTCAGATTAGTTGGCTTAAAAAGTATTGCGATGTAGTTAAAGCAACAGTTGACTGCAAACATTTACTTTTTGTCTGTTATCAATTCAAATCTTACGAAACCTAAAAGGAGAAGAGGACAAAACGATCTTCATGACCAATAACAACCACACATATGTCATTACCATTAGACAAACATTTTTGTATAATGCAATAACCAATAACTACTATGGCGGCTCATTTCAACTCGATGGGTTAACTAGTAGCCATTTAAGGGTCCCGTTATCTAGCGCCCTGGTCCATCATCAGATAAGCTCGATGTTAATATACCTACTGTTGTTATATCATCGGAATGCACATTATATTTGCAAATATTCCAACTAAGACCACTAGAAGTGATTAACTCCGTCCAGGTGTAACGAAACATTTCCATATCTCTCACAGCGATTTGAAAAGAGCCGCCGTAGTAGTTATTGCCTGTCTAATGACAATGCGTGGTTGTTATTGGCTCTTAGACCAGCTTCCAAACGATTTAGGCGCAGAGTGCTATAGGTATAAGTACAAATACAAATTATATTATGTAACTCGCGAGAAGTAGTAAATCTAATGAGTCGATGATACTGAGGTTGTGCTCTGCCGCAGTCGAATAAAAACTCTTTCGAAAAATTTGTTTTGCCCTAGTGCAGGGGTGAGCAAACAATTTTTCTTTAGGGGCTATAATAAAAAACAGCATGTGGTTTTATATTGCAATTTACCGCAAGAATCTTCAAAGGCTATATATAGGTCAACGCACACATCGTATAAGCACTGCACGGGCTCAGTATCGTCTTAATTTGAGCCCTTCAGGATTCTTTCTACGCAACTCTATACCGTAAGCCGGCTTGGTATCAGCAAGTATACCAATTTACATCGGGCCGCGCGTTATTTCACGGGTATTTTTTCGCCATATTTTCCCAAATAATTGGCCTTTTCGAGAATTAGGTATTTATAGAATGGGGAAGAAATCTGTCAGTTAGTTCCGCGTAAATGGCGCTGAGTGTTTATCTCAAACTCCATAGAAATTAAACAATATTTTGTGTTTTTGTGACTTTTATCAATATAATGGGTCGTTGTTGGATGCAAAGAATTAGGCATTTTGAGAATTAGGCCTTTGGATGCAAAGAATTAGGCATTTTGAGAATTAGGCTTTTATAGAAATCGGCATTTTGAGAATTAGCCATTTATCCTTTGGATGCAAAGAATTAGGCATTTTGAGAATTAGGTTTTTATAGAAGTTGGCATTTTGAGAATTGGCCATTTATATAATTAGCCGTTTTGAGAAATAGCTCATTAAAGATTCAGTTGCCATTTTGAGAATTGGGCATTCTGCGCCTGAATCTTCCAAACATTTTGGCCGATTCTTCTTTGTCCAGCAAAATGTTATAATAAGACTCGTAGCACTTAACATGCGTATATGTTCTTGTTTGCTTACAAGTATGCTTAATCTGATTTTGAAGTACAAAACAATATTTTTCAGCAAATGAAACATATCCGTACATGGATGTTCCTTCCTTACGCTGAATCGCCGCCGCACGCGTTCAAGCTCATCTTCGATTTCTTTCTACTAATGTTCGCCACTCGACAATTAAAAGTGTTCCGTATAGAAAAGACTGCGGATCCAAATTATCCCGGAGGATCGAACAGCGAAAATATTGGCAAAGATTGGGAGACGCCGAACTTCGTTAATCCTGTACCAGATTTCCTTAGTAACGTTGGGTAAGTTAGTTTGGACAATGGTTGTATACAGATTAAGCCCTTTGCTGGTTCAGCCTGAATGTGCACCTGATTTTTTCTGCAGTTTGACACTGAACTGACTAGATAATTATATGGTCGATCTTTTGAATATTGATCGAAGAAGGGACCGTTTAAAGCAAAAGGACCCCATTGGTTCATTTTCATCTCCTTCCTTGATTTTAGACGTCACTTCATAACTGCAATTCAACTAATTTGTCTACTATCGCGTCTTCAATAATATACTCAACTCATATTATTTACTGGCCAATCCCGCATTTAAGAATTTAAACAAAAATCTGTGTTTGTTCCAGGTCATGGCTTGATGTGGTCAAGCGCACGGTGTTTTTGGGAATGCTTTGGGTAACGCTTGCGATCATGTTTATGACCGGCACCAACCGAGTAAACCTGTTCTCTATGGGATACCTCATCGGCTCCTTTATATTCTTGTGGCAAGGAACCGACTTCTATTTGCGCCCAAAAAGTGCTATATTGAAATGGTGAGCGAAGGCTTGAATACATACTTGATTTATGTTCTTTAAGTTCTATTTCTTTGGTTGTAACGCATGAGTTCGATGATAAGTATGATGTTCGTATATAGGGTGACTGGTAATTAGTGACCGATACTTAAACACATGATTGTACTCCTGATAACAAACAACTTTTAATATGGGGCCAAACCTGAAATTGCGAAAAAATCAGCTGTTCCCTAAATTTTGACAAGTTATGCGAGCATAAATGTAGAGAACAGCTGATTTTTTTTCACGATTTTAGGCTTGGTCCCATAGTAAAAGTCAATACCACTACCTATTGGTATTACCAGTCAACTTATGTATTATTGAGATTCTAAAATGCTTATAAAATAATACCTATTATTACGTGTCCTCAGGGGCTTTTGAAATGATTACTGACTGAGAGCTTTTTTGGCGGGCGTGGTTCACCTTTATTTTCAGAGCCTGCGGTCTGTTTTGTAAAATGGTGGAAGACCGGTAAGGTCAACCGCCACTCGTACGAAACCCACCTTTACTGCTACTAAGTAAAGACACTGTCAAAAGCAAATCTTTTCAGGACTGAGGTATTAACGTTTTACATGGTATTACATCATCAGGTGGTCGTCGCTGGTGCGCTACAACGTGGTAGTGGTGGTAGTGAAGACCCTGCTTCAGATCCCGGGTTGCATCTTTAGCGCGGTGATGCGAGAACATGCGTGCTGGCTGGTCCAGCTCCTAGGTATAGGCTGTGTCGACAAGTTCGCCGGCGGAAACATAGCGCGGTTTCTTAGGATGCAGATTACTAAAGTAAGTAAACCGTTTTTGGCTAAATATATGCGAAATAAACGTCGCTGGCGTGGCATTCCGAAATGCAAAGTGAAAAAATCAATGACAGTTTTTTTACCTATCCCATCCGAATATAGATGTTATAATGTCTGATGACAATATTTATTCTTTATTATTTTTTAGGAGGCAGCTTGTTCTGTTCCCCAAGAAGATATAGGATTGGCGTGGGACGGTGTTTGCTTTGCTTTCCTTATACTGCAACGAAGGCTCTTCCATAGCTACTATTTTTACAGAGTCATAGACGAAAGCAAAGCTACAACTGTGCTCGCTTCAAGGTAATGCCAATCATCTTGTGGGGCAATAATCTTTCAAGATTATTTTAAAAGAGGCACCTAAAAGGTTCAAGTACATTGGAACTACTAAATAAAGCATATGGTTTTTCTTGTAGAGGTGCAGAATTAATAGAAGAGCTCCGTGAGAAACAGATGTATGCACAGGAGGAACAAGAATCAAAAATCCTAGACAAAATCAAAGTAAAAATGGAAAGAATAAAGGCAAACCAGAAAAAAATACAAGGTGCCTTGACCAAGGAACCGTATCACCACGATATAGGTATTATGTCTTTTATTCTACGAGTATATTGAGTATGGCCGCGTTCACACTAAACGTAGTCGGCCGCCAACTGTGAAGTTGTATGAAAAAAAAATGACAATCAGCCGACGGCTTAAAGTTGTTTTTTTGTACTGGACGCTCACAGTAGGAGGACAGTCTATTCGAATCCTTGTTTCCAATTGATGTTATTTCCATTTAGCGAAAATCAACTTTATGGAATTATGAAATGAGTTTGTTTTAGAATGTGGGTACTATTGCAAAAGTCATAAAAATGTTTGAAGTTATAACTTTAGTTAACGTTAGTGCGCAATAGCGCAAACTGAAATTATAATTCATGTTGTTGTTTTTTTTTTTTCAAAAACACATTTTTACACTAAGTACATGTTTTAAAACGTAACCGCAATTTCATGTCATAATATTTCTACACTGAATACCTTAATTTTCTTCCTCTAATTTTGTCGATCAAAATAACAATGTCGAATTAATATGGAAGATGAAAACTTCGCTCAGTGCGATGTTAATATCATAATGCTTCGATTATGTTATGAGAAATTGTGGGACAAGAACGCGTCATTGGCCAGACAAAAAGACCAATAGCTCCGTTCATCAGGATCGAGTGAGGTATAATACTTCCGTGCCCATTTCCCTCGCGCACTCCCGGAGCAGATGAGGAGGAGACGATGGCGGGCGAGTCGGAGCAGGTGCCGCTGGTGCGCGGCGACTCGGAATCGCGCGGCTACCACACGCCCGACAGCCCTGCCTCGCCGCGCGGTTTCCACACGCCGCTCAGCGAGCCGTCCGCGCCGCCGACCCCCGCGCACGCGCACGCGCCTCTCGAGCCTGCGCTGCCCGCGCCCGCGCCTAGCCTGCCCGCCTCGCAAGCCGGCCCGCCCTCGCCCTCCTCGGCGCTCATGACCGTGTCGCTCGACGCTTACTTGGAGCCACGCCGCATCTCGTTCGAGTCACCGCCGTCGTCGGAACTGCTGCCGCGCGCGCGCAGCCCGGAGGAGTCGTACCCGGTGTTCTCTCCGCCGCCCATCCGGCGGCGCCACACGGTGGCGAGCCCCAGCGTGCTGCAGCGCCAGTCCATCGTATCGCAGTGCAGCCGCGCCGAGCCGCACTCGCACCACACGTGTAACCGCTCCCCCGCACACCTGACGTGTCGCAGCGGGCCTTTGTTTTTGAATCACGATCAGTTGAACATACACCGACTGTTGCACTTTGTATAAAATGTAAAGCATAATTTTTTTTTTCGTGGATATAAACTTATTTTACATATGTTTTTCCCTTCCGTTTAGGAATAGAATCAGGTTCTGAGGGACTGCGTAGACGCCGTGTGTATACAAAGAGACACGATGGTAAATATCCGTGGCGTTCTCTCGGGTGTGGGAGGTGTTTGTTAATTTGTTCTATCACACTGTGCGCTGGTCGTTCAAACTAAACCTGAAGACATAACATTTCTTTTTGTAAATGAATGACTCCAACATAGTCATTTATTTACTTATCAAAAATATTTTTTCTTATTTCATTTGACTATAGTAAAATGGACGCCAATTATGTTAACTGTGTTACAGGTCTCATGAACTTGGAATTACAACAATATAGTCATATTTACAAGTAGACCGATCTTCATGAAGGTCACATCCGGCCATATTTATTATGTCTTGACTAGCTGTGAGAAGTCTATAACTACCAAATACAGCTTTATTAATAATTTCCTGATTTTGGGTGGTTAACTGTTTATTAAAGTGTTGATATTAATACCCTTTAATGTTAAGTCACTCTGTGATAATTGCGGATGGTGTGCGAGCTGCTGTTGAGTAATGCTTTTCTCTTGTAGTGCGGGACAGACCAACGTATAGGCCGCCAGCAAGCCATCAGAAGGGTAAAGTTGTTGAACCAGGCTCGCTATGAAATCGTAATGCGTTACTAACCCCTCCTCGGCTTGTCGGTGATGGTATTTAGGCAAATTGCATCGCCATGGCGGGAACTGTCTTAATTGTTTTTAAATAATGTATAAAACATGTACATTTTGTATTACAGTTGAATGTTGTAAATAAATAAACCTAAGACAGAATGCGCCGGTTGTCGGCTTTACTTGAGTTTGCGCGCCTGATTGTGCCATAGTCGAATGTCTGCATGTTACTGCTATCTACCTCTAACCTCACTACGTGCATGTTGCGTGCTTATGTCTACAATAACGCTTTGTTTTGTTTTACTAATTTGGTACAGTTAATTTTACTATTAAAGATACAATCTACCTACTTTATTCATTGTATATTTTATTTATTTATATGTACTATGTGTGTGTGTGTTATTTATTTGTTTTTACTCTTTCCACTACTTCAAACAGCATGGACTTCATAAGAGTATAAAATATACTAGTGTAATTATATAAAAAGCTTGCGCTAAATATGTTATATGTTATGTAGCAGAGCTTAATGCAACTTTTTCAAATAGGCGTAACTAGAGATTGTTGCTGTAATTGGAACCTTTTTGGTAATTGTTCATACTTACATATACATACTTATATACATAATAAGAACATTTTCACTATTTTAGCATTATATAAATTACGGCTAAAAGTTACGCCTATTTCGTTTGATGAAAACTCCGTTTTCATATATTTTTGTACTTACAGCTGTACGTTCCGGGGACTATTACATGTTCGATGAATTCGATGATACGGAGATTCAAATGAAAGAGGACGATTCGAGCTCGGACGAGGAAGCCCCCCGACAAATGGGAATTGGCAAGGTCAGTTACTTTGTGACAATTGGGGTTCTTCTTGGGAGTAATTAGCGGGATTATGGAGGGTACCTCTCTTTCACTGGTAAATTCTCAGGGGACCCCGAAACGATCAATTGCCATCAATTTCTATTATAGTAATATTGTCAATCACTTCAACTGCATTTAGTAGAGGATCAATTTTCGCATCAATGTATTTCAATCACGTAAAAATTGACAATTGCAATTGATCGTTTCGAGGACCCTTTATATTTGAAAAGTCAGTAAGTTTTGTATAACGAAATCGGTGATATGGAAAAATTTACTTAAGTAATGAAATTAGTGACCGGCTCATGAATTGCAAAGATATTGATCCCGAAAGTGATTTTTTCCATAGTCCTGCTGGTTACCATTATAAGGAAGTGTTGTGGGTGAAGGTATACGCGTTGTGATTTGTGGGTTATGCTATATATCTAAGAGAACATTGTCATCAGTATTCGTGCTTGCACCTATCACAATGCATAAACAAGTGCTTATACTCAACCTTTCGGACTTTCCAGTAGCGATTTAGCCACGTTAATAACACAAAATTATGGGAACACCGGACAGAAATAAAAATTTAAGGGATACTGAGAAAGACAATGTTTTAAAATGATGTACCTACTGTGTTTTGGTAATAAGCTAAGCATGCTTGATATTAGAAGTATTTATTGGTGACTGTTACTATACTTAGTACGTCTTGGGTGTTCCCGCATGTTCGCTTACCCTGGATACTTTTAGATAAAGCGGAATGTCAAGCTCGCCGACTTAGTATAGAAGTAAAGGGAATATAATTTGTTGTAGTACAAAGTTACGTCCAGTCTGCTTAAGGTGACTAACCATAATGCCCGGTATTAATTATTGCACCACCATGCTACTCGAATCGGCACACGTTGTTAGTCGTAATTTATAGTTTTAAAGATCACTCTCGACGGCTCGGAAAAGGTATCCAAAGGCATGTAGCATCCTATATGAAAAAAGAAAAAAAGATTGTAGGTAAGGCTAGTTAAAGCAACGTGTACATGATTCGAGTGCGTGTGAGCTCACGATTGTGTCGCGTGGGCCGAGCAGCTGCTGTCCACGATGATCAAGACGGACTTGAAGAGCGCCGTGACCCTACGCCGAGCCTCCGCGCCCAACGTTCGCTCACCCAGGCGCTTCTCCCTCAGCGACCCGATCTCCTACCCGCAGGTAATGGCCCTCAATGCAGTCATTACACCATTAGAATTCACAGGTTTTACATCCTTGGTATGTATGTAGGGAGTTCACATTAGATACAATAGAACAGCAAGATCCAGGTTCAACGGAAGACACACGCATTTTGCAAGCCGTGTCAAGTTATCAGAAAGACGATAAGCGTGCTATACACTTGTGGCAGACGGAAGCTCTTAAGGCGCAATTACACTGATATTGGCTACTGACCCGGCTAGTCATTCGAGTACACCCGAACTCGGGCACTCGACATATTAATTACACAGGAAGCCTTGACGAATTCGGGTCTTGATCTCTAGCCCGAATTCGATTACCAGATCTAGTGTGATTGCGCCTCTATTGTTCATTTTGGTGTGTATTTATTATAGCTTGCACTTTTGTTCTGGCTTTTGCATGTACTTTTATGTTGGCATGTATTGTTTTTTTTTTTATTTTGTTTGTTTGTTTAGAAATACAAAAGTGATCTAACGCGATTTAAGTAAAAAAAAGCAAAAATTTAAATATGTCAACTTACTTTTGTTTTGTCAGTCGGGCAAATTAATTGTTTGTCAAATTGACACACTTCGTCAATTTTCCTTGTTATAGCCGTTTCATACAACTGTCAAAGAATGAAAGTTGTGATTTTGTTATTTGATTTTGCTTGTTATTTTATAAATACGAAACTCTTCTAACATAATTTAAATTCTGATGAAAGCCAAAATTCAAAATGACTTACATTTGTTTTTTTATTTATTTATTTACCTGCCTACTCTGTCCCACTCCTGGGCAAAGGCGTCCCTCCACTCCTTTCAACTTTAACGAGCACGCGCGCCCTCTTTCCGGTTTTGGCGAAACCTATCCAGCTCGTCCCGCCATCACCAAAGTAGTCTGCCGCGACCCCGCCTCACTGTCTCAGGGCTCCAGTTCTGTGCTATATGGGCCCACAATTTGTCTGGTATGTGGCAGACATGTCCTGCCGAGTCCCATTTAAGTAGGGCAGCCTTTTGAGCCACGTCAGATATCTTTGGTTTAGAGCGCAGTATTGTGTTTCGAACACGATCCGTTAATTTAACGCCTAGTATACTGCGCTCCATTGCTCGTTGGCAGACATTGAGTTTGGACTTATAGATGTTAGCCAAAGACTTTTATTACTTTTTACTTTAGCCTTTTTAAAAAGAGTTGGGAAATTAATTGTTTATCATATTAACACATTACGTCAATTTTCCTATTATTATAGCCATTTCATACAACTGTCAAGTGATGACAGTTGCGATTTGATTATACAGGCAATTTATGTTGGTAGTCAATTCGTTTAATAATTAATTTCCTTGACTTTAAAATCACGATTTTGCATCTTTATTTTTTAAGCTTTCTTCTGTCTAACTTTGTTTATCATGTTGATATAACAATAAAAGCTGCTGTTATTAGACACGTCGTAAGCCGTCCGTGCAGCCAGCTGAAACGCAGCTGACAGAACAGGATGAGGGACCGTTGACGGACATGGACGAATTCGCACCGTTACCAGGTCAGTTCAATTAAGTATCTTCACACACTCAATGCAACACTAGCCCACTTTTAAATGAAGCCAATTTTGTACCGACTTAAATAATAAGGACTGAATACGATTGAAATTTGCAACAAAAATATAGGTTAGTTAGATCAACAACAAAAAATATCGTAAACTTTATTTAATAACTAGCTTCTGCCCGCGACTTCGTCTGCGTGAACTTCAGAATTGGGTCCAGATAGAAATTAAAATTTGTGTCATAAATTGAAAACACTATCGTGATCATAATTCGTGTTCATTTACCGGGATAAAAAGTGTCCTATATGTGTTAATTCTGGTTATGAACTATCTGTGTGTCAAATTTCATCCAAATCTGTTTAGCCGTTTTCGCGTGATTGAGTAACAAACATCCAAACTTTCACATTTATAATATTACTAGCTGACCCGCCGAACTTCGTACCGCCTTAGCAGCGCCACCTACCGTGTCCAATTGTGTTTTCAAACCATTCAGGAACCCATGGAAATATACACACATTTAGGAGGAGTTATGTGACAAACACACGTACAGAAGAATTATAAAAAAAAAAATTCATGAATATCCGTTCAGTAGTTTTTGCGTGAAAGAGTGACAAACATCCATCCATCCTCACAATCTTTCGCATTTATAATATTAGTAGGATAGTAGGATACGAAGTAGGATGGTACGGAACCCTCGCTGCGCGAGTCCGACTCGCTCTTGACCGTTTTTTTTACATATGTTTTGTGAGGAGGAGTGAGGGCGCTTAGAAATGGGTAGGGTCGTTTTGCAAAAATCGTGTGCGTGCTTTTTGTAAGACATGGTGGTTCTGGTCTTCTTCTAGCTGTGGAAGGATTACTGATAGTTAATGGCAAGTTTGAACAGATTTTTTTACTAATAGTTAATGGTTGAAGCAGTTGCGTGGGAAATCTAAATGGCTTACTAAGAAGCACTTTAATTACGAGTACAGCTCTGCGCGCGCTCCACCTGTATAAGCGCTGTCTTCGCTGCTCATCCCCAGGCCGTAACGCAATACGTTAAGATAGATTCACAAAGAGCACAGTAAACCATATTAGAACTTCCCTATGGGCAGACAGTCAAGTTTTTTGAAGAAATAAATAAGTTTTCTAACCCGCGCGGACAGTCTCAAAGTGATAATGCCAAGATAGACAGGCGTCAACCTGTATGCCTAGATATTTAACTACCAGGGTCTGAACACGGAGGTGTATGCGCATTGGGGTTCGGTGAACGCGCATACCTGCGCTTTAAGCACCATTGAATTTACTGGTGGCAGGAGGGAAGGTCTGAGACCAAATGTGACAAAATGAGTCTTTCTAACATTTAATGTAAGACTGTTGTTAGCTAGCCTGAACATAGTCTCGCGCAGAACTTTTTCAGCAATCTTACTTGCCGTGTCCCAATCATCGCAATACGTCAGAATAACCGTGTCGTCTGCGTATGCCAGGATGTGGGTGGAGGGCAGAGAGAGGGTGCAGAGGTCATTTACGTATATCAGAAAGAGGAGAAGACTGAGCAGGCTTCCTTGTAGGACACCGTAATTTAAAGAGTCTTCGCTACTAATGATATCTCATATACATTGTGTGCGGTTCATTAAAAAGTCTTTAAATATTTTGCGGGCGAACCCCAATTGATTCCAGCTTGCCTGCAAACGCCTTAGAGAGGTCTAGGAAGGTGCCTAGGCATTTCTAATTACTGTCAAGTTTGTCCACCACAATATCCAGCAACGCAGTCACTGCATCATCCGTAGATATACCTTTTCTGAAACCAAATTGGTTTATGCAATAGATGTGGTGTGCATCCGACTCCTGCGAGGTTATTTAGTCAAATCTTATTCACGGTGTCAAATGCTTTTTTGAAATCAAAATAAGCAACGTCAACCTGCACACCAGCATCTACCGCCGGTACCACCTGCGCCATGACCTTTTTACAAAAAAAAACACTACAAAGTGAAAAATAACTTTAATTTCGGAAGTCGGTGGCAAAAAACGAAAATACTGGCAAGAAATAATGGCAAGAAACCAAAAACTTTCACATTTATAATATTATTATTATAATTTTTGAAATTTCTTTGACATATCTTGGGGCCCTGGGGTCCCGGACCTTTGGAAGGCGTTCGAGGGGCCGAAGCCAACTCGCAGAGGCTTCATAGACAATTTTAAGTATTTAGGCACCAACAGACGATTATCCCTGTTTGCTCTATGCAAGTGTACCCAAGGACAACCCCTGGTTGGTGCAGGACTATTGTAGAACTTTGAAACAAAACATATTGGGCTATGGGTTAGGGTGGCTATACATAGTGCACTGGTTACCCAGAATATGGAAGGGCTATGCCCCCTACCTTATGAATGTTATGTAACACAAGGATAAAATGGCAGGGGGTGACTTGCACACTCAATAATGGGCCCCCGAAAACGGTCGCTAGCACATAGTGACGTAGGACAAGCGGGCAACACTTCCTGAGGTGCTTGAGATACCTATCCACTCCGGATAGGTATCTCACGGCTATCAGGACCATCTCGGAAGTACGGTAAAGATCCCTACCAGCATCTTACTGGAATACTTCCTTCCTCCGAGCAGGTTTGCTCTTGCGAATCTTCACTCAAGCCAGCCAATAAAGGCAAAAAAGACGTGGGAGCTCTGTTCCTCGGCAGTGTTCACGCAGGCCGGCCAATTTCGCTAGTTTGTGTGCAAATTTCTTCATTTTTAGGGTTCCGTACCTCAAAAGGAAAAAATGGGATCCTTATAGGATCACTTCGTTGTCCGTCTATCTGTCTGTCAGTCTGGCAATACGCGAGAAATACTCGGGAACGCGCGGAGGTATCAAGTTAAATTCAAGTCAAATACGTAGGTCTAAGGTCTCTTGGAGCTCTAAAAAAAATCCAAGCTTCTAAGTCAACGCAATACAAAAATACAACTATTTATGCGACATATTATTTTCATACTCTCAAATAAATCAAAACCTATACGGTATAGGCCGTATAGGTTTTTTATTTTATATATAAAATAAATTATATCAATAACCATATATATATTATAGCAAGCAATAAAAGTTAAAAAAAAATTGTTGTACTAAGTGTACAGTCATGAGCACTATTAAGTATACATTGAGCAACTTTTAAAATTGATTTTCTCCTACTGTATTGATTGTAATTTCATGTTGTTACAAACATAATATTTTGGAACCCATACTATTATGAAATAGGTCTTATCTCAAAGTTGCAAATAAATAAATGATTATGATTATGCAATCGTTTTTACACGAGAAAACGATTTTGAATTTGGTTATGTGTATACTTATTTGTGCTCGTGACTGTACATCCGCAAACATACTCCCACTACGCCAAAACCTTGCAAAGTTACGTGCGGGCGACTATACTTCCCGTTGAGCTAGAATCATGAAATTTGGCGAGAAGAAAGATCTCACAGCACAAGTAAAGGAAACAGTCCGAAAATCGTTATTTTTTAGTTTTTTACTTTTTTTGCAATTACAAACTTAAATTTGCAATTGGACTTATATAAATGTATGGAAGAACATGTTTTTTAACTACAATGTTATGTTTGTTCTTGGGATAAATTCATCCCAACAACGGAACCCTTCATTGTGCGTGGTCCGACACGACTTGCCCGGTTTTTTTCTTGAAACATCCTCTAAAAGCTAAGACACTCGGCTTGTATTAACATTCTACGAAAAGTATGTAAAGTGGTAACCACATGATTTACGTCACTCAAATCGTGCGATTATGACAATCATAATCTGAAGGCCAATTCTCTAACTTAAAAACGTTCAAATTCAAGTCGCAATCTCATCTCAGCGACAATCAATTTCAAAAATGTAGGTAAATTGATTGTATTTTCATTATCACACACCATGAAGGGTTCCGTTGTTGGGATAAATTTACAAGAACAAAATTAACAATGTAGTTGAAAAACATATTCTCCCATACAGTCCAACTGCAAATGTAAGTTTGTACACACAATATTGAGAGATTTACCATGTTTTTTTTTAAGACCATAGACTGCTTATAGGTTTTCCTGTAAGCTATAGCTATAGAACTATTTTCTATTTTTTTTTTTTTCAAAATATTAAGCTCACTAGTTTCGGAGATAATAAATTCACCATGCTATTTTCTTAAATAACTTTAAAACAATTTATTTTAAAATTATAAAAATATATATTATATTTGAGACCCTCACAGTAAGCCCTTTCATTTGAAATGTCACACGGTACAGTTTGCAACTTGTTTTTTCTTATTTGCCCCCAAAATTGACCCTCATAATCAAAATTCATTTATTTACGTTACACGTCCGTGTTTGGGTCACAGAAATTCATAAGTGTAAGTACCAACTTTCAACTTAATCGGTCCATGAGATTCGGAGCAAATGGGCTGTGACAGACCGATAGACAGACACACGAGTGATCCTATATGGGTTCCGTTTTTTTCCTTTTGAGGTACGGAACCCTAAAAATGGACCTTATTGTTTTGGAATGTGCAATAGACATTGGCGCCGATTCCCTTGTTCACAAACTAAACTAAATTTAAGTACAGTGCATCTTTTTCTTTCTATTTCATTAAGAAAAGGACAGACGATAAATATTAGTTTAGTCCTGTCAAATTACGATACCCCATAGATAAGTTTAGACGTGAATAAAAAATTGGCTAGGTACAAAAAATACGATAATTTACGTCGGGCGCTAATTTGACAGGACTAAACTAATATTCTGTCTTTTTCTTAATGACATAGAAAGAAAAATATGCACTGAACTTAAATTTAGTTTAGTTTGTGAACAAGGGAATCAGTGCCACTGTCGATGTGCCCTAAAGTGATAAAGCACTAACGAGGGTGACTATACACTCCCCCGGACTGGGAACAAAAATTTTGAGGCCATTACAACATTTTGCGTATTCTCAAAAATGCGTACTTAGAACAGAAGCCCAAAAGTTGAGGTGCCATCAATATTGCTCTGTTTCAGAAAACGAGACATTTGTGGACAAAATAACCGCATATCAAGAGACGGCGTGGGCGTTCGTCTCGAGTTTCCTAGTGTCGCTAACGCGACACGTGTTGAAGTATTCCCGGGACTATCGATACATATCGAAAACGCTCTCCATTGAAAAGAAAATACTTAAGGTATGACAGCATGTAGACCCTTATGACTATTTAATTGCCACAATCCGTCCGTTATATCGAGTGTAGTGTTACTTAATTTCCACGTCATATTTTTTCACGGCTACTTTAAACGTAAAAGTTTCGGTTATCGACTTACTAATTAAGCTCGTGCGGAAAGAAGGAAATGATTAACATTAAAACTGTGTTTTTTCAGGAAAAAGAAGGCTTCGGCATCGGTTTAAGAGAAGGATCGCAGATGATATGGGAACCACTACCAGAGACACTAGCGAGACAGTGAGTTATGCTCTTGCCTGCTAAAAGCTTTGAACATTTGCAAACTTATTTTTATAACTGGGCTTCCAAGTTATTTACGAGTTTGCCAAATGTTCTCATAGGTTGTATGAGTAGTCGTTAGTAATTGGCATGAGTAACGCCCATGCTTTCTGCATGCTCAGTTTAGATTTAGCTATAATATTTGGTAAGTAGATATTGACTACTTATCAACGTTATTTAAAACAGTTAAGACAAAAATACATTTAGAAGGATAGGGAAAACCTCATTTCAGTAATACATGTTTTATTGAAATGCTGTTGTCTACAGCTTTTTATTTATTGCTGTATACAAGTTCGTTTAGAAATCCATTTAAAAAGCACAACTTTATGGAAATTTATACGTTCATAACGAAATGTTTGTCTGCATAAAATGAAAACATTACCAACCTATGTAAACCTCCTTTTTCTAATCTCTCCCAACTTTCTGAATACTTTACAAAGCTTTAGGATTCCCGTACATATCGGCAATATTATATCTTTAAAATTTTCTTTAATATTAAATATTAGGAAATTTTCAAAAGTCAAATAGCTTTAAACAACGTTACAAACGTTAGCTAAGTACTAGGTTTTTTATTCTTTACCAAAATACTATCTCTCTAGTAGTAGTCACGTAGGTTCGTATTAGTAAGTAGTGTTTTGTTTGCATGCTGCCTAGTACCCGCGAAATGGAATTATTTGACCAAAATCTACTTGCACCACCAGTAGAGATGGGGTTTGTATTGCTATACTTATATTTAAAATGGTTGAGCCGTTGTAATTCGATGTTAGAAAATAAGTACTTTAATTTGAAAATTAAGTAATTTAATTTGAAAATTCATAAATCAGTTTAAAATTACGATTTGATTTCAATAACTGGTAATAGTAGGTATTTCATGATTATGTTAAAACCTTAGCATCATTCATATTCATATTAGTGCTTACCCAAAGGTTCGATAGACATGGAATATGATCTTGACTGCCGGCACCAGGAACTGTATGAAACACAAAGGTACCGTACGTATGACCGTGGTGGGTGTTTCCAGCCGTAAGTTAAGCGAGATAAGTGTTCCCGAGATCCGGATATTGGCGCCTAGTATGGAGCGCGGGCTGGATACGTCGCCGCCGCCGCGCCACCCGCGTCTGTCGCTGTCCAGTGTGTCTTCACACCACCAGTCCGACGACGAAGATGACACATCCGAACATGAGAGCGCCTTTTCCTTGCAGTCATCCCCGAGGTGCAGTGGCCCGCTAACAACGTTCATTTGTACTGTCGATCTTGTCGTACTCACAAAAACGTATAGAATCGTATGATGCTTCGACAGTCTTGCAAAGACAAAATAAGTCGATACAATCTGGTAATAAATTCTATTGTGATGAGCGATTCGCAGTACAAGTCTCGTTGAATATTATCGTCGCTTGCGATGGGCTTTTGCTATCTTTTTTTCGATTTATATATCAACTTATCACTTAGTAACAACTTATTTCTCTCACTTATCCAAGTTGTCGCAGCTTTTATTGTATTTTTTTATTACGTTTACATCTTTGGGAACGGTAAGTGTTATTTAATTGGACTGAATATGTTTGTAACGTGTACTTGTCAATGTAAATATGAAGAGCACGTGAAAACTATGCATATTACGTTCCTATGGACCTTAAAATTTTAAAGACAAAATTATTTCGTTTTTATTTCTCAAAAAAAAAAAACTGCAATTTTATTATAAAACTACATTACACATCGTTGCGTTTACGTTGTGACTAGGTCGCATGTCGTTTAGTAAAGAAATATGTTTTTGGTCTATTTATATAAATATAAATTTATCTAAGCAATTTTTATTTAGCTACTATTACTTCCACGAAGATATATTATTTGAATACCTAATCAATTTCCAGAAATGCATTCAATTACGTTTCTTTCTCTCCCAAGTCGCGTCGCAGCACCCTGTCCTCCGTCTTCTGCATCCAGTCTGTCCTAGCCACTTTTTAAAGTCGTCGGTCAATATAGCTGGGGGCGTCCCACACTAAACTTGCCGATTTGCGGTCTCCACTCCAGGACTCGTTAGCTCCATCGGCCATTGGTCTTTGAACAAGCATTTTGTTTATTTATTCAAAAATTCGTAAATAACACAATTACACTAAAGTGTGCCAATGAGATGCTATAACTATACTTATACATATATATAACTAGCTTCTGCCCGCAACTTCGTCCGCGTGAAATTACTTGTCCCGCTGACCCACCCCGTCGCATCGCATCGCCTGCGCGTTATTACTTCGTTTTCGCATAGCATTATTTCTTTTTCTTTTTGCTCAGCTCCTGAGGGCTTTCGCGTAATGTTAAATAGCCTGTAGCCTTCCTTTAGAATTGGGCTATTAAATGCAAAAAAAAAATCAAATCAGAGCAGTAGTTCCAGAGATTAGCGCGTTAAAACATACAAAAAGCAAACTTTTATTATTAGTACAGATATACATAGATAATAAGTGCCACTTTCGTGAAACTCAGCAGGCTGCGTGGAATTATGTTGCAGTAAGATTGTTGTAGCCGTGATATAGTTATATCCCTAGGGATATAGCTATCTACCGTAATATTGAAAGCGGTTCATAACTATCTTACTAAGAATATAACTTACTATAATACGAGCATAATCTGGTAATACAGGGTGGCCGAATAATTGGCATCCAAAAAAAAAAAAATAGGTCCCTCGTATCGTGTGAGTTACTATTGCTAGGTTTTAGGATGTTTTATCCTGCAGCAAACATTATCAATCTGCGCGCCGGTCCTTGGATACTATGTATATAAGCAGTGCGGGAATAAATTGTTTACCTTTATTAACGCATAGGGTACTTTTAATCCCGGTGGTACGTTCCCGTGGGATATTTTCCGACATCCACGCGGGCGAAGCTGCGGGCAAAAGCTAGTCTACTATTAAAAAAATACCTTGATCCCTAGACACTTTTGATGTGTGTTTGACAACTATTTCATCCGTCAGACGTTGTTCTGTCCAAATTTAAGTATCCCATAGAAAAAAGAACATTGAGTTTTTCCCGAATTTGAAAACTTTTCGGGAAACTTTTCAATTTTTTTTTTCCACTAAAACCTAATTCGGACTATTACGATCATTTTAAAACAAAAAATAGCTAAATCGGTCCAGCCGTTCTCAACTGACATGCGCTTACCAACAAACCAGCATTTAATTTTTATTATCTATATAAGATATGGCCAGCCCAGTGCCACTTCAACTTGCTAACTCTGCAAGCTATGTCATTAAATCCAGTTCTTTTCGAAGAATCTCTGAGTATAGCTCGCTCCATAGCGCGCTCGGCGACCTAGAATTTGTGGACCAAGCCGACTGTCGGGTCCACGTTTTAGCACCATATTCTTTGCAGCCCCCGTTCCGCGGTTACCGTGACCGCTACCTTGAGCAGGAATAGCGGGACCACCGAGATTTGGGGGCCGTTGTTTTGGCACTTTGTTCATGGGAGGTTTAATACACGTACTCGCCACGCTGGGCAAGTGGATGGGTGACCGCAAAGCCAATCTTTTCGCAACGATGACGGCATGCGTCATCAGTTTAAAAAAATAAAATGTTAATTTGCAGCAGCGACGTGACTGCACTGGAGGGCCAGGACGACTCGGTGTTTAAACAGGATCGTTCCCCATTCGTGCACCTTGGCTACGCGCTGTGGTACGCCGTGCTGGCGCATACAGACATAGTGTGCTATATCATGGTTTTTATTAATCAGGTAATGTGGAAATACTATTAGTTATTACAGTTTTAAGTAAGTAGTGTGAGCAAAGTAGCGTTAAAAATAGGTAAAACTAGTGAGGAATTTTCAATCAAGTGCTGCCATCGCGAAATCGTTGTTTTTAGGGTTCCGTACCTCATAATCCGTACCCATACCTCCATAACTCGTAATAAACGGAACCCTTATAAGATCTCTTCGTTGTCCGTCTGTCTGTCAATACCCATTTTCTCAAGAACGCGTGGAGGTATCAAGTTGAAATTAATACCAAATACTTTGGTTACGGTCCCTTGGAGCTCTAAAAAAAAATCAAGCTTCTAAGTCGACGCAATTGGTCATTTATGCGACATATTTTGATACTCGCTAATAAATCAAAACTATCAAAATATGTATGAGTACTTCCCGTTGACCTAGAATCAGAAAATTTGGCAAGAAGCAAGGTCTCACAAGCATAAGTAAAGGAAAAGTCTGAAAATCGTTAATTTTGTACCTTTATCACAATTTCAAACTTATATTTGTAGTTGGAGAATTAACCGTGATGTATGTATATCGATTTATGGGAGAACATGTTTTTCAACTAACAGGTGATTCGATTAGAGATACTTTTTCAAATTAAATATTAAAAAAAAACAATTTTATCGAGTTATCGTTACTATCATACAAAAGAACCGTTCATGACATTTATTTTTTAAAGATTATTTCTTTCAAATGTTGGCCGTAAGTGCTTTTAACATGGTCCATTCAGAAATTCCAATTTTCTAGACGCGTCCGAGCATTTCGAGTGGTATTTGGCGAATATCGCGAGCAATGTGGGATTTCAATTCCTCAATCGTACCCGAGCTATCCATGTAGACTTTGGACTTTACATAGCCCAAAGGAAAAAGTCTAGAGGTGAGATATCACACGATCTAGGCTGCCAATCCAGCGGTCCGAAGCGAGAAATTAACTGTGCGCCATATTGTTCTCGCAATTGGAACTTCAGAATGGATCATGTTAACCGCAGATACCGCCAAAATTTTAAATAAATAATCTTTAAAAAATATACGTCTTTTGTATAAAGATAACCCGATAAAATTGGTGTTTTCCCTTTTTTTTTTACTTTTGAAAAATTATCTCTAAATTAATCACCTTGTAACAATTTAGAGATACTTTTTCAAAAGTAAAAGTAAAATTTGTTTTTGGGATAAATTCATTCCAACTACGGAACCCTTCATTGTGCATGGTCCGACACGCACTAGGCCGGTTTTTTTTCCTATAGAAACTCCAGCGCTTAGCACTCCGGGTTTGACCCCGGAATCCCGTCTCATTCTGTGTTAATAGCATAATCTGCCTATAATGTTCTCACTACTGAGACACAGGCTTCCTTTCTTCGAGAGGGAGAGGGCTGTAATTTACCACGCGGGCCCAGTGCGGGTTGGTAGATGACATAAACATTTCTTCGATTTTTTGGTTCTAGTACAAGCTGGTTTCCCCACGATGTTCTTCTTCACCGTTTTGAAAATAGTTCTGATGAAATTATTTACACAAAGTAAAGCACCTGCCTGGGTTCGAAACCACGACCTACACTCGTACGTCAGGGCAGTTACCAGGTGGCCACCACTGCTCTCTAGTATTAGCAGCGTATTTAGTAAATTATATTTCAAATTACAGATACAATCAGCAACCATATTATCAATACCCCTCCCTCTGATGGTATTCATGTGGGGAACGCTCACCATACCGCGACCTACAAAAACGTTTTGGGTAACGCTGATCGCATACACTGAGGTATGTAATACAAAAACGAAAAAAAAAAAAAAACTTTATTAAACGTGTTCTCTTCAACTTATCATTCATGTTATATTCGCAGGTTATCGTCCTCATAAAGAGTATGTTCCAATTCGAGATTCTGCCGTGGAATCAGAAGGTGATACCTGCGAACATGCCGTTCACTGCGCCACGCATTATTGGTATAGAGAGGAAATTCAATTACGCTCTCTATGACCTACTTTTGCTGCTCATTATCTTTTTGCATCGGTAACTATCCAAATTTGCTACAAGTTAGGGGCGACTATAGGATTTGCAGCGTATCGCTTTGATGTAAACAAATTCCTTTGCAGCTATTCCGATGGTCTGCTTTGACCCCTAGTACTTCTAATAAGTATATCAGTATTACCTATAAAATATAATTTAGACGCTGTATCAGGACAGTGGAATAAAGACAAAATACACAGTGTGCTTTTGTATTCAGATTTATGCTGAAATCGCTGGGGCTATGGAAGGAATCGACGCCAGAAATTGAGTTACGTGAAGACATGGAGTATCCACTGACTCCTGAAGATACTCAGTTAGTGGCAGAAGGTCACATCAATGAAGTAGGACGGAAGTATGTCAAGTTGCACGAGCAGTCAGGCCCGTGAGTTTTCTTTTATATCTATTTACTCCTCTGAATGTTATACAACCTGGGGATGACAAAACGACGATAAATTAAAATACTGGCAATACTATTGCATAGGAGTATTGTGGAACTATCGAATAAATCTTAGAATCGAAATAAAAAGAGAATATTTCATAGTTCTGCGTTGGTCCACATGAAAAGAGATTGTGATAATAATGTGTACGCTATTTACTGCGTTTTAAATTAGTAACTCGCATATATCGCGATTAATTCTCAGACAAGTTTAATGTTATTGTGTTTGGTAAATGTCAAATGAATTTGGCGAAGATTTTGGAAGTGTGCGAGTTGGTGGCAGGTTTTTATACCGAAGATAAATACACTCTTTTGCAAAAAACGGGCACCTAAGGAAATTTACGTTCTAAATTCGATTTGAGTTAATTAAATGAAATTTAATTGTTTGACGTAGTCTGCTTACTTATAATCGTGTAAATTAATACGCGTGAAGAGAATTCTGGCAATTAAAAAAAAAATCGATGAATTCTTTAAAACCGATGTACACGGCCAAACAATAAGAAGTGATCGGCAATAAAGACAAGAAGATATTTTTACTTTTTTAAATTAAATAATGTTACAAATGTAAAAACATAATAACGAGTGTGACCGCCTCTTGCCGAAATCACAGCTTGAATCCTTCTGGGAATCCTTTCCACGATGTTTTTAATAACGTTTTAAGAAATACGTTCCCACTCTTCTGCAATGACTCTTTTTAGCTCCCTGATGTTTTGTGGAGCAGGTTGCACTGATCTTACCCGTCTCTTTAGAACATCCCAGAGATGCTCAATTGGATTGAGGTTAAGACTTCGAGCAGGCCAATCTAAACGACAGATCCCAACTTCTTGCATGTACGCTTCCACGTCGCCAGAACGGTGCGGGCGAGCATTGTCGTCCTTAAAAATGGAATCTTCCCCAAGTGCAGTCAATGCGGGTTGTGCATATGGAATTAGGACTTCCATTATGTACCGGTGTGCATTTAATGTTCCATTTTCTATGAAAACTAACTCCGTACGCTCCGTCGAATTAATTGCTGCCCAAAACATAACGGAGCCTCCGCCATAAGGAGTGATTTCTTCGAAACACACTTCCGCATAGCGTTCCCGTGGTCTTCGCAGCACTCGCCGCCGTCGGTCCTCTCCACACAAAGAGATTCTAGCTTCATCAGAAAACAAAACTTTATTCCAGTCCTCCAGAGTCCATGAAGCACAGTTTCGAGCAAACTGAAGTCGAGCAACACGGTGCTCACGGAGTAATTTAGGGCCCCAAGCCGGGCGGTAACTCCTGGTATTGGCAGCCAAAAGCCTTCTCCTGACCGTCCACAAGCTAACTTCTACTCCTCTTGCTTCTTCAAGGCTCTTATTCAGGTCCACACTTGACGCCTTACGATTCCGCAACGCCTGACTCACCAAAAAGCGGTCATCTCTTGGTTCTATGCATCGTTTTCTTCCCGAACCGGGTCTTCTTTTGCCCTAACCGGTCTCTTGATACCGTTGCCAAGTCCTCTAGACAGTTGAACGAGTTACATTTAGCCGCTGAGACACGTAACAACCTTCTTCAAGTAGGGCTATAATTTTACCGGCCCTTATCGCTTTATCACTCAAATCAAAAAGTGGTATTTAATGTAAAAAAGAAAGATTAAATTGTTTAATTTGCAGAAAATATCCAAAAAGTTTAAAAATTTTAGTAATCAGTAAAAAAAATCGTCTCAGCAATTCGCGCCATTAGTAAAGCAATTTTATAATAATCCACAATAATCATTATTTTTATTTTGTTAATTTCAAAATTCAAATTTGAAACGTAAAGAATCATGCCAGGATGCTTCAAATAACATGCCAATACATCGTCAAATTAATAAAACCTCTTTCTTGTTCTTCTTCATTGAAGTAGAGAAAAAAAATCTAAAGTGACCGTTTTTTTGCAAAAGAGTTTATCATCTAGAAAATGTTAAAAAAAATGATTTTTTGTACGTAGACTGGGAAAGACATTAGATATATATGATGTTTAATTGATTGCCATCCCCTCGTTGTATATCTTCTCGTTGCATATGAAATGATCATAATAAAACGACAATGAGCTTGCCTCGTATTCATGAATACAGAGGTACTGCAGAAGAGCCCACGTCCGATACATACATATTTTCACTAAAACTTAAAAGGTGGCCAGCAACATGTATCCTACAATGGCTGCAACACAAAAAAAATTGGCTTAGCAGTCGTTTCGCACGAGGGTGAATGGATGTTTTTAATTTTAATAGCTTTTGTGTAGTTGATTCGCATGAAAGTAGGTTCGTAGAACAGTTGTGTACAAAATTTAATTCTTAGGGTTAACATATTTTAAACGAAGTACCATTTCGGAACTGCGACGGCCCGAGCCGTTTTATACACGACTGTCCAAAAAAGGAGTGGTATGTTTTCAGTAGAATTGTGCCGTACTAGCTAATTTTCGTTCTGGCTCCATCAAGTACGAATATCGAAATATACTAGTCCAAATACCTGTTCTGAGTACGAGTGAAGTATTTACTCGAATTCAGATAGACTCGCGTCCATTGGGTCGTATCGTACCGTATGGTCCTTTCTTCCGTACCTATACTCGTATCGTATGATCGTTTCCACCGCATATCGATTACGAGGCATAAAGTATCATGCACCAAATTATTTTGTGTTAAATGAAACTATACGTTCTGATGAATAATTTTTAATTTTTGTACTACTTACAACTAAGATTTTATGAATTAAACTTTGCAAGTGCAAGATCAACCGTCAAGAAGCGTTCTTTCATTTAAAATTAAATTTTACGTGCATGTAAGAGCAATTCTTAATAAAAGTGTCTCCATCTGAAATATGGGTGTCCTTCAAACTCAAGTTTAATTTTATGACAAAATCAGATATTATTTACCAAAACATCTTTTTAGCATATTATTATTTAAAAAAAAACAATCTTGTAGACTTTTAACAGAAGTAGTTAGTCATATTTATCGGATAAAATACAATTTAAATTTAAAAATAATTAATTAAAACAAAGGATTTTAAAATATGTTTAATCTTTCCTTTTATTTTTTTTAATAATAGGGTATTTTGTTGTTAGAAGTTGAACTTTAACTCAATCATAGGATATGTATCTTATGATTGAGTTAAAGTTCAACTCGGTCAAGCATAAATGCTTCATTGCTAAACAATAATTTCGCTAGTATTTATTTCTGCCAAAGAACACACGTTCTTTTAACACACGTTTCCTTAAACATCAGATCATTATTCTGCATGAACGAGGTGGAATTGAAGAGTTTTTGAAATGATACAAAATACAACTTGGAAAATGATATTACAGTATTTATCACAGTATCAATTAACCAGCCATTTAATTTAATGCAAATGATTTTCAAAATGACTGCCTTCATACTCTAAACAAACGTTCAATCGCGTCCGTATCTCGAGATTTAAATTTATATCACTGGCACGCATGTTGTCAGCTACTTCCTGAATTAGTTGTAGCAAGTGTTCTGTCGTTGTTATTGGTTCACACGTGAAAGTCAAGGGGCGTTAGTTCCGGAGACCTGGCAGGCCACGTAAGTGTTGGGTCCAATCCAACGCCCAGGAAAGTTATCGTTCAGGTACACGAGCTGCAAAATTTGCGGGTGCTCCATCATGCTGGATCCAATGTGTTCGTAGTGTTTCCAAAGGAACATCTTCGAAATAATCCAAATAATGCAGTGACTGTAGAAATTCCAAATAATTAGCGCCATTAAGTCTCCACTGCACCAATGAGAAGATTATTCAAAATCCCTGCCCACATGTTAACCGAGAACTCATACTGAAACGTAGACTCCCTGGCAAGTTTCAGGTTATGTTCGAACTGTACCAGTTTCTTCCACGAACCTACTTTCGTGCAAGTAGGTGTTCGTGCAAGTGTCTGTTTGCAAAATCGATTAAAACTGAAAGTGGCGTTTCGCCTAAAATTCGACCAAAATAATTTCGTGCGAAACGACTACTACGCCAGAAATGTTATTGTAGAAATGTTATGCAACTTTTGCTTTCTAAAACACGGGACTTAGTGGTGACGATGGGGCGAATCATAATGTCATCACTCAGTTTGAATATCTGTCATGTCGACGGCAGCAGTGTGTAGCAAGCAGGTAGTAGAACATGTAGTAGTGCGTAGTGGGTGTTCGGATAGTACATAGCGGGGTGTGCGGATCAGACAGTCGTCACCGGCTGGTGGACCGGCTGTACCACGTGCAGGCCACCATCACGGAGGCCATGAGCGAACTGCAGGCCACGCGCTCCGACCCGCGCGTGATTCAGCTGGTGTGGCAGCGCCTGCACGAAGAGCGGCGCCTCATGCGGCCCTCGCCGCGGAGCCTCTCGCGGCGCCAGTCGCGGAGCCTGTCGCAGAGCCGGTCGCGGCGCCCCCGCCGCTCCAGGCTCCACTCGATCATGCGCAAGATTCGCGTGGCGCACGCCCATTGCATGCACGCTCCCACCTCGCCCCAGTACGTCACGTGCTACTGAACTACTATAGAACTTGCGATGTGATATTGTAAATTGTATGTAGAATACACATATAGCGTAATCATATACTTTGTAAAGTAAAAGCAGATCCTTCTAGTAAGTAAATGAATGTAGTTACCCCTTTCTTTGTTAGTAGGTATTACGTAAGTTATAAATTAAAGTCTCTTTTAATATCACTTAAAAATTTATAACGCTTTTAGCAGTCGGTCTGCACAGCCTATCGCAATATATGTCTCGTACAGAATGCGCGTTGTAAAGTGTCATAAAGGTCCCGACAGTTAAGTATAGCTTATTATGGTAAGATTATTCTCGATTTCAATTTTGTTTAAACTATCGCATATTTTGGCAGACTGGCTTTGTATTCCTTATTACATTTAAAGTTTAAGAAAAATCAAATACGTACTGCTAGCATTGTAACGTCGAATTAAAAATTAATGAAAGTAATTAAAATTTAAAAAAATTTAAAAATTAGTTTAGGTAATTAGTGTAATTACAGTTAACAATATCTTATAATAGTAGACTGGACAACTAGTGTATAAAAAAGCCATTTTACCCCGAGACGTTTGGCGAGAGAGGATAGTTCAGTCGAGGGGTTAAATGGCTCGTTTATGACCGAGTTAGACACTGCTTTTCATTTCGATTGCGAGAAAATAAAGCAAGCATAAAATCACTTTTCATTTTTCAAAAATGTTGCAAAATTGAAGAAGAGAAGAGCTAAAACCTGGCACGAAACTACTGTACTGTATTTAAAAGTTTTTATTTTTTTTATTTTCAACATGTGTCATTCGACTTGGGTACTTCATACTGCCAAGTCATAAAAAAGTTTCTTTGCGTTTATAAATGACAACTATTTTTTATGGTTTTATTAAATTAACAATAGAAAACACGGAAGTTATATAAATTAAAACAAATGAAATAAAATAACGACTTTAATCTGCGACGTTTTATTGTGCGTGTGTCTGTTGGGCCCAATTGTCTTTAAAAAAATATACTTTATGCACTAGATCATAAAAGCGACTGAAAAATGTATTTTTCACTTTTCATGCTCTAAAAGTTAGTCTTTATGTTGTGCGTAGGCGACATAAAGTCTCTTTGTAACCTCTAGTGCATAAAGGATATATTTTTTTCTAAGACAATTGGGCCGAACAGCCGCACGCACAATAAAACGTCGCAGATTAAAGTCGTTATTTTATTTCATTTGCTTTAATTTATATCACTTCCGTGTTCTATCGTTAATTTAATAAAATCGGATAAAATAGTTGTCATTTATTATTTTAAAAACGCAAAGAAACGTTTTTATGACTTGACAGTATGAAGTACCCTAGTCGAAGAAACATGTTGAAAATAATTAAAAAGTTTAATGGCGGGAATTATCTATTCTCTTCTTCAAATTTTGCAACTTTTTTGAACAGTGAAAAGAGATTCTATGCCTGTTTCATGTTCTTGCTATCGAATTGAAAAGCAGAGTATAAACTCGGGCATAACTAAGCCATTTTACCCCTTGACTTAACTATCCACCCTCGCCGGGATAAAATGGCTTTTTTATTATGCTTAAGTATAATAATGTAATAAAGTTTTTGGAACACAAATTATTAATACTTTTACTATATAGCATATTCTTATTATATAGAGCTGAGGATGAAACGCCCGATAACGCTCTTAGGAGAGAAGGTGGCTACAGCAGCAGACCTCAAGTTCAGTTCGATGAAAACGAGCCGGGGCCCTCGAAAGGGACGGAAGACGATCACTACAAGTATGTACCTAAATCTGAATGGCACCAGGAAAACTTCCATTTCCATGTTCACGTAACTTCTTGATAACACAGTGGTAATAGGTACTTACCTGAGAAATAATGTTCTTAGGAACCACGTATTATTATTATTTTGTTAGTATTATATTATTTTGTCAATATACTCAAGGAGACTTGATGCGTATGTCTCTAGGTACACTCAACGAATTGTATCGGGTGTTATTTTTTAGAGGGAGAACTTTAAATTGAAGTAAATCACAGAAAAATGTTAGAAATCCATGAAATTGGCTTTATTTGATAGATAATTTTATGACATTAATGTTTGAACATGATTCCGGGCATGCGGCGGCCGCGGCTGACACCAACGCCTAGTTTACTGAAAACTTAACTTTTTAATTGGCTTAATTTACTAAAGGAAACATTTGACAAACGACTAATTTCACGAAATCTGGCCACCTAGTAGGTACGTGCGATTTGAAGCCATTACTTTGTTTTCTCTGGAGATATGTAAAGTCTACTCCGATAAACCAGTAACAATTGAGCACTTGGAAGCCAAAATTCGTTGCATTATTGCCGAAATGTAGCCTGATTTACTGCGAAGAGTGTGTGAAAATTTGACCTCCAGATTACGCCATGTACAGTCACGAGCATGTATACACTTAGCAAAATTCAAAAGCGATTTTCTCGTGTAATAACGACTGCAACTTTGAGATAAGACCTATTTCATATTACTATGGGTTCAAAACACTATGTTCATAACAACAAAATAACACAGTAGGAGAAAATCACTTTTAAATGTCGTTTAGTGTTGATTAGTGCTTATGTGCTTATGACCGTACGCGTCAGCCGCGGCGGCCACATGCCCGAAATCATATTCAACCGTTAATTCCATAAAATTATTTATCAAATAAAGCCAATTTCATGGATATTAAAAACATTTTTCTGTGTTTTATCTCAATTTAAAGTTCTCCCCTCTAAAAAAAAAACGCCTTTTAGTTTTAACACATTCACACGGAAGTGATCACTGGCGCAGTAATATTAATATATGCTGGTATTTATGCTTTTTTCTGACTTTAACACACACAGAGTCGCGGTCACAGCTAAATCTGAGCTTATTCTAATTTCACGAAAACTTAAATGTGCTTTGGAATTTTCAGCGTAAACGATGACCAAGAGCCGATTATTGCTGTGTCAACGGTACTAGAGGACTCTTACAACCATTACCCGGAGGTGATGATTTTGTCGTAAGTACAGGTTCTACTGAACTGTTCCAAGTTCTTCACCTTCGTCCTTCGATCAACAATAACTACTAGATAACGGGTCACCAGGGGCGACGGGTTCATATAACCCTATACCTACCGGCTTCCCTTCGGAACAACGACTCTACTTAACTATAATCAATGATATTATAAGTAAAAAGACGTAGATACGTTACCTACCCAACATTCGATGTACCTTTATTCTATATTATTATTCTAAATCACGAACGCAGTTTACCTCCATTTTCTTTTCATCTTAGAGGGACTACCAATATTTCTAGCTGCGCCACTGGGTCACGTACAAAATCAAAGCTAAATCGCGTGAATATATTATATGTCTTAGGATGATTTGATATTTCGGATTGTTACGAAATCCCTAGGGATATTGCCAAAACACGGATAATTAGACAATGGTGAAAACATTTCTCAATCTTACTGGAAAAAGATAGGATTTTTGCAAAAACACGAGTCGCTCTAGTAATATTGCGAAACGAAACGTTAGCTGTTATAAAATAAGAACGCTGATTGGCCGGTCGTAGAAAACGAGACCTCCTCTGATTAGTTGACTTTTTAAATGTCAATCATTCACGCACGTTATTTCGTTTGTGTTTTTGAGAGCGACTCGGCAGTCTTTTGTTTTAAATGTGGTTAAAAGTGTGGTTGGACTTGAAAAATAATGCGAATAGTTCTACAGAGAGGTGTAAAAAGTAAAGTTTCCTATAAATCGATATTGTTATTTCTAACCCTATAATATCATATAACTATGATATAATACTTCAAAGCTCACAGGGTAAAACTAGGAAACAATCAGAATAAGATTTGGTCAGTAAGCAAAACTTACTGACCAAATCTTATTCTGATTGTTTCTGTGCTAGCTAATCAGAGTTAAGGATATTCAATGTTACTAGAGCGACTCGTGTTTTTGGAAAAACCCCTATCTTTTTCCAGTAAGATTGAGAAATGTTTTCACCATTGTCTAATTATCTGTGTTTTCGCAATATCCCAAGGGTTTTCGCGAAAATTTGAATTATCAAATCATCTTACGACATATAATATATTCACGCGATTTAGCTTTGATTTTGTACGTGACCCAGTGGCGCAGCTAGAAATATTGTTAGTCCCTCTAAGATGAAAAGAAAATGGAGGTAAACTGCGTTCGTGATTTAGAATAATAATATAGAATAAAGGTACATCGAATGTTGGGTAGGTAACGTATCTACGTCTTTTTACTTATAATATCATTGCTTATAATATCATCGTTAAATTGCTTTCTCGGGCATTATTTTTGCAACTTTTAAATACACATAGCGGCATTGTGAAACGTGTTTACATTGGCTGTGTTTCAAGCGAACTAAACAAAATAAGAGCTCACGTCTCAAGTGCGCTGTTATTTAGCGACACGTATTTTTTGTGCCGACCCGATATCTAGTTGTTGATCGAAGCCTTCGTCAAATAATTATTTGATCTGATATTAATGGTAAGCCTAGATAGAATAAAACTGCTAATTTGTAAAATGTTTTATCTTCCGCAGCATAAAGCGCTACCTACGTCCGATGCACCGTTTCTTCCAGCGCATGTTAGCGCCGGGAGCGAGGGTCACCGCTGACATATACGCTCATATGTTCCTGTGTGACTTCTTCAACTTCCTCGTCGTTATTTTTGGATTTGCCGCATTTGGGGTAAGCCTATTGGTTTGGTTCTAATATCGAAGTTTACTTAAATTACTTTACTGTAAAAAGTAAAAACTTCTGGCTTCTTAATGATCAGTCGCCTACTTTTGAGCTAACAGTACCTCACAGGTACTTATCTATTCATTTATTTGAGTTCCTTTAAAAAGTCTTGATATTCGTTCTCCAGACGCATCAAGGGGACGGCGGCGTACAAGCGTACTTAGAAGAGAACAAAGTGCCTATTCCCTTCCTCGTGATGTTGATCCTTCAGTTCGCGCTGATCGTCATCGACCGAGCGCTGTACTTGCGCAAGTTCATGCTCGGCAAGATTCTGTTCCAGTATGCGCTTATCATAGGAGTGCATATCTGGATGTTCTTCGTACTCCCTTTCATTACTGAGAGGTAAGACTTGATATCATTATGCGAAATGCATACAGAAGCGATCCCTAAAATCCGTGCCATTAAGGGCCCCACGAACATCGTTCGCAACTCACAATTTCGAGACAAGTGCAAAATTCGTTGAATATCGCTATCTCTGTTTGACAAAAGAAGGCGAGCGGGGGACAGACACGGTGCGCAGCCATGTGTGTGTGAGTGGATAGCTATTATTAGCTGTACTTACTACTTACCATTCCTTCATAACGGCTCGAGTCGAAGGCATTTATATTTATTAGTAAAATTAGGTACCTATGTTCATTATT
The DNA here is from genome assembly GCA_948252095.1 of Dicycla oo. Lineage (NCBI taxonomy): Eukaryota > Metazoa > Arthropoda > Insecta > Lepidoptera > Noctuidae > Dicycla > Dicycla oo. Next base: position 25,551,291 of record OX411712.1, on the reverse strand, counting down.
TGCTTTATTTTTGTCGACTACTTTAGGGAATCGTTAGTACAGACTAGTAATGCGGTTTTTGGATATTTTTTTTACCATGCATTTTTCAACATATTAGGATATCTCGAGATCTAGGCCTTGCAGAGAAAATCTAGCCGATACGTCATACCTAAGGTACGTAATCCTATCGTTATCGCGCGTGGTCTGGCGGGCAAATCGGCTGGCCAACGGCGCTGGAGTAGTCACACGCACGTCGCGTAAATACCTATAAAATTATTGGGATATTTATTAACATTGTCCTTTTTTATTTTAAGCCTGTATATTATGTTTATTTATTAACCGACTTCAAAAAAGGAAGTTCTCTATTCGACCCGTATTATGTTTGTATGTATGTAAGTTTGTATGTCCGCGATTTTCTCAAAAACTAATGAACCAATTTTGATGATCCTCTCACTAGCGTGATCTACATATTTTCGGGATGGTTTTAGTACTTATACAACGTGTTAATGAAATAACCCAAAACCTCGGACACCCCAACTGATTTTTATATTAATAAATTGATATGACGTATAATTATTTATTTTCATAAATTATAGTAAAAGATATTTGTAAATGTTGTTGTCGCGCTACTTCTTACAGATTCGTAGCTCTATCGCCGCGCCGCTGTCAAACGTTCGTTGACACGGGAGCACTATCGTTTGAGGTTAATCCCCTCCTGTTATTAAATAATGCGTATGTTTTGCTTTGGAATAGAAAAGTGACTTAAATTTTTCCATCACACTTTTTCCAGGCTTTGGACTGGCTGCATGTAAACCTACCACGCTTAAAAATAAGCGAAGGCTAGTTGAAAGAAAAATCAAAAAGCCGGTGGTGGTAAACAAAACTTGGCGTGTTTAAAAGATTTGAATCACCATATTTACAATAATTATTTCAAATAAATCAACGTACCTATTTACAACAATAATACAGTAAAGCACTTACTGAAAGTTCGTTCATTGTTTGTCATAGCAATGCCTCGAAATGTCTACCACCTTGTTGAATACACTTAGCACGTTTTCGTAAATTACTTTTCAAAGAACTTAGCACTGTAGTGTCACTTCTCACTACTTCAAATGCCAACATTGTCTCGTTCGACACAGATACACCAAACTGTTCCTGTGTTGACACGTAGCGCACGCGCCGCTGCGCTAGGGAGACTACGCTACAGGCGGAGGGTGGCCGGGGTGGCGCGGGCGCCGGCGCGTCTACCGGCCCAAAGAGTATAGTAATATTACCGGCCTTGGCGCCGCCAGCTCTAGCACCCCCTCTCCTCACCCTCGCCCGCGCTGTTTGTTTACATCGCGTTGGACAGTAGTGTACAGCGTCGTTAAAAAATATTAGATACGGCATGACAAATATTTATTTTTATTTTTTTAAACCTATATTAAAAATTATTGTATTCGATTTAGCTGCCTATTCCAAACAAACTAGTTTCAGGTTTTGGGTTATTTCATTAACACGTTGTATAATACATAATTAAACTTATGTACGAAGTTATATACATAAATGTACTGTATCTCCGGCATTTCTAAGCGGATTTTGATGATTCTTCTTTTCGTTCTTCTTGGGCTTAATGTAATTGTATATTCAACTAAAAATGCAAAAAAAAAGTTCAAAAAAGTAAGAACGATTTCAAAAACCTAAAACGAATAAAATAACTTTCATAAAAAACTTAACAGCTTCTGAAGTCACTGTCTTCGATTCTTCAATATCAATGCGCCTTAGCTTGGCACCGACTTCAGAAGCTGTTGATGCTGGTCACCCTACTCCGAGTGAGCCGGACAACCGGATAAACCAAACCATGATATAACACAGTACACTCACAGATAAATAGTACAAGTAATAGTAAAGAGTAAAGAGAAGCGAGCAGTGTCCATGAGATAATTACCTAGGTACGTCCTCTCGGTCACACATGATATGAGTAAAGAAAATATGGAACAGTGACAAGACAACTGACAAAGCTTATATACTATACAATTGCGCTATGATAGGTACTTACACTACTACATAAGCTTGAGACTATACCGGCTCGGCCAGAACTCCCCTGACAATAATAATCATTCAAATTTGATCCAGCCTGTCCCATCTAGCTGTCCTCCCCCCAGCGACGCCCTAAGCCGAGGCCCGTTCCCCACAGGGGGAGCCCTTAGCGTGTAGTCGCTTAGTCTGCAAGTTTTATGCCCCTGGCTGGAGGCTTTGAGTTTTCTTAAGGCAGCCACAGGATAGTCCGGTTAGGTAGTCACGGCCTCTCTAGGCCAACTATGAGATGCCATTCAAAAAAAAAAAAAAAAGAAAAAGAGGACTCGCCCGAAATTACATCAGTAGCTATCGCAGGCGCTTGCACCAATCAGCTATAGGAACCAAAATAAAAACGGCTCCGCCAGTACTTACGGCCTGGCCACGGAACATTCACTGCAGCGAAAATTCGCGCGGTGCGAACGGCGAAGCGTCTTGCGACTAAAGCAAATGTATAGAAATGTACTAGCCATGCCACGCGTAGCGGCGACCGGTGAAGTTTGCCGAGCGAATCGACTGGTAGTGCGGCGGGCGATAGAAACAAATGTTACATTATAAGTGTCACCTTAACGTCAAAAATATTTTTTCTGCAGCGCTTAAAATCCTATCTACGTTTACCGTTTTCTCCAGTTCTTGTTGGATTTTCATAAGAATACCTATAATTAAAGGTTCGACACTCATTCGGGTATAATAGAAAAATAAATCTGGAGATGGTCTGTATTTCTCGTACTTCATACTCCGATTTTTCTGTCTTCGGAATTCTCCGTCTATACCCCGATTCTTATTTAATGTACTCCACAATCTCTCAATATTATGTCATGAACAAAAACGCTACTACTCCAAGCCATATCGAGATAATTTGGATAGAGGCATTTCGCTCTCGGTCTACTGGTCGCGGCGGCGAATGCTACTGCCCGTGGCCCTGCAAACTGCGCAGCGAAAATTCGCGCACATTCCTGTCCCGTGGCCAGGCTGTTACACTGCCGCGTAACGCAATGGAAACAAATTTTTGTCACTAAATTGGGTCAAAGCACAATGAAGCTATATGCTGACCTCTCATTGTACGGAAATCCTTTACAATGCAAGATAATCTTATACTGGAAAGTATAGCTTGGTAATATGTAGCCGTGTTTATAATTTAGAATATTTTTACAGCTCCTCTTTACTGTTGTAGGTACTACGAGGTTCTTTATACACATAATAGGTACCTAGGTAAATAGTATTTACCCAAATACTAATTTATACAAAAGATACTTAGGTAGGTACCTACTAGTATAAAACAGGCCAAAAAAATCCTTATTTTCTTGACCTACTAGTATAAAACAGGCCAAAAAAATTCCTTATTTTCTTGGGCCGAGTTTAAAAATATGTAAACAATAAGTAGCTAAGAAGGTAGGTAGGTAACATAATATTGGTTTGGCACAAAAGTAATGAGACAGTCTACAAAACTCTATACATTTCCTTTTTCAAGTTAATTGTTTTCGATCATATTCTAGAATGTTGTATAACATTCTAGGTACTTGTGATGTGAGGGTATATAAAGCCGCCCACGCGATCGGACGAGCGACAAATTCTAACACTATACTTATACGAGTACTTGTTAGGCCACAGTGCGCGGGCTGCGGCTGACAATATCGACACTGCATTGGGCGCTGGAAGTACAAGCCATGCGACGGTGTCCCGAATCCCGATGGTTTGTCCGTTTTAAATCGGGAGACTTGAAAGTCAGCCACGCTCTGGACGACCACCCGCAGTGAATGATGACGATTTACGCCGCGAACTGCAGTCGAATCCGGATGCTACCACTCGTGAATTAGCGGAAGCACTTAACTGCAGTCAGCACGCCGTGGAAAAAAGCGCCCAATGCAGTGTTGATATTACCTGCATGAGCCTGGGTATTGAAAAGTATTGGCTCGGTGGGTACCGCACATCCTTACAGGCGCCAGTTGTGCAGTCCGTGTCGCTATGTGTCAATTACTTTTGCTGCGACCCCGACGTAAAGAGTTTTTGTCTGATCTGGTTACTGGAGATGAATCATGGATTAAATACGAGAACGATACATGTAGAGCTTTTTGGCTGCCTCCAGAAGAAACGCCACCAACTCAACCGAAGCTAAGTCAAAAGAACCCTTAAAAGTTCTGCTTGGCGGTTTCTGGGCTGTGCAAGACATGCTGTTTTATGAACTATTACACAATGAAACTATAAACGCTGACAAATATTCAACCCAGCTGTTGAAGGTACAACAAATTTGTGTTTGTTCCTAGTATTTATATTGTGGATATCACTGTACTTTTTAAACAATTTTATATTTTATGGGCATATTAAAGATTTTCAAAAATGTATTGAAAAGGCACAGTCATTATATTAATTAATCTCCATAAATTTCTCCTTAATGGATCGAACAGCTTTTTACTGCAAAACAAAGATAGTCTGAGTGTCGGCTGCATTTCGCCATAACAGAATACCGTACGACATTACACTATGAAAATAGCTAAAGTACACTAAACGGGCTGTTATTAATAATTTTCCTAACAGCGTATGCTGCGGAGCTTAGCTTTTTTGACAATTTATATATACATATGTGGGCCCCACTGAAACTTAGCATCCAAAGTTAAGCCCAAGAATACTGGGCTATCTTCAGGATTCAATTCTTCGCCCTTTATCAACAAGTTAGTTTTCATCCGCCTAACGTGAGGTAGCGTAAACTTTGGATTTGGTTTTTTTTTTTCATTAAGAAGTAAATTATTAACATTGAACTAGTGAACTACTTTTGAGATCGCTCTGTTTACATCGTCAGTAACCAGCTGCAGACGTTTATGTTTAAACAAAAGTGAAGTGTCATCCGTAAACAAAACTATATCATGATTATCCTTTATGGGGTAAGGCAAATCGTTAAAATAAATAAGAAACAAGAAAGGATCAAGAATTGAGCCCTGTGGGACTCCCATTGTTACTATAGATCCGGGCGATCTTTTTCCATTATCGTCAACGGTCTGAATCCTATTACTCAAGTATGAAGTAAGAAGATCCAGAGCGGTGTTCCGGATCCCGTAGTGGCGGACTTTCCTGATTAACGTTTCGTGAAGAACTCAATCGAATGCCTTGGACAAATCGCAAAAGATGCTCAAGGCATCGCATTTATCTTCCCATGCATTTTAAATATGTCCCTAAAAGTTCAACACTGGCATCAGTAGTTGAACGACCCCTTGTAAAACCGAGTTGTTTGTTATGTAATAATTTATGTTTATTAAAAAATCTTAGCAATTAGTCTAAAATTAATTTCTCATAACTTTTACTAAACGTAGGTAGTACCGAAATAGGTATATAATTTGTGGGGTCTAATGAACTACCTGATTTAAACAAAGGTATTATTTTACTATATTTCATAAGGTCGGGAAACTCCCCACAGTCGATACAGTTATTAAAGATAATAGCTAAAGTAGGTGCTACAATGTCAATAATGTCTATTATTGACATTGTAGCACCTACTTTAGCTCTTAGCAACTTCTACAGAATTACCCCACAGATCTGCTGTCTTTTTTACATTTAAAGTGTGGAAGATTTGAATTATATTTCTATAGGTAAGATGTTCAAAATTAAATTCCGAATCGCAAGCATTAACATTTTCCTTAAGCAAAGACTCAGTAACAGAAGTTGATGAGTTTAGGGTTTGAGTAGTTGAAACTGGAATATCTGAAAATAAATTTTCAAAGGCCGCGGCGCCTTGTGAGTCTGCTTTTATTATGTTGTCATTAATAGACAGGCTGTAGTCAGCACTTCGGTTACTGGACCTTCCCGTTTCACTATTAATAACATTCCAAGTCGTTTTAACTAATTTACTACTGTTTTTAATCTTCGAACTCAAATAACGCGACTTGGCTGTACAACAATTTTTTTTAAATCATTTCTAACATATAAATTAAATTCAGCAGTGTTTCCAAAAGACCTTTCATTGTACAGTTCATAAAGCCGTGTTCTACTATTATGAATACCAATGGTAGCCCAATCACTGAAAGATGCGTTACTATTAACCGAGATAGTCTTGGGAATAAAGGTGAGATTAAATTGACCGGCCTTTGACCACGACCTTTTTCGCACGTTCTTGTCATACGTGATCCACTTTTAATCACCAGTTATCAGCTTCTTCAAAAATGCTTCGATTTCATTACGTCGTAATAAAGAATCACAAATTAGTACACGGTTCATTAGGTTTCTTTCAGTGAGCTCGTGAGGTACCCAAATGTCGAGCTTTTTTGTTTTTTTCAAATGCGCCAAAACTGTTTTGTGGTCAATTTCCAGTTCTTCAGCTACGTCGTAACTACTGATATGCCAATCTTGCTCCACTTTTTCAAAAATGGCATCCATTTTATCCGTAATAGGGCGACCATAGCGACGTGCATCTGTGACATCAAAATTTCCGGATTAAAAACGCTTAAACCAAATTTGTGCTACTCTCACTAGGTCCATAAACATCGCAAACTTTTTTCGCGGCTTGAGTTGCATTTTTGCCTTTTTTGTAGTAAAATTTTAAAATGTATCGAATTTCTTCATTAGATTCACTCATCTTGACGGTACGAAAAACAAATGAAAATCACACATTTTTCCTAATTTGAATTTGGAATTATGTTCTTTAAAATTTAAGCTTTCAATGATACCAAAACCAGCCAGATACAAATAGTATAGCCAAAGAGATTTTATTACAAGTTCATACATACTATAATGCGAAAAAACTTTTTCCCCAACCTAATATATATTATAATAAAATAATTATAATATTGAAACACGTTTCCTTAGTTTTCTCGTATTCTATTTTCATTAGAAAAGAGAATACGAGTAAACTAAGGTGCCAGATGCAACTTATATCAACGGCAATTCTTTGTTACGCATAAATGGTGTCCAACCTAAGGAATTTATTACAATCGGTTTTTAGGTTCTTGACATAGTGGTCATTACATAAACTTTTAAATGAATATATCTATCTATACAACAGAAATAAAAACTCAAAGTGCATTTTCTATGGGAGTTTTGTATGTATTATTGAAAGGAGATTGGCAGAAACCCATGTATTTTCAGTATCACATACAGGCTTACCGTTTCATAGAATGAATATATGGATTTGAATGCTACAATAGAGTATAACTAAATATGTAATGGTAAGACATACATTAGACTTGGGGATATTAAATTGATTTATACATAACCTCAAAATGGACCACCAAAAATAATACTTAAAGGTACCTTCCTACTTATGTAACTCAAGACAGGCACTCAGATAAAGTGGATAGATTGTACTTTAATAACTATAGAAGGATTTTTGTATTACTAGTAAGATTTTAAAGTAAGGTGTTCTAAGTTGAGATAAGAAAACGACAATTATAGACAAACGAACGTTGTGCGTTACAAAAACACAAAATAACTATGATGATTTTTTTAAAATTTATTTGACTTAAGTGACAGCTGTGTTTCCAAATATTGATTATTAAAACGAATCGGTTAAAATCAATCGTATCATGAATATTATACGTTATTTAAAGTGAGCATCTATTCTCGAATCAAATCGATCTACTTTCTTTTTTTTTTAAAAGAACAATATTTGCACGAAAGACACTATCCATAACATACATAATACGTGAGGAATTGCTTTGGCCGTCTACTCTTGAAAATTAATTGGGTTCGTCTATTTAATATCCCTTTTCTTATTTTTTATGTGATTATTGATTACCTTTCAACATAACATTCGCTAACTTTTTTCTCACACCACTACCCGTGAATTACTTATCATTCAAGAGTCACTACGTCTCGTCATTACGTCAAATCTGATTTACGTAGTTTTATTTTTTTATCTAGTATATTTAAGTTTGCACATATTTCTATTGTATTGCACTTATTTTATTGAATAAACGATTTTTTCTTCTTCACTAAAATGATTAACTTATTTGATCGCTAGATCTAATCGTATTATATCGATCTGGGTTTATTGTATGGCAACACTGACGTAATACGTTTATTTGGCTCTATTTTAGAAGTTTTGTTTTGCATTAGTGCGTTTTGTTTCCGTAACGGGGCTGCACCCTAAAATCATGGTTTTAATTACTCCCAACAACTATTAAAACATTTTAACTTGGAAAATAACTACGGATATAAGACCTATGATTTGCATATAACTAGGTTTGGAAACGTTTGGAATTTGAGGTACCTAACTCGCCAATATTCTTTGGAACTAGACAACGCCTGTCGGGTCAGTTAGTTAATAATAAATCTGAAGTTTTTTTTTTTTTTTTTTGTTTAAATGTTTGAACGCGCTATTCTCTCGAACTATCTTACTAGGATTTGAAAAAATATTTTTGTATTTAATATCACGCTAGGACCCTTAGGAGTCGAGCAAAAAGAAAAAAAAAAACAGAAAGAATGCTAAGCGAAAACAAAGTAATTGCGCGGGCAGGCGATGCGATGCGACGGGGTGGGCCGGGGAGACAAGAAATTTTGCGCAGATGAAGTCGCGAGCAGAAGCTAGTTATAAAGATGAACCTAAGTAGTAATCCCGATAGAAACTGTCTTGGTTAAACATCAACTAATATTAACAATAATAATATCCTGGGACATTTCACACACGGTCATCTGATCCCAAACTAAGCAGAGCTTGTACTATGGAAACCAGATAACTGATATACTACATACACTACTTTTTTTTTAGAAATACATACTTATATAGATAATTACACCCAGACTCAGGACAAACAGACATGTTCATGCACACAAATGTTTGTCCTGGATGGGAATCGAACCCACGACCTGCGACATGATAGGCGGTATCTTAACCAACCACTACAGCTGGCCTGTCAAAATGTTAACCCTGAAAGTACTAATAACTATAATAGTTAAGTGTGATGGTTTAAATAACACGTTGATCCTGATGAACCGCAACCTCAAATCGCAGATCTCTTCGAAATCATCGTAGAAGACACGACGATCATGTGTTGCGTATCAAAACGGGCTTCTGTGCGGGATTCTATGCGGCTGGTAAAAGCAAACCAAAAGCTCGCAAGCCTGGTGAATAATCCAGTAGCCGGAACGAAAAGCGAAGCAGCCCTTTTTAACTGGTTCTACACCAAATTCGGAGAATATCTTACACCATTTACACAAATGGTGAACTCAACAATAAAACTTGATAGATTGCAGATAACTGAACATAATAACTTGAAAATTGATTAGGAATAATCAATAAAATTTACTTGGGATAAATTTATACAAATGGACAGGATTCAATTCATATTTTTCAACAACTGAAAAGTTTTCCAATAAAACATTTACACCCTCTGTTTAAGTCATAAAGAAATTTAGAAAATCTGAAGAAATTAAGAATAAAAAAATGATGACCATATACGAACTAGAAAAAAATAAGTAAAATAGGTTACAACCGCAGAGGTCACGCTGCAATAGGTAGTGTTGGTACCTTTTATACTATTCAATAATACTAGTATCTAATGTTCAGGACGTTCAACGCCCTGCTGCCGCCTCCGATGTGGTACATGCTGAAGTGCATCTACCTGCTACTGTCGGCGTACCAGATCCGCTGTGGGTACCCGCGCCGCATCATTGGCAACTTCCTCTGCAAGTCCTACCGCTTCCTCAACATGGTCTTCTTTAGAGGGTAACACAAGCTCGTATTTTGATCAAACTTACGACAATATTCGGGAACCTTTAAAATAATATTAAATGCTAAAGACTTGGCAGCGCAAGTGCGGGGAATTTCTCCATAGCAGCCCGAAGTTTTGATTTGTGGCCAATTAGTAGCAACACTTCACCCCCTTTTATTTTACATGGGACCTAAACCTTACTGGCGAATTGTGGCGAATATACTTGCTTTTTAGCGAACCCTTCGGGGAATATAGCCGTGATGTTGTTATATTATGTTTATGAGATTAATTTAATTAAAATTTGCAGGTTTATGGTAGTACCGTTCTTATTCGAGCTCCGGACACTTATGGACTGGATATGGACAGACACGTCTATGACCCTCATGGATTGGCTCAAGATGGAGGATATCTTCGCCAGTGTCTTCCTATTGAAGGTATTTGAACTATTAGTTCAACTTTACCACCTACCTGGCCGATTACGGTAGCACGATAACACGTTTCCGTTCAAAAAAAAAATTAGGCCATCTTCAATATCTCCAGAACCAGTCGCTTCCCAGGAACACGGTCCAGGACAAAAAAAAATTCCCAATGACGGGAAGAAATAATGAATCTCATTCTTACTCGGCTTAGTGATGAACACCCGTTATAAAACAGGCACGTTGTTCCAGTGTTCCCGGTACATAGATGACGAGTTCCCTCAGCCGCGCGGCGCCAAGAAGTCAAACATCTCGAAGTACATGCTGGGCGGAGGAGTACTTGCCTTCGTCATCGCTATCATATGGTTTCCGCTTGTATTTTTCGCATTCGGGAATACGGTAATTATGACAGCATCATATTACTATAGCGATAAGAATAAGCTCTCTCGGCATAGATTTTTTTATAATCTAACAACAGTAAAATTATCGATTAGCACGTTATTAAAATATGTATTTATTTTTAGGTCGGACAACCCAACCCTCCCACCGATGTGACGGTTAAGATACGTATCGGTCCTTTCCTGCCGGTTTATCAAATGTCGGCGCAATCGCACAATATTTATGTGTAAGTATAATACGCGCTAAACATGACATTCATGGAAGTTAATAGGTAGTCACTGTTGCTGATCGCTGCCCCACTGCTGACGATCGGGAATTCAAGATTCGTTTCAATTTGTCAACGGTTTTTCTCCGTCTGTTACGTTCTGATCTGCCACTTGGTGGAGAGTGGCGCTGATCTCCCAATGTTTAGATACTAGATCCGACCTTTAAAGGAGGGTGCCTTTCTTTTGCTATACAGGGTCAAATTAAATTAGCAAGCGCAGACGTCATGGGTAACGATATCTAAACATGATAAAACAAAAAGAAATTAATTTTGTGATGTTTTTTTTTGGGGTCATCAACCGCCAATAGTCATCATTCATCATTCCTGCCCTTGTCCCAATTTATTTGGGGTCGGCGTAACATATCTTTTTCTTCCATACTTCTCTATTGGTCGTCATATCGGTAGGCACTCCCTTTTTGGCCATATCATCTTTCACACACTCCATTCATCGTATCTTTGGTCTTCCCCTACCCTTATAGCCATCCACATTCATACTCAAAACTTTCCTGACGACATTTTCCTCATTCCTCCCCATCACATGCCCATATCACGACAACCGATTTCCACACAACTTTTCCGCCACCGGTGTCACTTTCCTCTTACATACTCATTTCTTATTCTATCCATTCGAGTAACACCACACATCCCTCTTAGCATTCTCATCTCAGCTGCATGCAATTGCCTTTCATTCCTTCTTTTTGTGGCCCAACATTCGGATCCATACAAAACATCAGGTTTAGACCAGAACTGGAGAGACCGCCGAAATCGCAGAACATATACTCGGTTTTGGTTCTGCTGATTTTCAAGCCGACATTCTCCAGTTTTCATTGCCATTTCTCCAATCTGCTCTGGATCTCGGGTCCATCTTCCCTGACAAGAACGATGTCGTTGGCAAATAGCATGCACCAGGGTACCTCTTCCTGTATGTCTGACGTCAGAGCGTCCATAATCAACAGGAAAAAAAACAGGTTCATAAAGCCGACCCCTGGTGCAAGTCTATCGCCCGCGACACTGAACTCGTCGGTGTTGCCAGCAGCCGACTGGACGTAGGCACAAGATTGACTGTACATAGCACGAATTAACTCTACATACTTCTCGGGTATACCTTTCTCTTTCAAGGCCCACCACAACACATCCCGAGGAACCCTATCATACGCTTTCTCCAGATCAATGAACACCACCACGTGCAAGTTCTTGTGTGCAAGTCTGTACTTCTCGCACAATTGGTGGAGTGCAAATGTGGTGTCCACTGTTCCTCGACCTGGCATAAACCCAAACTGGTTTGGGGTAAATACTCTCCTAAACATAAAACTAAAGTGAAACACTCTCGTCTCGCAATCTTTTCTCTAATATTTTCTCCCATACCTTCATACTGTGGAACATAATCTTTATCCCTCGATAGTTGCAGTCGTGTACATCACCTTTATTCTTGAATATGGGCACTAGCGAACTATTGCACTATTCTTGTGGGATCGCTCCTTCATACAACAACTTTTTGATGAATAAAGTCAGCCAAATACATCCATCTTCTTTTAAACATTACCATACCCTTTCCATTTTTCATGCTTTGAACGGCCTTTCTTACTTCATCCATTCTAATTTCCCTAACCAAACCCATATTTGCTTGTACCTCTTTGAGCACACCATTCCATTTATTCTCTCCGTTCATTAGCTTCATCTTGGGACAGAACCTTACTTAAAATATCAGTTAAAAAATCTTTTTTCTTTTTTTTTTTTGTAAACTTACAGACGTGATGGGTATCGATATCTGAACACGTTAAAATAGATTTTATCAACACAACTTCAAGTAACAACACTACCAGCGGACATTGACCCTAAAAAAAATCAAATCATTTTTATTTTGTCATGTTTAGATATCGATACCCATCACGTCTGCAGAGTTTTGCTAGCTAATTTAATTAGACCCTGTATTGTCGAAAGGCTTAAATTATAAGCTAGTTAATTATTTTCTAGTTTCACGGAACAAGACTACACCCAGCTCAGCAACATGTACGTGCGTGACCGCACAGCGCAGACATTCCTGTCCAACTACATGTACAACGATGTAGCCGTCATCAGCATCAACCCGAATTCCACGCTCAAATGGGAGATCTCGCCGCCCGAACTCGACCGGCTCAAAAGAGAGGCGGCCTCTAGTGAGTTCCTACAGTACTAACCTAATAACTATATGTACGGTCACGACCATAAATATTACTAAGGACAGTTTGGCAATAATCTCTGATTTTATCATTCACTAGCCTCTGCCTGCGACTTCGCCCGCGTGAAATTTCTTGTTCCCTTACCCACGCTACTACTTCGTTTTCTTTTTTTTTCTATTTGCTCGGCTCCTAAGGGTCTTACAATAATGATAAATAGCCTGTAGATATTAAAATAACTTTCATGAACGTTCCATGAATGTTATATTGTACTAATGACCTTTATTTTTGTAAATGTAAACAAGATATACTTTAACTGATTTTAAGTTACTCAACTGCAGAAAATTTCAAAACAAACGTATTAAATTGTTGTGTTGTTTCTAGTTATAAGTTTATACCCTTTTTTTCTGATGAACAATCTGCCTACCATACTTCTTTAACCTTATTGTAAAACTTTCTCAATTTAGATAAATTTTTGGTTTTTCGGGATTTCGGGATTTTCTTTTATGTATATGATTTTTCTCTTTCTGAACTTCCCGTTCATTTTTTTTATACGTACGAGTATAGCCCGTTGTTCTTTTTATTCTTATTTTGTTTGGATTTTCTGTTATTTTCGTTAACTTCCTCTTCCTCTCCACTTTCACTGAGTTCTTCGAGCACAACACTTAAAACCATGCAGGTATTTATTGAATGGCAATGAATTGAGTGGTGTGAGGTGGTTTTTCGCTACCTTCAATATTGACAGGAATAGCTTCATTACTTTTTAGGGTTCCGTATTTTTTTTTTATTTGTGATGGGTTTGCTCTTGACTCTAGTCTAGGTCAGAGGTGACAGAGACAAAGTCGACGATGGAGTGAGCTTACCCAGAAGAAGCCTGTTCACTCTCACTTTGAAGAGATTAGGGTTGTATACGTTCGGAAACACAGACGCAGGTAGTGAGTTCCACTCTTTTGCTGTGCGCATTATAAAAGACATTTGGAAGCGCTTAGTGCGAATTGGTGGAATAGCAACCAGGTAGGGATGGTAACTGGCAGTGCGTCTAGATGACCGGTGGTAGAAGGGGGCCGGTGGAATGAGGTCGTGGAGTTCTCGGGCACACTCTCCGAAGTACAATCTGTAGAAGACCGACAAGCAGGCAACCTTGCGGCGATGAGCCAAGCAATGAAGCTTGGCATCCACCAGTTTTACGTCGCCAATGAGCCTCTTAGCTCTGCGTTCCACCGAGTCAAGCGCGGCTAGTTGGTACTTAGCTGATCCATCCCAAAGGTGACTGCAATACTCCATGCAGGATCGGACTTGCGCTTTGTAAAGGGTTAAAAGCTGTCCAGGCGTAAAGTATCGCTTCACCCTATTTAGGATGCCCAGTTTCTTGGCCGCAGTTTGGGCCTTGTACTCGATGGTGGCGCCGAAGTTGAGACCAGATGTCAACTCCATGCCTAGGAGCTCAAGTCGATCAGTTACAGGAACAGATGTACCCCGAAAAGTAGGAGTTTGGGCGAAACGACTCTTTTTAGCGGTAAAAAGACACGCCTGCGTTTTGGTGGCGTTAAAAGAGACCAGATTATCATCACCCCACTGGGAGACAAAGCTTAAGGTCAAATCTGTCCGCTCTACCATGGCCTCTCTCAAGGAACGAACTTCAGCCCCGCTGGTTTTTGCGCTGGACAAGTATCTCTCTGAAACTGTACTGTCATCTGCGTACCCAACAATACCAGGCCGAAGCAGGTCATTGATGTGCAGCAGGAAAAGAGTTGCAGAGAGAACAGACCCCTGAGGAACTCCGGCATCAATAGCCATAAGGTCAGAAGAGCAGCCATCAACAACTACTCTAATCGACCGTTCACTAAGGAAATCTGATATCCAGCTACAAAAATCAGCTGGGATTCCATAAGCAGGAAGCTTGCTGAGCAGAGCAGCGTGCCAGACCCTGTCAAAGGCCTTCGAGATGTCAAGCGATACAGCCAGTGCTTCGCCGTGTTTCTCGATGGCTTCGCCAAAGCAGTGCGTGACATACACAAGAAGATCGCCAGTTGACCGTCCCCGGCGAAAGCCATATTGACGGTCACTGAGGAGATCATTGTCTTCAAGGTAGTTCAGCAACTTATTGTTCAGTACCCTTTCCAAAACTTTGCACAGAATGGAGGTAATGGCGATCGGACGGTAATGGGCAGGGTCTGC
This sequence comes from Dicycla oo, assembly GCA_948252095.1. Lineage (NCBI taxonomy): Eukaryota > Metazoa > Arthropoda > Insecta > Lepidoptera > Noctuidae > Dicycla > Dicycla oo. The sequence goes on along the minus strand of OX411712.1, from coordinate 25,536,206 downwards.
ACGGTCGCCTTTTTTGGGCACTGGTTGTACATTTGCAAGCTTCCAGGATTTCGGCACCGTTCTTTTTTCAAGAGAGAGGCGGAACAAACGTGTCAATACAGGAGACAGTTCAGGCGCACACTGCCTCAACACTCTCGCTGGAATGCCGTCAGGCCCGCTGGCCTTGTTCACGTCTAGACTGCACAATACTCTTCGGACCTCTTTAATGTGTACTGCGATCTCCGGCATCGAGGAGTCACAATGAGGTACAGTAGGTGGTTGCTTTGAGCCAGCGTCCAGACGTGAATTGCTTGCGAAGAGAGATGCAAATAAATTTGCCTTCTCAGTTGCAGAGTGAGCCAGCGACCCATCAGGTTTCATCATAGGAGGTAAAGTGGGACGACAGAAATTCGTTTCAACCGTTTTAGACAGGGACCAGAACTGTTTACTACCCGGAGGGTGCGAAGCCAGCCTGGCCCCGATATGTCCGACATGGTCAAAACGTGCCCTACGCAAAACCCGCTTGCAGAACTAAACTACTACTAACTACTTGCCGTATGTCGAAAGGCAAAAACGGAACCCTTATAGGATCACTCGTGTGTGTCTGTTTCTCATAGCCAATTTGCTCCGAATCTAATGGACCGATTCAGTTGAAATTTGGTACACTTATGAATTTTTGTGACCCAAACACGGACGTGTAACGTAAATATGTGTCATGAGCGATGCGCGCTCGGAAACTGACGCGTTTGCGCTACACAGTACGAATATTTTATTCGCGTTTTGCGCAGCGTTAACCGCTGCTCGGTGTTTGTGCGCTATGGCTACAAAGCAGCTCATTGCCAACGAGCTTTTGGCGTTCATCAAGCATGCCATCGACTACATGGACGAGGTCAGCGTCTTGCAGATCTCCAGGTCCTCCTTCAAAGAGGAAGAGGTATGCAGTGCCAAGTTGCTGTTATTTCAATCACTCGATCAAGTTGGACAGACGCCATCTCGCCGGAGGGATGGTGGCGAGAAGAGTCTGCAGGACATCATTGACCGTCTGAAGAGGACCGATCCGGATGACGTGCCAGATTTTGTGGCGAAGGAGCTGCACAAGCTGCCTCCTGTCACTTTGGACCACGTCGATTTCACTAGACTGCTGAAGGACAACACGTCTCTGAATGTGAGCCTGGCTGAGATGAAGTACAAGTTGGAGTCATAGGATGTCATCATTGGTGAATTGCGAGCCGAAGTAGCGTTGTTGCGTAATGCTATTCCGATAAGTGGGTCACCAGAATGCTCCAATGTAGGTAAACACACGTTGCGGGGCACAAAATGCTTCTGTCTGCAGTTTCAAGTCGGCGAGTGAATCTATGTCATCGGCTTTCAAGAATGCAAGCGTTGCATCGTATTCCGCTGATTGCGTCGTACCTGCCGGGGAAGCGACGCGTGTAATAAGTACATCGACACACAAACGTGCCTATTCTGCAACTGTCGCCAAGACGAAACCTGCTGGGTCGCAAGCGAATCGACAAGCAGATAACCAAAAGGGGGAAAAGCAGAGTCGCTCGACAGCGAAATCCTGTCCGGCGGTACGCAAAGGGAGGTTGCACTCTTTCGACTAATTAGGAAGCTTCCTTAGAGTTTTGAGCATAAATACGGTCATTTTGTTTGTTAAAATGTTGCTCAATTGTAAAGATTTTCTCATCCGTAAACAAAATTTTTCTGTGACCTCCCTTTGCGTACCGCTTCAGTAGTTGTTTCGATTTTACCACCCTATTCTTTTTTTTAATTATCAGTTAACAAATGACCAGTACATCTCTTATAGGCTGCAAGTCCTAAGTCATCTTTTAAAATACGCGACATGGTTCTGGGTGCTATCTTCATCTCCCAAGATAAAATCTTTTGCTTTCGGACAGGATTTCTTCGAATTCTTTCCTTTACTGCTTTGACCATCTTTTTCGTACGAACACTACGTGGACGGCCAGATCTTTTTCTGTCACAAACAGAGGAGGTCTCATTGTACCTATTAATAGCCCGGTACACAAACATTTGACTAATACCAAGCGTATGGAGAGTTTTAAAAATTGCATTTGGCTCTATACCAACTTTGTGTAATCCAATCACAGCGATTCGGTTCTCTTTATCACCCCACTCCATTTTAATATCGCAAAATATTGTACAATGTATTGGCGCCAAAATTAGAAAACTCAATGAACAATCGTATAAAAATGACAGATTCTAAATTCAAATGTAATATCTTTCTTATTTTTAATTGTAACAGTATTTATAGCCAGACTGTGTATAACTAAGATTATGATCATAAATGTTATCAATTATAGATGTTGGGATTTATAGGAATGGCAGGGGAAGTGCCAGTAAACTTTATAGAGTAAAATTCGCCCTTTATTTTTTTGCGTTATTCAGTTCAATAAATACTTACATTAACACACTATATTTGTACATATATACCTCCGCCCCCGCGAATTTGGCACGATGTATTTATACTATGTAGACTTGTAGAGTCATGCTTTAAAAGAACTTGAAATATTACTGTCAGATATTTTTGTTGTCAGCCATATGGCACTCATTGTATGTGGAAGAAAACGGCTCGACGGCTCGAAACATTATTTTTTAGATATGTATGCTGCCAAAGTGATTTCAGATATTTATGCCTCCAATGGGATGTCACATATTTTAGCAATATGAGCGGCAGTGATTGCGATATAGAAGTAAACTCGAAACATAGTGTCTGGTTTTTATGCTGCGAAAGTGATGTTAGATATTTTTTATCACAACAAGGTATCACATTGTTCTGAACTGATAGGCAGATATTTATAACGTAAGACATGTCCGATATTTATGCATTCTGAGAGGTGACACATCTTTTTGTTGTTAGTATATTGTTTTAAAAAATATATACCCGTTTGTTTATGTTTTTAAAGCTGCTGTTAAACAACAATTTTATGTATGTATGTATGTGCGTCACTTTCACGTGAATAAACAGTTTTTCTTTCTTTCTTTTGAAACCGATGCGGGGTATCCTATACATTGGTGTCGCTTGTCTCGTTAAATAAGTTTTGGTGTTTCTTCGTTAACACATATTAGTGTCGCTACTTTTATATGCCTTCCACAAATGATGATGATTTGATGTCTTCTTGAGAACAGATATTTATAAATGAATCATGGGATCAGATATTGTTGCCGAACTGTCCATAGTAATATATTTACGCTCGTGACTGTAATTCAGGGAAATTAATTGTTAAGCTAACTGACACCCTACCTACGTTCATTCAATTGAATTCATACAGCTGCATTCATAACGGTAATAATTATGAACATACGAATAATGTAAGTTGATAGTATATCTGCTTAACAATTAATTTCCCTGACTTCATAACGACGTAGTCTTCATCACCAGAGATCGGATAATCGGACGCATATTTATCTAAAGTAAATTTTTGGTTCAGAAATTATGGACGCTGCTTCTTAAATATTTTTTTCTTCATATAAATCCCGGGATTCCAGAAAATCCGGGAATGCACAACTAATCGGATACGTAGATTAGAAACGACTTCCTAAATATGTGGTATTATTTATTTAAAACACCCGGACACCAGGATCACATAGCTATTCATATGCTTGTTTACTTGAAATTAATTTGCAAATATATATTTATGTTAATGTAGGGTGAAAAACGAAGGGACTACCTTCCTCTTACATCAGTGTGTGCGTGTTAAAAAAAAAAATTAATAAAAATAAATGTTTTTATTAAATTAAGTACTACATCCTGGTAATACGTCAGATTCCAGTGACTGTTCTAATTTTTGCTAACTTCAGTGTCGTTCAGACAATTGTAATAGATAATAATAATTATCTCGATACAAAAGTGCATTCCATATTAACCAACACCTTAAAGTAAGTAAATATACATTCGATGCTATAATCGGAACTCTAAATTTGACGATACCGAAATCCCGGGATTTTTTCCGACACAAAAGTGCATTTCATAATAGCCAACACCTCAACTTTAGGTAAATATGCATCCGAATATCCTATCACTGTATCACCATCAACCCCAACTTTGCCAAAATACAACACTAGAAAAATGTTTTGCATTATTCACCATGTATTTACTTACATTATGCGTTCAATCATCAACAGATGCTACATTAGTAGTGAAGTTCACATACGTAATCACGCACCCGACTAATGCGGTACCAAACCCGCCGACAATAGAGAAAGATAACGAGGTCCCCATCGAAGCGTTTATAGATGGCCGGCCGAACCCCCAGAGGGAAGTACTCAGGAAGCTGCTAGACGGCACCACGGATCCAGATACCTGGTGAGTCAATCATTCATAGTTTCATATACCAGGGTTACCTACCTTAGGTGAAAAAACCGGTCAAGTGCGTATCGGACCACGCACAATGAAGGGTTCCGTAGTTGGGATGAATTTATCCCAAGAACAAACTTAACACTGTAATTGAAAAACAGGTTCTCCCATACATTCCAACTACAAATGTCCATAGTTAAACGAAAAGGATCCAACCCACATTAGGTGTAATGTGGGTTGGATCTTTTTCGTTTAACTATGGACAAATGTAAGTCTGTACGCACAATATTGAGAGATTTACCATGTTATTTTAAGACCATGGACTTCTTATAAGTTTTCCTATAATCTATAGCTATAGAATAATTTTCTGTATTTTTTTTTTTCAAAATTTTAAGTTTCGGAGATAAAGTGGGGAATAGTCAATTTTCGTCTATTTTCTTAAATAACTTTATAACAGTTTATTTTAAAATTATAAAAAAAATATATATATTTGAGACCCTCACAGTAATCCCTTTCATTTGATATATCGCACAGTACAGTTTGCAAATATATTTTTTTTAATTTTCTTATTTACCTCCCAAAATTGACCCCCTTATTCAAAATTCTTTAATTTACATCACACGTCCGTGTTTGGGTCACAGAAATACATACGTGTACTAAATTTCAACTTAATCGGTCCATTAGATTAGGAGCAAATTGCCTGTGACAGACAGACAGATAGACAGACACATGAGTGATCCTATAAGGGTTCCGTTTTTTTCTTTTGAGGTAAGGAACCCTAAAAATGGCATTTCGCGATTTAAACTGATTATTAATGAATGACCAATCTACAAGTTCATACAGTAAATGACTAAAATATTTCTAACTACCAAATTGTCTAAGAGAAAAGTTTAGAAAAAAAAAGGTACCAGTGGTGAAAAATTTGTTACCATCTGTGTCCAAGCAAAATGGTTCCAATAGTGGGGTATTGAGTTAAGACTAGATTCGGAATTTTGATTAGTCAATTGATACTAAAAATTGGCATTTTTTTTTTTTTTTTGTCAAACATTGTAAACAAATAATTATTTAGTAATTTATTTTCTATTGCAATCAACGATAATTCGTCTGATGTCGCTTTTAAACATTGAAACCGTATCTATTATTTCTATATTAATATGTTTTTATAATTAATCGACAGGTTAAACGTACCAGACTTGTTCCCGAAATTTTTGAAAGTATTCAATAAGGGTACCACAAAAGGGGCGTACCAACTAATTCCGCCCTCATCAGACCATCTCGACACAACACCAGCAGGTGAGTTTTCTTGTCTAGTTTGCTTGGCTTTATACTTAGGTCATACTGAAAGATTCTGGATTCTGATAAATAAGACCAGGTATTAGACTTATGATACATTTATCTAATGTTTTTCAAAGTATATGCCCTCACAATTTATACATTTTCGCATTCGCTGGAACCATTGTAAAAGGCAGTTGGACCAGTCTTCCTTAGGGATCTCTTCAATAGCTTCGTGGAACGCATTCACTGCCGATTCAGGGCTCGTAAAACGTGTGCTTCTAAGTTTGTCTTTAATTTTAGGAAACAAAAAAAGTCGCAAGGTGGTCTGGGCTGTATGGCGGAAGCCTTCAAATACGCTTCCGTTACCTTAGCGGAATGTGATGACGCGTTATCGTAGTGAAGGACGACATTGCTTCGAGGACGCTTTGCGCGAAGTTTTTCTAAGACTGGGCAAGCAAGTGTTGACGAACCAATCTTCCTTTGATCTTCAAGCGACATTGTTGTGTAATCTAGTAATTTGCCGAAAAAAGAAGCAACCATTTTCTTATCAATCCTTCGACTTTTCTTAACTTTCTTCGGCAAGTCTTCAAAAGGAAAGACCCATTCTGCTGGCTGGCTTTTTATTTCCGGTTCGAAGCAGTACACCCAGGTTTCGTCACATGTCACGATATTATAGACAGTCAATGACTGCCCTCCATTAAACTTTTTTATTATTTTAAGGCACCACTCGACACGCAGCCGTTTCTGGTATTCCGTTAAATCATGCGGTAGCCCCATCGAGTGCAAAGCTTCCGAACCTTCAGATGCACATGCAAAATGTTTTGCACTTGGCTCATTCCAATGCCTAATACAGTACGAATAATTTTTTTGTCAGTTTCTATCAGTTGACGTACGGTAGGTATCTTTATTGGATTCTCTAACCGCCGTCGCCGACCGACCTTCACGTACATCGTCATGGAGATGGTCACGTCCACGCCTAAATTCTCCGTACCATGAATACACAGAGCTGCGACATGGGGCTTTATCACTAAATGTCAATTAAAGTCTCAAGCAACTCTCTTGTTGACTTAAGCCACAGCGAAAATCGTAAAAAAAAATCATTGAGCGAAAGTTTTGACGAGTTAAATTCATTGTAATGACACACACAATTTTGTAAGAACGCAACAATGAAAAAAAAAAACAAATTACAGTCTCGCAAATTAAAAAGTAACATGTTCCCAGAGAGTTCCATTTTTAAGTCTGTTTTTTTTTTTTAATTTATTGTAAGTGGCCAGTTCCAGGAATTTTTAGCATGCCCCACGTACTAATAAGCTCAGTATTAAATTAAACATTGTGTTATTTCAGAAGATGAATCACTTGTGTTTCGGGACGTACTACTTCGATTGGAGAGAGAAAAAGGCACAGACGTGATGTACTGGCGCGTTCGAGAGTCTTGTTCTCAAAGGGTAATTTGCAATACTTTTCTTTCTTAAGTAATTGGTTGTCAAATAGGCCCTCCGGATTGTACTGAATATAAAAACCGGCCAAGTGCGGGTCGGACCACGCACAGTGAAGGGTTCCGTAGTTAGGATGAATATTTACGCATGCACAGTAGGTATTCATTTTACCAACCGCAAAAATAAGTTTGAATGTTCATACATTTCATTTCATTTCACGAAAAACTATGAAAAACAAAGTTATATTTGCGACTGTAACCGAAAACATCCCTTGACTTAAATAAAAAAGTCACTTAGAAACGTCTTTTTAATTATGGAATCCAGCGATACCGCTTATGTGCATTGATTTTTTTTTTTTCATTCGTTGGTGACGCACCTGGTTTCAAGATTTGCATAACTGACGATCGTAAAACTTATTTACAATGCATGTACTTGAGAAGAGCGTTTTCCAAGCAGCCAAACTGTGCGGAAAGTATCACTTTTTCGTACTAGTGTTTTTTACTTTTCAGCTTTTTTTTATTATTTTTAACTCGGCCGTCAGCCCTACGCAAAAGTTTTTATTATTTGAGAAAAGTTTTACAAATTGGTCGAGTATTTATAGTTCGATCAATAAATTAATTTTAAATATTCATTTAATGTGTTTGGTTGAACGTATATTTTGCTCGTGCCTTATTGCGATACGACGTGGCAGCTATTTGCACATGCTCAGTAGTAGAGTAGATATGCTGAGCGCGCATGTATTTAAAATAAGCCCGCCATTTTTCTAATTTCTTGCTTAGTTCGGAATCGATCTGTGTAAATCTGCTAAAAATGTCGAGTTCAAGTATCAATTAATTTAACCCCGGAACATGTTATCCGAGAAGCATAAAATGCCAACAACGGCCTCTTACCGGCTAAATCAAAATAAAAATACTTTTTCAATTGGTTTTTTTTAATTTCCTCTCACAATTAATATTAAAACGTGTAATACACGTGCGTAAGATGAGTTCCGCCTCGTTTCGACTTATACAATCGCTCGCTTCGCTCGCTCGTGAATAAAAATGCCACTCGTCGGAAATCACCTACGGAAAGTAGGTGATTTCCGACGAGTGGCACTTGTAGCGGACAATAACTATTATAATTAATATACTGTTCTCAAATTAATTTTCAAATGATTTTTTTTTTACAAAATTAAAGCCGCTCCCGCGCCAATCGCTAAGACAACCGGATGACTGACGGCAGGCTATTTCTTGACTCCACCGTCATGACGTAATATTAAAAAAATGCCTTTATAAAGTGCTTGCAATTGTTGGTCGCTCACCTCTCGGGCTATCTTAAAATCGTCATAAATCCAAAAAAATTTACTTTATATGTTCAAAAACCATCGCGAGGATTAACCTTTCTAAACGTGTAGATTTTTTTAAATATTTATAAATAAGACTAGATGCAGAGGGTACACAAGGTCCCCAATAAATTACCATATTTGAGCAATTTTTATTTTTTTAAAGTACGTACATAATTCTGACAAATTCAATTTCACTTTTTTGTACATTGTAGACCTCGTCAATACAAACATTTTGACACCTCAATTAACTGTATTTACTTAGAAATAACGGAAATATCGGCATGTCGCACTTTTATTGAAAAAGTGTCTAAAAAGGTCATTGAGAATGTTGACAAGAGCGAGCGAGGCCAGCTCGCAAATTTAAGTACCCCACGGCCCGCCTCGTAGGTACCTATAGGTTAGGTTTTATTTTGCCCATGCATACAGAAATATTATTATACAGTTTCTACAAAACCAATTCTCGAAACGCAGTAATATAATTAATTTTATTATATTTCCAGGATCCATTGTTGTCGATCCCGCTCAACAACTGCGACATGCTCGTGATGTACACTTTTAACGATAAACTGTTCCCAGAGACACTTAACTTTATATCTGGCAGTGGGTAAGAATTAACCCTTCTTCTTACAATTAGTTAATTTTACTTTGGGTCACTCCATAAAATGGCTAAAGATCAGACGGATCTGAAGGTATTACTGACCATATATGGTAGCCATTATACTAATTCGAAAACATCCTGCTTAGTTGCGTGTATTTTAAAATTTTATGTAAATGTTTGTAGCATCATCGGATTGTACACCACGTTCGTGTTCTTGGCGTCTCGAGTGCTGCGAGGCTTCTTCTCCGGAATTTACACAAGGATCATGTTCGATGACCTACCGAATGCTGACAGACTGCTGCAACTCTGCCTTGACATTTATCTGGTAAGTTTGGTTTTATTTTGTACTACCTGCTCATAGATTTTGATGATGACTGTTTTATTTTTTTAATTGAAAAATATCAGTGGTGATTACATCTAAATATCAAAAGCTACGATTGTATACATGGATGATTTTGACTAGATCCAAAAAAATATTTTTTAAATACTAAAATCCTCCTTTGCGAAAAAAACGGGCAGTTTTGATTGTTCTACATTGGTAATCATTTATTTCTAAAGAGGTTTTAATAATCAAACTATGTTATTGGCACTTAATAGTCTGGGTATGAGAAAAAGTTAATTCCAAATTCGAAACTTTTGTTTTTAAAAATAATCCCTTTTTCAGTTTGTGACTTTTTACTTACTTTTCGCGGGTTTGCGGTTAAAAGGTTTATCAGGCAACTAAAACTAACTTCTCGTTATGTTTAGTAGAATAATTTATGTTTGTCGCATAATCCTGCCTTATTGTGACTTAAAATAGATATCTTTGTGTCGATTGTAATGGCAGAAAAAGCAATAAGAGCTAGTAAAAATATAGCGCTGCTGGAAGAGGGGTGTAGCCAATGTTACGTCTCACAGCGGTTAAACGAGAGTCGTTCAACCGTCCAAAGAACCTGGACTCGATACCAAGAGACAGGTTCCGTTCAGAGAAGGAAAGGTTCTGGGAGAAAACGTTGCACACAACCACGAGACGACTCAGGCGCTGAGGAACCCCAAATGCAGTTACATAGACCTCAAAAGAAACCTTGTAGAGGAGCACAAGTTAGCCTGTGGGCAGTGAGGAGGAGGCTTTTAGCGGCTGATATACGCAGTCGACGACCAGTGCGGGCCACCAAGTTACTCCGTGAGCACCGGATTGCTCGATTAACACATTAACTGCTGAATTATTTGGCGAATTTGTTCCAAGTGCTGCTTTATGATACACTAAACCCTATGCGGCAAACGCTCATGCGCGCCCAAAAAATACTTCGTGTGGTGCTGCGGTTGAAGAAACTCTACCCAGTGCGGCTGGGCGCATATGTGCGGCGTTACAAACTTGTCCCAAGTGCGGCGAGACGCTTATGTGTGTTTGAAAATTTTCCAGTTTTATGAGTCATAAAACAATTACGCCAATAACAATAGAGATGCACAAAAAACCCACAGGTGCGGCGCGCCGCATTCGAAGGTAGTTATATAAATTGTATGGACGCGCATAAGCGCCGCCAGCACATGGTGAACGTTCGAAAATCGCGCATGCGCGTTGGCCGCACAGAACGTGTTAAGGTTCGCTAGAAATTGCCTATCTTTGACACTAGGTAACCGGAGTAGCGTACTCTTCTCCGATGAGGCTCTAATTTGTCTGAATGGTGAGGATCGACGTCGGCGAGTGTTACGAAGACCAGGGGAACGCTATGCCGACGTGTGTTTTGAAGAAATCACCCCTTATGGTGGAGGGTCCGTTATGTTTTCGGTGGGCGTAACTTCCAGCTATCGTACCGAGATAGTTTTCATTGAAAAATGGCTCACTAAATGCGCAAAGGTACATAACAGAAATCCTTTGTCAACATGCACAACCCGCACTGACTGTAATTGGTGAAGATGCCAATTACATGGACGATAATACTCGGACCATTCTGGGAAAGCATGCTAAGACGACTACATGCCGTAATCGCTGCAAGGGGAGGTCATACTCGTTATTCATTTTTAATTTTAGTGTCTTTTTTTTAATTAAAATACCATAAAAATACTCGGTCTTAATTTCATTTTACCCATAAAAATGTCCATTTTATCACGGCTCTGTTTACATTGGCTAAAACACCGGATCCAGGATTTAATTGTTAAAAACTATATATTCTCATTGATAATAAGAAATTTCTAGCCATTTATGCTAATGACATACTAAAAATATTAATATTATCCACAGAAAAGCCAATGACTGTAAGGTGCCCATTTTTTTTTTTTTTTTTGCAAAGGAGTGTATATAAAAATTAACCCCTGTTTCCCTCTCTTGGTCACGCCATAACTTAAGAACGGGTGGACCGATTTTGCTAATCTTGGTTTTAAAATATTTGAAATAGTTTGAATTAAGTTCTTACGGAAAGAAAAATTGGAGAAGTATCTCGGAAAATTCGTATAATCGGGAAAAAAGGTCTTTTTTATGAAATTATTGAAATTTGAACAGGACAACGTCTGTCAGGTCAACTAGTAGTCTTCACTAGATTTTTTTGTACACAAAAATTATTTTACCTTTATCATTTTATAGGTACGCGAAGCACTCGAGCTGACCTTAGAAGAGGATCTATTTGCTAAATTAGTATTCCTGTACCGATCCCCTGAAACCATGATAAAGTGGAGTCGGCCCAAGGATGAAGAAAACATGGAACAGCAGGCGCTGCCACCATCGCGCTGAGTTCATTGATGTCAAGTAACGTTACAGATAAATATTGTAGGACGTGAAGTCTACTTCTATAGAAAAGTAAGGCTATATAGTTCGCGTCAATTAAGTTTGCCGCTTTGAAGTAGGCTACAAGTGACTGCGCTTTATTCAATACTAAAACAGTAGCGCGCCATGTCATGCGCATCGGAAAGCCTGGTTTCAGAGCAGCTAACTTATGTGACGCGAACTATACCAATCATGACATCTGAATTGTCGTCATATGTATAGTCGACCACGTAATAACTCGACCACCCTAAGGTCAAGTCAATGTCACTTGCACGTCATATCAAGGTCTTTTGTTGCTTTATACTCATCTTTTGCTTGACTTTTAATCGTATTCATTAGATAACTTGTCTGTTGGAGGGATACCAAAGACACCAAATAGTCACTACCTATTTGTTGTCAGAAACTGGTTACCCACGGTGGGCTCATTATTTATACTAAACTATATTGAGTATTGACTGATTTCTCGTTTTTAAAAAGTCAGTTAACTGAAAATAATGTTAAGTTACTGAATACAATTAAATCCAAGTATAAGACCAATGTGACAGGTTCAACCTTAATGAAGTTTTAATTTACTGGGTGTTTTTGTCAATAGCGATAAAGCAATTACGAGATCGACTATACTTATACTAAGCTAAAACATTCAGCATAGTTAGTTTGGAAGTAGCTTTATTTTTTATACTCTAGTACATAATTATGCCAATTTCTGGAGTTAACTTTAGCCAGGTAATCAGATATAGAAGGATGTGTATCATAAAACAATTTAAAAAAATCATAGATCTAATATGAAAATTAGACGGCAGAAAAGTACAAGGTTTAAGCCATGTTCTGTTGATTTTTTAATAGTCTTTAACGTCCATATAATATTGTAATTAATTATTTATAATTAAATTACGACTGCATACAGTATGCAACACATTACATCGATCATTGATACGTAAGTTGTACAGTAAAATAGTTATAATTTAAGAATAATCATGGTGCATATTTTATTAACTCAATTCAGGAAGTTTCTGAAATTGGCAAAATCTTGCTGATGATGTTACTACCTTACTAATTTTAATTGGTAGGTACCTACTACCAATTAAAATTAGTCTGGGAGACAAAAATACCCTGCAAGATATAAGTTAAACGGCAGTACCTAATGATATATCGCACCGTCGGTGCAACAAAGGCACAAATAGCCAAAACTTCAAAATGTAAAAGGATTTCTTTTATTCAAAATAAGTTTTTTACGTGAAACTATAGCAAAAGCAATTAACATTTTTTTTTTTAATATTGCAAACCTACTACAAATCGTCATCGAGTAATAAGGCAATATAATAAATGCGTAAAAAATCTTAAAAGTTCTCTTCTGTAAAATTTATGAATGAGCTGTTGTGCCTTTGTTGCACCGAAGGTGCAATATGGTACAAATAATTTCCATGAAGCGCACAATCAGGCCGTAGTTGTACTTAAGCATGTTAATTGTGCGTTCCTAGGTGATGACGTCACAAGCTCTCTTATCTAAAATTTTAGAGACAATTACTGTTGTTAGTTTTGAACTTCCTATTGCAAGCTCATAACTGCTTAAAGTTAGTTTATTTGCTGTTAAGAATTTATAGGTATTCGCTTATAACCAATGTTTATGTTTAAAATATTATAAAATCTATGTGAAAGTTACCAGTTAAACAAGGTACAAAATACCACTTTGTACTGATAATTTAAAAATGTTTAATGTGCAATGTTTAAGTATATGGATTTCGTTATTTAAAATAAATAAACGGTTGCACTTTATATTGTAATCTAAACATAACTGCACAAGTTATCTAGTATATTTATATAATTATGTCTTTCTTAGGGCTGATTTTTCAATAGTCAGATAACTTATCTGAAGAATAAATATGACAGTTTGACAATTTCTAAACAAAAGCTGTCAAACTGCCAATATTTATTCCATACATAAAAGTTATTTGACTATTGAAAAATTAGCCTATAAAGTGACTAGTTTATTTATGGGTACATCAATTTATAAAACCTTTTTTTGCATTTGATATTACTTAATTAAATTATTGGAGTAAGAGTATTGTACACTTTTGTATTATGGTTGTTGTGTTTAAGCTGCATTTAATGTTGTCTCCATTTTTGTGATAATAAAAGTCATATGAAATGTTGCATGTATTTTTATTAATTGTATGAATACATATACAAATCAAAAATTTAAGTTTACAACCTTCATAGCATTAAATTTTACTTACATAAGTAAACTTTATTCTTAATTTACCACCATTAACCGTGGTGCTATATTCATAGACATCAGTTCCTGGAATAGTAATTTGGCAGCGTATGGCAATCGTATTTGCGAAATTTGTGTTTTGTTCTTGCAACCTTTGCATTCAAAAGTATTGTTTCGTAAGTTTGCAATTGCTATCAACCCGCAGAAATTGCAAACATGTATACGATAGGGATCAGATACTTCAAAAAGCCGCTCACGCAAAAATTGTGCAGCACCATGAGCAATTTGACAATCCCGTTCCATTTCTCCAAAACGTAATCCACCATCTCTAGCTCTGCCCTCCATAGGTTGTCTTACTAAAATTTGTACAGGTCCTCGAGCCCTGGAGTGAATTTTGTCATCCACCATGTGCTTCAAACGTTGATAATATGTGGGGCCTAAGAAAACTTGGGCATTTATCTTTCGTCCTGTGTGTCCATTATACATGACTTCATTTCCACGAAGATGATAGCCATACTCTTGTAATAGAGAAGAAATTTTCTGCACATTTACAGCATCATTGAATGGTGTAGCATCACCAATTTCTCCTTTGTTAGAAGACACCTTGCCTTGAATGCACTCAATCAAGTGACCAATTGTCATACGAGATGGGATAGCATGTGGATTAATAATAATGTCAGGAGTTAATCCCTCACAAGTAAATGGCATATCTTCTTGCCTATACTGAATTCCACAAGTTCCTTTTTGTCCATGACGTGAAGCAAACTTGTCTCCAATTTGAGGAATACGTACAGATCTGACGCGAATTTTGCAAAATTTGTATCCTTCACTGTTTAATGTTAACATTACCTGGTCGACGATACCAGTTTCACTGTTACGTAAAAATGTTGACGCATCACGCTTCGTATAACGTTTTGTTGTACCTTCTAATTCATCATCATTTTCAGGCAATGTAATTGTTTTTCCTATAACAACATCATCACCAGATACTCGTATACCAGGTGCGATAATGCCGTCATCATCTAATTTATCATATAAAGCATTTCTCATGCCTTGACATGTTTGTCTGGTTGGTTTCTCAAACTGCTCCTCTTGGTCACCAATTCTTTTCGACTCGGAATCCTTATAAGACCGATAAAATACAGATCGGAAGAAACCTCTTTCTACTGCAGAAGCATTCAAAATGACACTGTCTTCTTGATTGTAACCAGTATAGCACAGGATTGCAACTATCGAATTAATACCTGCAGGCAATTCTCGAAACCTTAGATATTCCATAGACCTTGTAGTCACCAACGGTTTGTGTGGATAGTATAACACATGAGCCAGTGTGTCCATTCTTACATGGAAGTTGGTAATGTAAACTCCCATAGCTTGTTTACCCATGGCACTTTGATAAGTATTCCTAGGACTCTGGTTGTGATCAGGGAATGGGATAATAGAAGCACACACACCCAGGATCATGGCAGGATGAATTTCACAGTGAGTGTATGTAGTACAGTAAGCATATTCTTTTACTTGAGCTAAATCATCTGGGCTCATTGCTATCATTACAGTCTCCTCCTCCAGGGTGTCTATATATTCAACAACCCCACTTGCTACCAAATTTTGCCAACCATAATTATTGAAGTCACGCTCTTTAAGGTCATCAATATGCTTCTTCTTCAATAGCAAAGCTCCATTTTCTACAATCAGCAAGGGGCGACATATTCTACCAGCATCTGTGTAAATTCTGATTTCCCTGTCTCTGATATCGCGGATCATGCTCACTTCAGACACAATGATGTCCATTTGGCGCCTCAGTTTCCTCAAGGTAGCCATCAATTGTTCTGGATCTCTATGAATACCAACCCAACAACCATTTACAAATATTTTTGTAGCATCAGCTATAGCTGAAGGTGCAATTTCTTCCAAATTTTCCATAGACCATTCTTCCAAGAATTCTAGAATTGGAGATGGCTGACTGCCCACAGAAATATAGGCCATTAAGGCAAGATTTTTCACCAAACCAACAGCGGCACCTTCAGGTGTTTCAGCAGGACAAATCATACCCCACAAAGTATTGTGCAATTGTCGAGGTTTGGCTAGTTTACCATCACGACCAATTGGAGAGTTAACACGTCTCAAATGTGATAAAGTTGAAGCAAAAGTTAATCTATTCAATACTTGTGACACACCAGCTCTTGCCTGATGAGCTTTCTTTTGATCTCCCCAATTTCCAGTAGCAAGGGAGTATCTGAGACCATCTGTTATTATTTTAGTTTTAATAGCTAATTCCAAATTAAAATCCTTTCCTCTGTCAATGAATTTCTGAGCATACATTCTGACTTCTTTTAATAGATTTTTAAATAAACCCCTGAATAAAAATGCAAGTAGAGGGCCAGCTAAATCCAACCGTTTGTTGCCATAGTGATCTCTGTCATCTAGTTCACGACGACCCAAAGCCGCCAGTAACAATCTGTGTACCATATAACCCAAAAAGTAAGCTTTTTTAGTTTCACAAAAATCTGACACACCAACATGTGGCAACATTTCTTTTTGTAAAATTTCTCTAGCATATTTGATGCGCTTTTCCTTTGTTACACCAGGGCGAGCTCCACGGGCACCAATGAAATTAAGAGCCACATTTTGTTCTTGAATTACAAAAGCTTCATCAAGTGAGGGTTTTACCATTTCCATCATTTCAGGATCATCAAAATCATAAATAATATGTTCTAGTATATCTCTGTCAGCTACAAAACCAAGAGCTCTGAACACAATCATGATGGGAATTTCTTGTTTGATGTATGGGACAATTGCAATAATTCTTTGCCCAATCGCAGATTTTTTTATGTTTTGCCCTCCACGAGCCATCATATTAACCCATAAAGTTGAAGTAGGCCTAGAACTATGTTCCAGACAAGATCTGATTTCTGTTTTGTAAGCAAACTTACCGTCTTTCATACTGAACACATATACGGTATTGGTTGCCATTTTTTCCTGTGCAATTAATACTTTTTCAGATCCATTGATGATAAAATAGCCACCAGGGTCAAGTGGGCATTCATTCAATTCAGACAAATCCCTGTCAGTTAAATTATTTAAAAGGCAATAAGTGGATCTAAGCATTATCGGAATTTTCCCAATAAATGTTTTTTGATGTTGTGTTTCAACAGGGTCTTCATGTTCTTTTACAATTGTTTTAGTTATATCTACATAAAGTGGTGCAGAATAAGTCAAGTTTCGAAGACGGGCTTCGTTAGGCATCATAGGTGATGGAGCACCATCTTTTTCCCAATGCGTAGGTTTAGATAAATAAATTTGATCGAATTTCAGAAGATACCTCGGCGGAGTTTCAATTTCACCTGATGAATGTTGAGCTTCAGCTTGCAATTCGATAGGTGGTGAATCTTCTACGATACGCTGGACAGACATTTGGATGAATTCATCAAAGCTATCCAACTGTTGGCGTACTAAACCTTTTTCATCAAAGTAAGCGTTGATGACAATCCAACAAGCTTCCTGCCATAGTTCAGAAGAAATTTCTTCCACGTCAATTTCTTCATATTGATCTTCTTCAGTATCATACATAATAAAAGGGAAGAACTTAGAAGTTCCCCTCAATTACGTTAGATAATTATAACAAATTATATGATACAAATCACGCACAACAAACTTGTAGTAAAGTACTCTCTGCTTGTAGTATTTCACCTGGCGCAGAATGGCGCAGAACCTGTCACACAGTTTGTCTGTGCCCACAGACCACAGACTACGCAGACACGCAGTAGAGTAGTCTTTTAGTAACTTTTCTTGGTAGTAGTTGTGTGCCCACAGACTACGTAGCAGTTCTGTGCCTGTTCTTCCTGTCACAGACTACGTCGTCGGTGCTACAAAAAATCATCTATGGTCTGTCTTTTAATCTCGTAGACTAAATTGACATTTCAAATGTTCCATTAGAGTAATGGCTCCATCGTTTTATCCAAAGAGATTAAAATTATACTAGCAATAGAGCGGCCATCAGAACAAATGTCATAGAAAAACTGTGATCTCATGTCTCAGTAACGCCGTCTAGCTTTGAATAGCAACCATAAAAGTTAAATGTATTAAATTCAGCTATCACTTGATAGATGGCCAGTATGTAATAGAGATGTTACCAATCATTTAGATATCGACTATCGATAAATAAAAGATCTATTTTTTTCTTCAATGAATAGCAAAAAAATGCAGTAGTTTCAAAGTAAATTATTTATTTGGAAGATTATTTTGGAAAACACCATTGATAAATTAATGTTTAGTTTCAAACCAACGTTTCGTATACTACTTATTTTATAAACACTCGCTTTACAAGAATTTAGTTCTCAAATGCTCTTTACAAATGTTTCGGATATTGCATCATTTATTACATTTTTCATTTAATATTTAGATTCTCTTGGAAAAATCACATTCATACTAAATAACATTTTTTACAAAGCTGACCAGCGCGACTTCACCTGCGTCACATTTTTGCTGCTTCGCTCCTATTCGTCGTAGCGTAGCCTATAGCCTTCCTCGATAAATGGTCTATAGGATTTTTTCAATTTGTACCAGTAGTTCCTGAGAGTTTTACCAAACAAGCAAACAAACT
Source organism: Dicycla oo (assembly GCA_948252095.1). Classification (NCBI taxonomy): domain Eukaryota; kingdom Metazoa; phylum Arthropoda; class Insecta; order Lepidoptera; family Noctuidae; genus Dicycla; species Dicycla oo. The sequence continues at coordinate 25,517,721 of OX411712.1, read as the reverse complement.
ATCTGATAATTTTCTTCTTAAGTGAATTATTTGGTTAGCTTGTTGTTGTATATGATGAAATGACAGCATGTGTGCAGCATGAAGGGGGACATTAATAAGTTGGTACTAATACAATAAGAGACAGATAGTTTGGAAAGTTGATTGATACCAGTAAATTTTTACAACAGAGACGAATTTAATTACTAATTAAAATTAAATCTTATGTCCCATCCTACGTCCCTTCAAATAAAATCAGTGTTGTGAACTTTTGTCTTTTAGATTTGTTCTGAACACCGGGGTCGAACTTAGCAATAAATAGAAGTTTAATATTAGCATAAGTCTCTATTATGGATTTTATCAAATACATTCTGTGATTGAGCATCGCAGGGCTCTCAAACGAGTGTATAATGAGGCCTTCAAAAATACTCGAATTTATGAATACTTTTAATACTTTCGTTTTTAAATCGATAGTGTGCTTTGTAGATACACCTTTGCCGTCATTTTCATTAATAAGTTTTCTAATGAATATTTCCGTGGCTTTACACGCGTCAAAAACACTTTTACTAGAAAAATATAACCCACCCATATCTTTTATTGTAATTAATTTATGGAAATCTAATTTTTTATTAGAAACCAAGCTTGACACACAAATTTCACACATAATTTTCTTAGTTAACACACGAGACACATAACCAGAAATATAGCCAATAATTTGGTTAGCTCCCACAGACACAGATGTTTCATTTAATATCCTATTTAAATAATCTCAATTTTCATTAACTATGAAATCAGTTTCGAATTCCTTTTCTAAAACCTCGTCGAACTGAAAGTCTTCATTATCCACTTCCCTTACTAAGCAAGTCCTGTTTACTGTTTCTACGGAAGAAGTACAAGAGAGTATATTAAAGTTGTCCATTGGAGCACAGTTGCCCGAAAATGAATCACGTAATTCTAAATTGGCTAATATCTTTTTATAAGCCGCTTTAAACTGTATAACATAGGGGTTGTTGTTATGACCCCCATGTCTTCTTATGCAACCAAAAAACAACTCTAGGTGGTCTTGACTGAGCCTATATGTTGACAAGTATTGAATTTTACGAGTCGTAACTAGTATTTCAAACAAAGTTTGAAGACTCTGAATGTTAATTAAAAATCCTAAAAAGCCAGTTTTATTAATAGTATCCACCAAACGCTTTTTTATTATTTTTAAAATGATTCTATTTGGAAGATTACGACGCTTTATTTCAAGTCTTATTTTATGTATTGTTTTAGGGATAATATGTAATTTTTAGCTAGTTAAAAAAAAATTAAAATGTTAGATATATTTTCAGAATTCAGCGGCTGCTTAAACCATATTTTCCATATTTATTACTGTGCATAATATCAAATAAATCATTTATAATAGAAATAAATTTTACTGTGCCAGAAACTTCCTCGAATACTTTTGCTGTGAGTAGCTCATTGCAAAGCAATAAGGCTTTAGCTACACTTCTACTCAATAATTGGGTCACTAATCGTACTTTCATTATTTGATTTCGGAAATCGATATGCTTATTTGTTAATTTATTGGCAAAATTTAATTGTTCATTTGTTTGCAGCTTATGTAAAGACACCAATAAAGACCATTTTATTTTATCATTTTGTCCATCATAAAATATCTTTTTGCTTTCAAATGTGTTTCTCACCAATTTTATCATATGACTAGGATCAAGAAATATCACAACACTTTCTTGATTAACTGGATGTGGAAAATTAGTTTTTAAATTATCTGGATCACTCAACAATTTACAACCTAATATTTCGGCAGTACTAAAATTTGTTGGAGCACCATCGAAAGTTATACTGACAATTTTTACGCCTACTTTGTAGCATAAGCTTAAACATTGCCTAATTAATGTAGCTTTTAATTCAGCTTTAATACTATTTATGAAAAAATATAATACTGGTATTTTCCACTTTTGGTCCAGTGATACTACCATAAAAACAAGAGCTTGAGAAGCTATTTCATCTCTTATGTCACCAAAACCTAAATTGACAAAACCTTCATAAGTTTTGGTGTTCCATATTTTTTGACGTCTAATAGAAATCTCATCAAAAACTAAAGAACAAATTAATTCCTTTCCCGTTTTGATTCTTTTTAATTTCAAAGCACGAAACGACTCATTAGTAAAACCAGGCTGTGCATCTATACTAACATACCATCTGCGTAATGTTCTTACATGTGGAAAAACTTTATTAAAACATTTTCTGGCATAATTGTACGCGACAGGAGAGTAATAATGAAGGGTTAAAGCAAATTTACGAAGAGCCGGACAAAATTTACGACGGGAGAATCCTGCTTTCGTGTTATTTCTATTGAGCCTATCATAGCGGGCTTTTGTTTTTAAATGGGTAAATGGGTAAAACTTTTTTTCTAAATGGGTAACGAAATCTTTGAAGTTTAATATCTACGTTTTAAATATCTATTTTGTTGCCCTAGTTTTTTAATTTTAACCTCATGATGCAGTTTTAGTTTTTGTAATTTACGAACTCGTGCCTTCAATGCAATTTTCCTTGGAGTGTCGAAGATAGACTCCGTATCTGATATATCAACATTGACTGGTGTAGTAAATCTGGTGGCTTCGGGGTCTATATCATCATCCTGAAATTATAATAAAAATCTTAGTGGAGTTGTACTCGCGCTTAACTATATCTACTAAGTGGTTATCAACATAAGACTTGAAAATTTCCCTTTCGTTCGCATCTTCTTCATTATCTGGTTGGTTTCAAGAAAGATTGTATTTAATAATAAGTGGTTGTGAAACTCGGTTGCTAATGCGGCCAAAAGCAATATTTGAACATCTGATTTCTATTTTGTTCTTGTGATAGAAGCCGCTGATGGACGAACAGGTCTAGGGACATGTGAGGACTATTAGGCAGTGTGGGTAATTTTAATAAATAGAACACATACTCGTAACATAACATCACGAATTGTTTCCCCCAAGGTTTATGCAGACGTTTACCCATAGCAGTACATGTTGCCAAACAAAACTTAATAGAAAAAATACGAAAAATCGAGAAACGTGCAACATACTTCACTTATAGTACAAGGTACCGATCCTTTTTTTAAAATGGATCGACCAGTCTTTCCGTAGCTAATGTTCTCTTTCTTAAAATGCTTCCAGCACAACCTTGAAGAAGCAGTTGGAAGCCAGTTTTCTTCTTTACGATCTATCTGCACAAACCGTATCCACTTTTCGCGTTCTTCTCTATTAAACATAAAATATATTACTTCAAGATTAATACTAGAATGTCACAATGTGTCCACTGACACACTGTGTCCTTTTATCCATTGCAGTGTCACTGTATTGCGGTTAGATACCGTTGCTCGTTCTAACGCATTGTGACATTCTAGTATTAATCTTGAAGTAATATATTTTTTCTCTAAGGTTTGGAGTACTGAGGCACTGTCGGAGAGTATACGTTTATGGGTATCCGTAACTCTCCTGGCCTCTATGGCATACGCCGCTTGAATAATGCCCCCACACTCTGCCTGGTAGACAGTGTTGAACATTCCCAGCGGGCTGGATATGTTTATGTTGAGGTCGTGCGAGAAGACTCCGGCACCGGTTCCGGAGTCGGTCTTTGACCCGTCAGTGTAAACCCTCAGCTCGTTCGGGCCCGAGTGGTCACGCTGTTCTTCCGTGAGTATTATGTTGTAATGTTTTTGAAAGTAATGTTGTTTCGGGGCTCTGTCGCAGGCTGATGCCATCATTGGCCGTCTTTTGATCGCATCCTCCCTAATGCGTATGTGTTTAACCCTGGAGTCTTTGCTCAGGGTTCCGGTTATATTGAGCCTAAAGGCGGCCAAGGCTGCCTCCTCCCTCACAATGAGGTATAGTGGAGGCAGTCCAAGCATTGCCTGTAATGCGGCCGTAGGTGCGGTTCTCATGCAGCCAGTGATTGCCACACAGGCTAATCGCTGTAGTTTTTCGAGATCTTTCCAGGTTGTGCTCAGGTCTGTCCTGGGCCACCAGACTAGTGAGCCATAAGTAATGATCGGTCTGATAACTGCGGTGTATAGCCAGTAAGTGACCTTAGGGTTAATCCCCCAGTTCCTGCCAAGCAGTCTCTTACACTGCCACAGGGCTATGCTGGCTTTTGTGGTGATGTAATTAGTATGTCTTGCCCAGTTCAACTGTTTGTCCAAAAAGATGCCCAGGTATTTGGTTTCAGTCGATAGGCTTAGGGTAGTTCCAAAGAATCGTGGTAGTTGTAATGTTGTCAGCTTCCTCTTTTTTGTAAAAAGAATCAGCTCGGTTTTGGTAGGGTTCACTGATAGTGTATGTTTATTGCACCAGTCCTCTACTATCTTCAAGGCCTGACGCATGAGATTACATAGTGTTTTCGTGGGTGCCGTTTATTATTATGGCTATGTCATCAGCGTAGCCAACAGTGAAATATCCTTTATCATTGAGTGTCTTAATAAGGCTGTCTACGACCAGGTTCCATAGCATCGGAGAAAGGACGCCCCCTTGCGGGCAGCCCTTTACTACAATGGCCTTTGTAGTGTCGTTCACAGTCACTTGTACAGCTCTCAGTTTGAGCATGTTTGTGATCCAGCCACTCAGGGTTGAGTCTATGCCGTGTCTGTCTAGGGCCATGCCAATACTGTTGAACATGGTCTTGTCGAAGGCACCCTCAATGTCAATGAAGGCGGCCAGTGCGGAGCATTTGTGGTCCACTGCGCACTCAATCTTGGAAACCACAGTGTGTAGTGCAGATTCCGTTGATCTGCCAGTGGAGTACGCATGCTGTTGTTTATGTAGTGGTTTTATCCTAAGAGGTCCATCTCGGATGTATCTATCACATAGTCTCTCGAGGGTTTTCAGTAAGAAGGATGTGAGGCTTATAGGCCTATAAGACTTGGGTTGTGTATAGTCAGTCTTTCTAGGTTTGGGTATGAAAATGACCTTCACTTCGCGCCATGCGAGGGGTATATATCTAAATGCTAAGCAGGCTCGGTAGATTTCCACCAGCCATGGCATCAGATGATCTACCCCCCACTGCAGATCATCTGATGCCATGGCTGGTTAGTCGACATGTTTTTACGTGTGTATGGAAACATTAGTTCAACTAAATTTGACAGCTCTAAGTTACGTCCGTCTCTTGTTTTGTTAGATCCATAGACTTATAAACGTATGGACTTGCCATACCTACAAAACTAGCGTGCATACCTACAAAAATCGGACTATTAAAGAAATCTGACATATTGTAGTAGCTTGAAGTGCTGGCGTCTGTACTATAACAGTCAGAAGTCGACTAGCAATCTCACAAAACTGTGGCATATTAGTTGTACTTATGACCTTCTTCTATAAGAACGTTTGACAATACTACACACTGGCAACTTTGGCAGCCCGTATAGCGCAGGCGATAATGGTCATTGCGGTGTAAGTGGACTTCTAGACGTTGACTGTACCAACAGCGGCGCGGTACATAAATACGCGATAAGGTTGCCCGACTACAGTATTCTAATTTCGTCCTACCTACCACCATCACCTACTTGAGTTTCTTTCTAGTTTTGTGATTGTAAATATACCTATATTTTATTTTTTTTTTAAACCAACTGCTGCTTTCGAAGGTTACCAAACTCCAATCTTTACAAACTTCAACACATACCTACTCATACAAAATGCAAGAAACAGATGACGAGTAATTTTTTCAGCTTATTAACGTCCCCATTACCTACAGCACGGAGCAACTCGAAATAACAATTCTTTTGGTCACCCATCCGATGTCGAACCGCTCTGCAAACGTTACTTAATTAAAACTAAATTTAAATTCAGTGCATCTTTTTCTTTCTATTTCATTAAGAAAAGGGTAGGCAATAAATATTAGTTTAGTCCTATCAAATTAAGATACTCCATAGACAAGTTTAGACGTGATTAAAAACTTGGCTACTAAAAATACGTTAATATTCGTCAGGCGCTGACTAATTTGACAGGACTAAACTAATATTTATCTTCCGTCCTTTTCTATAATGAAATAGAAACAAAAAAATGCACTGAACTTAAAATTAGTCTAGTTTGTGAACAAGGGAATCGGCGCCATTATCCACCATCTCATCGTGTACTACAAAATCTTACTTATAAAGTAAATAATAATGAACTTAAATCTTACTACGTAGGTACCTACCATTTATTGCTCTTATAGTCATTTCATAACGATATTTCGTCTAACTCAATAATATATGTAAGTAGCTAAGCATAAGTAAGTAGATAGCCTAGCTTAGGAAACTACCTTCTAGTTTTTTGGCAGTCGTGTGTCACTTTTTTCACACTATCTACTTATTTATTTATTTATGAATCTAGGTATTTTACTCGGTGGAAAAAGCGAAATACCTTGTACTTATTTCAATAAATATTTGTCACAAATCGCACGCTTACTTCTTACAAAACCATCACACCGTCCGTTCGTCACTGCGGCGCATTCGCGATTGTTTGCCGACTTAGTGCCGACTTAGTCGAGGCGCGTAGGTATGACTCGCATTCCGACCATCTCTACGTATGAAGATAAAATACTGTCCATATTTATACCGTGATATAACGCTCAGATTTTGAAGTATAACTAACGAGACGAGCGTCACCGCTCAGGCGGCGGGCGTCGCCAAAGAGTAAAGTTAGCGCCGACGCAACACATTGGCAACTCTCGTGTGTCATCCTCATCAGCATCAGCCTTGATCACCCTTACCGGTTTTGCGTAAAAGACAGTGCACTCAGCGCAGCCTCCGGCTAAATTGAGACTATTAAATTAAATTCAAATATATTTTTTGAGCCATATTTTTAATAACTTAGGAAGGATTATGCTTTAACTGTCAATGACAGTAGATATCTACAACAGACCATGGTTTTTAGGTCATTGTTCAAAATAATACTAATAATAAGATACTTATATAATAATCGAATATCGATCTGTATCGTTAGATCATCCCTAGTGGATGTTTTGTTTGAGAACACAATTTGAGAGTTTAATTTACGATTTTTGAGATGATTCATTCGAACTCGGATTGAAGTGCTTAAAACTAAAGTTTGCTGTAATTTTTAGTATTTGCAGTTATTCCTTAAATAACATAGTGTTTTTATACTCTCTGATAACATGGATTCATCACGCAAAAGTAACTCTGACGAACAACGGTGTATTATTGGTCTTCAAGATTTAAAACTATCCAATAAAGTTGAAGATGTTACTGAGCAAGCGCACGGCGCCGTAACGTCGAACACAAGTTCTCTCGCCAAGACCAGACCCGTGGGCGCAATAGAGAGCTTTGTACTGGATAATAGCCAAAACAGTCGTCAAGATTATAGCTTTTACGAGCGATCGAATGTCATAGCCGCTTCAAAGTTTGCTACGCCTAAACGAGTTGAAACTATTGCGTCGATCAATAAACGTGATATAAATACTGCTGCTCTGCCTTCAAGTCCTACACGTTCCATCGATTCTATATCGCAAAGATCACTCAGTTATCAAACGGACGACCTATACGAAATTCCAGCCATTCCGAATGCTCAATATCCACCACCAGTTTATGAAAACATAGATTATTACGGTGAGCAGCGGTCGCCGCAGCCGCCCTATTATCACCAGCTGTACCAACAGGCGCCGCCGCCGCCAGTGTCCGACGGTTATTACGACACACGCTACAGTAAAGCCCAACCTCAAGTGCCAGTTAATTCCAAGACTAAAGTAAATCCAATAGTGTATGAAAACATGTTGTGTTCAGATAACGATAAGAAAAGTGAATTTAAGCCTCAACAAAACCATGATCAGCGATTTATACAACAGGGGTCAGTTCCTGGTCCACAAGTGCCAAACACTGGTGTTACTAGGAATTTGGCGCAATTGATAACAAGTGAGAAAGTGAAAATAGACAAGGCCCCACCTCCACCTCCATACAACACATCTCATGAGAACCCCGGCAGCGACTACACAGTGATGAAGTCCGCCCCTCCCAAGTACACAGATGTGAGTGCTCTCCTGAAGAATGATAACAGTATTAGTTTTGATGATAAAATTGTAACTATACCATCTACAGCAATATATGCATCTATAGCTCCAAGTGCCCAAAGACCTAAAGCCAATATTGCTACTGAAGTACAAACAGCTATAGCAAGTCCTAAATTCTTTCATCCCAAACCAAATATTGGGAATAATATTGGAAAAGAGAAACCATTAATTAATGGAGGGTTTAATTCAAAGTCCACAGTTGGTAGTAGAATGCAGATAGTGGAAGATACTAATGGTTCAGACTATGTGTGCATGACTGGTGGCTCCCCTGCTGCAGCGGTGGCAGCAGCTAACAGAGACAATGTCTCCCTTGCTTCCGAATCTATTGCTTCTAGGAATTTAGTATCAGGACTGACATCATTGTGTTCTCCGGCTCAGTCCCCAGCTCCCAGTCCTACTCCAAGCTCTGTGTCCCAAGTGTCAGGTGGTTCTCGAGGCTCTGGGGGTCGAGGCAAAAGCTTACTGCCATACAGCATCACACCGCCACGTCCACCTGGCCCCAGTGAGGCTCAACGTAAGATAGAAGAACTTACTAGACAACTTGAAGAGGAAATGGAAAGGCAAGATGAGGAGGGTGAATATTTTGGTAAGAGATCATCATTTAATTTTTCTTTACCAACCAAATCCCTAGTAACTTGCTTTAAAAATACTACCTGTTTAGTGAAATTCAATTAAAAATTTTAAAGGAACATGTCTCATACTCATACTCATATCATTTATTGCATTCCACAATGTTTTTAGTTGTGTACATTTAATTGCTTAGAGCTAGGCACAATTGTGGACCCTGTAGGGCACAGCAACATTCATATTAAATTAAGTTAGTACACAAAATAAAAACAAAAATAATAACAATAATCAATTCATGAAATAATATTCAATTCACAAATAATAATCAATTCATTAAATAATAATCTATTCATTAAATAATAATCTATTTATAAAATAAGAAGAATAATTTATAATCATAAAAGTAGAAAAAAAAAACAATATTATGCTATTAAGACCGTCAAATTAGTGTTGTTGTTGTCAGTTTGTATTAGGTATGTCAATGTTTTTATCATTTATATATTCTTTCAGAGTGTAATAAGCTTTTTGACCTAAAATTTGCTTAAGGTTTTTAATAAAGGCATCACTTGTTTCTTTATAGAATCTGGTAATTTGTTGAATATCTTTATTGACATGACATAGGGACTATCTGAGTGTAGCTTCATGTGAGAGGAGTGTAACATTAACATATTCTTATATCTAACAGATTGATCATTGTGATTGTCTCTGCGGGTTGTAAAAAAGTTTGCGTATTTCCTAACAAATTTGCATATTTCTAAGATATAAATAGAGGGTAAAGTGAGAATATTATATTTTATAAATATGGGTTTACAGCTATTCGTTGGTTCTATATTAACTATGATGCGAATTAGTTTTTTTGGAGAATGAAAAGCGTATGTGCATCTATGCTATTACATTATGATGCCATAGCTGAGCCACGCATGAGCGTATGCATGAGGGGATTTTTGATGAGGGTAGAAGGTCATTAGTTTAGTTTTTTTATAGTTGATCTCCAGGTTGTGCTCGTCCAACCATTTTGTAGTTTTATTTATTATCAAGTTAAGTTGTTCATTGATATTATTATCGTTATGGCATGTGGTAAGAAGAGATATATCGTCTACGAATAGCACACATGGTTCTTCCATGATTTTTGAAAGGTCATTGATATAAATTATAAATAGGAGACAGCCAATGACGCTGCCCTGGGGGATAAAGGCATTTATAATTTTTTTATCGGATCTTACTCGTATTATTTGTTGTGCATGGTTAAAATGTTCTATTTCTACGTACTGCTCTCTATCTTTTAAATAAGAAGCAAACCATTTATGTGTATTTCCGCGAATTCCTATTCCCTATAATTTGTCTAATAGAATTTTAAACTGTACCTTATCATATGCCTTCGTCATATCTAAAAGTATTCCAACCGCGTATTTTGTATTATTTATAATATTAATTACTTCTTGTATATATTTAGAAACAGCAAGAGTTGTAGGTCTATGTTTACGAAATCCGTTTTGACTTTCATCCAAGATTTTAAACCTCTTGCAAAAACTGTAGACCCGGTCACACATAGCCTTTTCGAAGATTTTTGAAGCCGTGGGTAGAAGAACTATGGGCCGGTAATTATTGGCGTCAGTTTTTGAATTTTTCTTATATAACGGTTTTATAATCACCTTTTAAAGTTCATCAGGAAAAATACCTTCACCAAAGTACTGATTTATAAGTACACAAAAAGGCACAGCAAGTTCATCCGCACATTGTCTGATTAGAGAGGGCGGTAGTTTGTCAATTCCATGACTTTTTTATTTTAAAAATTTTGTATAATTCTAAACGTTTCTCGACAGTCTAAAGGCCTAAGAAATAAGGTATTTTCTGAAAGGTTAAGAACTGGTGGGCCTTTTGCCACACTACCGATAGGTCGGGTGGCTTCTTCCCCTATCGAGGCAAAAAACTTATTGCAACTTTGTTTGCAACTTGTTTTGGATCTGAAATTAAAGAAACATTAATTTTTAATAATACATTTTGCCGATTGCGTTTTTTTGTTAGTACGTTCGTTTATTATGTTCCACATTACTTTTATTTTATTCTGAGACGTCTTAATTTTTTAAATGTATTGTTGTTTTTTAGACGTAATCACTGACTGCTTTAGTATTTTTTCGTATTTTTTATAGTACTTTTTAATAATCGAGTTGTTTGACTTGATGCTTAAGATTTTTAATAGTCTTTTGTTTGTACAGGAGATCCGCCTTTGGATAACCAATATTTTTTATAATGAGTTCTTAATTTCGTTTTTATTTTAGGTATATTTTGGTTCAGTAGTTAATAATTCACTAAAAACATTATACCTAGTTTTGATTTGCATCATTACTTTCTATGATGATATCTCTCCAATTTACTAATTTTAGTGCTGATTTGAAACTTTCAATATTATTTTTATTGTAGGTATATACGCTTTTCAGTATACCAACAGGTTTGCTTATGGCGTTGCGGGATTTTAAATTTTAATATTGTAGGACAATGATATGAAAACCCCAGCTCCTCTACGCTTGTATGAAAATCTCTATTTTTGAAGTTGGTAAATATTGAGTCTAGGCATGTTGATGCTGTATGTGTTATGCGTGTAGGATTTTTTATATGTTGTGTATATTTATATTCGGACATAAAGTCGAGGAATGTGTTAACTCTGGAGTAATTTTTTTGAACATCTATATTGAAGTCGCCACCGATTACTGTGTTTAGTATATTTATTATTTATGTATGCTAGTATATCATTGAGTAGGGTAAAAAATATTCTATCTTCTCTTCGGTTCCAATACATTGTATATTCAAATAAATTCAATGACTGCCCTCTTTGAAAAGTACTGTCGTTCGATATGGCCTGAAACACAGGTTTAAATAAACCTAGCTCGGGCAATGCACTACATTACCTTCAGAATTTTATTAATTTATTTATTTTATTTTGCAACTGTAATCTTATATTTTTCATACCATAGTTTTTACCTAGATTATTATAATACTATTATAGGCCTAGATTAATGTGATATACTGAAACATATGTACCCTTTTTGTAAACATACTATTTCAATAAAATTTTATTTATTTATTGTTATTAATAATAAATTTTCGTTAGGTATTTATTCTATTCTATTGCACAAACTTCTAAAACATATTCAAGTGACATTTCAGTTATGTTATGGCTCCATCTATGAATGTTCGATGATTTTTCGTTTGTCAGGGTATGAGATGGAGTCAGTTTTCAATTAGCCATAATAATAATATCCTCACCGCTGTATCTCTACGTTGCCGTCGTGGTGGGGCTCGCGCGCTCCGACCGCACTTTAGGTCTGTGCCGGTAGTTTACTTTGCCGGAACGGGTCTAGGATGAGGAGCCAGACCAAGAGATACAGAAACCCGCAAGGCAGCATGTGGCGAGCTGTTGGGCAGTAGCGACCCCACTAACCCTATTATCTCCCGGGAGAAATTTTGTCCTCATCTCTGGCTTGCCTTTATTGACCGGCTGGAGTGAACACTGACGAGGAACAGAGCTCCCACCTCTTTTTTGCCCTTATTGGCCGGCTTGAGTGGAGATTCGCAAGAGCAACATGCTCGGAGGAAGGAAGTATTCCAGTAAGGTGCTGGTAGGGATATTGACCGTACTTCCGGGATTGTCCTGATAGCCATGGGATACCTCTCCACTCTTCAAGCACCTCAAGTGTTGCCCCCTTGTCTCTACGTCACTATGTGCTAGTGTGCAAGTCACCCCTGCCATTTTATCCGTGTATAATATATAACATTGGTCAGGCAGGGGATATAGTTCTTCCATAGTTTAAGTTACCCAATCCACTTAAGCCACCCAGACCCATAGCCAAATATGTTTTGTTTCCACATACAACAATAGTCCTGCACCAACCGGGGGTTGTCTTTGGGTGCACTTGTAACATGCATATAAGGATAGTCGTCGGTTGGTGCCTCCTCATCATTTAAAATTATCTAAGGGGCCTCTGCGAGTTGGCTTCGGCTCCTCGTACGCCTTGCAAAGGTCCGGGACCACTTGGTCCCGAGAAATGTCAAAACACAATAATAATAATATAACAAAATAATAATAATATAATAGTAATTATTATTATTAGTTTTTAATTACTTAATTACCTGTTAGTTCACTTTAACATATTGAATTCAGACTTACTTGTTATCTAGGCATCTGCCATACATGCGGTGCAGGAGTTACGGGGGCAGGCCAAGCGTGTCAAGCAATGGGCAACCTTTACCACACAAACTGTTTCATCTGTTGCTCATGTGGTCGTGCTTTACGAGGCAAGGCTTTCTACAATGTACATGGCAAGGTGTACTGCGAAGAAGACTATTTGGTGCGTATCCAATGTTATAAACATATATGTTATATACATACCTATACAGAAAACATTGCATTGTCATTGTTGAAAATAATCAGGTAACCTTTTTGTAACTCAATGTTACAGTACTCTGGATTTCAACAAACTGCTGAAAAGTGTGCAATATGCGGACACCTTATTATGGAAATGGTAAGGCATTTCTTTGTTGTCGCAGTCCTGTCATGTTTTTGTTTTGTGTAACACGTGTGCATACTATATCACACTGGTAACGTTTACAGATTTTGCAAGCAATGGGAAAATCATATCACCCAGGGTGTTTCCGATGCTGTGTGTGTAATGAGTGCCTTGATGGAGTACCTTTCACTGTGGATGTTGACAACAAGATTTACTGTGTCAATGATTATCATCGAATGTTTGCTCCTAAATGTGCTAGCTGTGGAAAGGGTAAGGAACTTCTCTTATTTCTATAATTATAACTTTGTACGGACCTTCCTTATTTCTAAAATTGTAAATTCTAAAAAAAAATGTAATTGTTGTGTCCCAACTATAATAAATCAATCAAAACGTTTGATTCCAGGTATAACACCAGTTGAAGGGACAGATGAGACAGTGAGGGTGGTGTCAATGGACCGGGACTTCCATGTTGACTGTTATATGTGCTGCCTATGTGGAATGCAACTGACTGACGAACCTGACAAACGCTGCTACCCCCTAGCTGGTAAGTTGTGCATTAAAAACTTTTTAGCAAAAAATAAAACCGACTTCCAAAACAAAACACTACAAAGTGAAAAATAACTTTAATTTCGGTAGTTGGTGTCTTTGGTTTTGTATTTTCGTTTTTTGCCACCGACTTCCGAAATTAAAGTTATTTTTCACTTTTTAGTGTTTTGTTTTGGAAGTCGGTTATATTTTTAGCTAAAAATTTTTTATTTTTCACTTTTTAGTTGTGGAACCTACCCCACACAAATTCAAATACATAATTGAGCACAATAAATTGTAGATATAGCCACGTAAATAACAGTGATAGGAAGTTATTAAAACATCATCCACATAAAATAAGTGGGAAATATACGCATTATTGAAGCCAACTCAAAAACTCCCCAAGCAAAGTTAATAAAATTTATATGGGACCACCTCGGAAGTATACCCTTTCAAACAAAAAAATAATTTTCCAAATCGGTCCATCCGTCGCTGATTAATCGCGTAACAAACATACAAAAAAAAAAAAAAAAAACAGACGTTTGCATAGGGAAAAACGTCGGTTGGTGCTTCGTCATTTAAAATTGTCTAAGGGGTCTCTCGTACGCCTTCCAAAGGACCGGGACCCCAGGGTCCCGAGATATGTCAAAAAATAGAAATTATAATAATTTATTTCATAAGCCTAATAAATAAGGAGAGAACTTGGGTTTACAATGCATTACTTCAGTAACTTAGATCCTTATAGTAATTGTTGATTGTTACAAAACAACACATTAGCCGATAACGATACTGACCCGTGATCGACACGATATCGGCAGTCAGATAATCGCGGACGTTGAGTACCTACCTACCTACTAAACGCTTTTACATTGTGTTGTTACACCGATAACGGCACGATATCTACCGGCGAAGACACAGTGCGGGGTGAGGGTAGCGGACATTCTTTCACTTGAACATACTTTTTCGCACTGCCGACTTCGAGATGTCGATGTCGATCGGTACTGTAGTTATTTGCCGGATGATATTGGTGGATATCGATGACCATCACGGTAATCGATATCCACCAATATCATCCGGCTGATAATAATTATATCGGTATCGAATCGATGTTGGTTTATCTGTCGACATATCGGTATCGGGTTGGTGTCGTTATCTGATAATGTGAAAACGCCCGGTAGGTACACAGGACATTTTAAGTAATCATTTTAGTTCACCGTATACTGTACCTAATACCTAATACACCGTAGGTATGTACGTAGAAAAAATTGAAATTGAACTAATAGTTAATTATTGATCAACTGCAAATATTTTACACTGGTAGCTAAGTAATAACAGCCGCACGGGTCGATCCATCAGGTTAAGCTACGCCTGCCGGGGTTGGTCCGTAGATAGGTGACCATCTTTACATACTCTCGGTATGAATGGTGGTCTCCTCCGTGCCTCGGAAAGCACGTTAAGCCGTTGGTCTCGGCCGTCATTCGTGGAATTTTGACAGTCGTTACGGGTCGTCAGAAGCCCGAAAGTCTGACAGGCAGTCTTACCAACGGGTATCGTATTACCCAATAACTGGGTTGTGGAGGTCAGGTAGGCAGTCGCTCCATGTAAAATACTGGTATTCAGCTAGATCCGGTTAGACTGGAAGCCGACCCCAACATAGTTGGGAAAAGGCTAGGTAGATTTATATATTGTGGATTTTCGGTGCATCGTAAATAAATACGTCGCTCTGCATTTGGGGGAGGCGGAGGTAGCGTTTCAAAGGCTTACAGGCCTGGAAAACCTGGTCTTAACTTGAATTTGTTTATCAACAGAGAAAAATGCACTGTTTCGAAGTTATTTAGGAAAATAGAAATATCTTTAATCGGTCCTAGCACTTCGGAATAGGAGCTCTAAAGATTTACTTGCACCGTTATGTTATAGCTTATAACTGCCTACAAATGTTTGTGAAGTTTCATCAGTATCTAACTAATTAACAAATTATGATGAAACTTAAATTCAGTTCTGGTCATGATGCGCAAGGCTTGCGCAGCATACTCATTTTTTATCCTTTCCATTCGTCCCCACACATCCCTTTTAGCATTCTCATTCGCCCATCTTACATAGGACCATAGAGGGTCACATTTTTCTGTAAAATATGGATCAATATTTAATGATTCAGGTCAGATCAGGGGGGGCGGGGGGGTTGAGAACGGTAATTTTTGCAATTTTAGAGCTACATCTTTGTTGTATGTTAAATAAAGTATGATTCGCGGCCGTAAAAAATATGTATTGACAGAATTATAATCATTACAATCAGTAATACAACTCCTTAAGTTAGCATAATCCTCAAATGTCAAGATTTCGTGAAATAGTAATTCATTAGGATTAACTGGTCCTAATGAGTCATACTTGTTACGACCGCGAATTACATTTTGATCAACGTACAACCTAATACTGATAGCAAATTGCAAAAAACGTAAGATAATTTGAATTTCGCGGGCTACCCTGACGCTTCCCCCTTAAAGAAAGCTGTTTAAAACGATACGTAATTAACATACAAACGTATTAGTAAAAAAATGGAGAAAACTTTATTTTGGATTTGCGATCCGTGTGCACGTCACCGTCACTCATAGATCCCGAGGAAATCCTCTGTGACAGACGGATGAAAAAAAAAATTATAAAGGTACCTTTTTTTACTCGATTTCGCGACGTAAATGAGGGTAATGTGTTTATCAGCCTATATACGAAAAAAAAAATGTTTTTTTCCAAATCCGACTGGTAGCTCCAAAGAAGAGCGCGTTCAAACAAACTCTTCAGCTTTATTGTTAGTTTAGATATAAATTCTTTCTCAATTAGGTTATTTTTCTCTCACTGTATTAACTAATACTTTAGGGTTGTGAATTAACTTTCAAACAAAGCATTGAAATTCTGGTTTTGTCACTGCTTTTAAGAAATATACAGGTGTACCAGAAAGGTGTGGTCACATTTAAGATTTATTCCCGGTCGTCCCCACTGGGCACGACTGGGAAAAAAAGTTTCGTTCCTCCCCAGTGCTGACGATTGGAACTTTTTATTTACACAAATTCTTAGTTTTAAGGTGCGTATCACAGATGGCACGGTGGTACGATGATACGAAACTTTTTTCCCAGTCAGTCGTGCCCAGTTGCGGACGACGGGATGGGGACGACCGGAAATAAACCACATTTAAGCGTCAGGGTACAGATCATCAAACTGAATAACTTTCTCCAGGGGAGCAACATCGTAATGGCGAATAAAATATCATCTGTCCCATACAAAACTTCAATACCTAGTCGACCCAAGTGTATGGGATGGCTGGTTATTTTTTCACGATTACGATGTTGGTGCTATGGAGAAAGTTGTTCAGTTTGATGGTCTTTACCACACCTTTCTGGTACATCCTGTATAATTCTTAATCCTATATTATAATAATTACTTTTCACATTATTTAACACATTAACTGCTGAATTATTTGGCGAATTTGCTCCAAGTGCTGCTTTATGATACACTAAACCCTGTGCGGCAAACGCTCATGCGCGCCCAAAAAATACTTCGTGTGGTGCTATGAGCGCGCATGCGCAGTTGAAGAAACTCTACCCAGTGCGGCTGGGCGCATATGTGCGGCGTTACAAACTTGTCCCAAGTGCGGCGAGACGCTTATGTGTGTTTGAAAATTTTCGAGTTTTATGAGTCATAAAACAATTACGCCAAGAACAATAGAGATGCACAAAAAACCCACAGGTGCGGCGCGCCGCATTCGAAGGAAGTTATATAAATTGTATGGACGCGCATAAGCGCCGCCAGCACATGGTGAACGTTCGAAAATCGCGCATGCGCGTTGGCCGCACAGAACGTGTTAAAGTTTAAAATATTTTAATACATTTTAACCCTCAGAAATAGGAACGTTTGATCGTGCCGCAACTTTAATGTAAAATCGACAGCGATAGGGGAGGTGACACTAAGGATGTATGCCCCTTTTTTCTTCCTTTATCTTTCTCTTTCCACTTACAGTTTATTAGTAGCAGCCCAATCTAGGTTAGAACTTAAATAATGGCTATAAGTTATTGCCTTAGTAATCACCTGGTCATTACTTTTGCGCCACCCTATATAACTGGCGAAACTAACTGAATACAGGTATGATGTATTTTAACCCCTCAAAAGTCTCGCGCACACCATGTGTGCGTAAGAAAAAATCATAATATAATATCAGCGTAAAAAATCATCATCCGGTGGCGACCGCGGGCTTACAGTAGTTGTGAACCTATGCTTTTCGGTTGACATTCATGCACGCATTGACATGACCTATGCTGGTTTTTTATGTATACAGGGTTATTGGTAAAACACCAACAACCTCTTAAGGGGTCATTGTACTCGTCATTATGAACAACTTTTACTATGGGACCAAACCTGAAATCGCGAAAAAAAAATCAGCTGTTCAGTACATTTATGTTCGCATAATTCGTCAAAATGTACTGAACAGCTGATTTTTTTGAGATTTCAGGTTTGGTCCCATAGTAAAAGGTGTGCATAATGATAAGTACAATGACCCCTTAAGAGGTTGTTGGTATTTTACCAATAACCCTGTATAGCCCGACAGTCAAGGGGTCATGAAGAGGTTTATAAATAAAAAAACTTTTTTGATATGCTCATGTTACTATTTTGTAATATTGTATTTAAATGTTTTTTTTTTACACTGTGAAATATAAAATATTATATTTATGTTATTAAGAATAAAAATATTTCAGGTAAGTTAATGTGTCGCGCTTGTCACTTGGCCACGATCGGAGCTGCGTCGGGGCCGGGCCAGTCGCCGGCACCTCATCTCTCCCCCGCTTCTTACCAGTACATGGGGTGAACTTCATTCTTTCGGCGGCGTCTAGTGTTAAAACAATTACATTACATCAGAATGTGTAGTTGACAGGCTCATATTTCTATTAGGTATCCAAGTATGTGCTCAAAATGATTTTGTACAGCCAATGTTGCATCTATTAGCATTTAATGTAATTAGCTTTAAAATATATAACATAAGTTATGATGATAAACTCAAACATTTTTACATGCGTTGTTTCTATTAATAAGATACAATACAATTCAAGATAATGAGATTAAATGAGTGTCAGTCATGTTGCAAAATCTATCTTTTCGATGAGCATACAGGAAGAGTTGATTATTGATATTCTGCATAGGTATTTTTTAGAGGTTAGTAAGATGTATGATTACATTGCTTTATTTTATATAGCAACGAATAATAATTAAGAAATTAATGAGAAATGTGATTTGTTTTAGCCAAGAACAGGTTTGCCTATTATATTTTGTGATATCCAATAGGTAATTTTATTTATAAAGTGATAATATTTCAATAATTATGAGAACACTGTCAAAGGAATTGATTTATGGAAAGTGATAAAAAGACCTCATTAACCCTTAACTGGACACTGAAAACGTTCCCCACATTCGTTATTGAGGTTCTACTTGAGCTGTATGCAAGCTGTTACTGTGTGCACATACACATACTGTGTGACATATTGTGGGAATACCACAAATGTCAAACACACAGTAACAGTAATCTCCTTCCATTGTAATATTGTGATAATGTGGGAAATAACTTTCCATAGAGTTCCTATGAAGACTGAAGGAATATACCACACATTTTATTAAGTTTATTTAGAAATCATTTAAATTAATTTTGCTATCTACATTACACAAATAACTGCAGTTACTATATAACCTCACTGTGTTGCTCAGGCCCAATTAAGGGTTAAGGAATTGGTTTTAATAAATTATTATTGAGCTTATTGTCTGGTTTCATAACTGAATTTGAAGTAGCTATATTTCTGTTATTGTGTGTGTTTGACACATGTTATTTGGTATACAGGTAAAAATATTCATGAATCTTTCTACTACACTGCCAATATTATATTTTATTGTGTTTAACACATTATCTGCTTAATTCTTTATGCAAACGCTTCTTTATGCTACACCCTTACCGACCCTTATTTTACGATGTTTTCGAAACAATAGAGATGCACAACGAACGCACAGATCCGGCGCGCCGCACTCGAAGAAAGTTATGTAAATTATATGGACGCGCATACGTGCCGTCAAGCACCTGGTGAACGTCCGAAAACGCGCATGTGCCTCTGCCGCGCCTAATGTTTTAAATAAATACTTAAGCTTGTGGCGCAGTGACGTAAAAGAAATGATTACTGAGCATACTCACAACATTGTTCAAAAGTAATTGCGTTTGCTGTCTGTATACCAAATAGCTTTAGTGTCATTGAATAGCTTGCTCAACTATATTACACAATATGTATTGGAAAGGGTTATATTGAGCTAATTTATGGATAGATTGTTTACGATAAGCTATTCAAAACATTTGTTGTACAGATTTACACTTTCCATTATACATTGTATATGATATAAGAAATAATACATGTTAAAATCCCCTAGGTATTGTGGCTGATAGTTGTTTTGCCATCAATGTGAAATGCATTTATTAATTTTTATCACACTAGACTGGACAGCACTCCTGGTTGGTGTGTATACTAGGTACATAATATTATAATTATTATGTAACATTGTGTAACAATAATAAGTATGTAATAATAATAACAGTAAATATTAATTGTTTTTGGTCACAATTTTAGAAATATTTTAGGGTGAAAGGCGCAATAAAACATTCCAGTAATGTGCTGTCTTGTTTTGTACTTAATATAATTAGATTAAGCTGTTTTTATATGTACATTTTGATGAAAAATTATGTGATTATTATGTAACTAGCTATTTTATATGAAATAAACATGATTTTGTTGTGTAGTCCGTTTTTATTTATGAAGTAATAAATACTACAAAATTTATAACTGTATATAATTTAAATTTCAACCTATGGCTTTTTTTCATCATTACTTACACTAGCTGATTGTTTGGTTTACATTTACATCTTAGTAAGCCAAAGCCAGACGCTTTTTCATGAAAATGGCATTTAAGTATCACATTCACACATAAAATTAACGACCTTAAGGCTCCTACACATTGCAATGCAGCATGCAACTAGCACGGCGGCATTCGGTGGGATTTTGAGCCGGCGGGCTTACCACACAAAGGGCGCATACCGGCACGACAAACACCCTTCGGCTGCGCCGCCGGCATAGTATGTAGGAGCCTTTAGCTATACAAATTTATAATAAAAAAATAAAATATCACATTTTCTTCACCTTATTTTTCAAATTCCTCATTTCACTTTTGTAACGTTTCATTTCCCTCATGACCTGCGTGTGTTTTTCTTTCATCTGTGCTTGACTCTCCTTGAAGGCATCTTGAAGATTATCTCTTTTCTCTTGTAATATTTCTTTCATTCGCTCCCGGGAAGGAACTGGTTTTATCAAACCTATTCCTTTTAATTTTCTAATAGCTATTGTAGTCCCTCCTAGAATAATATTAAATTTTGTGATCATATTAAGTATAGTACGCATTATACAATGCGATTCAACTGAGAATTGGAACGTCAATGTGTCAACTGAAAATTGCAGTATATGGTTTGCAAAGAAATTTTGTTGTTACCTGTTTTTGTTATATCTCACTGACTTTGCTGCAAAATTAGTAAATGAGTTGCTATTTTGCTAAACCTTGACAATATGGCACAATTATTATCGTCATTCCTATTCTTAGTTGAATCACATTGTAATTCATTTGAGTCCTTACAGCTTAGAACTATGATAATGTAACACTGTTTTGCAGAAAGGCTTCTTATGTCCAATTCTGTTTTATTTTAAATAAATATTCTACATCATTTTCACTTTTATCATTCCACTTCTGGACTTCTGATGATGGCAATGCTCTAGTTGTGTCATAATGCAGTATCTTTCCTATGCATCATGTAATTGTATCATCATAACTATTTATTTATTTAACTTTATGTTCAATAGTGGTACATAGGCTACCACTGTCTCATGTGACGACTGTTATATTCAGATTTTTTTTTGTGCTAATGTAAACTTATACATGTACGTACCATTAAAAATTCTTAAATTTAGATCATGATATGTCTGGCAAAGTAATTATATGAATTGGACTTTAAACCCAGTTGATCTGGCCAAGTTTCTTAAAAAGACTGCTCATTAGTGTTACTTTCTGTTATATTATGCGTGCAGGTATTACCTATTGTGACAGCATACCGTAGAGGCGTTATTAACTTGTACAATGCGAATGCAATGGCAAAATATCCTGCATGTGAATCTCGTAGGGGACCAATTATTGATTCACTGACACCTATGGACTGTAATGCAGCTAAAACATCAACACCACTGGAATAAAGTTAAAATAGAATTAAAGGATTATAAAGATGATTAACTTAATATTATTTAATATTATTATTTCAAATTTTATACATACCTTCCAACAATGTAGTAAAAACTTCCAAACCAAACAATAGATGTAGCGACATGGACAGGTATCAACACATACCAGTAATCCCTGTACATTACTTTAAACTTTTGTATAATACCCTCCTTACTCTTCGGTGGATCGTTGGGTGGCGCGGCATTTGGGCGATCGCTTGGAGTAGAATATAGTCTTAAGTTTCTTGATTGGAAAGTTATCATTGAGTCAGTCATGGATCTTTGAGCGTATGGATTTTGATAGCAAATACCACTTGCCAGAGTTCTTAATGGATATTTATCCCCGACACTGCATTTCACCGGTTTGGTTATAATATTTTGCAGGTAATGATATTTTTTAAACAAAGTCCTGTATGTAAGGGCCATTTTTATTTATATGCTGTTTTTATTGCACAAATATCTTATGAACTATAACATTCTCTAATAATATTCGGAAAAAATGTGTATCGGAATATGGTTATTGTTGACAGGTTGAGATGATTTTTTTTTTTTTTTTTTTCTTTCGCCTGTATTAAAAGGCAGGCATCGATCTATAGACCATTCAGCCCAGGTTGAGATGATGAAACTGACAAGTGACAGTAACAATTTGACAATGACAATTAGGGCAGTGCCAGAGGAGCTAACATCATAGATAACATTAGACTAAAGTATCAGGTTGGCGGAAAAATATTGCACAAGAAATTGTAAATTACTAGAATTTTCCGGAATATTTAGTATTGATCTGGGATACGTAAGAATATTGTAGAAGGTTCTCGAAGCTATCACATTAGGTGCGCTAGTGAGGATTTGGTTAGTTTGTGAAAATGATTAGTGAACATCAACTTCGAACGATCATCTTTTACGAGTAGCGTCAGGGACACAACGTGAGTGTGGCTACCGCTAACATCAGCAAAGCGTTCGGTGAAGCTGTTGTATCGCGATGGAAGATAAGCCGCTGGTTTGCTCGCTTTGTATCGGGAGATATAACTCTTGAAGATCACGAGCGATCTGGGCGACCATCCACTTTCGACGATGAGGAATTACTCCGATGTTTAATACATTAGGCGCGGCAGACGCACATGCGCGTTTTCGGACGTTCACCAGGTGCTTGACGGCGCGTATGCGCGTCCATACAATTTACATAACTTTCTTCGAGTGCGGCGCTGCGCACCTGTGCGTTCGTTGTGCATCTCTATTGTTTCGAAAACATCGTAAAATAAGGGTCGGTAAGGGTGTAGCATAAAGAAGCGTTTGCATAAAGAATTAAGCAGATAATGTGTTAAAGGCTAATCCAGAAATAAATACGCGTGATTTGGCAGAGACTCTTGGCTGTCATCATTCGACCGTCGAGGCTACACAAACTCGGCTATCGTAAAGTAATGGCACGATGGATTCCACATCAACTAACTGACAGTCATCGTCAAGTCAGAGAAAAACGACCGAGACGTGTAAATGTTCACTTACTCCATGATAATGCGCGACCTCATGCCGCTTCGGAGACTCGACAAAAAATCGCAGAGCTTGGATGGCACCCGGTTGCCCACCCACCGTACTCACCGGATCTCGCGCCATCCGACTATTACTTGTTCCGACCACTAAAGCTTTATTTGCGTGAGAAAAATTTTCAAAACTACGAAGACCTCAAAATGGCAGTGGACAATTTCTTTTCTGCACAGCCTCCGGAATTCTGGGCGCAGGGCATCAACTATATACCAACTAGATGGGCCAGAGTAATAGAGTTATTTGGGGATGACATTACTGATTAATTATTGTAAATAATAATAATAATAACCCGCAGGGCAGCATGTGGTGAGCTGTTGGGCAGTAGCGACCCCACGGACCCTATCTCCCGAGAGAAATCTCGTCCTCATCTCTGGCTTGCCTTTATTGGCCGGCTGGAGTGAACACTGACGAGGAACAGAGCTCCCACCTCTTTCTTGCCTTTATTGGCTGGCTTGAGTGGAGATTCGCAAGAGCAAACGTGCTCGGAGGAAGGAAGTATTCCAATAAGGTGCTGGTAGGGATCTTGACCGTACTTCCGGGATTGTCCTGATAGCCGTGGAATACCTCTCCACTCCTCAAGCATCTCAGGAAGTGTTGCCCCCTTGTCGCTACGTCGCTATGTGGTAGCGACCGTTTCCGGGGGCCCATTATTGATTGTGCAAGTGACCCACCCCCTGCCATTTTATCCGTGTATAATATATAACATTGGTCAGGTAGGGGACATAGTTCTTCCATAGTTCAAGTAACCCAATCCACTCAAAAACTTTACGTTAGTATAATTTCGGGTCAATAGATGTCGTTACATGTATCTACGTTACGTAATGAAAAGTTCTTGTTGAACACCAAAGATTGGTTAATATCTTTTGATAGTGTGAAGCGATTGCGATGAATCAAAAACTAAACGTTATCCGAGTTCAATGGTCTCGAACCTACCGAATTTTCGGTAGGTTCTACCAAAAATTATCCCAAAAAATAGACCATATCGGTAGAACGATATGGGATAATTTTTGGGATATTTTTTTTACCTACCTGTTTTGGGTATGT
Source organism: Dicycla oo (assembly GCA_948252095.1). Taxonomy (NCBI): domain Eukaryota; kingdom Metazoa; phylum Arthropoda; class Insecta; order Lepidoptera; family Noctuidae; genus Dicycla; species Dicycla oo. The sequence continues at coordinate 25,493,186 of OX411712.1, read as the reverse complement.
ACAAATCTACCGATATACAAATGTCGGTAGATCGGGCAACTCTACCGATTTGGCCTTGTGACGTTCGAGACCACTGTCCGAGTTATACATAATATTTGTGTATAAAAGTTAATCCTATTGGATTCGTAATTTTTACGTGATACTGTAACAAATAATCTAATCAATATCTAATTAGGTTAAGCTACGCTTGCCGGGGTTGGTCTGTGGATGGGTGACCATCTTTACATACCGAGACTCCTCCGTGCCTCGGAAAGCACGTTAAGCCGTTGGTCCCGGCTGTCATTCGTGGATCTTTGACAGTCGTTACGGGTCGTCAGAAGCCCGAAAGTCTGACAACCAGTCTTACCAATGGGTATCGTATTAACCAGTAACTGGGTTGTGGAGGTCAGATAGGCAGTCGCTCCATGTAAAATACTGGTATTTAGCTGCATCCGGTTAGACTGGAAGCCGACCCCAACATAGTTGGGAAAAGGCTAGGCAGATGATGACTGTAACAAATAATCTGTCAGAGACAAACAGACAAATCGACAAACAGACAAAAATTCAAAAAATGGTAGAAATGTCATCTGTTAGTTACCTATGCTTTAACACCCCAACAGTTTTTTTTTTATATTTTCAATGTAGGTAACGCCTCGTCAACAGATTTATTATAATAATATGTATAGATTTTAAATAATCGCTGATTACTGTTGAGAAATGTAATAAGGCATACTCATAATGTTGCAATGTATTAGGATAATACCTATGTGCATAAATTGGAAGATTTTCTTGTTGTCGATAAGAGCAGTGACTTTATGAAAATGATTAAAATAAAAGAAATACATACAATTTATACGTATTTATTCCAAAATTTCCATAGATATTCTAGACTTAAGTGTCCACAGTTGGGGTGCGTGGACAGGAAACCTCCCCGAGTGCCCGTGGGCTGGAGTTCCCTTACGGATACGTCCGGGGGGAAGGCCAGTCTCCGGGACGGTGCACCCTGGGGTGCGGGCAATGGTTCCCCTTAGGCACGTGTGCCTAAGGGGTTTTGTTGCCCGTATGCCAATATCCTGTCGGAGGTACGCTCCAACGTGTGTCCCTCTGCTCTAAGCAGAGACGCACAGCGGCGGAGTAAGAGCGGGCTCGGTGTGCACTAACCCTGTCGCCGGGCAGGCAGGAGGAAGTCATTTCCTTCTGCCACCGTTAGTCTCGTAGCCCCGAAGATTGTTCAAGGTCATGTCTCTGACTTTTGACGGGGGTCGAGGGTCTTGGCTTAACCGCCCGGACCGCGAGGAAGAAAACCTCTATAAAAAATTACCCCAAACCTTCAAGCGGCGGCGCACCGTGAGGGAGGTTGGTAGCTTGATTAATGGGTAGCTAAATTAATCGCTAGTGCGAACCACAGTTTTGAGCCAGTGATAAAGTTTTTACTCGTGGGAACTAATATGGGACCAAAGAAAAACGATAGACGAGAAGAGGAGAGAGAGAGGAGTGATGCGGGGTCGGAGTCCGACGCCGCATCGGGAGTGAAGGGCGCGAAGGGCACTTTTAAGAGCCCGGAGTGCGTAGTGGTGGGGGCCGCTGGAAGGAAAAATGCTTTCCTGAAGCGGAACCTAAATCCGGGATATGCCCAGGAGTCTTCCTCGGACGGCGGTCTCCGCCCTCCGGATACGGAAGCCATTCAGGCGGAGCTGTACGAGGGGTACAGAGCGGCGAAGACCGCCCTCCGAGCGGAGATCTTGCGGGCCAGGGATCTGGCTCGCGAGGAGTCGCTGGAGACTCTAAACAGGGACCCATGGGGACGCCCTTATAAAATGGTGCGGGATAAATTCCGTCCATGGGCGCCCCCGCTGACGCAGAGTCTCCGGCCCCAGCTCGTGGAGGACGTGGTGAGCGCTCTGTTCCCTTCGCGAGGGGAACATACTCCCCCACCCATGGCTCCGCTTCCTGCGGTGCCCGTTGCGGACCACATCACCGACGACGACGACGATGCTCCGGAAGTGACCGAGGTAGAGTTGAGAGCGGCGGTACGTAGGCTGAGTGCCAAAAATGCCGCCCCAGGACCCGACGGCTTACCTGGAAGAGCCTGGGTTCTGGCCTTTGGGGCTCTCGGGCCTCGACTAGGGGGGCTCCTAAGCGCATGCTTGGAGAGGGGCCAGTTCCCACTTCGTTGGAAGACGGGGAAACTGGTCCTCATTAAGAAGCCGGGGCGCCCTGCGGACTCTCCGTCCGCTTACCGACCCATCGTGCTGCTCGACGAGGTGGGCAAGCTCTTTGAAAGAGTTATTGCAGACCGCCTCGTCGGGTGGCTGGTGCAGGAGGGGCCGGATTTGGCGGAGAGCCAGTTTGGTTTCCGCAGGGGGCGCTCTACGGTGGACGCCATCATGTGCGTGCGAGCCCTCACGACGGGGGATGCTGTGGCCCGGGGTGGGGTCGTCTTGGCGGTGTCACTAGACATCGCCAACGCCTTCAATACCCTGCCCTGGAGTTGCATCAGGGAGGCACTCCGGTATCACCGGATGCCGACCTACCTCTGTCGAGTGGTTGAGGCCTATTTGACGGATAGGGCCGTCATCTACCCCGGTCATCAGGGAGAGTGGAACCGGCGAGAGATGTCGTGCGGTGTCCCACAGGGATCGGTCCTGGGGCCGCATTTGTGGGACATCGGGTACGACTGGGTGCTGCGCGCCGACCTCCCTAGCGGCGTCAGCGTGGTATGTTACGCTGACGACACGCTGGTCCTGGCGCAGGGGAGGTCGCACCAGGCGGCGGCTGAATTAGCGACACGCGGGGTTGCGATAGTCGTTGCGAGGATCCGGCAGTTGGGACTCGAGGTGGCCCTGCACAAGTCCGAGGCCATGTGTTTTCATGGTCCTCGGAATGCGCCACCGTCGGGTTCCCAAATAACGGTAGGAGGGGTTCGCATTGGAGTCGAGTCGACGATGAAGTACCTGGGACTCGTCCTCGACAGCCGGTGGAACTTCGTGGAGCATTTCCGACGTTTGGCTCCCAGGCTGGAGCGGGCTGGGGCTGCCTTGAAGCGGCTCCTGCCCAATCTAGGTGGTCCAAACGCCTCCTGCCGGAGGCTTTACGCGGGGGTCGTGCGGTCCATGGCCCTTTACGGGGCACCGGTGTGGGCGCGTTCCCTGAGGCTGCGGCCAGTCCGCCGGTTGAACGCGTCCCAGAGGGTCATGGCCATTTGGCTAGTCCGGGGTTACCGCACGGTCTCCGGTGAGGCGGCGAGCCTCCTTGCAGGATTGCCGCCGTGGGATCTGGAGGCGAAAGTCCTCGCGCACGTGTGGGAGTGGCGCGAGGAGGCGAAACGCCGGGGCGTAACTCCGCTGCCGCGAGAAATCACGGTACAGCGGACAGAGCTCCGGCGGGATCTCATGGCGACATGGAGAGTGCGACTGTCGCAGCCCAGCGCTGGGCACGCCACAATTGCGGCGATAAGTCCCCTCTTTGAGGAGTGGTTAGAGAGGCGCCACGGCGTCCTCACCTTCCGCCTGACGCAGGTCCTTACCGGACACGGTTGTTTCGGGAGGTTCCTGTTTCGCATAAGGCGGGAGGAAACGCCCGGGTGTCACCATTGTGTGGGTCGCCCAGAGGACACGGTGGAGCATACAGTGGAGGTCTGCCCGGCTTGGGCAGAGCACCGCCGTGTTCTCACGGAGGCGATCGGCGGCGGCGATCTCTCGCGTCCGAGCCTGGTCCAGGCCATGGTGTGGAGCGAGAGTGCATGGGAGGCCGTCACCTCCTTCTGCGAAGCGGTAATGCTTGCGCAGGAGGAGGCGGAACGCGTGAGGGAGAGGCAGCCTCACGCCCTCAGTCGCCGCAGGACACGCCCTGGGCGGCGGGAATCGATAGCCGATTCCCAGCCACCGTAGGCGGGGGCTTGCGGACGGTGAGTAGTGGGTAGCTCGCCGTCCGGTGAGGACCAGGCCTGGGTCTACGGCGCGTTGTGTTCCACGCGCGCCTCAAAGAGATGTCAGCAAAAGATGGGGTCCAATAGGGCCGATGCCGCTGGGGTCGCGGGTTGTTTGAAGAAGATACCGTGGCTCTGGCATAGGCAACTGAAGGAACACGGGTAGGTTTTAGTCAGTAAAAGTCTGACACGCCCTTCCGCTCCACCCAGATCGGGAGAAGTTATTTGATGATTTCCCATCCACAAAAAAAAAAAAAAAGTGTCCACAGTTCACTGTATTAAATTGTTGAAATCAAGTGCACTCATTAGGACTTCTCCCACTCACTTGTTAAGGCATTTTTAACGCTGCTTTTGATGTAATGCTATGCTCCCGTATCTCGCGTTTCAGTATACCCCATAGATGCTCGATGGGGTTGAAATCTGGAGACTGCGCCGGCCTGTCCAGCAAGACAATGCTGTTATTTCTAAACCAAGCCATCGTGTTTGCTGATTTATGACATGGAGCATTATTTAGCTGGAATTTGACGCCGTCTAAGTTGGTGCCACCGAAAATGCGCACCAACGAAGGCATCAAGACAGTTTCTAGCACATTGATGTACTTTTCACTGTTCATGCGGCCTTCGCAAACAAATATTTCGCCAACCCCATCGGCAGCCATGCAGCCCCAGATCATAATGCTGCCGCCTCCGTGTTTGACGGTAGGTACCACACAATCTGGATGGTAGTCCTCGCCGACACGCAGCGTCATCGTCACACCCGTCGTTCCGAATACCTAAAAACATTTTTAAAAACACTCAATGGCGCCGATTCCCTTGTACAGATGCCAGCAGGTCAACCTACCCGAAACTGTCAGATTTTCTCAATCAACCTTGAACCCTTTAGCAATAAAGTCGAAAATCTATTAAAGAAATCTGACAGATTGTAGTAGCTTGATGTGCTGGCGTCTGTACATACACAAACTTATAAGATTTGGACCACAGATCTTTTAAAATCTGTGATTTGGACCAAAATGTTTTTGTTACATCGACTAGCTTACCCACTTTAATGCAAAAATTATTTTTACTGGCGAATTTTTATATTTTTTTTAATGCGATAACAGCGACTCTCTTTCCGAGCCAGATAAGTCTGTGGGACTGTAGAAATAATAATATAATAATAAACTGATCCCAAACTAAGCAGAGCTTGTACTATGGAAACCAGATAACTGATACGTATACATACACTACTTTTTTTGTAAATACATACTTATATAGATAATTACACCCAGACTCAGGACAAACAGAGATGTTCATGCACACAAATGTTTGTCCTGGATGGGAATCGAACCCACGTTCTGCGGCATGATAGGTGGTATCTTAACCAAGAACGCCAACTGGCCCGTCAAAGAAATAGAATGGTACCGAAGCGAATGCCCTTTGTCTAGGCCTATATGTTAGACCTGATGATGGTGCTGGAAGCTCGCCATAGGATTTCCTCAACTAATCAAGATAGCCTCCTTGTGTTTGGATTCGTTTGTTTTGTCTTGACAAAAGCTTAGTTAAGGTTTAAAGCCCAAGGTCTGATGACGGAGCCGGAAGGTAGCCACAGGAACTCCTCAATTAAACTAAATAGCCCTGATGTGTTTGGGCTCGTTAATTTTTGTCGTGATACTATAGCATAAGGTGTAGGAAGTCCATTGTCTAATAGAGGTGGAAATTGGCCACGGGAACTCTTAAACCTTGAAAGATAGCCATGGAGTGTTGGACTTGTTGGATTTTTCTTAATAAGTACCTTATAAGTGAAGGTGATAGAACAGATATTTAGTACTTTTTAATTTATTAAAAGCTTGTTTTTAAAAAGATCCTTCATTATAATTTATTAGCTTTGCCAGCGGCTTCGCCCGCGTGTATGTTGGAAATTATCCCACGGGAACCGTACATTTTCCGGGATAAAAAGTATCCTATGTGCTGTTCTAGACTATAATCTATCTCTGTGCTAAATTTCATCCAGATCCGTTCAGCCGTTCTGGTGTGATTGAGTAACAAACATCTTCACAAACTTTCACATTTATAATATTAGTAGGATAGTAGGATTAAAATATTCGTAGGATTAAACTTTATTTCATACATGATTTAGCCGCAGTAGCAATACATTTTAACTGAATCATTAGTAACACAATCACTTTGTCTTCGATAAAGATTTAGGCGGCTTACTGTTCCAGAGATCACCCAGCGCGATCTGCTACGTATAAGACTGCCGTCAAAAATACCACCTCCCGGTCTTGTTTTCACCATTACCGTATAAATTCGCCATTGCTTATTACTTTCCACTAAATAGACATCATATATATGGCCAAGGCTTAATTTACGACACTGTGGATAATCGTGTAACAACTTGTTGATTAGTTCTACAAGTTTGCGTGCGGCTGTCGCTTTGACTTTGCTTCCAACTTTAATTTTTTGCCCGCGGTGACACGGACACCAATGTTCTGCAATACCAACTGATGTGCAATTTCTTTTTGCTGATATAGGAAGAAAAAGACTTGATTTACTCATAACAGAACTATTAGTCCTTATTCTGATCATATTATCTTCTAGTGCCGCCAGATTCAGTAGATCTAAAAGTGTCTCATGGATATCATAAGGCGTGGTGAGCCGATGGACATTATGTTGGATGTTCTCAAAGGCTAGTTTATAACGTCGTCTAAACTCTTCAGGAAAAAGAATTCCCAGTAATGGCAAAACTCCTTCCAGCCGGCCTTGTTCTGTATGTACTATGTCCCCCCATCTCATTCCATGATCACTTAGCAATATAAGTATGGTTTTACTCAAATAATTATCTTGATCTAAATTAGTTAAAAAATTTAAATAAGACTCATCCATTATGTGTGGGTTATTAAGATTCTCGTGACTTATAGATTCTTCCCAAAACATACCAAACAATCTATTTACCTTTACATGTTGCGTTAACCCATATATATATTTTAAGAGAACTTTGTAATAATATTTAGAGCCCATGCACTGGTGATATTGGTAATATTGGTTTTTAAATATTTTTCTAGTTTCATAAATAAATGGCTCTAAATAGTAATCGGTCGGTATCTTCAACATGCGGTACTCATAGACCCCTAGTAGACCAGCAATACTGTCGGAGCCGAGTGCTGTGTGGTATTCTTTCTCTTTGAACTTATCCCAGATAAACGCATTGGTACACTTGTCTAAATTAAATATTTTACTACGAATACATTTTTGTTCTACATACTTGAATGAGAGTCCTGTTAATACGGGAAACAAGTTAGGATATGAGTTATCCCCTAACTTACCATAGCCAAGCAACTCAACAACACCTCGTTCCTTTAAGTAAAGTGACGTTAAAGGCATAGTACGATGAAAATTGAGTCGTGACATACTTTCCATTCCAAGTATGAGTACATTGTATGATTCTTTGCTATGCGACGCATTGGCCGTAATATCTTCATGGTAGTTGAATAAAAAGAAGTCATTGTAAATTACTTCTTCTGAGTGATAACATTCAATATGCACAAATTCGTGTTCCACATTTATGACTGTTAAAAATTTTTTGCAATCGCTATAAACAATATTATCTAGGTTTTTTGGTGCTGAAAAAAATTTGTAGCAACAATAAAAAGTATCTTCATTAAATACGTAGTAGGAGCCGAAAGCTTCACGCTCCACCCAAATATGTGACGCATTGGTTGTGACGAGAGGGACGACAGAAGAGCAGTTACGTATTTCAGGCGGTGCAGCCACTATATTTTTTATACTTTCACTAACTTCTGACAAACCAGCTATAGAACATCCTTCCGTACGTATCGTGTACAGTCCATTAGTAATAATTGCAAGTACTTCTTCTAAGACAGTTACTGAAATACAACACAAAACTGCTGAAATATGCATTGCAATTAAAATGCTTAGCTAACTAGGTATATTTAATCTTGGTACTCCCCGAACTGGCTGGCAGCTAAGCCGTGGTAAGCGCGGCGCATTTCAAAATATTTACTCATAGTTTCTAAACATTCTGATAAATTCAGTGGTCGGATGTTAAAACCGCGTCCACATCTATGAAATCATTATACTAACCTACTGACGTCTACTATTAAATAACTGTAAGGCCTAGAATAGTTTTCACTAAATGAGGAATAACCGCCCTTTCTTTCCTACCATTAATATAATGAAACTAGCTTCTGCCCGCGGCTTCGTCCACGTGGATGTCGGGAAATATCCCACAGGAACATACTACCGGAATTAAAAGTACCCTATGTGTTAATCCAGGTAAACAATCTCTTATCCGCACTGCTTGCTTTGCCTTATCCGAGGAGCGGCGCTCGGATTGATCAATGATTGCTGTAGGATAAATAATCCTAAAACCTAACAATAGTAACGGAATATATAACGGAACGGCAAATTACCTACTTGTATGCCAAATTTGAAGGCAACTTTAAAGCGAAGAAATAAATCCTCTTTATTCCCTATCCCGTCGGAATTTCGAAAAATATTGTTACCTAACTAAATTATTCAAATGACGATTTTACTTACATTGCTGTTTACAGGGATTTAAGACTATTTATTTTTGAGTTTATACTTAAAGTATCTCTTTATATACTACTTTAGAGGTTCTGCCCTCAGGTGCTAATACAACCAGACTGCTAGATGAGCTCACTCTCGAGCAGGCCACGTAAAACTGGCTGTGCGAGAAGCAGTCCCCTCTAAGATCATATCCCGCTGTTTTCAGTGACTGTCCCCGAGACTTATTAAATGTCATTGCGAAACATACCAATAGGGGGCCTTTTGAACTCGAATGGGTACTCCGACGGTACGAGTATTAGTGGTGTCTGCGTACACCGATTCACCTTGAGCACAGCAATACAATGGCGGGGCCTCTACCACGTTTTGATATGATTTTTTCCCCCTTCTCTAATCATTATTCGATAAGAGTAAAAACTGACAGCGGAGACAGTTTTTTTAAGAGGCGTTTTTTTATAGGATCGTGTTGTGATAAGAAAATTGAATATCCATCCTCACCGCAACAAATAATAAAGGATATTGTAGGGTGCCATATGATCGGTGAAGCTCATTGATTCGCCGCAGATTTTGCCTGTGACTTTCAAGTATTATGTCACGGTGTTCGAACTGTTGAGCAGCCATCACTAAAGCAACTTCATTCGTTGTGGGTGCGTTGAAACAGCCTCTGTGTTCCTGAGGTGGTTTTTTTTCTGCATAGATGACAACTTTAAATGAATCTCAAGAAGCAGGTACTTTATCCAAGGTTGTTTTCTAATATTTTATGTAAGGATTAACTTCATGTAGTATTTTCTGAAGTTGTTTAGCTAAGCCTGGTTTAACATCTGGAGAATTGGAGCACCTCAAATTCACTTCTCTATCATCACCACGCCATCTGACAGGACAGATGGCGTGGTTGGTTAAGATACCGCCTATCATGCCATAGGTCGTGGGTTCGATTCCCATCCAGGACAAACATTTGTGTGCATAAACATGTCTGGGTGTAATTATGTATATAAGTATTTACAAAAAAAGTATTATATGTAGTATATAAGTTATCTAGTTTCCATAGTACAAGCTCTGCTTAGTTTGGGATCAGATGAACGTGTGTGAAAATGTCCCAGGATATTATTATTATCTCCTTTATTTATTTTTTAAACTTATTTTATTACATTTTTAAATATTTTTATAAAAACATTTAAAAAAACATTTAAAAATATAAAAAATAGTGATCCGCCGGTAGCGGGTGCAGGGTCCAAGCTACCGGTGGTTAGGGCCCCAGAGACAGGAACCTCCTCACAATACGCGCCGTATCAAGGAGGACTGCCTTCTGAATCAGGCCCTTCACCCAGCCACCCAACGAGAGCCTCTTGAGATGTTGGTCGAGGCTCTTAGCGATAAGGCCATTGACCGTAACGACTATCGGCACAATGATTGCCGAGTCCACATTCCACATAGCGACAACCTCGTGGGCTAAGTCGAGATACTTCAATTGTTTCTCCTTCTCAGCCTTCACGAGGTTCTCGTCATGTGGGATAGTGACATCGATTATCATTGTGCGGCGCACTGATCGATCTATTACCACTATATCAGGCTTATTGGCTACAATAGTCCTGTCAGTGATAATAGATCGATCCCAGTATAACGTGACATGGTCATTCTCGAGAACTGGGTCGGGCACATACCTGTAATACGGTACCTCAGAGTCCACAAGGCCGTATTTCAGAGCAAGTTGCTGATGGATAATCCTGGCCACTTGGTTATGCCTGTGCAAATACTCGCCGTTAGCTAAACGAGAACACCCAGAAGTAATATGTCTGATAGACTCACCGGGACAATGGCATGCCCGACATATGTCGATCGTCCCGTCTTTCATTATATACTTCCGGTAGTTATTCGTTAGCATAACTTCATCCATAATCGCACAGACTGAACCTTCGGTTTCCCCAAAGAGGTCACCGAAGCGTAGCCAGGCCACGGACGCTAAGAAATCTACGTCGGGCCCATGAAGGGCCCGGAAAAAGCGTCCGTGAAGCTCCTTGCTTTGCCATACTTCCTTGCGGTCGTTGGTACTAAGCACCACAGGTTTGCGCCAGTTCTCTTTAGCCAAGGATAACGGGGTGAGTCCCTTGTCCACTGCAACCACATCTCGGTGCATACCCACGTTAGCCTTGAGAAAGTATTCTCTGAGACTGCACACCTCGCGGTTGTGGAGGGTCTTAGCATTTAAAAAGCCTCGACCCCCACACTTCCGCGGGATGTACAGCCTCATGACAGACGAACGTGGGTGATGCATCTGGTTTGCAGTCAGCAGTGACCGGACTCTCCTATCCAGGGCATCTAGTTCCGTCTGGGTCCACTTTAGTATGCCAAAGGAGTACATCAGGACCGGCATGACCCAACCGTTAAAGGCGCGCACCTTGTTGCCGCCTGACAAAGAACTATTAAGTATCTTTTTCAGGCGACCGAAGAAGCGCTCCTGCAACGATTGTTTCATGTCAGCCCCGTTAATGCCTAACCCCTCTGACATACCCAGGTATTTGTAGGTATCAGTTGCGGAGAGTGATCTCAGGTTTATAGAATCTGAGAGTTGTAGTCCCTCAGATTCCACAATCCCGCCCCGCCTTACATGCATGACTGCACATTTATCAACACCAAATTCCATCCTGATGGAATCACTAAAAGTTTTAGTTACTTTTAGTGACTCCAGCAGTTGCAATTTGTTGGTGGCAAACAGTTTCAAATCATCCATATAAAGCAGGTGGGATATTACCTGACCCCCTCTCCGCAAAGAACAGCCCAGCCCTGTACCCTCCAGCAGAGTGCTAAGAGGGTTCAAGGCTAAACAAAACCACAGTGGACTCAGACTGTCGCCCTGGAATATTCCCCGCTTAATCCTAATAGGTTCGTCGCTCCCCCGAATTTGTCGACATCCTGGATAGCGAAGGACCGTCCTCCACTGCCCCATACATGTCGTTAGGAAGGTGCTCAGAGTTGTATCAATTTTGTACAACTCTAACACCCTCAAGAGCCATGTATGGGGCACCGAATCAAAGGCCTTCTTATAGTCTATCCAACATGTCGACAAATCCTTTCGGGATCGACGGACCTGTTGGCTTATGGCCATGTCAATGAGGAGTTATTATTATTATTATTATGTTTATTCATATTTTTTTCTTATAAAATACATTTTAAATCATTTTTTTTAATATGTAAAAAACATTTAAAAATATATAAAATAGTAGTCCGCCGGTGTCGGGAGCAAGGTCCAAGTTACCGGTGGTTAGGGCTGCAGAGATAGGAACCTCCTCACGATGCGAGCCGTATCAAGGAGTACCTACTGCTTTCTGAATCTGGCCTTTGATCCAACCGTCTAACGAGAGCTTTGAGAGATGTTGCTCGAGGCTTTCGGCCATCAGGCCATTGGCCGTTACGACAATAGGCACAATGACAGCCGAGCTCATATTCCACATGTAAACAACCTCGTGTGCTAAGTCGAGATATTTTATTTGTTTCTCTTTCAGCTTTCATGAAGTTCTGGAATGGTAACATCGGCTATCATTGCGCGGCGCGCTAATCGATCTATCACCACTATGTCAGGCTTATTGGCGACAAATAGTCCTGTCAGTAATGGGGTGAATATTTGACCTTTTAACCGCCGTCATTACCTTCCGCCAAAAGTTGATGAAGGAGAATATCGTTAATGAAATATTTCATCAATTCCCAGAATCTGCTTAAGGACCAGAATCAGGTAATTGCTGAAATATTTCATTAAATATATTCTCTTTCATCAACTTTTGGCGGAAGGTAATGACGGCGGTTAAAAGGTCAAATATTCACCCAATGACACCCCAATCCCAGTACAACGTCACATGGTCATTTTCGAGAACTGGGTCGGGCACATACTTATAATACGATACCTCAGATTCCACAAGTTTATATTTCAAAACAAGTTGCTGGTGAATAATCCTGGCCACTTGGATATGCCTGTGCAAGTACTAGCCAGACGAGAACAACCAGAGATAATATATGTCTGATGGATTCACCCGGACGGTGACATGCCCGATACACTTCAACCGCCCCGTCCGTCATAATATGTTTCCGGTAGTTATTCGTTAAGATAACTTATTATTATTTATTTTTAACATTTCTGACCCTGGGGTCCCGGACCTTTGGAAGGCGTACGAGGAGCCGAAGCCAACTCGCAGAGGCCTCTTAAATAGCTAATTTTAAATGATAAGGAGGCACCAACCGACGATTATCCCTGTATGCACTACGGAAGTGCACCCAAGGACAACCCCCGGATGGTGCAGGACTATTGTTGTACGTGGAAACAAAACATATTGGGCTATGGGTCTGGGTGGCTAAAGTGGATTGGGTAACTTGAATTATGGAAGAACTATATCCCCTGCCTGACCAATGTTATATGTTATACACGGATAAAATGGCAGGGGGTGACTTGCACACTCAATAATGGGCCCCCGGAAACGGCCGCTAGCACATAGTGACGTAGCGACAAGGGGGTAACGCTTCCTGAGTTTAGTTAGTATGTGGTGATCGATAAATCCTGCCGAAACTCGATAACGAATGCACTGAGTAACGAAAGTCATAAAAGATATTGAAATAAAACAACAAAAATAACAAATGCACTGAGTAACCAAGAGCATAAAAGATATTGAAATAAAACAACAAAAATGCAACAAAATTTATTTATTTGTTATTCTGTGAGTCTTACAAGAACATTATCTAAAAGTGAACCCGGAGCTGATAATGTGTTTTGGTGTCTTGCCTACCCCATATACCAGATCACTGTCATGACATGACAGCAACAGCCCAGAGTTCTGTTCCCCACAATACAGCTGCAGTAATATGACAGTATGTCTTTCAAAGGATCATTTGTAGGTTAGCTTTCATATAAAATATAGGTCACGTAGTATATTCTTTCGCTGATATGCCTTGATCTTATTCGGCCTCTTAAAACTTGAGGCCTTGAGCCCCCTAGATGATTTACTCTTTCAAGATCCGGGCACACTTCGATATCGTATACACCATTTGCTCTAATATGCTCTCCGTATTATGACCGGGCTTGTTTAACCTGATACCTCAATTGTTAACCATCGTGCTAGGATAGTGAGTAGAACAGCAGGCAATGAAGTCTTTGCGTGGCTACACCGCAGTTTATGCATCGCATGATGGATTGATTGCAAGTCAAGTCTGTGTCGAGTAGCGAGAGGTCAGTAGGTAGGTAAGCACACACAATAAGTCCAATAAACGAGCAAGGGTCAATGAAAATCCAAAAAAAGAAAAAACCACGAACAAGCAATCGGCAGAGCGATCAAACGGCGACGTCTGGCTGACGTTGGTTTTCTTTTTTTCATAGAGATGGGATTGAACTTCAAAGTGTAGAAACTCTTCGTGGTCAAAGGTTTCTGTCCGGTGAAGAAGCAGTCGACACTTTCAAATCAGCCATGTTGAACACCGCCACTTTGGAGTAGAATAAATGTTTTATTACCTGATTCGAGCGAATGGAAAAACTACGTGGTGAATACTTTGAAAAACAATAAAAAGTACTATAAGTTTGTAGTTGATAATTTATTTTTTTTCTTAAAAAAGTAGATTGATAGATGAAGGGCGGGCGTTTTGGGGGACTGTTTTATGTAATTTTGACGTTCGAAAAGTGCTGATTCTCAGCCTAGTTTGAATAAATGACTTTTGATTTTGATGATTGGTATACAATCTTTTTGTTTTTGGAAACATATAAGTACTGGCTGACTTTAAAAATAGAAACTTTTCGATTGTGTTTTGTTTACATTAAAATAAAAGCTAATTATTTTTTCCCGATTTCATCTGTTTTCGTTGCTTGATAAATTTGGTATTTATCTCACTTTTTATCATTTTGACATAATTTTTGAAAAAATTTAGGGGTGAGTCATTTTTTATGTCATGGAGCGACGCCATTTGATGCTGATGAAATGCGGAGAGCTGTAGGACTGCTACACGGTGGAATAAATCAGTCCCAGGTATCTCCACATTTTGGTGTCAATAGGAGCGTGGTTTGTTGTCTTTGGCTACAGGGGATCCTGCTGAGCAGCATCCAGGACGTGAAAGGAGTACAACTGCTCGACAGGACCGATACATACAACTGACTGAAAGACGTTAGCCGATGTTAACCGCCCGGGAGATTTTGTTAGCCACCAAACCGTGAGAAATAGGCTGCATGAATACGGCCTACGAGCACGAAGTCCAATTAGGTGCCCACCTATACGCCATGGAAATCGCGCCCGTCGAAACGAATGATGTAAGGAACACTTTACATGGACCCAGGAGCAATGGCATAAAATTTGATTTTGCGATGAGTCCCGGTTTGGATTTAGGCCTCATACGAGAAGGGTTAGAGTGTATTGCGTCGTCTCGGAAATGCTGAACGGCTGATATGCGTCCAGGAAGTGCACCCATACAGTGGCTCCACATTGATAGTATGGGCGGTTATTATGAAGAACAGACCAACTGAGCTCGTTTTTGCAGATAATAATAATAATAACAATAACCCCACCGCTGTCGTCGACGTCGGACGAAACAGTTCCGGGCCCCTATCGTAGTGAAAGAATTACAGTAGCACGTGTAAATATTTTTAGTTCTTATATAAACAATTAAATAAAAACAAAGGTCTAGGCGTGTACAAGTTAAGTCAGTGGGGCGTGTGGTAGTGTTAGTATTTAGTGTGGTGTGTGATGTATGGCAATAATAATATGAACGCTGAAAGTTATGTTGAAGATGTCCTCGGGCCTTATGTCCACCCATTTACACAAAGTCTTGGCTCAGATTTTACGCTGATGGTTGACAATGCGCGTTCGCACACAGCTTGGAGTTCCAGAGAGTACTTGGCAATGGAAAACATCCGGGTATTGCCGTGGCCTACACAATCGCCAGACCTCAACCCCATCGAGTACGCATGGGACATGCTCCAGAGACATGTTCTAGAGAACCTGGACAGAGTGTTGAGAACCCAACAACTAAAAGACTTGTTAAAATTACATACTTAGAGAATTGTGTTTTAGATTTTATGTATTTTTATATTCTCTCTTATTCTTACACACGGTGTCTACTTCTCTTTTTATCCTCTGTCCTATCGCAGGTAGGTATGCTGGAAGAGATTTCTTTAGAAATAAGCATCACCTTTGTACGTAATCTTTTGTTCCTTTATTCTTGTCTGTTTATTTGTGTGTACATAAATGGTTAAATATAATAAATAAATAAATAAAATTAAGTAGAATGTGCCAATAGCTTTATTGTTAAATTAATGTGTACAACACAGGTTACGCACGATGGCTATTATTAATATACTGTCTCATGTCGTGGGTTTTAGAAATTTTTTATTTGAAGTTTTTCATATCACAATTTCCGTCGTGGGTTTAATTTTTTTTTCTTGAAAACATCTTTTCGCTCGGTATACTGGTGGTAAGTTCAATATTTCTGACCGACAAAAGCATGTAAGATTTCAACCGCTATTTTTTTTTCGCATTTTTTTTGCTAAGATCATGCTCAGGAATGAGACTTGTACAAAGCAAAAAACCGTTTCAAAATCGGCCTAGCCGTTTTCGAGAAAAATGGTAACAGGCACACATACAAACACCTCATACCCCTAATGCGTAGAATGTATATATATTGGACATGTCTTGAGTTATAAATATCTGCGTACTCAGTTCAGTTCAGAAGAAAGTGGTACTTACCTCGTTGTGATAAAAAATATCTGACATCACTTTGGCAGCGGGCAGTTGTTTTCTTCTTTAACGTAAATTACCATGTGTTGAGCACACTATTCTAGACCGGTTATTTAAAAATAAAATCTTTTTCATAGAATACTTATTAAATAGGTACCAATACCTACCTGCGCGGTCAAAATGCATGGTAGTGTTTTTTTTTAATAACCGACCAGTAAATTTTACTCTGAGGGGTCTACAACCATGTGCTGAATACAGGGCACCAGTTTGCGCGTCGATGTTTATACCCTGTATACGCTCAGCAAGCAGCTTAGCGTGAGGAGCCGACGTCTACGTGAAGATAGCCTAATAGACGTCCATCAACAACTTTCTTCTCTAAAGAATTCTTTGCACAATGACTTAATTATTTCTCCAAAGAAATAGTCTGATCTTTGTTTTTTCCGGTAACTTACATTACTTATGTAAGTAGTAGCCTGGACTGGACTTGGTACATCGAGCACATAGGCGGAATAGGAATATATAATTATAAACAACAACAAGTTAACATTTATTAAAAAAAAATAAGGTGTCATTTCTTCTTATTTTTAACAATTTAATTATCCACACCATACAAATATTTACAGAAATGTAAGGTAATACTAAGTCATAATATATTACATCTAGGTACCTAGGTATATATATACACAACAATATGTATTTTTGATATTGTAAACAGTTACATACCTATAATTAAATAATTATAGTTACCTTTATCGTTTTAAAATACCTACCTAAGCGTTTATTGAATATCGCAGGATGTACTTATACTTTCACAGCAATTAATATACACAAATTTATATATTTGTGATATGTGATTATTCTCAAATCTACTTTAGGCTAGGTGCGACTGAGCGGAAAATAGCCGCGAGTTTTTGCGGACGTAATTCTACTTATCGTAGTAACATCACAGACCTGCAGCCAAGTGTTTTTCCACCCAGTAATGGTACTTTCTGAGCATTTTAACATACCACCTAGGAAAGTACTTGAGAGTAATGGAATTAGGGACTAAGTACTCACACTTATTTAGCTCTATTCAGCTTATGCCAATAGAAAACAACGATTTTGTATGGAGACGCGTACGCATCCGATCAGCTTTCCGCGTCTATTCAGCTTTCGCGGCAAATAAGTATAAAATGAGGACACATAAAACACATACAATGATAACACATTTGTCCTCATTTTATACTTGTAACAGCGCTGAACGCGGCAGAATAGCGCTGAACTCTCTCTATACACAGTCTGGCCATAAATACTGTTACAATTAAAAATAAGAAAGATATCACATTTGAATTTGGAATCTGTCATTTTTATACGATTGCTCATTGAGTTTTCTAATTTTGGCGCCAATACATTGTACAATATTTTGCGATATTAAAATGGAGTGGGGCGATAAAGAGAACCGAATCGCTGTGATTGCATTACACAAAGTTGGTATGGAACCAAATGCAATTTTTAAAACTCTCCGTACGCTTGGTATTAGTGAAATGTTTGTGTACCGGGCTATTAATAGGTACAATGAGACCTCCTCTGTTTGTGACAGAAAAAGATCTGGCCGTCCACGTAGTGTTCGAACGAAAAAGGTGGTGAAAGCAGTAAGGGAAATAATTCGAAGAAATCCTGTCCGAAAGCAAAAGATTTTATCTCGGGAGATGAAGATAGCACCCAGAACCATGTCGCGTATTTTAAAAGATGATTTAGGACTTGCAGCCTATAAGAGACGCACTGGTCATTTTTGTAACTGATAATTTAAAAAAGAATAGGTTGGTAAAATCGAAACAACTACTGAAGCGGTACGCAAAGGGAGGTCACAGAAAAATTTTGTTTACGGATGAGAAAATCTTTACAATTGAGCAAAATTTTAACAAACAAAATGACCGTATTTATACTCAAAGCTCTAAGGAAGCTATGAAGGAGTGACTGGGCCATATTTTTGTGTAAAATGTATCAAAACATCGGCACAAGTGTATCAAGATACCATTCTTGAGAAGGTAGTTAAGCCCCTTAACTACACCATGTTCAATAACCAAGTATGGTCCTTCCAACAAGACTCGGCGCCGGGTCGTAAAGCTCGGTCCACGCAGTCTTGGTTGGAAGTGAACGTTTCGGACTTCATCAGAGCTGAAGACTGGCCGTCGTCTAGTCCCGATCTTAATCCGCTGGATTATGATTTATGGTCAGTTTTAGAGAGTACGGCTTGCTCTAAACACCATGATAATTTGGAGTCCCTAAAACGATTCATACGATTGGCAGTAAAGAATTTCCCCATGGAAAGAGTGCGTGCTTCTATTGATAACTGGCCTCAACGTTTAAAGGACTGTATTGCAGCCAATGGAGACCACTTCGAATAAGCTTTTTTATATTTTAAATTGTTTTATATTTATGTATTAAACTAACACACTGTAAAAGTAATACATATTATTTGCAATAAATTTTTTTTTTCTTCGTGACAATATTTATGGCAAGACTAGGTATAGAGTGCAGCGCTATTCTGCCGCGTTCAGCGCTGTTCCGCTGCATTCAGCGTCGAACGCAGCAAAACAGCGCTGTACACGGATGGTTCTCAACAAGTTGCGATCTGCATAGTTCCTGCATAGATTTGATTTATTATTACGTAATCATTATGCACGCAAGGATTGAGAGGGTTCGGACTTATTTTAAAGTTAAGTTAAAATTATAATTATTTATTTTTTACGAAATAAAAGCGATAGAAGCGTTTCAGTGGAGATAAAACGCTATTACGGCTTTTCACATTCTTACGACGCTGTACGCGGCTGATAGAAGCGGAACTGTATCAGTGCGACCAAAATCGTTTAGCGAAACGTGAATGGAGCTGAATAAGTGTGAGTAGTCTCTTAAGAGCACATTTCGCCGTTTCCGTTTCCGCACAACTTTTCTCCTAGCCTAGATTTCCTATAATTCGCTTTGGCACCTTGTTTTATTGTTCTGATAAACTTATAAAATAATTTAATATTCCTTTCTCTCTTTCTCTTATCAGGACTGTAGTTCAATGTGCCTACCATATGAAAATATTTATGTATCTAATTATGATTTAAGATCAATCTAGGGCTTTTAGAAAACATTTGCTATTTTACCAGATGCCAACAAAGCATTTAGATAGGTCTACAATTTTAACTTATCGTCGCCTATAAATCTGATTCTGTCAAGATGAAAATACAATATTGACTACATAAAACAAACAAATGAATGACCATAGCATATCATATCAACTCCGCAACATTCAAACATCATCTCCGTTCTAACTTTTGGGTTCAGCGTCAAAGTGTCGTCACCGCTTCGGTTTCCTAAGAAAGTGGTGAACGGTCACCACGCCGACGCGGACGGTCAAACAATATCGGCAAATCGTTTTTTGACACACGACTCGAGCGTTTACTATAGTTTGACCAAGACCGCTGTACCACGCCTTAGGAATGCGCGGCGACGCGAGGTGCAGCGCTGGCAAATGAGTGGTGGGACGCCGTGAGCGTTGACGAATGAGCGGCCTGCACTGCCCCCCGTCACGCCGCGCACATACCTACGGCGCGGTATAGCGGTCTTGGTCAAACTATAGTCGACCCTGTAACCATAATAAAAAGAGGTCATAAGGAAAAGAGACGTATCTGACATTTTTTTCGAAATAGAGTTATTTACATATTCGGAATCAGCAAAAAAGACGCATCTACCAGTATTTTTTAAATTGGCATAAACTTAACGAAAACCTAATAATTCTTACTATTAAAAGACGCATCTGCCTGGTATCTTGTATTTTAAACAGGACAAAAGAGTTTTTTTACATTTCAATATTTCTGTAGATACCTACGTCCTTTTTACTTATGGCGGCAGAATATATTCAATATACTGTGCATGTAACCTCAACTACGAGAACGCATCGTCAACTATGGACCCTACCCTTTCGCTAATTTGCGACAACGTCGACATTTCTCAAAAAATATAATTTTACAGGGAGAGCAATTTTATAGTTTTAAGTTAAAATTATACTACAATCGTTGATTTTTTAGGTTAACATATTTAGATAAAAACATAGTGTGGTTAATATAGTTTTCTGTTAAAATATTAAATCTTACGAATAAAGTACACACGACATACTGCGCAATTTTTTCAACACAAATGTATTATTTACTAAAAAATCATCAATTTTGAGATATACAGGGTGTCCGGTTCGATACGGTCCAAACGAAAACCATCGATGGACTGCCCCACGGGCTATCCAAAAAACCCCCATGTATGTTCCGCGAAAATTTTTTTTGTCATTAATTGGGATTTTCGCAAAAATAACTGAAAATATTTTTTTGTGACTAAACTATCATGACTTGAATCACCATCATTTTTGTGGTAATGTACCATTATGTGCTTTGTCAAGGTAAATTATTAAGTTAGAAATCGAAGCATAACTTTCGCCACAAAAAAAAAATTGAATCCATTTTTTTTATTTAGTAAAAAAATCAATCTTCTTTCAAATTGAAACCCTTTTTATTCTTAAAGCCTTTACCGTAGACAAACGAAACTTTGTAGAAGAACCAGTAAAACACAGAAGTTTTTAAGGTAAGAACAGATTTTTTTTATGTAATTTTTTTTAAATAACTTTATCTGAAGTTGATAGTCAAGTATGGTCTAAATAAAAAAAATGGATTCATTTTTTTTTATGGCGAAAGTTATGCTTCGATTTATAACTTAATAATTTACCTTGGTAAAGCACATAATGGTATGTACATTACCACAAAAATTATGGTGATTCAAGTCATGATTTTAGTCACAAAAAAAATATTTTCAATTATTTTTGGGAAAATCTCAATTAATGACAAAAAAAAATTTTTCTCGAAAACTATCAATTTTCGCGGAACATACATGGGGGTTTTTTGGATAGCCCGTGGGGCACTCCATCGATGGTTTTCGCTTGGACCGTATTGAACCGGACACCCTGTATGTCGACCTTGTACCAAATGAGATATTTCTTAGTTTCACAACAGCGCGTAGCCCCTGAGTCGCGGGGGCGACAAGAAATATGCGGGCAGTACTTAGTTGGTTTTGAGTGGCCCCAAAACTGCGAGCCATTGCATCAGCGCCGCGTCGAATTTCCTACAACTTTACTGGTCTGAAGTGTTTGACGCATTAGTATTACGACAGCAACGCATACCTACCTAGTCGACGCGCTGCCAATTTCTTTCACTTGTTTTTTGATTACCTATTTCTACACTTTACTTTGAGTCGAGTCGTTAAGGTGTGCGATGGCCTTAACACAAACATTGAAGTTTACCGATGTTTCATATTTAATAAGTACTCATATGAATATAGGTACAAGTACCTACACAAGTAACTTCTAACCGCGTAACTTCAGTTTGCCTAAATTACGCGAATAGAAAAACTTCGGAAGGTGAAGGGCGTGATATCAGAACGTTACATAGAGAGATATGTCATTGTTAGGTATCAGATATGTCCTACAATAAACCAAAGCTGTAGATTTTAAAAGCAACGTACAACAGACCAGGTATATATGTGTATATATACGTACCTGGTCTGTTGAAGACATTATACGTACCTACAGCTATAGAGATAGATATTAATTCGTATATATTATAGTGTAGGTAGTTATGTACTACAGTCGTCTAAAAAGTATAAGCACAGTATATAAAAATCATTTAGACTGTGGTATAAGTATAACGTTCCAGGTCAAACATTCTTTGCATCATTGGGCCCGGATTTTTTCATGAATTTCTTTCTAAGTAACTAAAATATTTGATCTCATACAGCTAAAAATAGACATGCTATTAACGTTTCGTTGAAACAACTCTTGGTAATATCACAGCTTTTTAACATGATTTGGATTGTGATCACATTGCAATTGGTAGACCTACCGACAGTAGCAATACAATTTGAGTTGGTAGTGGTGCACGCAGTGGCTCTGGTCTCCGTACAGGTTGAGGCGGCTAATGGTGCCAGCCAGCTGCCAGCGCTTGTTACGCTGGCGCAGTGTGCCCTCGAACACGCCGTCGCCCGGCGTGGTGCGCACCACCGCCATGAACTCGCGCCACCCCACCTCCTTCTCTCCCGGCTCCCCCGCCATCATCTCTGTTACGTCCAGTACTTCGGCAAGTGTCAGCTCTGCACATTGCCGGTACCCCTTCAAATATTCATTTACATGTTTCACTAGTTGCCCGGCTGCGTCACGAGCGTTAAAGCTCTTTGGTGGTATTTTTATACCTTTGTGGCAAGTACACCAATGGTCGTCGATCCCAGCCGTCTTACAAGTTCGATTTCTGGGTATCGGCAGAAACAGACTCATACTTCTACTTTGAGAGTCAGATGATTCCGTTCGTTGTTTTATATTTTTATTATTTATTACTTCCAAATCGATCAAGTCGGATAGTGTCGCATATATGTCGTACGGTGTCGTCAGACGCCTGCTGTTTTCTTGCAAATTATCGTAAGCTAAATTGTAATTGTTTTGAAATGATGGTGGCAGCAATATATGAACAAAAGGCAGTCGTTCTTCTAATCGGCCTTGTTTAGTATATCTTATTGCACCCCACCTTATTCCATGATCACTTAATAGTATTAGAACAGTTTTATCTAAATAATTATTAGTATCAAGTCTTTTCAAAAATCTTTCGTAACTATCGTCCATAGCCATCGGGTAGGTTAAGTAATCATGACTCATTGACACCTCCCAAAAAAACCCAAACAGTTTAGAAGATTGTAAAGTTGATGTTAAATCTTGAATATAGTCCAAAAGTACCTTGTAAAAGTATTTGTTGCCCATACAGATATATGAATTAAAATCCTTGGTATTGCCCACGTTAACTTCTGCTTCATGTATAAAAGTTCTAATGTAGTAATCAGTTGGTGTTTTGATAAACCCGTTTTTTGCAAAATTAAAAGTACCCAATTTTGCACTATCTTCACCCAGAGCTGTATAAAATCCAGCTTCTCTAAACCACTGCCAGACAAACGGACAGTTGTCAAAACTGGCATCATAACGCGGCCAACAAGTTCTCTTCAAGTCGGTGTCTTTGATGCCGAGCAGCATAGGAGTTAAGTTAGGAAATGTATTGTCACCCACTTTGTTGTAACCTAGTAATTCAATAGCACCTTTCTCTTTAAGGTAAGCCACAGTTTTTGGCATGGTTCTATGAAAATTTAATCTTGAAATGGCGTCAATACCCATCACAATAACATTGTAAGATGTTTCGTTAGATTTGTTTTTCGGCTTAGGGATTGTTTTTTTGCGTGCAAATAGATAGTACTGTTGGTAGACCTGTTTATTATTATATTCGCAAGTGACCATCACAAATTCGTGCTTTACTCTGATACTATCAGAGAAATTCAGACAATCTTTGTATTCAACTCTGTCATCTACAAATTTCGAAAAAATATTATTGATCGCCTTCGGTCTGTAAAATGATTTGTAACAACACGAGATATTTTCATCTTTAGGTACGTTATGATACTGTAACAGTTTAGTATCAATCCAAATATGTGTTTCATTACGTTGCAGAAGAGAATAGTTCGCATTGGGGCAGCTTTTTAACTTTGTTGGAGGTTGATTGAACTGTTTCATAGTTTCGTCTAAGGCTATCAAGCTGGGTATCGTACAACCTTCTGTTTTGATTGTGAAACTTGCTTCGGGCTCAATTTCGTAACGGTGAAAATCTAAGGGCGAAATGGGTTGTTCATTATTGACGAGAAATATCTCTGTGCGATTGGTGATGGAAATAATAATGAAACTGCTGCCGAACACCATTGCGACTAGGAAGAGATATCTTAACCGCACCGGAACCGAGGGCAGCCTACTGCTCCCCTTCACCAGCTGGGCCATGCTGAAACAAATAGTTATTAGAAGCATACGAAGCTTATACATAGTTTGTCTGCCTAAAAGCTTCTTTAGCAAAACACCCGTGCATGTGCTGCCAACACTTGTAGAAGTATTTTTAGACATGTTCATGTATAAATAGAACGCATTGCCCTCTTCGCCCCAACACACCTCGTGTTGTGTTAAAGAAGCAGAGATTGCTTGTGTATATAATTGTCTGCCCCAGCCTGCCCAAAACCTTCGTTAGTGCAACCCCGAAGTAAGTGTTGGCATGAAGATGCATTTGTAAGCAATCCTGTAGTAGGTCATTATCATGAACAATTTTTATTTTGGGACAAAGTGGGAAATCGCGAAAAACAATAGCGTTTCCATACATTTACATAAGTACATACATTTATGTTTACGTAGCTCGGCAAAATGTGTGAGGCAGATTTTTTTTTCATAATAAAGAGTTTAATAACATTTTTCAGGGTTTTGAGTATTTCAGTTACAACTTGTACCTAAAGGTCTCGTTTTACCTTTTAATGTAGGTACAGAAAGTCCAAAAAAGTATTTTTTTTTTAACTTGTAACCTATTCAAAGGACAAGGTAGCAGACAAACATGAGTAAAAAGGTGTGGGGGAGACCTTTGCCCACCAGTGGCTTAGCAGGTTAGAAAAAAAAAAAAAAAACAAAATATTACTAAACCTAGTGAGACAAGTTTTCCCCTTGTTAACTACGAAAACAAGCAGGTCTACGTTCCAGTAAGTAGTCATATTTTTTACGAACTTCAGTGTTTAAAACAGGATGTTTAATTAAATAAGGCAGTACCTACATATCTAATTTGTTGTGAATAATATAAATTAACGTGAATCGCTCTTGCATGGATTAAAATAACTTAATAATTTTTTTCAACTTACAGGAATGGTATCAGGAAACTTTGAGTTATGGAATTCATTGTATCAAAATATTTTCATATTATCTAAATCATTAACTTCGGAATTTCGAGTGCTGTATTGTAACATAACTGAGCCAGTTTCGGTTGAAAATAACTTATTCACTTACCTTGGAAGAAGTTGACTTAACGTCGGATAAACACGAAGTGACAAAAACATTGGAAACTGATGTTACAACAACACAAGAAGTGTAATCGGTTGGGCATTTTTTAACTTAAAACAATATTTACGTTCACACTGATTGAATCGAATATGTTTTGACATTAAGCGTCAGCGGGGCTTGTGTATATAAGTACATGTTTCATTATAAGTGACTGAGATTTGCAGTTGGCCGCGTTTGTACGGGAGCGATAGTGACGCCCGGGGGATGTTGTGCCCGGATTCAATACTGACTGAAAACGTCTCAGTATGAAGTTCGTCCTAATGGTTGCCTTATGAAACATGTAAGCAAGATAGCACTAGTTAGCCGAGTATCGCGCAGGGAGACGGAATATAGGGGTCAGGGCGGAGGCTGCGCGCATGCGCCCTCAGACGTGATGGAGCTTTGTAACTCTTGACAGTCCAGCAGAACTCGCTCCGGACGCTATTCATGTGTACATCAAAAGAGAACTATTAATTAGTGCTACCCACATATTTTAATGTGATTTTTAGCAACTACATGATATGATATAAATCTGATTAAACACAATACTGTTCCTCTAATGTTTCTGGTATTATTCTGGAAATATCATACAAATATTCCGATATTCTAGAGACATTGGAAAGTTGAATAGTGACCCGTACCATGTTTGATATCACCCACATACAAAACTGAAACTATTATGGCTATATGTTACAACCCTATAAAAAAGTAGCCAAGAGCGAGTTAAACTTCACTGAGCCGAGAGCCAGAACGGTCACTGGTCTAGTGGTCTGCTGTAATTAGTTAGGCGCATAAGCTCCTAAAATTTAAAAATTATGGTACCTAATGATTAATGCCAGGGCAAGAGTCCGCAGACTCTTACCCTGGAAAATCGATGATTTACAAATGGCATAGTGTTTTCAAGCAAAGCAGATGCTCGATTGAAGACGATCAGCGCTCTGGTCGGCCGATTCAGGCAATATCTTCAGACATTGTTGAAAAAGCTGAAAAAGTTATTCTCGAAGATGGTCGTCTGAAGAAAAAACAGATTGCAGAGATGACTGGGGTATCATCTACGACTGTTTTGAGCATTCTCCATGAGCATCTTAGTATGTCTAAGGTTAGTGCAAGATGGGTGGCGAGAATGCTCACACCGCTTCAAAAACAGCAGCACGTCGAGTGTTCTCGCAAGTTTTTGGATCTGTGTAGTGAGAACAGAAACTTGGTTTCATCACTATGAACCTGAGTTAATAGAGTCCAAGCAGTGGCACAAAAAGGCGCTGCTCCGCCTAGGAAGTTCAAGGTGTCACAATCGACCGGAAAGATTATGGCTACAGGTTTTTGGGATTCAGAGGGGATTTTGTTGATTGATCATGAAGATAAAGGTGTCAATATCACGAGACAATATTACGCTACGCTAGTAAAAAAAAAAAATATATATATATATATATATAGAAAAAGAAGGGGAAAGTGGTCTCGAGGTGTGCTCCTTTTGCACGACAACGCACCCGTTCACAAGAGTCATGTTGCCAGATTTGGTCCCTTGTGATTATTATTTGTTCCCAAATATGAAAAAAGAGCTTCGTGGAAAGAAATTCACCGATGGCGAAAAAGTTTCAAAAAACTCAACTTAACAGCCATGGGATTGAGACACAACAAGCTCCAGACGATGCTGACTTGATGGTGGTCTCTACTACCATTGAAAAATCAAAGGATTCTCTAGTTGCAGTCATTGGAGAAGATGTTGACTTGGTAGTTCTGCTTATAGCAAGGACCCCGCCTGACCAGGGACTTTTAGTATGTTTATCTCCTAACTAGTCCAAAGAAAGTTCCTAAGTCAAAGTTTCTGCTTTCGACTTTTCCATCCACTTTCCCCTTATGAGCACTCATTGACCAAATTATAGGGTAAGTGGAGAATATATTGAAAAGGAAAAATAATTTCATGTTTAATTTCACCTCCCTTCCTTTCTTTCAGCGAACTTTTTGACCTCCCCTCGTAGTTTTGGATTGTGCTGAAGCATTTGAGAGTGTCTCCGGAGCTCACCCGTCTCCTCACGAGCACGAAACCATCAATAATAAATCAATGGAATCCATACGTTTTACTATTCGAACTTGTACCCGTGTTTATAAACAAACTTGCTGCTAAGTTATTTCTTAGTGAAGTCATTACTTGCGGATAGAATTCTTCATTATAAAATCTTATTCTATAGTCGAGTAATGTACGTTAGTCACTTGAATAAATGCTTGAGTAAGAATCAACGTTCCGTTGCAAAATCAAACAAAAAATGGTCGAGTTCTCAATTCTTAAGTAAAGAAAATGGTTACTATTACTTGGCTAATTAATACCTTTGACAATTCTAACTTCAAGCAAATACTAAACTATAGAATAAGAATCATTACTTGAGTACTTTTACTGAAGTAATCACTTTAACTTGTTTATAAATACGGGTGTTAGACTTTTTCCGAGTTATCTTCAACATAATTTAATAGAACTTTAAAATAGTTTTTGTCTCCAATACATATAATTAATGGCTTCTTATTTTTTCGTCTGGCCAAGGTTTCAGACTCATGCATAAATAGGTGTAGATAGTAGTGTGTAGGGCTACCTCTAAAATCAAATTTTCCTCTATAAAACATACCAAATGTGGAAGTGTCTTCCACCAATACCGTGTAATATCCCACGTCTACCACCAACCTAAAAACCACCCAATCCAAAACCTACCCCAAATAAAATCATACCCAAATAAACCACCCTACCAACCCAAAACCTAACCAAATAAAAGAGCAACCTGCTGTCCAACGTAGAGCACGTTTTCGTTCAACAAGTGGCTCTCAGTCCGGAGCTGTTCGCTACCATATTCTGAAAAGGGTCGTCTGCTACTGTGTTCTATGGCGTTGTAATTTTTCAGCAATTCTACAGTATTGGGCGAGGTATGATGAAACTTTTGCCTTGACATAGATCCTATTCCCATGCCTAATTACGTTACTGGTTAGCAGGATTATCTCTAATTAAAGTAAATGGCTTTTTCAGCGTTAATACGAAATATAGTTCACGAACTCGTTATTCACTTATATAAAATTATGAAAGAATATGTACCTAATCGAGATATGTACTAGATTCTATTGTCAATCATGTTGCACAGCTAAGTAGCTTCACAAATTCACAAGGAATAGGCGAAACACTTATATTTGCAGATGAAATGTATGGGAGACATGTTTTTCAACTACAGTGTTAAGTTTTTTCCCTGGGATAAATTCATCCCAACACACACAATGAAAGGTTCCGTAGTTGGGATTGACCGGTTTTTCTGGTGCCTACCGATGAATCATACCGATCTCGACAATAATATTGCTATTTCAGTTTGCTGTTTTTGAAAACTTTTTAAAACAACGTTGCCAGATTTCTTTCCGATCGCATGTGGTGGGAACACAATTCAATGTTTAAAAAACATTTGAAACTGTTGAAAAACGTAGTAACGGTGGGGATTGGGAATAAAACATTCCTACAGCAACACCGTGTTTATATTTTTTTTTAAGCACAGTTTATTATTATAAACTGCATAATGCATTTTTACATATTCAAATGCTAGACATTACTTACAAAGGGTGATAGCTTGTGATATATTAGATGTGATATATGCTTGATCAGGTAGATTAAAATAGATGGGTAGTCCATCTTTTGTTTTACCCAGTTTAGGCAAATCAGGTTTTAATTTTCTACTTCGACTTCCAAAAAGAAGGAGGTTAATTATAACCTCCTCCTTAACTATTAAGTATGTTCACTGTGAGCCTGTATGTACTCGTACCTAGATAAGGTTTTTTTTTTTATGTATGTTCACCGTTACCTCCGTCAATTGTGTACCGATTTTGTAAATTCTCTTTTTGTTTGAAAGGGTAGGTATGGTCTCGAGGTGGTGGTCCAATTGTCACCAAGTCATAATCTGATGAGGGGATCCCAGGGAAATCGAGGGAAATCCTCAAATTTTATAGGCACACCTACAGCAATTGGGTATTTTTTAGGCTTCGTCCCAACTCGACTCTAGTTCCAACTCACCCGGTCCTTATATCTACGCACATGTAAAGCTAGAAGGCGCAAAAGTACTGATGGTAAGAAAAGTGCTACTAAGACTTTTATTTATTTTTAATATATTTTTTTTATAATTTGAAACGCGAAACTCCCTGAGTAAGTCCTTCCCCTGATATGTTGCCGACACATACCGACACATACAATGACTTGTTATCGGCAGCATTGTAAGGTCAAAAGGAAGCTTAAAACCAATTTTTCTTCATAATAAACGTATAAGAGAGAGAGAGCTCGATGTAATTACCAAAACTCAAAAGGCTTGTCAAAGGATGTCACCGACTTTTGCCCATTAGTACTATTATTATTTTATTATGTGCCATTGCGGTTATTGCATTTGAATGTATGTTTTGTTCGGACACCTGCAGGCTTTGCTTATTGTAAAATTTCTAGGAATGCATTAATTGGAAAGGAATTCATCAATAAATTAATAACTACTTATTTGCACGGAATCTCAGTAGGTCTTTTAATAAAAATAAAAAAAATATAGAAAAAGATCAAGACTGCCACAGTGAAAAATTAATACGTGATAAGTATTAATTTTCTACATCGTGGCATGTTTGTCACAAACTGTAACAGTTTGAATCAGCTGATAGGCATATAAAAAAGCGGGCGAGTTGGAATTAGGGTTGAGTTGGGAAGAAGCCATTTTTTATAGTAACTCGTGCATTTGCTCTCGGGAAGCACCATTTGGTGTAGAGGTACTGATGATGAAGATCACAGATGGCCACCGGAACTACTCAATACTAAGTATTTCACGCGTTGCGATTCGATCACTTTAATATGGTTGCTAAGCAATTTATGCTCGTCATAATGCACAATTATGGTGAGATCTCCTGGTTCTTACTAGGAGAACCCCTCAACAAATATAATAAAATATAGCTTTTCCTTATTTAAAA
This sequence comes from Dicycla oo, assembly GCA_948252095.1. Classification (NCBI taxonomy): domain Eukaryota; kingdom Metazoa; phylum Arthropoda; class Insecta; order Lepidoptera; family Noctuidae; genus Dicycla; species Dicycla oo. Next base: position 25,463,159 of record OX411712.1, on the reverse strand, counting down.
ATTAGGCTATTGTATAAATAAATAGATAAATTTACTAATTGACCCACTACAAAGTGAAAAATAAAAAACTTAAAAAAAAATCCGACTTACTTCCAAAAACACTTCCAAGTGAATATTTTTTACTATGTAGTGTTTTAATTGTGGAAGTCAGTTGTTTTTTACGGTTCCGTACCTCAAAAGGAAAAACCGGAACCCTTATAGGATCACTTCGTTGTCCGTCTGTCTGTCTGCGTTTCAAGACCCTTTTTATCAGAAATGCGTTGAGATATAAAGTTGAAATTAATATCTAATACGTAGGTCTACGGTCCCTTAGAGCTTTAAAAAATCAAGCTTCTAAGTCAACGCAATAAACAAATACGGCCATTTCTGCGACGTATATGGAAGCTGGGTGCAAATACTTAAGGGGGTGATAGTTGACACTGTTTAGAGCATTTTGAGCAATACATGTTAATAGACGAAGTATGTATTTTTTTTGCCCCAGTATTATGTTACTTTTTACTGAAAGTTTGCAGTTGAACAAGTGTATTATTTAAACTTTTGTTTTTAAATACAAGCTTTTATTAGTCTGGATATCATCTAGGACTAAAGTCCTTGTTAAAATAAATCAAATGAGCCCAAACTCGATAGGGTTGCATCGTTTTATTACTGAGTTCCCATGGCCACTTTCCGGCTCCATCATCAAATCAGCTCCATGTCATAATAATATTGCATTGTCATCTGATTTACATCGGCATGTAAGATTTCAACTCAATCGGAAACCGGGAAGTGGGTCGAATTTAACTTGCAAGATTCAGTCGATTACAGACAAACATCGAGACAGGTGAAACTAAATAAAAGCTTGTAAAATAATAAAAAAATATACTTCGTCTAAAATATGTATGGCGCAAAATGCTAAGGCTTTGCACCTAGCTACTCGCAAGTAAATCAAAACTTATAGGGTACCTACTTATCGTTGACCTTCATGAAATTGCAAGAAGCAAGGTATTACAGCACAAGTAAAGGAAAAAGTCCGAAAATTGTTAATTTGTAATTTTATCACTGAAAATAATCGGATTACAAACTTAAATTTTTAGTTGGACTTATTGATATATACGTCACGGTCAATTCCATATGGGGTATGGGAGAACATGTTTCTCAACTACGTATATTGTTAAGTTTGTTTTTGGGATAAATTCTTTTCAACTATGGAACCCTTCCTTGCGCGTGGTCCGACACGCACTTGGCCAGTTATTTTTGTAAAAAAGGTTTTTTATATATAGATTTTTGTGTGCAGTAACTTCATAGATGGATGGACGCTTATCACTTACTAACCTGTATATTATGTAAGGACAATTCACTTGTAAAATGTAGGAGGTATCGGCGAACACGGCAGTGGCGCGGCTAGGTGGCGGCGGGTTTACGACTGTTATCAAACAAATCCTGTTAATTGCAATTTTAATGGCTTGTTAGTATACACAATACATACGACCGCTACTGAAATGAACACAAAACACTCTTGCGTGCTGTTGATTGCATCGCAAAAATATGGCGCCAGCAACAACACTTTGTTATTTATACGTCAGTATTTGTACTGATAAGCTGCATTTCTTAAGGCGAAAGCTCCAGGGTAGCCCGCGAAATTAAAATTTTCTTTTCCAAAGCTGTACTGTGTGCTCTGTGTGAGTGTGTATATTTATAACTAGTCTGGCCATAAATACTGTTACATATAATCTTTTCTTTTTTACAACTCTTTAATTATTTTTAATTTGGAACGCGTTTATTATGTTAAAAACTTCTTTCGATTTCCCGCCATTTCACATAATTTTTTCGTGTTTTTTATCAAATTAGGAATGGGGTGTTAAAGAAAATAGGATTGCAGTGATTGCCATGCACAAAGTGGGTTTGGAGCCGTCGATCATATTCAAGACACTTCAAAAGCTTAGTATCAGCCCTATGTTCATATATCGTACTATCGGCAGATATACCAGCACTTCCTCTGTTGAAGACCGTAAAAGATCGGGGCGGCTGCGTGCTGTTAGAACTACAAAGGCCAAAGCCAACTGTTATAATCATAATTCGCCGAAATCCCATTAGGAAACAAAAAAACTTATCGCGAGATATGAAGATTCCCGCTAGGACTCTTTCGCGTATAATAAAACAAGACCTGAAGCTCGGCGCTTATCGTCGATATACAGGACATGCCCTAAATCAATCTTACAGTTAAAGAGAGTGGATCGATCAAAACGCCTTCTGTCCCTATACGCAGGTGAAAGGCACAGAAATATCGTATTTACTGATGAAAAAAATTTCTCAATTGAAAAGCACTACAACAAGCAAAATGACAAAGTATATGCTCACAGTTCTAAAGAAGCCGCCCAAGTGGTCGGACAGGTACAACGTGGTCATCATCCTGCGTCAGTAATGGTTTGGTGGGGGCTGTCTTATCAAAGTTATCAAGGAGTCACAAAGCTTCATTTTTGTGAAAAAAATTTGAGAAAGACAAAGTGTATCAAGAGGCCGTCTTGGATCGTGTTGTGAAACCTCTCAGCAATACACTTTTTAAAAATGCACCGTGGACGTTCCAGGAGGACTCTGCACCTGGTCACAAGGCACGAACTACCCAAGCCTGGCTCGATACCAACGTAACCGAACTTTATAAGAGAAGACTGGCCCTCGTCTATCCCAGATCTCCTTGACATAGATGATGAGATGGTCAGTGTTAGAGGACATGGCCTGCTCTAAACGACACGCCGACATTGTGTCTCTTAAGAAGTCTCTGGAGCAAGCAGTGGCTAAATTTCCCATGGGAACAGTAAATCCATAGATTCGAGGCCAGACAGACCAAAGCCAAAGGTGGCCATTTCGAATAGTATTGTTTTTTTTTTTAATTTTTTGCTGAGGCTTCAATAAATCTATACATATAAGTTTTATTAAAATTACATTACTTCCTATTACTTCATAAAAAATAAATGCATTTTCATTTGTAACATGAACTTATGGCCGGACTAGGTAGAATTATAATCATTACAATCATCAATACAACTCTCTAATACAATTTCTTTTTCATGAAATCTTGACATTTGGGAATTATAGTAACTTAAGGCGAAAGCTCCAGGTAGCCCGCGAAATTCAAATTTTCTTACGATATTTGCAATTTGCAGGTCAGTATCAGGTTCGGTCACCGGCAAGGTGGCGGTTCGCCACCTTGCCGGATTACTGCCACGGGATCTGGAGGCAAAAGTCCTCGCAGACTTATGGGAGTGGCGCGAGGAGGCAAAACGCCGGGGCGTAACTCCGCTATCGCGAGAAATCACGGCACAACGGACAGAGCTCCGGCGGGATCTCATGACGACATGGAGAGTGCGACTGTCACAACCCAGTGCTGGCCACGCCACAATTGCGGCGATAAGTCCCCTCTTTGAGGAGTAGTTGGAGGGGCGCCACGGCGTTCTCGCCTTGCGCCTGACGCAGGACCTCACCGGACACGGAGGCTTCGGGAGGTTCTTGTTCCGGATAAGGCGGGAGGACACGCCCGGGTGTTACTGTAGAGGTATGAGGAACACGGTGTAAAGTTCACTCATCCTCTATTGAAAAGGGAGGATCCTCCGACCAGACGGGTGTTGTGTCTGGTGGGCTACTGCCCGACGATTGATATCGGGACGTTGTATATATGCAAGTTGTGCGGTAAACTCTGATTGCGCGATGCAGGATTTTGCGTGACGTCAGTGTGATGCGTAGTTCGCATGTGGCGATATGTAGATGCCGCCACATTACCATTGTGTGGACCTCAGGAAGTGTTGCCTCCTTGACGCAACGTCACTATGTGCTAGCGGCCTTTTCCGGGGGCCCATTAATTGAGTGTGCAAGTCACCCCCTGCCTTTTTATCCGTGTGTAATTATATAACATTGGTCAGGCAGGGGACATAGTTCTTCCATAGTTCAAGTTATCCAATCCACTTTAGCCACCCAGACCCATAGCCCAATATGTTTTGTTTCCACGTACAACAATTATAGTCCTGTACCAACCGGGGGTTGTCCTTGGGTGCACTCGCATAGTGCATATAGGGATAATAGTCGGTTGGTGCCTCCTCATCATTTAAAATTGTCTAAGGGGCCTCTGAGAGTTGGCTTCGGCCCCTCGTACGCCATGCAAAGGTCTGGGATCCCACACTAAACAGAGTTTGTACTATGGAAATCAGATAACTGATATACTACATACACTACTTGTTATTTTTTTTTTGTAAATATGTACATACTTATATAGATAATTACACCCAGACTCGGGACAAACACGCTATGCCACTGACTGGGTTCCAATACATTTTCAACTGTTGGCCATACCTCCTTCTTTCTTATGTCTATAGTAATTCCTCTCCAGGGCCCGCTACAACTTTCAAACCTGTATCTATACAAAACACAAGGCACAATGGCGGCGTCGTGGTCAGAAGATAATAGTCAAGTCAAGAAAAAACACCTGCGTATGGTTCATTCCTGAGAGGGCCGTGGCTATTATAAGTAATAACAGCCGCACGGATCGATCGGGTCGAAACGATGGGTGACCATTTTTACATACCGAGATCCCTAAAAGTGCCTAGGAAAGCACGTTAAGCCGTTGGTCCCGGCTGTCATTTGTAGATCTTTAACAGCCGTTACGGTTCGTCAGAAGCCCGAAAGTCTGACAACCAGTCTTACCAAGGGGTATCGTGTTACCCAGTAACTGGGCTGTGGAGGTCAGATAGGCAGTCGCTTCATGTAAAATACTGGTATTCAGCTGCATCCGTTAAGACTGGAAGCCGACCCCAACATAGTTGGGAAAAGGCTAGGCAGATTGTATGGATCATTCCTACGTGCGTTGTTAAAGTCTATTGAGGCGACGTAGATTGCTATATCACGTTTAATTAATGTGTACGAATGAGTAGAAGGCATCAATTATCTAAGCTGAAGACGTTTCGAATCAAATAATTGTACCTACACGCGTTTCTTCTATCCGTAGAGTCACCTTATCGTGACTAGTGTAAATGAATTCTTAGGGCCAACACAAACGGCGGTCGGGACGGGTCAGCAGATGTTAAAGGATGAAATAGTTAACGTTACTGTTAATAATTAACGTCGATAATTATGACTTAAAAAATCTTTACTAAAAGAAAAAACGACCGATACAATTATTTAAATATTACTAAAAATAGAAAGTACAAAGCAAGCAATCTGTTTGGTAATAAAGTAGTGAACGCTCTGTAGTAAACAGTCGTAGCATGCTACGAAAATAGGACTACGGGTCTCGTAGCGGGCTACGGGCTACAGACTACGAGCACATGTTTGTCACGAGGGAGTCGTAGCTGGCTACGATTTCTGCAGTGTTTAGGTTCACAGGAGGTATTTTGATTTTAGATTTTTATAACAATACATTATCTGCATTATCAATAGCTGCATAGGTCATTAGTAGGCATTCTGCAATCATAATATTAATTTACAAATCTACAATTTCAAATTGAACCATCTTAGAGGTAGTCATTTGGTATTGACTGAGATGTATCGAAGATAACAAATTTTAATACAAGTTCATCAAATAACAATAAATAAACACCAACTTTGTTAAGGTCGCAGTAATTAGTTGTAAGTTTTGTCGAGAGGGGAGACCGGGCGTTCAGTACGCATGCGCGGAATAACCGGTGATGGCAACGCATGTAGAGGCTCCTGTACTCTGTGTCATAAACTAGCACATTTCACGATTAATGTAAACAGTTTCCTTGACCATCTGCCGTATAAGAGATATGAATGAGGACCACTTCGTTTTCCCTCGAGGTAAGCCTACGTTTCTTTGGAGATAAGGCTAACTGCGATGCTAGAAAATCGATAGTTAAATAACACAAGCATAACCTTAATTCTCATTGTGACTGCTAAAGTTCTGCGGGTTTCGTGTATATTCAGTGAAATTGTGAATCGTGATGTTTCCGGAAGTGTTAATGTAGATAAATATCAATATTGAAGTGTCAAATAAGTTTTAGGTTTGCTTAGAAAGTGATTCTCAGAATGTCAGGGTGAAATTAAGAATTCAGGAACAGTCACTTGGTCACAGTCATTTCATGTACGTTTGAACAATTCGTTAATTCTTTCAAACGAAGATGATTCCACAAAATTCAGGTATAGCTGACCTAATTTTACAGGTATAGGGATGCTCGTTTAACTAGTACTGGTAATATGGGAGCACACATAACATTGTGAACAAACCGCAGAAATTGCAAGCGGAACCGCATCGTCGCTTTTATTTTCTTCAAGATGACTGTCCCGTAGTTACCCAACCTACCCTAAAGATTAGGTATGGTTTCGTACGTTATAACCATATACAGGGTTATTGGTAATATTTCGGTAATCCATTAAGGGATGAAGGAGAGGTCATTGGCAACTAAATTACCCCTTATGACCACTCTGCAAATATCAACCATTTTCGAGTAACTTGACATTTTATATTTTTTAAAGATATCTGCAGTATAAAAATTTGAACCTTATAAAAAAAACAATGCATTATTTTTTATTATTATTATCTGATTGCTAACACTTCAATACATAATAATCAACCATATAATGACAATTATCTTTAATATTTTTAAAATTAGAGCTACAAATCGTTACAATTTTCATAATTTTGAGCAGGTACTTTGACTAAAATGGTCGATTACTGCAAAAAAGAAGATTGACATTTGCATAGGGCTCATAAGAGGTAACTTAACAATAACCCTGTATAATTAATTAAACCTCATACATTCTATTTCAGCAGTTCAGCATTGAAACATGATGTATAATGTGATAAAAGCGACGCAAGACTCGCGGGAGTCTCGCATCATAGACATTTGTTTCTCATTACTCTACGCTTGAGTAACTAAACATAACAATTACTGTTTTGTTCACAGGTCCTGGCCTTACTCTTCCTCACGCTGATCCCTTGGCCGGGGCCGTCAGTCTTCAAAATAACTTGCTCTCGTGACAACTCGAAAATAGTAAGAAAAGTTATAGAGAACAAATGGCTCCCAGTGTTGGAGAGGTTTCAGGTAAGACACTTATTGTTCCCATAAAGTAACTTCATAGAATTAAGTGCAGGGAACACAGTATTACACCCTCATATGCCCGTTTTCACTAACACTACGCGACGCCTAAAATATAACACCGTAATGCCTAACAAAAGCACTCGTCAAAATGTAGGGAACAGCTGATTTTTTTTCGCGATTTCAGGTTAGCTCCCATTGTAAAAGTTGTTCATAATGGTGAGTACAACGACCCCTTAAAAAGATGATGGTGATTCAAATTACACCCAGTATCTAGCGATGCAGTAGGTCTCATGCTGGTGTTGATAGGATTGATCGTAGTTTTCTTCTTTATTCAATGATTCCCCCTCCGCTCACCGGGAGGCCTCGGCCAAAAGTATTAGGCTCTCTACAAATGATTGCATTACACATATTTGGGTTGAAAAATAAAACCAGTTTTGTTGTTGTTTATATATCGATTAAAAAATATAAAAAAATATTAATATTTAGTGGGTCCACCCTTCACTTTTATCACCGCAGCAATCATTTGGGGCATACTGCGTACAAGGTTTGTGCACTCATCAGGACTAATGACAGCCCATTCATTTGTTAAAGACATTTTTTAACGCTTTGCTTTTGATGTACGTAGTTAATGCTATGATCCCACAGAACAGATAAATTCATCTGTTCTGTGTATGATCCCGTATCTTGTGCTTCAGTATACCCCAAAGATGCTCGATGGGGATCAGATCTGGAGACTGTGCCGGCCTGTCCAGCAAGACAATGCTGTTATTTCTGTTATTTTTTTTATTTTTATTTAAAGATGACTCCAAATTTAACAATGTAAATAATAAATAAAAATGTTTATTTCACCAACTTATGTAAGTTGGTGAAATAAACATTTTTATTTATTATTTATTTCTAAACCAAGCCATCGTGGTCGCCGATTTATGACATGGAGCATTGTCTTGCTGGAATTTGACGCCGTCTAAGTTGATGCCACCGAAAATGCGCACCAACGAAGGCATCAAGACAAATAAATAAATAAATAAATTCTTTATTTCACCTAAAGCTCTTAACAATATACAACAAAAGTAACACATAAAAGGCTTAATTACAAGGGTCAGTTATTAAATACTCTGACTCCTAAACTAGGTGTAAGTTCCTGTGACTTAGGAGTCAGTGATTCTCCGTAGCAACTTAGAGCCATTTTCAGTAGTTTGGAATAGTTTTAACAATTAATGGTAGAAAACAGAATTATTATTTATATAAAGATAAAGATAAAATAAAAAAGAGAAATGATACATGGTTATGCGTGTATGATGAAGCGTGTGTGTAGTTTGTAAGTGTAACTGACTGTAGGTGAACGTGTAGTGTATATGTAGGGTTTGTGTGTGTGTGTGTGTGTGTGTGTGTGTGAGACAGTTTCTAGCATTGATGTACTATTTTCACTGTCCATGCAGACAAACATTACGCCAACCCCATTGGCAGTCATGCAGCCCCAGATCATAATGCTGCCGCGTTCTTGTTTGACGGTAGGTACCACACAATCTGGATGGTATTCCTCACCGACACGCCGCGTCGCCTCACAAACATCACATCCGGGCGTTCCAAATACCTAAAAACATTTTAAAAAACACTCAAGAAGTTAATGAAATAATTAGTAGTAGATGATATAAAAACTTGCCTCAAAGTTCAATTCGTCGTACCATACAACATTGGACCAATCTTCTTCGGTATAATGTTGGTGTCGTAGAGTCCATTCTAGTGGATCTTTTTGTTTTCTAGGATAACAGAGGCTTCTTCCTGGCTTTGCAGCCTTTTAAGCCAGCTTCTGTGGGTCTTCTTCTTGCTGTTCGAGAACTAGTCTGCTTTCCAATGTCCTCCGATAGAGCTGCAGCGAGTTCACAAGATTTTTCCGGTCCTTGAGAGAGTCACGAATGAGTTTTCTGTCCCGGCGCTCAGTAGTCACACGTTTTCTGCCCGTTTTCACCCTGTTTGTGTGAGAACCAGTCTCCTCGAACCTTTTAAGAGTAGATTGCACCGCACACCGAGAACATTTTACCAACTTGGCGATCTCTACCTGGGATTTGTCCTCTTTGTGTAGAATCTAGATTTTTATCCGTTTTTCAACACAAAGCTCACTTTGTTTAGGCATTTCGTAAAATAGACAGGCTCTACTTCACAAATAAATAACACACACTAACTTCTTGATACAATGAACAGCGAAAGAAGACAGTCAAAAATTAAATATTTCTCATTAAATGCCATTTCCTACTAATTGTGAACCAGGTGTTTTATGGCAAGACAAAATACCTTATCTATTGTTTTAATTAACGTTTGAATACACCTCATGGGCTATTGTTTAACAGATAACTTTGTCTTCATAAACAACTGTGTTATGCCCGGTTCATATTATTCCAATAGCATTCCAGTCCAGCGATCGCAACCAGGCCGGACTGCCACTGGTATAATGTTAACCGGCACTGGACCCATTCCATCCATCCCATTACTTTTTCATTGCAGCTCGCCCATTCCAGAACCACTGAAATATTATGAACGGCCAATACAGTGCTGCATTAAACGTTGAATAGTGAACACGCATTGTTAATTTTTGTCTGATTGACTGAATAGGTAACTGGAATAATGTAGACGATATGATCCAGTCTAGTACTGCAGTGCTATTCTGTACAAATCTCACCGTGAAAACTTAGGTGAGGTGAGCGTGGAGTGAGCTGTCAATAGTGTCGATCCCTAGCATCAGGTGGAATGACAGCTCTCATCAAGCTCACTTCACTAAAGTTTTCACGGTGAGATTTTTACAGAATAGACGGGCTGGACGGTTTGGCTAGCTGGATTACTGGATTGGAATAATGTGAAGCGGGCATTACAGGTGAAACTACCACTGGAGTGTCCATTCCACACGGCGCGCGACATATTCGCACCACAACATGCGGCCAAGCTGCAACACCGGCCGTCGCAGTGGACGTGCGCATTCTGTGGCAAGTCCTTCTACGAGGAACGACACCTCGACACACATTTCGACCAGCGACACAAGAACCAGATTAATAAGGTGAAGTAGCAAAAAGCGTTAGGTTGCCAACAGACGGACTGCACAGCAGCAACCGCACGCAGTCGATATAATCAACTGCATGCAGTTGTACGTTTGACTTCAACTTCACGCAGTCGACAGCCGACCGCGTGAAGTTGAAGTCACGACTGTATGCAGTTAAAATCGACTTTCCACGACTGCAGCCGACCGCGTGAAGTTGATATCACGACTGTACGAAATCGAACTGCATGCAGTTGAATATATCGACTGCGTGCGGTTGTTGCTGTGCAGTCCGTCTGTTGGCAGCCTTAGTAGGACTATAAAGCGCATTCACAATGAATGACGTTAAACCATTAGTAATTTGTTGTAATTTAACTCTTATCTCATTATTATAAGCACTGATCGGATAAACGGGTGCTAATATACCTAAACTTCACTTTTATTTCCACAAAAGAACAATACGGACATGCCTTTCAGAATCCCTTCTGTTCGTATAAAATACAATAAATTAGTCGATTCGATCACTAATCTGTTAGATAGATAAATCAATTTCCACTACTTGACCACATTGTGCACATTATAATTTTTTATTGATATTCCATTTGTTTTCAATAAAATAAAGATACTAAATCAAAATAACCATTGTTATAATTTAATTAAGTTTGTTAAAGTTGTTTTTACAAAATTGTTCAATCGCAGGAACCCGGGATTACTTATTTATTCAGAAAGGAATGCTCATATTATTTTTTCGTGGGAAGAAGTTAAGGGTGGAGTTTACCGACTTTTAAACAGCTGATTAGATATTTAATCAGTCCTTTCCTTAGGAAATTTGACATAAACCAGCTGTTTAAATACCTAACCGGTGGTTTGCAGGCCTTTGTAGGCCTTAGGTATATAAGCGCCCGATTATCCGATCACTGGTTATAAAAAAGAAAGAAAATACGTTTATATGCAGTTTAGGAAACACGCAAAGAAACAATTAGTATTGTTTCTTTGCGTGTTTCCCAAAAAAAAAATACAATAATAGTTTGAGGGAAAGTATGTGTCAAAAAGTACATATACACGTGAGTTTGATAAAACTCTCAGCAATCATTCTAAATTATACCTCAACTTACCGAGGTAAGAGTTAAATTGCAATTACTTACTAATGGTTTTACGTAAGAATAGTGCAGGGCAAATGTCGCGACCCATGATGTGCAACATTTGCCGCCGTTATATTATAAACTGTCTAAAAATTGTGAACTGGGTGAAATGGGTTAGGTTATAACAGTGGCAAGCCACGCGCGTGCCGAGCGGTGTCGAGGCAGCGGCCAGCGGGTTATTCCACAAATCCCCATTGACAAACCCCATCAATGGGGTTTTGTGAACTTTTTGGTCACAAATTCCCATTATGACCTTGACTTCAATGGGGATTTGTGGACAAAAAGTTCACATGTCCCCATTGATGGGGATTGTCAATGGGGATTTGTGGAATAACCCCGGTCGGCGAGCGCTACTTCCAAGTTGGTCGCAGCTAGGCAGGCTAGCGTTCGTCGCAAATTTGATACCAGTTCACAATTGGTCGGTTTCTCATGAATAGATTATAAACTATCGAAAAATAATGCGTTAAATTGTAAATGGTTTGTTGCAGCTCACAATATTTCGACAGTTTATAAACTAACGGAAGCAAAACCTATAGATTATAAACTAACCAAGTTCATAATTATACGGAGACAGCTATAACAGGGCAAATTGACGTTTGGTGTCAATTTGCTAAACAATTAATTTGCCTGACTGTATAAATTTGCCTGATGACACTGATGATGAGTCTGCAGTCATATGTTGCGGGATATTTGTCCCGTGAAACAAGTCTTATTTACTAAGCTAACAAAAAATTCTCATACAGTATTCGTGATAATGTCCGACCATTGTACACTAGTTTTAAATGTGTTTGTCCGTTTTATTTTGTGTTGTACATAAAGTGTTTAATAAATAATAATTAAATACAGGCAGAGGATGCAGTGTGCCTGGCAGACTACTGCGATATCATGCGTTGCCAGGTGCTGGTCGCTCACGGGCTGCTCAGCGGCGCGGGCGGCCCCAGCACTGATATTGAGGTGAGCCAAGACAGATCCTAGTGTTTACCTCAACTATGTAACTGTTACATAGTTGTGATAAATTAAGTAAAGTATAAAAAAAAATACGGGTTCGTTTTCACGAATATGGTATAAGTGCAGATTTATCCAATGAAACTGAACGTGATCAGCACATCTAAACCGAGTTCAAGAACATCAATATTCCGAAGAAAATAATGACGCTGACTGCTCTTAAACGTGATTTATGTGCTGATCGCATCCAAGGGATGTCAGTATCAATATTCCATAACAATTTTTACACTGACAGATCTTGAACGGGTTTAGATGTGCTGATTGTGTAGAGTTTCATTGGTGAAATCCGCCCTTAGAGGATTAATTTGTCCAGAAGGTGGATTGACCAGAAGACCAGCACGTTTCGCGCTGCTTCCACAGGGAAACATCCACCTGATACATACGTTAACGTAACTCACTTTTATATTAATCAACCCAGGTATGGCAAGACGTAGAAGCAGTGAAGAAAGCGCTGGCGCCGGCGGCAACGCGGAGCGTGGCGCGCGTGGCTACGCGCAGACGGCACCGCCCGCGCACCGCGCCCCCTCCGCCCATCGCCGACTGTCCTCGAACAGATGGCGATGCAAGAGAGGAGGAAACTGGTACGTACTAATTTACCCAGAAGAAAAAACAACCCACTCACCATGACTATACCTTGTCCAGTGTTTGCAGTTTCTACATCCCATTGTTATGTCAATTATTTTAAGGGCCCGATCCACCAGCGAGTAAAACTTAACCGCGGTCTTGTTGGTTCGCTGTTATGTCATCGTAAGACCACGATATTGTGAGCTGACGAGTCAAGCTCGCAGCTCGTCAGCGTTGTTTGAACGCGCGACGCGCCACATTAACTTTACAACACAACAGTTTGGCTCGCTCGTGTAACAGGAGAGACTTGACTAAAATTGCGGTATTAGGCTCACTTTTAGGTTTGAGACACGTTAACGTACTGTCAATACTTAAGGAACAATGGGACATTTGAAGTGTTCTTGCGTTGTCGGTTTAAACAACGCCGGACGCATTATCAGCTGGTGAACTTAAAAAAAATAATGAAAAGGACCCTACCTATAATTTCAGAGCCAGAAGAGAAAAGAACAGAAGACAGTGACGGGGACGCAAATCAGACGGCAGAGCTTTGCGACGCTGACACAGTAGAGTCGTCACTTCCTCCCGACAGCCGACAAAAGAGGCTGGCAGACCTGCAGGCTGAGCGAGCGGCTTGTGACCCCACCCGCCTTCAGACGCTCAAGGTCATTTGCTTTTACTAAGCACTTTTTGGCTTTTAAACCATAACCATGTAGTGGGTGTATGGTTCTTTACTTTTCTGGCTTTAAGAAGCCATTTCTTATGTTGTAAACTTAGAATAATATAAATATTTCAAATACTATTTATATTTTTCAGGTTCGCTGCGAAAGGATCGTGCACTCCTGCATAGCGACGCTTCTGTTGCACCTTACCCATCATCAGTTCACCGAGCTTGAAGGTTTTATACGTTTTATTTTTGTAATTTTTGTTATGAATATACAATGAATAAAATCTTTCTATGCCGAAGGATAGAATAGGAAATTACACAGTCTGGCCATAAATACTGTTACAATTAAAAATAAGAAAGATATTACATTTGAATTTGGAATCTGTCATTTTCATACGATTGTTCATTGCTTTTCTAATTTTGGCGCCAATATATTGTACAATATTTTGCGATATTAAAATGGAGTGGGGTGATAAAGAGAACCGAATCGTTGTGATTGCATTACACAAAGTTGGTATGGAGCCAAATGCAATTTTTAAAACTCTCCATACGCTTCGTATTAGTCAAATGTTTGTGTACCGGGCTATTAATAGGTACAATGAGACCTCTGTTTGTGACAGAAAAGATCTGGCCGTCTACGTAGTGTTCGTACGAAAAAGGTGGTCAAAGCAGTAAGGGAAAGAGTTCGAAGAAATCCTGTCTGAAAGCAAAAGATTTTGTCTCGGGAGATGAAGATAGCACCCAGAACCATGTCGCGTATTTTAAAAGATGACTTAGGACTTGCAGCCTATAAGAGACGCACTGGTCATTTTTAACTGATTATTTAAAAAAGAATAGGGTGGTAAAATCGAAACAACTACTGAAGCGGTACGCAAAGGGAGGTCACAGAAAAATTTTGTTTACGGATGAGAAAATCTTTACAATTTATCCGACTTCAGTGATGGTTTGGTGGGGTGTTAGCTATGAAGGAGTGACTGAGCCATATTTTTATGAAAAAGGTATCAAAACATCGGCACAAGTGTATCAAGATACCATTCTTGAGAAGGTAGTTAAGCCCTTTAACAACACCATGTTCAATAACCAAGTCCTTCCAACAAGACTCGGCGCCGGGTCATACAGCTCGGTCCACGCAGTCTTGGTTGGAAGTGAACGTTTCGGACTTCATCAGAGCTGAAGACTGGCCGTCGTCTAGTCCCGATCTTAATCCGCTGGATTATGATTTATGGTCAGTTTTAGAGAGTACGGCTTGCTCTAAACGCCATGATAATTTGGAGTCCCTAAAACAATCCATACGATTGGAGGTGAAGAATTTTCCCATGGAAAGAGTGCGTGCTTCTATTGATAACTGGCCTCAACGTTTAAAGGACTGTATTGCAGCCAATGGAGACCACTTCGAATAAGCTTTTTATATTTTAAATTGTTTTATATTTATGTATTAAACTAACACACTGTAAAAGTAATAAATATTATTTGCAATAAAAAAAATGTTTTTTCTTCGTGACTATATTTATGGCAAGACTAGGTATATATTATCATAATTCCCACATATTTTTTCTACTTGTTCGCAATGCCCGACCGAGTGTTTGGGTTTGTCGGTTATATTATTCTGATTCTTATTTAACTGGTAGACAGAGCTGGTAAAATGTTAACGATGTTGGTATTCGATGCAGCTGGATGTATAGGCGCAGCAGACCGACATCGACCAATCAATATTGAGCGTCTAACCGCCTAAAAATATGACACGATGTCATCGATCTATCACAATCTAGTTGCACCTGAATTTCCCCTTTGTGTCTCTACAAATGGGGAAATTCAGTGCTATTGTGGCACAAACTTATCTGGCCAAAAGAGGAACTAATACGAATAACAACATTTTGAAATGTCAATCTGCTTGCCGTTCGCTGACATATCCGCCATTGGTTGTTTGCTCCGTGTGTTTATTTTTCGTTTAGTGGTTATATATAGGTAGTGAAAAATGCCGAAAGCTTTAAAAAGTGATGCGAGGAACGTTATATTACAAGTCTTAGATTTTATGAAGGAAGAAAAGCGCCTTCAGACACTGATAATACCCTTCGAAAAATTGTATGAACGCGTAGCTGCCGCCACAGGTTAGTGTTGTCAGCTTTTGAAAATAAATTCCATGAAAACAGTATTTCGCACGTGCTAGTAGTATAGATGTATAATCTTTCTTTTAATTTTTCGTTACTTTTGTTGTAGGTGTTGGGGAGCGATTTTTACAAAAACTTGCGAAGGCAAAAGAACAGGCAGATGAAACTGGAACAAAAGTTTCCACGCCAGGAAAAAAAGGAAAGGACGAAAGGTAAAACTAAAGTGAATGATTTCGATCTCAGTGTCATAAGAAGAAAAATCATGAATTTTACACTGCGGAAAGAAATTCTCACAATATCAATGTTATTAAATGTGCTCCAAGAAGACATTGATTTTCAAGGGATTCGAGAAACTCTTCGGAAAATACTATAAGAAAACAAAATCGAACAGAAAAATTCTAATAGAACGAAATGGTATTTCAGCATGGAGAGTATATAATAATAGTATATAGTATAAGAATGAACGAGGTGAACAAAACTAGTCATATTTTTGGACGAGACCTATATTCACGCATCTCATACAGCTGGACGTAGTTGGCAGAGTGATGAAATTATCGGTGTGCTAAACGCTAACTCCAAAGGAAACAGATCGATAATTTTTCATGCGGAAGGACAAGCAGGGTTTATGGAAATACTTTGTTATTGCTCCAATCGAATACAAAAAGTGGCGATTATCACGACGAAATGAACTGTAAGAATTTCAAAAAATGGGTGACCGATAAACTTCTGCCTATTTTACATCAGCCAACACTGATTATATTGAATACCGCACCATATCAACAGAACGCCTAATGGAAATCATAAAAAGGCTGAGATGCAGAAATGGCTGACGGAAAACAATGTAGAATTTAACAAACAGTTTACAAAACCACAACTCTGCGAACTCATTAAAGACATAAACCAAAACCTGTATATGAAATAGACGAACTGTTGAAAAACAATGGCAATAGCGTGTTAAGATTACGGCCATACCATTGCGACTTAAATGCAATCGAAATGATTTGGAGCTCGATGAAACGAAACGTCTCTAATCAGAACATTGATAAATCAAAGATTGCTGAAGCCTTCAATAAGATAACAGTGAATGAATGGCAAAAGCACTACAATCGCGTAAAAAAATTGAAAACGAGTATAGAAGTAGGGATGCATACTTAGACGTGCCTTTCATCACTAATTTGGTCAGTGACAGTGAAAGCGAAAATAGTGACTCTGATTATGAAGTAACTGATGAATCAAATAATCAGGTGGCTTAGGAATACCTGGAGTACCTATTCCCGTTAGAGAACACTCGCCGTAAAATGTATGTAGATGATCATAATTATTGTGTTAAAATATAAATATTTTCGAGGAATATGTTTGTTTCTGTTTTTTTAGGTACAGGTAATTAGGATTAACATTTTACATACGTTCTCTCAGATCGCCAGGTGTTACATAGGTAGTGTGTGCATAATTTCACATTTTTAACCAACTTCAAAAAAGAGGTTATCAATTTGACACGTACTTATATATACAATATATTTTATTTTTACTGGCGACACCAAATGCGATAACAGCGACTTTCTCACCGGCAGGCTTATTACGTATCTTGCAGAAGCCTAGCGATAGCAAAATTTGCACAATAATTGCTTTTCAATCGCAAATCAGTATGACTATCGCTGATACATAATACCGATTTGCGATTGAAAAGCAATTATTGCGCAAATTTTGCTATCGCTAGGCTTCTGAAAGATACGTAATAAGACTATACAAGGCTATGCGCCTGAATGACATTCACGGGATGCGTTGTTGGTAAACATTTGGAAAATGTGTCACATAAATTATTGTATTGACAAAATAAGATGGCGACGTTAGTGCCGATTTTGGCCACGCGCCAAAATAACCTCAATTGTAGCTTTTTAGTCAATTGTCTCACGATCTCGGTGACGTTGTTTGTCAGAAGAGATGCAGCGCGCCGTGTGCTGGTACCTGAGCTGCGACCGCTACTGGGAGGACACGGCGCCCTCTTCCCGCGCCTTCCCCTGGCCCCTCCTACTGGCCCTCGCTACCGGCCTCGCGCTAGCACTGTGCATGTGCTATTACATCATCTGGATTGTGTTTGAGTAAGTGTTGTCCGGCGGCGACATAGGGGACGACATTGCTGTCATCGCGGCCGAATGGGTGAGACTGACACAGGAGGGTGGGGATTAGCAGCAGCAAAGAGAGGCTTATGCCCAGGAGTGGGTAGTGGATGGTGATAATAGTGATGGATGTTGATTGGCATAATGATTTTTGATAAAAAAACTGATGTCAAAATTGTTCTTCGTCATCGGTTTTTAACCCCCGACGCAAAAAGAGGGGTGTTACAAGTTTGACCGCTGTGTGTGTGTGTGTGTCTGTCTGTGGCACCGTAGCTCTTAAACGGGTGAACCGATTTGGATGCGGTTTTTTTATAACCAATGTCTTCCTACAATTGGTGCCGTAAGAGAATATTGAGGCTCAAGTATCCTAGAACAGTGTAGCGGTACAGTCAGCAACGAAAGTCGGTTACACTTCAGTTTATTTTTTTTTATCTTAACTGAAAACAAATATACAAAATAATCGAAACATTTGTACCTAACATAACAATCTGTTGTCTCATGACATCTAAAACACAATCATAAATATCGAATAATTTCTTGTCAATTTAATAAGTATTGTTAACACTGTAAAGTGTAACCAACTTTCGTTGCTAACCGTACTCTGATTGCTCATAGATGACCTATTTTTGTTTTGGGAAAGGTTGCCTTCTGTACAGACGTTTCTGATTAATTCAATGGTCCAACATCTTTACCGTCAAGACATCGAGGATGAAGAAGAGTTCGACGAGCCCATCATACCGCAAAGAATTAGGTACAGACGTTACTTCACTATCCTATCTCCTTTCTTTTCCAAAATTGAACATATCAACAACTGTATAGTTCGGAGGAAGGCAGCATAGCGGGCAGCGCATCGGTCTCGATGACGACGCATTCGTCGCCGACGCGTGGCGAGCGCTTGGCGGCCGAGGAAGCCCTATTAGACGACCCCGATCACGACGACCACTACATATACGTCACCTACCCGCCTGAACTCAAGCGCAGGCTGCTCGAGAGGTACGAAGCGAACAAACTCACCCTTATCATATTGTCGCCTTTTATAAGACAAACGCGAGTAGATTAGTAGGGTCATGTGAATATTCAGTTCTGAAGAAACTGCTAAATGATTTATAACATTCTTTGAAGTTTCATAAGTTTTACAGAAGCGAAATTGATGGGCATATCCATATTTTTCATCAATCTAATTATTGAATGAATCTAGTTTAAAAGTACAAATCTTCTTTATATGTCTAATCTCTATCTCTATCGAGAATTCAAGATTTACTGGACCAGCACCCTAATTGTGAAACACACTATCGACCGGAATACGTTTCATTTTGACAGTTCAACAACATTCATTGCGTTATTTACGTTGTTGAGCAGACAAATTTTTAGAACATAATTATGGAGCAAAGGATTAGCAATTTGCTTCAAAATGATTCGGATTCCGATTGATAGTGCTGCTAACGCTAAATGTGAGCCAATAGCAGTATGGATTCGTGACATTTTACTTTACCTTTCGTAATTATCATGAAATAGTTACGGTTTTGATAAGTAAACAACTGACACGTTTATCTCCTGAACGAATTTCAGTTAACATTAGCTCTAGAGATGCTCGTGGCTAAGTAATAACAGCCGCACGGGTCGATCCATCAGGTTAAGCTACGCTTGCCGGGGTTGGTCTGTGGATGGGTGACCATCTTTTCATACCGAGATTTCTCCGTGCCTCGGAAAGCACGATAAGCTGTTGGTCCAGGCTGTCATTCGTGGATCTTTGACAGTCGTTACGGGTCGTCAGAAGCCCGAAAGTCTGACAACCAGTCTTACCAAGGGGTATCGTATTACCCAGTAACTGGGTTGTGGAGGTCAGATAGGCAGTCGCTCCATGTGAAATACTGGTATTCAGCTGCATCCGGTTAGACTGGAAGCCGACCCCAACATAATTGGGAAAAGGCTAGGCAGATTGATTAGCTCTAGAGATCCATTAGTTACACTTAATACCTATAGAACTGTTTTATCTCACATTTATAGCAAGATATTAAATTGCACAGGATGGTTCTTATAGTAGTAGGTAATTGAAATGTTTGATGTGAATTAATTGAGCAGTGGCATTCTATGCTCACCATCATTTTATTGTCTGTAGGTATGTTCATTCAGGGAAACGAGTTGTTTAACAAATTGACTGCCAGCTTAAACTATTCGTATTGTTACATTATACAAATGTCATCCTTTATCAGACATATGGGTATGTCACGGAAAGTTTACGTAGTGTTTTAATCCATGTTAAATCTGCTAAACAATACATTTGCCTGAACTTTATATATGTCGCAGTAAGATGGTTGTAGCCGTGTGTAGATATATCCCTAACTATCTGCCGTAATATAGTTATAATGAAAACTGTCGGAGTGCCCATTTCGAAGTAGCGCTCGCTGGCTGCTGCTGCGGCGCCGCTCGCTTCGCTCGCTCGGCTTGCGCGTAGTTGGTCACAGTTCTAACCTAAACTAAACCTATTTGGCCGGAGTGCCCTAATACTTATATTACTAGATCATGCTCGTATTATAAGTTCTATTCATAGTAAGATAGAAGAGCTCGTGGCTAAGTAATAACAGCAGCACGAGTCGATTCATCAGGTTAAACTACGCTTCCCGGGGTTGGTCTGTGGATGGGTGACCATCTTTACATACCGAGACTCCTCCATGCTTCGGAAAGCACGTTAAGTTGATGGTCCCGGCTGTCATTCGTGGATCTTTGACAGTCGTTACGGGTCGTCAGAAGCCCGAAAGTCTGACAACCAGTCTTACCAAGGGGTATCGGTAGGGGGGGTCGTCAGTTACTGGGTTCTGGAGATCTGATAGGCAGTCGCTCCATGTAAAATACTGGTATTCAGCTCCATCCGGTTAGACTGGAAGCCGACCCCAACGCTGATTGACAGATTCCTAGTAAGATAGTTATGAACCGTTTTCAATATTACGGTAGATAGCTATATCCCTAGGGATATAACTATATCACGGCTACAACCATCTTACTGCGGCATATACACATCTTATAGTACTCCTGATTCATAGATTGTTTCAAAACTTAATGACATCGCTCAAGTAATTAGTACCAATAGGTAGGTTAAGTAATACGAGTACAGTAGTCCAGGCACCCTATTATGAAAATAGAAGGTCAGATAAAAGATTTAATAAGTAGTCAATAAATATTAGTTTTTAACGGATTCTTATAAATTGTTTCTAGTCTCAGTAAGTCTAGCTTTTATGATATATTATTATTATGTATAGTTCGCGTCAAATAGCTTTGCCGCTTTGAAACCAGGCTTTTCGATGCGCATTACATGGCGCGCTGCTGTTTTATTTAGTATAGATATTGACTACTGCGCAGTCATTTGCGCGAACTTCAGAGCGGCAAATATACATGAAGCGAACTTTATAGCTGTATACAAACAGCTACTGGCACTTGGCCGGTTTTTAAAGAAATAAAATCCGGCCAAGTGCCAGTCGGACTCGCACACCAAGGGTTCCGTACCATCGTTTCATGTGTCTACCTATCAAGAGATACTTACAGTGATTGTTAACGGCCCCTTTCATTTTTATTATTTATTGTTATAGCGGCAAATATGATACACACTCTGTGAAATTTTCAACTGTAAACAGTTGAAATTTTGCGGGCTGTGACAGACGGACGAACAGCGGACGGTTAGTAATAGGGTCCTGTGGCACCCTTTGGGTACGGAACCCTAAAAATGACTTAAATATTTTCACATGCACAAAGTTGTGTGCAGTTTTTTTTTTATATTATAAGTATGAAACATTAATTTTACTAATAACAGTTTATTGTTTTAGCTGCTACAATAGAACGACTCGCCTCTGAGATCCGCATCCATGCCATTGCGCCGCGCATGCGTACTTTGTACCACTACAGTAGATTTAATACTTAGATTTAGTGGCAACTTTCAGATTTTGTTATAGAGAAAACGCGTACCTACGTGTTCTGTTCCTTATATCAATAAAAACAACGACTTAATTCTGAACTCTGCTTTATTTAAAATGATTTGAGACACATTGGTGATCTCAAGGATTTAGTTAAACTAGTTTAGACCTACCATTGTGTTCAGAAAATACAATAATATAAGGTACAGAATCACATGAAAACTTTTACAAAATTTTCACGAATTTTCAACGTAGATATTAGAAATCAATCATGAAAGAATCTCTCGTTTGATATTGTTGTAATATTATTTCATTTCAATTTAGTTGAAAGTATTATTATTCCTTTAGAGTAGTTTGCTTGAAACAATTGGTGCCTAAACCTTTCCGTTTTATATTGTGCCTAGCCTACGTATATGTATGTATATTTTTCTCATAAACGTAAGTTACTGATAATGTGCGCTTTTATAATTTATAATGTGACGATATCATCGTGGACGTCCACATCTACGTCCATAAACTATAGGCATATGGATATACGTGCATGTCTATCGTAGACAGAAAGGACATCATTCATTTAGTACCCAAAAACTAAAGTGAAACAACTCGCCTGGAGAAAAAGAGCTGTTTTCTTATTGGAAATAACATCTACGTTTTTAATATTAGAACGAAAGTCTACAATGGGGAAGAGAACTGTCAAATTAGTTCCGCGTATGTGGCGCTAAGTGTTTGATACTTTATTTCCGCTGTCAATAGAGTTCCTTCCTGAAAACTTTGCCGCGAGATGGCGGTAAATGTTTTTTCTTATCGCCGATTGATCGCTTTGTCTTCAAGATGACTTTGACAAGTCACAAATACGCAGTATTTGTACTATGATTCTGCAGCGAGTTGTGAGACAAGGAGTTGTTACTTCTCCGAAACTATTCACCGCTGCATTGGAGGATGTCTTCTAGGTTCTGGACTGGAAGCGGGTAGGCATAGGGTTTCTAACTTATTGTACAAGAAATAAAGTACGTTATGGTCAGAGAGAGAAAATAAACAGTATTTCTGAAATTTAAACTATTATTTTAATGTAATGAAATTAATTAATTATTAATTAACTGTTGCAGTATTTAAAAGAAGAGTGAAAGAACACTATCTTTCCATTTCGCCATAGATATTTTAGTGATATTTATTCTATAAATATGTATGTATTTAAGTATTTATTATATGTTTTATTAGCTTAGTGAATTGTTTTTTAGATTTTATGTATTTTTATTTTCTCTTTTATTCTTACACACGGTGTCTACATGTCTTTTTATCCTCTGTCCTATCGCAGGTATGCTGGAAGAGATTTCTTTCGAAATAAGCATCACCTTTGTACGTAATTTTCTGTTCCTTTATTTTTGTCTGTTTATTTGTGTGTACATAAACGGTTAAATAAATAAATAAATAAGGCTGTCTAAAACACCGCGCCCGTGCCCCGTTGCATGCACCATATTCTATACAGTAGATGAAACTATTTATTTGTAGCTCTGGTTATCAGTGAAAACAGTATATTCGTATACTTTATTTTTTAACCGACTTCAAAACAGAGGAGGTTCTCAATTCAACTGTATGTTTTTGAAATTTCTTTTTTTTTTGTGTAAAAGGGTATAACTCCCTAGGTGGTCCCATATAAATTTGATTAACTTTGCTTGGGTAGTTTTTGAGTTAGCTTCAATAATGCGTATTTCTCCCATTTAGTATATGTGGATGATATTTTAATAACTTCCTATAACTGTATTTAGATAGCAGGTAGTGGTATTCGAATTTGTGTGGGGTAGGTACCACAACTAAAAAGTGAAAAATAAAAACTCTTTAGCAAAAAATAAAACCGACTTCCAAAACAAAAACCACAAAGTGAAAAAAAACTTTGATTTCCGAAGTCGGTGGCAAAAAACGAAAATACAAAATCAAAGACACCGACTACCGAAATTAAAGTTATTTTTCACTTTGTAGTGTTTTGTTTTGGAAGTCGGTTTTATTTTTTGCTAAAAGATTTTTTGTTGAACTATAATAAACAGTATTTTGGAGTGAAAACCAGTATAATACTGTTTTTAACAGTATGGTTGGCAAACCTAGGTGGGCATCAAAAACAAGGGTGAGTACGTCACTCACCTTCGGTTTGCCGACAGTAGTAGTCATGGCTGAGACTACGGAGTACTTCAGTACAATGCTTGATGACCTCAGTAGAGCTTCCGAAAGAGAAGGTCTTAAGGAGGAAGCGTCAGGGTAGCCCGCGAAATTCAAATTTTCTTACGTTTTTTGCAATTTGCAAGTCAGTATTAAGTTGTATGTTAAATAAAGTATGGTTTACGGTCGTAACAAATATGTATTTACAGAATTATATACAATAGAATCAGTAATGCAACTCCTTAAGTTAGTATAATCCTAAAATGTCAAGATTTCATGAAATCGTCATTTTTAGGACTACCTGGTCTTAAAGAGTTGTATTGATCACTTTAATGACACTAATTATGTAAATAGATACTTGTTACCACCGCAAATAATAATTTGATCAACGTACAATATAATACCTACTTGTAAATTGCAAAAAACGTAAGAAAATTTTAATTTCGCGGGCTACCCTGACGCTTCCCCCTTAAAATGAATATGTACAAAACAAAGTTCATGTCCAATGCCCATGTAACACCCCCTTATGAAGATCGGAGACTCTACACTCGAAGTTGTGGACGATTATGTTTACCTAGAACAAACTGTCCAGTTAGGTATGGCCAACTTCGAGAAAGAGGTCAATCGTCGAATCCGACTCGGCTGCATACGCAATATCTTCTAGTCTCACATAGCGCCGTCGTAACCACTACGTATTGCTAGTACCTATGGAACTGAAACGTCGTCGCTCACAATGGACCTGATTAGAAGGCTGAAAGTCACCCAAAGGGCAATGGATAGGGCTATGCTTGGAGTTTCCCTGAGAGATCCGCAGAAGAACCAAGGTAACTGATATAACCCGAAGAATTGCAAAACTTAAGTGGCAGTCGGCAGGTCACATTGCTCGCAGAACAAAGGGCCAATGGGGCAGAAAAGTTCTGGAGTGGCAACTGCATACCGGAAGACGAAGCGTTGGAAGACCACCCACAAGGTGGACCGATGACTTGGTGAAGACCGAATCACGGAACCGGTCGAAGTGGCGATGCTTGGAAGAAGCCTATGTCCAGCAGTGGCCGTCTTCTGGCTGAAATGATGATGATGCTGAGGTAGCTAGGTTGTTTCCCGTAAACATTAATGTCGAAACATTTTAGATCAAAATAAGATTTTTAGTATTTTCAAACTTAAATAGCAGCGAAAGGGTTATTTGTATTCCCTCGTTGTAATAGTAAAAAATGTTGAGGGTGTTATTTCCCATAAGAAACCCACCCGTCTTTTTTTTTCTGGCCGGCAATAAAATTTTTGGGTACCAAATGTCCTTTAAAAGCGTCGCCATAATTATATATTTTCATACATTTTAATACCCTGTTATCGCGATGCCGTGGACGACCGTGATAATATCGTGACGTTAGAAATTATAAAAGCGCACAATGCAATAAGAAATGATAATGTACATACGAATTGTGTCGACATAATAATTATTATGTATTTATAATACAAAGCAGCTATTTGATTAGCTTGTTATCTTTATAGTTATGGTTATAACAATATTTTTATCCTAAAAAAAAAACGCATTTTCACCCCCTGATTGCTCAGTAGACCCAATATACATATTTTAAATACGTATATATTTTTATGTATAATCTTATAAGCCTCTTCATATAAAAAACTAGCCTGTAAATAGGTGGATATCTGATTATATTTACGTAGAGGAAATATAATACATACTTATTTATTCACCCATTGTGACTGTCCTATGCTAACTTTTTTTTTTTTGTGATACCTAGTCATAGCTTATTGTTTTTTTTTTTCAATAATCGTTACTTATTGTTATATTATTATAATAATAATAATAAATGAATCGCGAGCCCTAGTCATTAGACATCGTATTTTTGATTATTTTTTGTGTAATATTAAACTAACTTGTTTAATTATTTACTAACCTTAAACTTATTATCTGTATAATATTAAATGCTTCTAAACTTCGCATAAGTAAATGCTTGAAAGAGACTGAAGTAAAGCATTTTATTTATACTTTCGAATATTATAAACTCACACATTTTAAGATAATCAAGAGCACATCTAAGTTTGTTTGTTTTAAAATATTTGTAATATAAAAAGTTTGTTAAATAAAATTCTTGATAAAAAATTGTGTTATTATTTATTACAATGGTTTGTATAAAATTGCCAGTCTTTATAATTAATGAATTATTGATAAACGCTGCTTTCTCATTGGCTAGGGAGCTGCCACGATAGTGTTGTACTTATCATTATGAACTATAGTGGCCGCTCCCTAGCCAATAAAAAACAGTGCGTATAAATAATTCGAAATTGTTTATGAACATGTTATTAGGTAAGCCACAGACCTATGCAGGTGTTTCCCGATTACCACCGGTCTGAAGCAGGCCTTTGCACAGCGGTGTCAAAAGCCTTAAGTTTACCGTACACACTCATAAGCACGAATGTTACATTACACCCAAAATTCACATACATATAAACATTATCAAAAAGCCAGTAAGAAGGTAAATGCTTCCGCCGACATTCAAACATCTACTCTACGTATAATCTACCCAATAGAAATATAATTTAACTGAGATATTTACATTACGCTTAAATATTAGTTAATTACATACGTTGTTCATGGCTCACAGTCTCACACGTACTTGACGCCTTTCCACACGGAGTTGCCTTCCATGACGCACTTGCAGCCGCATCCGGTAGGACAAGTGTCGTGTTGGGAGAACCTGAGGAGTTACAGACTGGTGAGTAGTTGAAGAAGTGGGAGAGTTACAGAAAGCGCTAAGTTTATGTCGAAAAAAACTACTAACTAGGAGGTTGTCGGCTCCTTAGCCGGGCTAGCCTGTTGGTGCCATGATAAATTAAAGCCTCCAGCTAAGGCATAAAACTTATAATCTGAGCGACTACACGCTAAGGGCACTCCTGCGGGGTACGGAATTTGCCTTAGGGCGTTGCTGGCGGGAGAGCAGCAAGGTATAGGCTGGATAGGATTAAGATTATTTAGGGACGTATTTGAAGCTACAGGCTCATTGGCACGGGCTGGCTCGAGCAAGGGTTGGGGGCGGTCAAATGTAAGTATCTCACCAGTGCAGCATATGCATGGCGTGTCCAGCGTGCGCGCAGTAGTGGCAGGCGGCGGCCAGGCCGCGCACGGGGCGCGCGCACACGGCGCAGCGCAGCGCCAAGCGCGCACACAGCGTGCACACCGCACCGCGCGCCGCCGCACCGCAGCGGAAGCACTCCGCAGCTAGCTCCGGCCCGCGCCCTGGCGAGTTGCCGCTCCCGTCTACTACCAGCTTTAGCACCTAGGTGAAAAAAAGGTCAGAGAACCAGGTAAGTGCCTACAATATTACAATATTAAAGTGACTGACGATATAAGGCGGGGATTGGTGGACACTAAAGTTACCGTCTTAGTGTTCATTGAGTTCTTAAGTGCCTATGACTTCCCACGTCTGTTAAGTTCGAATTCAGTCGACGTCACGACAACACACAACACAGTCGTTACTTACCGCTCGCGTAATTCGCGTCATTTCGTAATTATCATCATATCAGTTATTGTACCGTGTTTAGTTTTAGTAACTTTATTATTAAATTCATTGTGTAGCACTGAATGAACATTTAATTTGATAGAACCTAAATCACGTCCCAACGAAAGTTCTATACGCGCGACGATCGCTTTTGGTGGAGACGCAGGTTTAGGCGTTAGATTTTTCAAATTTTCTGGACCCCACACTAGGATGCCTTGTGTCGTGGGGTCGACTCTTCTCAAGAAAGGCAAAATGATCATATTTAGGTAAAGTTATTAAGTAAATTGATATGAGTTTCTGCAGGATTGTCGACTATTATTGCACTTACCGTTAAAAATATACGAAGAAACAGATTGGAAGTTACATGTTATGCCAATCACAAAAAGGGCATAATAACCATAACAACAGGGAAATAATAACCATAGTAAAGGCGCAATAAGCACCGTGTGTTTACCAAAAATAACAAAAAAATTTGAGCAGACATTAAAACAAAAATCTCTAAAATAAAACCCTACAAAGCATAAACTAGTAAACTTCACTCACCTCAGTCTTCTTATAAATCAACTGCCAGCGGTGTAAGATATCCGCGTAGACCCGTTTAAAGCAATGGTACAGATGTACTGTCGTTTCATCGAGCACACACGACGAGGCTCGTTCAGACTTGGAGACGGTGGAGTCCGTATAGAAGTTCTCGGCTTCCGAACATGAGTTGCTTCGGACGATGGGGAGCGTCCATCCATCCGCGCTAATCTCGCTGTATTGATTCACTGTGCTGTATGGGGATGTGCCGTTACCCTACAATGGGAAATATTTTTTATACAGGTATGGTTTTAAGAGGTGAATGAATTGAATTTGTTTTTACATTTTCTCCGATGGATGACAGACAGTCCTAAACATTAATATATCGCAAACATAATTGAGGCCATGAGAGCTAGAGTGGCCTAATTGTCATTTGTTCAATACTTTTTTTTAAACTGTTTTTCCTTACTACTGTGAACTATTGTTTTAGTAGTTAGGCCTCTCTGGCCCTTGAAGCCATGAGAGACAAAGTGGCCTAATTGTCATTTTTTAATACTGTTTAAAAAATAACTGTTTTTCCTTACTACTGTAAACTATTGTTTATGGTAGTTAGACCTCTCTGGCTCTCATGGCCTCAATTCGTCTTTATGTTCCAATAAATTATATGAAGTTCATGATATTTAAAATATATTTTTTATAAGTTTTTTTTTAATAAAGAAAATATCTGTACAGTATTATCCATCGCGGTCAGTTGAGCAAGAAGTTTTTCTTCGTGATGGTGTATCTATTATTGTTTATTAAAGCACACAGCCCAATGATTCTGTGCAAATATAACCCGCATTACAGACTAGTTTAATTGTCTAGAATACTCACATAGCTAGATGTGCTAATAGTGGACTGTGAACTAGAATTGCTCGTGTCATTGAAGACAGAGAAGGCACATGCTAACATTGCCGCCATCTGCAGGTTTGACGCTTTTGCATAGTGAGATATACTGCAACAAAGATGACGCAAATAGTTTATTAAGTACGGATTTCACCAATGAAACTGAACGTGATCAGTACATCTAAATGCGAGTTCAAGAGCTGTCAGTGACAATATTCCACAGAAAATAATGACACTGACAGCTCTTGGGCTCATTTTCACCACACATAACTAAACGCGTTTAACGCTAAACGAGTTTAAAACATCGCTCCGTTTCTTTCAATCGTATGAAGATGACAAACAGAGACAGAATTATGTTTTAAACTCGTTTAGCGTTAAACGTGGTTATGTGCTGATCGCGTTCAATTTCGTTAGTGGAATCCGCACTAAGATGTGTAGACTGAAACTTGAAGGTTTTCAAAGTCATGAATTTTGAATGGACCTACCATTACTACTTACTACCGTTAAAAATTCACGATTGGGAAAACTTTTTAAGACGTGTACTGTACAGGTACACCTACATGTCGCCAGTTATGTTTAAGTTCCTAGCAATAAAATTATTTACACTTTTGGCAGCCACTGAGAAATAGTGGGGCATTCTTTATTATAATATATAAGTATGTCTAGATTGAGTGTCATGCTGCAAAAGAACTAAAACTAACAGGCTAACTTTGTTAGTTATCCTGGTGTGCGTGACAGCTGACGTCTTACCCTCGCGCCACTTATCGTGCTTGCATTGTGCTTCGTGCAAATTGCGGCGAACAGTTGGACGCTATTTCTTTCGACGGGTTCACAGCTTTGACTGTCTATCTATCTAGACCTATTTATACACAGTCTGGCCATAAATACTGTTACAATTAAAAATAAGAAAGATATTACATTTGAATTTGGAATCTGTCATTTTTATACGATTGTTCATTGAGTTTTCTAATTTTGGCGCCAATACATTGTACAATATTTTGCAATATTAAAATGGAGTGTGGTGATAAAGAGAACCGAATCGCTGTGATTGCATTACACACATTTGGTATGGTATGCAATTTTTAAAACTCTCCAATACGCTTGGTATTAGTCAGATGTTTGTGTACCGGTCTATTAATAGGTACAATGAGACCTCCTTTGTTTGCTACAGAAAAAGAACTGGCCGTCCACGTAGTGTTCGTACGAAAAAGGTGGTCAAAGCAGTAAGGGAAAGAATTCGAAGAAATCCTGTCCGAAAGCAAAAGATTTTATCTCGGGAGATGAAGATAGCACCCAGAACCATGGCGCGTATTTTAAAAGATGACTTAGGACTTGCAGCCTATAAGAGACGCACTGGTCATTTTTTAACTGATAATTTAAAAAAGAATAGGGTGGTAAAATCGAAACAACTACTGAAGCGGTACGCAAAGGACCACAGAAAAATTTTGTTTACGGATGAGAAAATCTTTACAATTGAGCAACATTTTAACGAACAAAATTACCGTATTTATGCTCAAAGTTCTAAGGAAGCTTCCCAATTAGTCGACAGAGTGCAACGTGGGCATTATCCGACTTCAGTGATGGTTTGGTGGGTGTTAGCTATGAAGGAGTGTTAGCTATGAAATTGTGGAACGCAAATATGAATATGAACTTGAATATATGAAGCCTATACCAATGCGCAATGATGAATTAATGATCGTGAACTCACAGCGACTGCAGCAAGTTGCAGCACAGAGGGTGGCCGACCCAGCCCATGCTCTCCTCGCTGGACGCCAGGTGGTCGCAGACGCGTGCACGCAGCGACCGCGCGGTCAACGCCGCGAGGTTCCACGCGTGCGCTAGCTCGGTCTCGCCCTCCTCTGTTGCCAGCTTCGCGTTTTTTTCGCACATTTCTGATGAATATGTTATTGTTATGATATTAGGTACAAACTTATAAATTATAACAAGTGACTTTAGTACGT
Organism: Dicycla oo; assembly: GCA_948252095.1. Classification (NCBI taxonomy): domain Eukaryota; kingdom Metazoa; phylum Arthropoda; class Insecta; order Lepidoptera; family Noctuidae; genus Dicycla; species Dicycla oo. The sequence goes on along the minus strand of OX411712.1, from coordinate 25,432,567 downwards.
AAAAAAAAAAGAAACAAAACAGAAAACAGTCTAAAAAATTCGATTGGTAAGCTAAACCATTCGTATTTAGGTCTTAGTAATCGGGCTTATAAAATATTATAGTATGTAAAGTACATACCAACAGGATTTTCAGCGTTAATAACGTATTTCTCAGCGAGGTTGCGACTCAGCGGGAACAAGTTGGGGGCGGCATACATGACGACGCGCGGCGCCACGCACCCAGATATACTGCCGCGGCTACGCATGCTACCCGCGCGCCGACCTTGCGCTTTCTGCCAAGAGGAGATTTAATATTACCAATGAAGCGATAGCAATTGAATAAATTACTCCTAAGTTATGAAAGGCCATTCAAAGATTGATATAGCCTTGCACTTTTCCGAGACAGTCAAATCAGACAATCCTTTTGAATGCTCAGAAGGATATTCACATGACAAAAAGGTAAACACTATAGCAAACTTACCCATCTATCTTGGAAATAGAACGTAGTAATAGAATTCGACGGGTGTCGATGATGCAGCTGCGGAAAACCGGACGCGTTCGTCGGAGACGGCGTCGTGGTCGCGTGGGGCGACACAGAGTTGTACCCAGTGGTGCCAAATAGTCCCGGAGTTAATGACAGCGACGACATCGACCGCGGGGTCCCGGTCTCGTGTTTCAGGGACAGTCGCCGAGCGTTCGGCGGGCGGTTGAAGACAACTAGTGTGCTAACTCCGCACCACTTGGCCCCACAAGTTCTAGGGAATGGTATGCACGAGTCACCAGCGTTTTCACTCTCCGATTGACTTCTTTGACTTGATTTCATTGAGTCGGTATCGTCACTGGATTTCACTGGTATCTAGAATGTTATAAATACGTGATGCTTTTATAATATTTGCAATGTTGTGTATTTTTGCAATGATCATGTACTATTAAATGAGCAATATTTGTATATATATATTTGTAATCACGTTCTACAAAACGGCTCTATCGATTTCGATGAAAGTTACCAATATAGATTTACGGGGGCGAAAAATTGAGGGTCTGGGAAAATTCGATTACTCTATTTTCACCCGTGCAGAGCTCGGTCGACCAGGTACTAAGTATTTAAATGTTAAACTAACTAAAGAATGTACATGTAATTAACATTTGGGCGTAATTATCTATATAAGTATATATTTGAAAACAAAAAAAAAGTAGTATATCAGTTATCTGGTTTCCATAGTACAAGCTCTGCTTACGTAGTTTGGGATCAGATGACCGTGTGTGAAATGTCCCAGGATATTATTATCTTCGTATATCTCGGAGCCCTAGAGTCCCGGACATTCGGAAGGCGTACGAGGGGCCAAAGCCAACTCGCAGGCCCCTTAGACAATTTTAAATGATAAGGAGGCACCAACCGAGTATCCCTATATGCACTATGCAAGTGCACCCAAGGACAACCCCCGGTTGGTGCAGGACTTATTATTATTTCAGGCATGCATATTTTATGACTTTTCTATTCAAAACTGTAGAACTCATTGCAAGGAAAAACAAAAGTAAGTAAATACCTCGTCAATAGATGTAGCTAACGTTTTCAAACAGTGCAACAGACATCTGTGCCCTTCTTTCTTCTTGCGGTAAGCGGTTCTATTGATGGACTGTAAAATTTTGATAGTAGTGGGACTATCAACATTTGTTCCTGATAGCCAAGAGAACTTTGGTATAGTTTGTTCGGTAACATTTCTCGGGAATGTGACTTGTAGGTTGGCGACGTAGCCGTTACGTTCGGAGTGTATCTGGCACGTTCGCGTCTCAATGTTCATGTCCGTTACTTCTATGTTCGCCATCTCGCGAATAGATTCGAACTCTTCGTCAATCGACGCGTTTGTTTTGTGCGGAAGTTTGTTCTGAAAGAATAATTTTTATGATATTTTTATCTTTGAGGTGTTGGTAACTCTAAAGAATGTTGCGTGGTTATAAAATTATTTGGACCTGTATACTCTGAATGATCAGTAAAGCCAATGTAACAAGGTTCAACACTAATTCATCTACGTACTCCGGATTCGCCTGATATTGGAAATCAGACGAATCCGGAGCCATTCTAATTTAGAGAAACGTATTGATGATTTTTAGGGTTCCGTACCTCAAAAGGAAAAAACGGAACCCTTATAGGATCACTCGTGTGTCTGTCTGTCCGTCTGTCCCAGTCAATTTGCTCCGAATCTAATGGACCGATTAAGTTAAAATTTGGTACACATATGTATTTCTGTGACCCAAACACGGACGTGTAACGTAAATAAATAAATTTTGAATATGGGGTCAACTTTGGGGGGCAAATAAGAAAATTAAAAAAAAAGTTTTGCAAACTGTACCGTGTGACATATCAAATGAAAGGGCTTTTTGTGAGAGCCTCAAATGTATTTTTTTATAATTTTAAAATAAACCATTTTAAAGTTATTTAAGAAAATAGACGAAAATTGACCATTCCCCCTCTTTATCTCCGAAAGTACTGAGCCTAATATTTTGAAAAAAATATAGAAAATAGTTCAATACCTATAGATTACAGGAAAACCTATAAGAAGTCGATGGTCTTAAAACAACATGGTAAATCTCTCAATATTGTGCGTACAAACTTACATTTGTCCATAGTTACACAAAAAGGATCCAACCCACATTAGGTGTAATGTGGGTTGGATTGTTTTCGTTTGACTATGGACATTTGTAGTTGGAATGTATGGGAGAACATGTATTTCAATTACAATGTTAAGTTTGTTCTTGGGATAAATTCATCCCAACTACGGAACCCTTCATTGTGCGTGGTCGGACCACGCTCTTGACCGGTTTTTTTATGGTTAAAATTATGTAAATACCATATTTATTATCGTCGCGAATCATATATTAATCAAGATACTAAGGGCAGTGTAAGGTAGATTGCAAGAAACGCAAGAAAATTTGAATTTCGCGGGCTACCTTACCGCAATCTCACCTTAATCTATAGTTTTAATATACTGCCGTCATAAGGATAAAAGACGTATCTGACATTTTTTCGAAATAAAGTTATTTACATAATGATTCGGAATCAGCAAAAAAAAGACGCATCTACCAGTATTTTTATACTGGCGTGAACTTAAAGAAAACTTAATAATTCTTACTGTTAATTATGACGCATCTTCTTTTGTATTTTAAAAAGGACAAAATATTATTTTTCCATGTTTCTGTAGAAACGTCCTTTTTCCTTTTTACTCAAAACCTAAACAGCTGAAATTAATATAACAGACATGAACTTTTCATGATAACAGCTTACCAAAGCAATATCTTGACCTTTGTTATCTCCCATAGAGATATCGTTTGTAGACTCTGCTGTGGAAGCATAGCTTACATCTGAAATACAAACAATTTGCTTTTTCAATTCAAGAAGAGATATTTTATAAAGACGTAACATGCTATTTCTCTTGTTATGATTGCGATAACAATAAAGAAACTGGTTTTGATGTACTCTTTCGGCATACTCAAACGGACTCAGACCGAACTCGACGCCCTGGATAGGAGGGTCCGTACGCTGCTGACTGCATATCGAATGCATCACCCACGGTCATCGATAATGAGACTGTATATCCTGCAACAGTGAACGCGGTAGAGGCTTTTTAAACGCTAAGACCCTCCACCATCGCGAGATATGCAGTCTCAGGGAATATTTCTTAGAAGCCGACGTGGGGATTTATCGAGATGTGGTCTCAGTAGACAACGGCCTCACCCCGCTGACCTTGGCTAAAGAGAACTGACGCAAGCCTGTAGTGCTTGACACTAACGATCGCAGGGAGGTATGGCAGAGTAAGGAGCTTCACGGACGCTTTTCCGGGCCCAACATGGACCCGATGTAGATTTGCTAGCATCCGTAACTTGGCTGCGTTCCCGTGACCTCTTTGGGGAAACCAAAGGTTTTGTCTTTGCAATTATGGGGGAAGTTATCACGACGCACAATTACCGGAGATTTATTGTGAAGGACGGCACGGTTGACATCTGTCGGGCATGCCACCATCCAGGAGAATCAATCAGACACATTATATTTGGGTGTTCTCGTCTAGCTAACGTTGAGTACTTGCATAGACACAACCTTGTAGCCAGTATTATCCATCAGTAACTTGCGCTGAAATACAGCCTTGCGGAACCGGAAGTGCCGTACTACAGGTATGTGCCCGACCCAGTCCTCGAAAATGGAAATATCACATTGTACTGGGATCGATCCATCTGACAGGACTATTGTTGCCAATACTGCCGTCATAAGGAAAAAAGACGTACTTATCTGTCATTTTTTTATAAATATAGCTATTTACATAATTATTCGGAATCGGCAAAATAAGACGCATCTACCAGTGTTTTTATAGTAAACGTATACTTTAACGAAAACCTAATAATTCTATAAGACGCATCTGCCTTTGTATCTTGTATTATAAACAGGACAAAATATTTTTTTTCTCCATTTCGATATTTCTGTAGATAGGTACGTCTTTTTTCCTTACGGCGGCAGAATATGCCTAATATAATATAATATAATAAATAGTAGTGGATCGAATAGAGCGGCGCATAACGGGAACCTAGTGAAAGCTGAGAAAGATAAACTAATCAATTATCTTGACTTGGTTCGCGAGATTGTCGACATGTGGGATGTGGACTCAACAATCATTGTGCCGATAGTCGTATCAGGCAATGGCTTAAATGCCAAGAGCCTCGACCAACACCTAAGGAGGCTGTCATTGGGCAGCTGGATTAGGGCCCTTCCCGGCCGGTCTATCGTCTACGCGAGCATGGTCGAAAAGCTTGTTGTTTCATCCAGCGCAACGCCCGTTGACTAACAAGCAAGTGAGAACGAGAACACATTGAAAGAAAAATAGTGTGCGGAAATTTTATTAAACTTGTTCCAAGAAATACGTGTTTTTTAGCAAGCCTTACAAGTTTGTGAAATAAATGTTTGTCATTTAGAATCTCCATTACATGTGCGAGGTTTCTATTGATAAAAAAGCAGATTTTTGGAGGCTTATACTGAATTAGTTTCTCCAAAATTTTATTTTTCGCTTTGATGGAAATCTAGATACAGTGCAAAAAATACCTATTAGTTCAAAAATTTCTTAGAAAGATATGTTAAAATGCTATAATCACGTACGAGCTGTTGTATGAAAAGTATGACGGGTTGGCCGCTCTTAAGGGCTTGATTTAGAGAGCGGTACTTCTGGATATGGCTCGCATTGTTAGGAGGTCTGGAGCCCTGACCGCCGGTAGCTTGCACCCTGTTCCCGATACCGATGGGCTACTATTTTTAAATGTTTTTATATTCTAATATTTAAAAATATAATTTTTATATAGGTATAATCATGAAAAAATAGAAAGACACTAAATTACTTACTGTCACTATTATTGTCCTCATCATTTTCACCATCATCAGGAAGATAATGATTGCACATCTTTAATAATGATGGGTGCATCGTCCAAACTCTGAGTGATTGATCTCGTGCCCATGTCACCAGTTGGTAGTTGGATGGCGAAGTATTTGGCCTCCAAACCATGGTCTGGACTGTGTCAGTGTGGCCCACCAGCCTGTGTGTGAGTGCCCCTCCTACCCAGATGCCAATGACTCCTGCCTGTTCTACTCTGGGCATCCCTCCCCAACCTACTCCTATGGTCAGCAAGCCACTTCCGAAAGGCGTGTATATTGCCCGCCACACAGGGAAGTTTGTCATTATCACATTTTCAGGTCTTCTTGCATTATTAATGTCAAAATATTTGATGCTACCATCATGACTTGAGGTAACCAGTTGGTATTCATGGTGAGGACTCCAATCAACTCCGTGGATTTTGCACAGATGTGCAGAAATGTAGTGGATAGGTGCAGAATGTTTGCGGTAATCCCAAATTTTGATGTCTCCATCATGGGCAGTGGCCACTATGTGGGTTGCTACCTTGTTCCATTGCACTTGTGAAGCACCAGCTGGAACCATTAAATTACATGTTACATCATAATAACTTACCCATTGATATAAAAAATAATCTATACTTGCCTTATTGTTAATAAATTTGCCTTGTTGTAGTAATCCATAATGACATCAAACATAGTACAAATATAGATAACACACTTACCAACAGCACACAATGAGACCACAGGTTTCCTTGCATCTCTTAAATCCCACAAATGAGTGAATGTATCAATAGAGCATGTAGCAATCAAGTTATGATCCTGTCTATGGAAGTGCGTGTCACTGACCACTCTAGTGTGTCCGCGGAGAGAGCAGATGCAAGTTAGGTCATTGCCTCCATGCCATTCATACACATCCACTCTTTGGTTACTCTGGAATTTTGTTACACAATTATTTACATTAGTATTGACTCGGTCTTGATTACAAAAGTATAGTAACATTATTATAAACACTATTGTACACCACAAAAAATACAAACATATTTAAAACTAGTACTATACTACTGTACTATTATCTACGCATTTAGCTAGTATTTCTCTTTGGTTCTCATTGACTCATGGACTGCCAGAAACGCGGATCTCCGCAAAACACATTGGCTTTATAATTGTTTCTGTAATTACGGCGTATGAAAGCTTAAAGAGATTACAACGATAAAGAATATATTTGTATTGGCATGTGTAACATAATACATGGTGACCCATTATGTGCAATCCAAAAAATGATTAAAATTGTCCCTAAGGCTACCCACTGACCGTTTTTTTTTTTTCCTATTACAGATAAGCTGATCAGAACATTTAATTTTGAATTTTTGTACATACTGCGATTGCGCAAAGCTTCTGTCCATGGTACGACTGGCACCACTCGGCGCCGGCCGCATCATACTTGCTGTGACGAGGGTACTTCTTCACGATATCCCCTGAGTCGTCGTCTTGCGTGAGCTGTTTGATCGCTAGCCATCGTCGCCCCGCTAATAGCACGTTGTTGCCCGAATAATCCACGGACATAGCCGTAGCTTGCAAGTCGCGATACTCCCATTTCATTATTTCTGAACTCCAGTGTATAGACATACTCAAGAATTACTTAATCAAAGTTCTTATTATACTTATCCACCAATTACAGAATACAGTTATTGTATTATGAAAACATGGTTTATTTATTTTTAACTTTTTTTTTTAAGATTTGACATTTTGTTGACAATCAACAATCAGCTGGAGATACGTTCCGTTTAAGTGTGGACTCACTCTCAAAACTTACTACAATAATATTATACATAGGACTGCTGTAGGCTGATGAATTAGAATAACAATAGTTATTATTCTAAGGCTGATTGATGATCACTGATGATAATGATGATGATGACAAGCTACATTATTCTTATATAAATTGTACGTATTATGAAATGTAAAATAAATAATAATTGCCACTTTGAAAAAAAGTCTTCTAAATAGTAATATTGTTAGGCATACCTAGAGGGGTCGCTATTCGGTACAAACCCGAACTTTGGGTAAATACCCATATTTACCTACCCAATTTTAATTTATACCGGGAAAAATAAAAAATTAACCAAATTACACTATATTTTCACGTCTGTCTGCAGGGTTGCCTTTACACCAATATTCTGGACTATCTCACAATAACATCAGTTTTATCAAAAATAGTTCGTATAATATAAAAACAAAATTAAAACACGTACAGACGCCAGCACATCAAGCTACTACAATCTGTCAGATTTATTTAATAGATTTTCAACTTTATCGCTAAAGCATTAGGTTCAAGGTTGATTGGGAAAATTTGACAGTTTCGGGTAGCTTGACCTGCTGGCGTCTGTACCTAATATTCTTAATTTTATTTTACTAAATCAGTACTATTAATCACTATTGAACACGGCAACTTCTAAATTACAATATGGAAATAAAATACCCAGAACATGGTTTGCTATTATTTTCCATTTTATCCCTTTCTTTCCATTTTTATCTACCCATTTTTACCCATCACTACCTATGCCCAAAACCAAAACTGTAATAAATAATTTCATGTTGAAATTAATGTATAACCTATATAAAATTTATCATCAGACTTCATCAAATCATGCTTTTATTGAGTAGCTTTAAGCTACTGACACACATGCTTATAAAATGTATACATATCTTGAAAACAATGGAAATAAGTATGCTCATTAATAGCAATATGTGTGAGTCACTTTCTCTCTCTCTCTCTCTCTCTGTCTTTTTCTATTATATACGTGTGTGTGCGCGTGCGAGTATCGCGTAACGTAACGTAAGTAACTTCTTTCCCGACGGGGGTCGCCGCGACCATACATGTTTTTTTTTATAAAGTTTTTCCATGTTTTTACTACACCGATGCAATATTGTTTTTTGATAATTGTGACGGAAAGGAGTTACGTGGGTGAGACAGATCAAATAACGCCACGTAAACCAGTCAACATACAATTTATTTAAAAAATAATAGAAAGGAGGTAGGTAGGTTTATGGCTACAATATTACTTCAATTCCTATGGGGAGTAGCGATACACTCTCCTGGCTCAGCTAGGTGTGACGAAGACCCAGCGGGTGTGCCACGCTGTAGACGGCAGGGGTGATGACGGTTGACATTTGGTCTCGCCTGACCCGTTGGGGGGCTCGACGCAGCCACTCAGGTAAAGTATGTACCCAGCGCGGAGCCCAATGATACCGGAATAGGCCATAACTTAGGCGTTGTTAATCTGGAACTTTTATGAATAGCTAGAACTTCGGAATACGTGGAGGTAGAACTTGGGACCCTGGAATCAATGTCCAGCGTCATAATATGGCATAGGCCATAGGGTCATCTCCGCTGATTATGACACTAAGCATAAGCAAAGCGAGATGTTCTAGTGTGCTAATGAAGGTGGTGTGTGGTTGTCACAATCAGTGCGGAGTTTACAGAAATGGAGTGAGAAGCACATGGATGACTCATTTTGAGTGACATGGAAAATAGGCATAATATATTAAAATGCGCAAAGCTGAAGGCAAAATAAGTTGCATGAGAAATATTAATGAAAAAGGCACTAAGCTTAAAACATAGTAATTAATTAGCAAATTGGCTCACGTCCCTGAGATTACCTAGAAATGTAGGTAGGTACACACAATTTAAAAAGCGACATTTTTCAACACTTACCCAATATAGGGTTAAACACTGAGTTTAGGTAATACTAATAAAACCGTTGCACGGGAGGACTCACGCACAAATCGCGTGAGCTTCCCTACCCAGCATCTGACGTGTAACGGTGCGACGAGCCGGTGCGCACAGATTGACGGCCGAGCTTGCCGGGTCTGCTGCGGGCTGTGACAGGGGAGAGGATAGAGAGGTTCGCTACTACCTTCCGAGTTCTCCTCAAAGTCACGCACATTGCGTTGTAAATGAGCAACGAAGTGCTCGCGATTCAAATTTTCTTACGTTTTTTGCAATTTGCTTTATTAGATTGATGATTAAAGTATGATTCACGACCGTAACAAATATGTACTTACATAATTATTAGATAAACAGGTCCACAACCAAGATCATTGTCATAGAATGCACAAGCAAGCTTGCGCTCACTGGGAAACTTGAGTTGGAAGTAGTTGACAACTTTATACACGGTGACATTTGAATCACAGTTTTGCTAGAACAAACGTTGTTCAGACCATGGTCTACTACTATTTTATAGCACTAAATATGTAATTAAAATAAACAAAACTAGGCGTTCTCAAATAAGTCTTATGTTGCTCAAACGTGTTCAAACATTTACCGTAACATTAAAGTACTCATCGCGGACGTGGACTACAAGGATGTCCGGCCAATGCGGGCCGAAATGCAAATAAATCATTAGCCAATGACATGTAATCGCACGAAGTTCGGTTCCACCCATTTATTTTGTTTTCTACTGTGCGGTCGGTCGTCAAGGGTCAGCGCGTACGCATCCGATACGTAACGTCACAGGCACACGTCGCAAGTGTTGTTGAAAAAATGAGTTCAAACTATTCCAATGTGGAGTGGTTGGATATGGTGCGTTTTTACGCAATTGCTGGTGACAATCTGGCGGAAGCTAGGCTCTGGACGGATGAGTCTACTTTCACGCGTGTAGGTATTTTTAATATTCTCAATGGACATTATTGGGCGTTTAACAATCCACACGCTATAAAACAACACTCTCACCAAAATCGATTCAGTGTAAATGTGTGAGCCGGCATTATTAGTGATGAGTTAATTGGGCCAGTGTTCATCGATGGGAATTTAAATGGTGCCACCTACTTGGACATTCTGACAAGAGCGATACCCGAGTTAATGGAAGGCGTTCCTGTGGCTTCTCGTCAGGAACTGTATTACCAACATGATAGTTGCCCCGCACACTATGCGCCTCAAGTACGCACGTACTTGAATAATGAATTTGGTGAAAGGTGGATTGGGAGAGGTGGCCCAATGGCATGGCCAGCCAGAAGCCCCGATTTAACTCCACTGGACTTTTATTTGTAGTACTGAAGAAGCTACCAGTCGGGACCAGCTAAAACAAAAAATTGAAAGTGCGTTCGAAGTAGTGAGGCGCGATACAAACACGTTGCGAAGCCTAAAAGACAATTTGCAAAAACGTGCCCGTCTGTGTATTGAAGTTAATGAACAACATTTTGAGCAATTACTTCAATACAGGTAGGAAGTGTAAATAATGTCATTTAATTGTGTAAATCCCTAGTTGATTCTAATTAATCGTTGTAAATAATCTGATTCAAATTTTTTAAATACGCCTGAAATATTCGCTGTCAATTTTGTACCTACATTCTGAACTGTGATGTGAGTAGGTAACTAAAATTTAGGTTATTAATTTTGGTAAGTTAGGTACTCACCAAAATTAATAATTAACTTTAGATAGAATTTCTGACGGTCCTAAGCCTGATAAGTATGAAGGGAAAATTGGAGTCAATGACCGTTGTCTTGGTGAACCCGGAAATAATTAAATCTGTGCAGACCCCTTGGTTTAAGTTAGCGTGGTAATAATTTTGGACACATGGGAAAACCAATAGTTAGGCAACTTTTAAATCATAACCAGATGTTAGAAATCCCACAGTGCTCGGAATGTTGTCACGGAGTGTAAGCATGGTTTTCCCAAAGTGAAATTAATTGTTTTATTATTCTTTATTGTTATTGGTAGTGTAAACAAAATTGTCGGCGGCCTTTGATAAAATTATGCTTTTCATAGTTTTTAATAAACACAGTGCAGGCATTGCATTGTTATCTGCACCCAGACGTGTTCAAATAAACGAGTAGGTACTCCTGTTGGAATTCATCCCTGTACGCACAACCGCCCAATGCTCTATCTCGTGCGTGCGCCGCGCCGCAACTACTTTGAAGCGGTGTCTGTGTTGTATGGAGTAACGTAAATTTGGACTATTTTAACTTTGTCTACTTTGTGTTTTTCAAAAACCAATGACGTATTTTTTTTTTAATGCTATTAAATGGTAGTAGACCATGGTCTGAACAACGTTTGTTCTAGGAAAACTGCGATTCAAATGTCACCGTGTATACCTGGGCTAAAGCATCAGTTGCTATGGCTCATGCGAAAAAAAATACGGAGAAGAATCGGGATGGCAAACGGAGCCGTGGCACAGCTCCATAAGATATGAAAAGATAAAAACATATCCCTGAAAACCAAGAGCAACCTTGTACGAACTCTGGTGTTTTCCATATTCTTGTGCGGAGACGTGGACCCTGAAGAAAGTCGACCGCAACCATATCGATGCTTTCGAAATGTGGTGCTGGCAAAAGATGCTGGGGATTCCCTGGACAGCATAACGCACTAACGTGTCGATGCTGCAAGAGCTGAAGATACAGACAAGGCTTTCTACCATCTGCCTACGTAGGATTTTGGAATACTTTTGTCATATTGCCAGAAAGAGTGACGACAACCTGGTGAAGTTAATAGTCACTGGTAATGTGGAAGGAAAAAGACTACGTGGTAGAAGCTCGACACGTTGGATTGACCAGATCCGCACCACTCTCGATACCACAGTCAACGATGCTCTACACCGGCGGCAGATCGAAACAGATGGCGTAAAGTGATCCGCAACAAACTCTTGCTGCGAGGAGGTGGTCACGATCCTCAGTATTGAGGAAACCGAAGCGAGGAGGAGGAATCATTAGAATCAGTAATACAACTCGTTAAGTTAATAATCCACAAATGTCAAGATTTCATGAAATACCTAGTCATTCAATGGGATTACCTGCTCTTAAAGAGTTGTATTGATAACTTTAATGATTTTATTTGTTTTATTTTATGTTTATTTTATTTGATTTGGTCGCGAATCACATTTTGATCAACATACAACCTAATATTGACTTGCAAATTGCAAAAAACGTAAGAAAATTTTAATTTCGGGGGCTAGGCTGGCGCTTTCGCCTTATATCAAATGTAATGCTAATAATAATAAGAAGCCTAAACTAATGTTAAAATCGTAATTAATTATAAAAAAGGAACATTTCAACGTATGTAATCACAGTCAATCACAGACATATAAAGAGTAGCAGACCAAACATTAATCCATAGTTATATTTATATAGATGGACATGATTCTTTATCCTTTTTTTGCTAAGTGACAAGTCGTAAATGGCATCTCGTTCTGTTACCTGTTGTAACACTGACTCATACCGAGACAAAATTTGACGCGTGGCATGTTTATCCCGCGCCGCCATATTGATAACCAACATTAAATAGTCAGGGACGGATTTGGCAACAAACACGAAATTTTTATTGTATGTAAAATATATACCGTCAAGCCGGTCGTCAAAAGGGGGAAAGTGGACTGCTGCCCATAGTCCTGTCAAAATACTCCCTTAGTCGCCTTTTACAATAACCACGGATATAGATGGTTCTATTCGTTAAGACTTATTTGAAAAGTAATCTACACTTCTTATAACCCGAGAATATCGATTTTCGCGGATTTTCAGTAAGTATATCGGTTGTTTCATTATCGTTAGATAATGGTGCCAATACCTCGTTCACAAACTAAACTAAAGTTAAGTTCAGTACATCTTTTTCTTTCTGTTTCATTAAGAAAAGGACAGAAGATAAATATTAGTTTAGACGACATTAGTTTAAACTTGCTTGATGCTTCCCCTTAACTTTAATTTGGTACAATATTTTAAAGTATAAAAGCAACACTCGTGTCGAAGTGTCATTCTGAAATTTTGTTTGCATGTTTACAAAATTACAAACCGGGCGGATATGAGAATGGCTTCATCAATACACGAAATTCTGAATGGAAACTTTATTTTTGAGCTAAAATGAGAGAAACATTCAACTTTATGATTATATAAGAAAATCAAAGCACCATGGCATTAATGTTACGAAGATTGCGACGAACTTATCTTAGTAATTTAATTCCGCGCTTGTTTATTGGTTTAGTGGTCATTTACGTTTATTGTGAATACTTAATTTATTATGTTACACAAATTCAGGTAACTCTTTTACATTGGTAATACCTACACAAATAAAAAGAGACAGACAATAAATAAGACGTGTATAATATTAATTCCAGTGCGGCTGGTCAACGTTAAGTAAAGAGCCAACTGATGGTGTGGAGCCCGTGTATGCGATGGTTATAGCTGATACTCACCTCCTTGGTTCCCGAAATGGACACTGGCTTGATAAATGGCGGCGAGAGTGGCAGATGCATCGTGCATTTCAGTCAGCTATGACTCTTCATAGTCCAGATGTTGTCTTTGTTTTAGGTATTTTTATTTCATTTTGCTTACTCGATTAAACACAATAGGAGGAGCTCGTGGCTAAGTACGTCACTGGCTAAGTAAGCCGTACGGGTCGATCTATCAGGTTAAGCTATGCTAGCCAGGGTTGGTCTGTAGATGTTTGACCATCATTACATACCAAGTCTCCTCCATGCCTCAGTTGGCATGTTAAGCTGTTGGTCCCGCCTGTCATTCGTGGATCTTTGACAGTTGTAGAAGCCTGAAAGTCTGACAACCAGTCTTACCAAGCAGTGTTAAATTACCCAGTAACTGGGTTGTGGAGGTCAGATAGGCAGGTACGCTCCATGTAATATAGTGGTATTTAGCTGCATCCGGGTAGACTGGAAGCCGACCCCAACGAAGGCTATGCAGTTTGAACACAGCATAAAATAAAACTTGGGATGGGCTTTGTGCCATTATCAAATAACTTGCCTACCCGAGTTTCATTTTGTAATAGGTACTTGGCTCTTTTTTGTGATCTTGTAACAGTAAGGCTTCAGGTAGTTTCTGTGAACTATTTTGGGCTGGCCGGTCATCCTATTATAGTAATAGTAAGTTTTTTTTTGGTTTTTTGGGAAAGTCTGCAGCATAATAGGGTTATCAATAAAAATCTATTGAATCTTGCCCCTGATTGATTTCAAGAAAGTAAATAATATGCAGAAACCAGATAGTGAAAATTCGTTCATTTGTGAACACGGTGGCCAGGGAAGTGACCAAAGATGGCAAGTTTTCAAAATATAATTTCAAAAAAAGATTGAGCATACCTATCGACTCCGGGGTTTGACAATATTCTATAATATAGGGCTTGGGGGTCCCCCACCTGCACATACAGGGTTATCCATTAATTAGGCTACACCCTGTAGGTGTCACTATGTTTGTACATGCTAATCTCCAAAACCACCTAACCAATTTCAATGAAATTTAGTCAATTTAGTTCTAGCTTGAAAGATAGCATGGTATTGGACCCGATAGGTTGCGCTCCATGCGAAGCAGGGGTGGGTTGCCAGTACTTATTATAATTTAACACATTCACTGCTACAAAAAACCCACAGGTGCGGCGCGCCGCATTCGAAGGAAGTACATAAATTGTATGGACACGCATATGCGACGGTAGCACTTGGTGAAGGTTCGAAAATCGCACATACGTGTCGGCCGCACAGAACGTGTTAAACTTGTTATAATAATTTCTGTAGAATTCTAGAGGCTCTTTGTCTAGTCTAATGTCTATAGTCTAATGTATCATATCATATTATGTTATTTCCAGGTGATCTCTTTGATGAGGGTCTATGGTGTCCCGAAAAAGAATTCAATGATTATGTTGAAAGATTTTATCAACTATTCAAAGTCCCTGATGGTACAGCGATGTACTCTGTTGTTGGCAATCATGACATTGGCTTCCATTACAGGTAATATATAAAATCTTAGATTAATTCATTACCAAATTAACAATCAAATAAGTTGTTGTTAGAGGTCGTTAGAGGCGCTACAATGGCGAAATGAATTTAAAACATGGTAGTGGCCACTGTGGCCAGTTATCATAAAAAAAATAATTCGTATATTGAAAAATTTCAATCAAACTAAATAATAACCAAAATTAGGATCAGTCTATGCAAAAGATTAATTCATGAAGCAACTAAAGAAAGGCTGTTGACACCTTTTGTTCATTTGTTGGTCTGTTGTTCTGAACCAGCTGGTAAGTAGCTTCACGAATGAACTTGAATGATGATCTTTTGCACAGTTTTCGTTTTTTTTTCGACTTTCACATTTTTTTTTTCAAAAGTGACGGAATTGTGAACACATTGTTTTGTGATGCAGACGGTAGACAATGTTATTGCCTTTCGAATAAGCCTATTTTTATCTCAGTATGACTAAAACTTTGAGAGATATGATTTTTTTGTACTCGCGTATTCAAAAAAAAAAAAAAATGGCTGCCACATAGCGGGGAAATGTATTGGACCCAAGCCTAGAGTGTAATTGTACTTTAAAATAGTTTATATTTAAGTATTTAGAATATCGGTAATCCATGTCCGGACACACTGTATAGATGTATAGATAAAATAATTCGTAAATTGAAAAACGTAAAATTTCGAACAAACTAAATAATAAAATAATAATAAAAATTTGGATCACTCTGTGCAAAAGATTCATTCATGAAGCTACTTACCAGCTGGTTCAGAACAACAGACTAACAAATGAACAAAAGGTGTCAACAGCATTTCTTTAGTTGCTTCATTAATTAATCTTTTGCATAGAGTGATCCTAATTTTGGTTATTATTTTATTATTTAGTTTGTTTGAAATTTTTCAATTTACGAATTATTTTATATTATAATAATATAATATAATACTCCTATACACCTATACACATAATATAATACGGAATATGTAAAATCAAATATAAATATGAATATATAAATAATAATATAATTTAATAATAATAATAAATATACTTCTAATAACTTCATAAAAATTACCTACACTATTCATAAACAATGCATAAAATTAAAATAACTAATATACTATACCCATATACACCAATATATATAAGTAAATATATATGTGTATGTACCAATATTAATTATATATATAATATATACAGAATTATACACCCAAAATAAACAAATCTAATAATTTATAATAATATTAAGTTTCTTGAATTGCTACTTAGCCCTCTTCCTCTCCTAATTTTTGCTGTGTTCGACAGGGTCCATATTGATCTTGAACTTGGATACCATCTATGTAATACATATGGAATGTAATAAAAAATTGAGTATTGAGTATAATTTATATAATTTTCATGATTACTGGCCACTACCGTGTATTGAATTAATTTCGCCATTGTAGCGCCTCTTTGTATATTTCTTGCCTTCAAACAACAACTTATTTGAATTGGCTGATTAAAAAATAATGAATATGGCTGCCACATAGCGGGGAAGTGTATTGGACCCAAGCCTAGAGTTTAATTGTACTTTAAAATAGTTTATATTTAAGTATTTAGAATATCGCTAGTCCATGTCCGGACACACAGTATAGGATGACTGTTAATTGGTGACCGATACTTCAACACATGACTTAAAAATCGCATGACGCGTGCTCGTGATTTGCAAAGACCATACATGCAACTTTGTTTTACTTTGTTTTGGTTGTGGATTATGGTGATAATGATTCCATTATTCATACTCGTTGTACTCGCCCATGACTGTCGACTTACTGTTATAAACGAACTGCAGTATGTTCAAAGGATAACGCCGCAGCTAATCAAAAGGTTCGAGACTCGGCTGAAGTCGCCGCCTGTGCAGTTAGTCAGTATCCGGGGGAATCACTTTGTCCTTATCAACTCTATGGCGATGGAAGGAGACGGGTGCACACTTTGTGCGCGCACTGTTGCTCAAATAGCCAACATATCAAGTAAGTTTTAATTTTACGAGTTTTTCAGTTACGGTTCCTACTGCTTCTTTGCAGAGTTGGTGAAAAAATATTTTGGCTTTCTTGCTTATGGATATTAAAAGGCGCACGAGAGGCTGGGTGCCATGGGATGGTTTATATTTAGCTGACTTGCTTGTGCTAAGCCCGCTGGGTGCCGTACTGTTTATCCGGAAACCATACTGTTTATTCTAACTAATATATAAATGCGAATGTGAGTTTGTTTGTTCGTTACGCTTTTACGTTTTAACTACTCAACCGATCATCATGTTTGCATACACGTTGCCAGGGGTACAGAAAAGAACAGAGGGTACCTTTCATCCAGAAATAGAGTAGGTACTGTTCCCGAGGGAAAAACAGTGAACACGAGCGAAGCTGAGGGCTAAAGCCAGTATATAATACAATATTATAAATGCGAAAGTAAGTTTGTTTGTTTCTTAAGCGTTCACGCTAAAACGGCTAACCGGGTTGAATGAAATTTGGCACATGGGTAGACCATGACCTGGATTAGGACATAGGATACTTTTTATCCCGGTAGTAGGTATGTTCCCGTTTCACCGTGGGAAATAGCTAGTAAATATTCTTATAAAACGAAAATTTTCATTGTAAATAAGATTTCAAACACTTAAAAATAATTTTATTCAACTTAACAGATATATTAAAGTGCAGCAGTGGATCAAGTTTATGCAAAGGTAAGAAGAAATTGGAACGATATAGCAGACCAATTATTATGCAGGTGAGTGTTTCCAAATAAATAACAAGTATCGGTCTTCGTTCACAATATCGCAGTTATTCCCCACTTTTAATTGATAAGGAAATCAAACAAAAACCTTGTGCTTGATTTGTTGAAAAGACCTATTAGTTATTCAAATGCTTAACCAATGTGAAGCTCAAAACTAGAATGTAATAAAAAAAAAACAATAAATAATTTTCAGCACTACCCTCTATACAGAGAATCAGATAGCGATTGCACGGAGCCAGACGCGGCCCCTCTGCCTGAAAGGAACAGTTTGTTCGAGGAGCGTTGGGACTGCCTGTCCAAAGAGTCTACAGAGTATTTAGTAGAAAGCCTGCGCCCGCGCACCGCGTTCGGCGCGCACACACATCACAGCTGCGTCGTCAGACATAGCTTCGTGCCCACTCCTGATCACAAAATCGAGTTCGTTGAGTACACGGTACCTTCCTTCTCGTGGAGAAATAGACTGGACCCCAAGTATTATTTGGTAAGTGTTGTTTTTATCAAGTTACACACACTCGCACCCACACACACACACACACACACACACACACACACACACACACACACACACACACACACACCCTCACCTACACACTTAAGTATTTTATCAAGTTAAAACATACACCAACACACTTATGTATTATCAAATTAAAACACACACCCCAACACACTTAAGTATCAGGTTGGCGGAAAAGTCTTGCACCAAGATATAAGACTTAAGGAATTTATTGATAACTTTGTTATTACAACAATTAATCAGTAATGTAATCCCCAAATAACTCTATTACTCTGGCCCATCTAGTTGGTACGAGGGCGGGTCAATAAGTCCGTGACTTTTGGAATAAAACACAGATTTTTTGATAAATAAATCATTTTATTTTTCAACGTAGTCTCCCTTGAGCTCTATACACTTTGTCCAACGCTTCTCCAATTTTTTTATCCCTTCCAAAAAATATGATTTGTCGAGGTCCTCAAAATAGACCTTTGTTTGCGAGATGACTTCATCATTGGAGTCAAATCTTTTTCCACCAAGCCATTTCTTCAGGTTTGGGAACAAGAAGTAGTCACTCGGAGCCAAATCTGGAGAATAGGGTGGATGAGGAAGCAATTCATAGCCCAATTCATGGATTTTTGCCATGGCAACTGCACATGTGTGCACCCTTGCATTGTCTTGGTGGAA
The DNA here is from genome assembly GCA_948252095.1 of Dicycla oo. Lineage (NCBI taxonomy): Eukaryota > Metazoa > Arthropoda > Insecta > Lepidoptera > Noctuidae > Dicycla > Dicycla oo. Next base: position 25,413,547 of record OX411712.1, on the reverse strand, counting down.
AAGAACTTTTTTCTTGGCCAAATGAGGTGGGTTTTTTTTTCAAATCGTCATTGAATCGGTCCAATAAGTTGGCATAATATTCCCCATTGATTGTTCTTCCCTTTTGAAGGTAGTCAATGTGGATTATCCCGCGTGCATCCCAAAAAACAGTCGCCATAACTTTATTGGCTGACAAACCCACCTTGGCCTTCTTTGGCGCCATTCACCCTTAGAAACCCACTGTTTTGACTGTTGTTTGGTCTCTGGTGTGTTGTGATGGATCCATGTTTCGTTCACGGTTACAAAACGGCGCAAAAACTCCTCCATATTGCGATTAAACAACGCCAAACCTTCCTGTGAAGTTGTTACACGATTGCGTTTGTGGTCGACTGTGAGCAAACGCGGCACCCATCTTGCGGAAAGCTTTCTCATGCCCAAGTGATCATGCAAAATTGAAACCACTGAGCCATGCGAGATCCCTACGGCTTCCACAATCTCTTGCACTTTCAATCTTCGGTCGGCCAACACCATATCGTGAATTTTTTCGATTGTTTCGGGTGAAGAGACCTCAACTGGGCGTCCAGGACGTTCGGCATCTTCAGTGCTTGTACGGCCACAACGAAATTCAGTAAACCACTTTTTTACCATTTAAATCGATGGTGCAGAGTCCCCATAGTATTTATCAAGCTTAGCCTTGGTCTCGGTAATGGTTTTTTTTCGCAAAAAATAATGCTTAATAAGCACACGAAATTCACTTTTTTCCATTTTGTCCTCAAATTACTGGGTAGTCTGATAAAGATAGCTGTCAAACACAAACTAACTGACGCAGCAAGTTCAAATTTTGACAGGAGTCAACTGACAGATGCCTGTTGACAGGAGTAGTGTTGCTTTTTCAATAAAGAGGTCAGAAATTCAAAAAGTCACGGACTTATTGACCCGCCCTCGTAGATTGTTGATGCCCTGCGCCCAGAATTCCGGAGGCTGTGCAGAAAAGAAATTGTCCACTGCCATTTTGAGGTCTTCGTAGTTTTGTAAATTTTTCTCACGCAAATAAAGCTTTAGTGGTCGGAACAAGTGATAGTCGGATGGCGCGAGATCCGGTGAATACGGTGGGTGGGCAACCGGGTGCCATCCAAGCTCTGCGATTTTTTGTCGAGTCTCCGAAGCGGCATGAGGTCGCGCATTATCATGGAGTAAGTGAACATTTACACGTCTCGGTCGTTTTTCTCTTATTGCGTCAGCCAGTTTCTGTAGCTGTTTAGTATAAATGGAAGTCGTAATCGTCCTTCTCGCAGGGAAAAGCTCGTAATAGAGTGCGCCCTTCGCATCCCACCAAACGGAGAGAAGATGCTTGCGTGAGTGACGGTTCGTCTTTGGCTGCGTTGGTGGCTCTGCGTCGTAAGGAAGCCAGAGGGCGTGCCGTGTGTTATTATCATAGAGAATCCAGCTCTCATCGCCGGTTACCAGATCTTCAAGAAACTCTTTCCGATGTGGCTGAAAAAGAAGCGATTCACAAATACTAACTCTGACTTGACGATGACTGTCAGTTAGTTGATGTGGAATCCATTGTGCCATTACTTTACGATAGCCGAGTTTGTGTAAATGAGCCTCGACGGTCGAATGATGGCAGCCTTTAAACAGCGCAGTAATTCCTCATCGCCGAAGGTGGATGGTCGCCCAGATCGCTCGTGATCTTCAAGAGTTATATCTCCCGATGCAAAGCGAGGAAACCAAATCCTCACTAGCGCGCCTTTATATACCCTTGATGTGATAGCTTCGAGAACCTTCTACAATATTCTTACGTATCCCAGATCAATACTAAATATTCCGGAATATTCTAGTAATTTACAATTTCTTATGCAATATTTTTCCGCCAACCTGACATTTTATCAAGTTAAGACACACCAACACACTTAAGTATTTTATCCACTTAAGACACTCCAACACACTTAAGTATTTTATCCAGTTAAGACACACTCCCAACACACTTAATTAATTACACACACACACACACACACACACACACACACACACACACCAACACACTAAGTATTTTATCAAGTTAAGACACACACACCAACACACTTACGTATTTTATCAAGTCAAGACACACACACCAACACACTTAAGTATTTTAACAAGTTAAGACACACACACCAACACACTTACGTATTTTATCAAGTTAAGACACACACACCAACACACTTAAGTATTTTAACAAGTTAAGGCACACACACCAACACATTTAAAAGTATTTTATCCAGTTAAGACACACACAGCAACACACTTAAGAGCGCATCGAGCGTTTGCCTCGTTTGGCTTTTTCTTACGTGTAAAGAGTAAAGGATATAACCACACTTTTGCACTTTTTCAAGTAAACTTTCTTTTTTGTTTTTCGTTGTTTTTTTCATCCTATTGCTCTTAAATAAATAAAAAAAAAACTGTATAAACGCTCCAGTCGTCTATGTCAGTTCCAGTAAAATGTTCAGGTAAATGAATCATAATATCAAATTTACTTATTTATATAAAAAAAATAGGGAAATAGAGGAAAAATTACTCGAAAGAGGTAACTTAGCGAATTTATTCTATAGAGCCAACTTTATTTTGATAAAGTTCAAAGTTCAAGTTGGTCGTGTTTCTCGTATATCGTGAATATTGTATCCCCAATAATACCAATATATTTTCCTAGATTTTATTTAACTGCTTACTACTCCAAATAAGGGTTATAAACACGTGTTTGTCTACACCCATGCTATAAATCCTCTATAAAAGTTTCTGAAACAGTTAGCTTATTCAATCTGCCTAACCTTTTCCCAACTATGTTGGGGTTGGCTTCCTTGTTGAAACAGTTAGCTTATTGCCAACATTAAAACAACCAGTGTCATAGTAACCATAATATCATCCAAACGAGTGTTATAATGTAGTACTAAATTTCATTATGCAACTCCCACAGAGTACTCCTTATATATAGGGTGACTGGTGATTAGTGACTGATACTTAAACACATGATTGTACTCATTATAACAAACAACTTTTACTATCGGACCCAACCTGAAATCACGAAAAAAATCTGCTGTTCCCTACATATATGTTCGCATAACTTGTGGGAATAGCTGATTTTTTTTCGCTATTTCAAGTTTGGTCCAATAGTAAATAGTAAAAGTTGTTTGTTATCATTAGTACTATCACGTGTTTAAGTATCGGTCACTAATTCTGCCACCGTAAGGAAAAAGGACGTATCTACAGAAATATTGAAATGGAGAAAAAATATATTTGGCCTGTTTAAAATACGAGATACTAAGGCAGATGCGTCTTTTAATAGTAAGAATTATTAGGCTTTCGTTAAGTGTACGCCAATATAAAAATACTGGCAGATGCGTCTTTTTTTGCTGATTCCGAATATGTAATTAACTGTATTTCGAAAAAAATGCCAGATACGTCTTTTTTCCGTATGACGGCAGAATCACCAGTCACCCTATGTAGGCAACTCCTTTGCCTTTTCGATCCCTTCCTTACTCATCAAACAGCCACATTCTCAGTACTCAATTCGAGGTATCTTTATGAATTAAAAAAAGAACATAGTCATGCACGCGAGTATCACTACCACAGCGCCGTAATAAAAAAAAAAAAACTTATACATAGTTTGTTATACTCAGCAATTAAACTTTCCATGAATTTACATAGAGTTCTTACAACACTGTACAACAAACATCCTATGGTTTCAGAACCTTTTATACTCTTAGAGGATTCATGGGTGTAGATAAAGTCTTGTATGCAACTGTCCATAACTATGTATTAAAACACTCATGTGATAAACCCACACCCATTTTTAAAGACCCCTTATTGTACAACAGTTGCAGAAATAATTGTTGTGGTATTTTAGTAAACTGATTGCACATTGAGTTATAGAAAATGTTCGCCTTTGAAGAGCGGCGTATCTGTTGTTTATATGTATACATTCATATACCTTTGTGACAGTCTCTCTTAAAAGCTAGATGAGTCACAGTAAACCTGGGGTATTAGGGTTATTTTGGTATGATTTTCTGCTCAGTCTTTCTCCTGCAGGTTGCAATCTACTAACCTGAGTTTTAAAAAAAAAAAAAAAACTTGTAAATTTCCAGTTGACGATAACGCCGGAAGAAGTGAAGGTGTCTAAATGCGGCATGCCTCGGGAGTGGACGCTGCAGATCACGGCGATATTGATGACCCTCGCGCTCCTGGTCTACTTGAGATATTACGCCACTACAAACAATCAGCTCAGCTACAAACAATTGTAAGTAGGTACTTACGTATAATCAGTCTTATCCTACGTGACTTCAGTTCATGGGTCGAACATTCGGTTCATGGGTCGAACATTCGGTTCATGGGTCGAACATTCGGTTCATGGGCTAAATATTCAGTTCATGATCATGTGTTGCGCACTCTGAGTAGCCGGCTATAGGTACCTTACTGTCTGGCGAAATACTGGCTAAGTGCACAGTCACGAGCAATAACATAGAAACGCTCTTTAAAATTTAAATTCCTGTAGCAACATTAAATCGCAAAAATAAGTGTGCTATCTGTGGACAATAATTATGTAAACGTTAAATTGTTTCAAAATTAACTACACAGTTTAATCAAATTTTCGTTAACAATAATTTACCAATAAATAATATTCACTTTTAGTTAAGTACTCGTACATAATTATGTCCCCAAGGAAATTTCAAAAACATTTATACAGTACAGTTTCGAAATTATGTAAACAATTACAAAGCAGCAGTTTCAAGCAGCTGGAACTCTGAAATAAGTCACAATTTGGGTTCCTTTTGAACCCAAATTGTGATTTCACCTAATTGACAAAATCAGTGTAAAGGATCTTTTTTTATTATTTATTTTTAGATTCTTTATCATTAATTTGCGTTATTACATATTATGTCACAGAAAGGTAGTAAAACTAGTAGCCATGAGCGATTGGCATCGACTCACCCGTCGACTGTTTTTATTTCCGTATACTTCTATACGTCCTAAAACTTGCTATTAGATTCCTACTGCAATATTGCAAATCATACAGAAGGGATAAGCGCGCATTACGGTTGCTTTTCGTTGTCGTGCAGTGCAGCTTGATAAATATTTCCTGTGTTATTGTGATTATTATTGAAATCGATGTAAAATGAATACTAACAATGTGCCACATCGTATTTCTTCATATGATAAACACAAAATCATTGTTCTTAAAGAACAAGGACTTACGGTTACAGACATTGCTAATGAGTTGGGAATTACGGTGAGTTTGCAATTTATTGTTGATTTTTTTATAGGCTTTTTAATTAATAAAATGTTCAAATTAATGTTATTAGGGTTCTAAGCCGTTTTTAGGGTTTTATATTCAAATTACTTAATTAGTAACAGTTTACTTAAATGCATTTCTTTTTTTTTTCAGAGAAAAACCGTATATTTGTGGCTCAAGCGATGGGAAGATGAAGGTGACGTTGTTAGTTGCAAAAGTAGTGGTCGTTCACGAAAAACTTCCTCGGCGCAGGACAGGCAGATCGTAAACACGGTGGTTAGTAATGGATTTGTGCGAATTCAGGACATATCATCTTCTTATCGCGTATCATCTTCAACGATTCGACGTCGCCTACGCACAGCTGGCATACGACACAGAGTTCCGGCGCGAAAACCACTTTTAACTGCACGCCATAAACAACAGCGACTACAATTTGCTCGAGAATATCTAAACTACGATTTTAGCAGAGCCATTTTTTCTGATGAAAAAGTGTTTGTTTCTTCTGCTGATGGACGTTTGTCTTTATGGCGGCCTAATAACACTCGTTATTTGGAAAGAAATATACTGCCGTCTAGAAGAAGTGGCCGGATAAGCTTCGGCGTTTGGGGCTGGATGGCAGCCAGTGGACCCGGTGAATTGGCCGAGATTAGTGGTCGAATGAATAGCGAGCAATATACCAGTATTTTAGACGAAGTTTTACTGCCTAGTCTGGAGGTTCCTGAATTAACGCCTATTGATTTTGTGCAGGACAATTCAGGAGTCCATAATTCTCGATTCACTCAGGCCTGGTTCAATCACAACCGAAATTTCGTGAATTTATTGCCGTGGCCACCTAAAAGCCCTGACCTCAATCCTATTAAGAATTTGTGGGGGCTGATGGTCCAAGAGTGGGACAGCAACGAAGGTAGAACCATAGAAGCCTTGGTCGGACACGTCCACGAGATATGGAATAGTTTTAGAGGCACTAATGTATGTTACAATATGGTTTCGTCAATGCGGGAAAGGTTGCAAGATGTTATAAACGCTGAAGGTGGCTACACAAGATTTTAATTAATTTAACCGATACCTCGTATTTAAAATTAACAATGGTTATGTGTAGCGACAGACAATTATAGTTGATTAAATTGTGATTTAAAATCAATAAATACATATTTGAATAACTATTGATTTAAGGGCGAAGACCAGGTAGCCCGCGAAATTCTAATTTTCTTACGTTTTTTGCAATTTGCAAGTCAGTATTAGGTTGTATGTTGATTAAAGTACGATTCGCGACTGTAACATACATGTCTTTACAAAATTATAATCAGTAGAATCAGTAATACAACTGCCTTAAGTTGTATAATCCTAAATGTCAAGATTTCATGAAAAAGTCATTCATGAGGATTATATGAACTAAGAGAATTATATTGATGATTTTAATTCTATAAATACAGATTTGTTACGATCGCGAATCATATTCAGATCAACATACATCCTGATACTGACCTACAAATTGCAAAAAATGTAAGAAAATTTGAATTTCGCGGGCTTTCTGGAGCTTTCTCCTTAAACATTAATACTTCATTAATAATGATTACGTTTGGTAACGGATCAGTGTTGTAACACTGATTCTGTAAGCTCTTGTTTTATTGCAGTAACCAACCACTATTGATTTATGAGACAGTCATGTATTCATCGCATTGTATTTGTCGCTCAGCGAGCTATGTTCAGGGTTTCTCTTCGGATCTGAAGTAAAATAATACAGCAAAGAACAAAAGTATCCGACATAGCTTGGACTATTAGCAGTGGACTGAAACAGGCTGATAACGATTGTATTAATCATCATCACTGAATTCGTCAAATTCAGAAACCATTGTATTATAGAATGCTACCTACCTATATGAATAAACTTAACAAAAACAGGAAAAAGTAGATATACACTTTCAATCTCATTTTAATGTATCCACGACAATTTCTATAACACGTATACAGTTTCTATTACAATTATACATTTTGTATACATGTTATAGAAATTGTCATGGATACTTAAAAATTACATTGGAAGTGTAAACTTTTTACTGATGGTGTTTCGTTTATATTACTGTGAAACCAATGTATACCCAGTTTTGACACAGTTTGATGGTTAGGTAATTTAGACAAAAATGTCGTACACATATTTTTTGAATGGTAGAAGTTAAGATATTTTAGTTTTTTTTTTTTTTTTATAAATGGCATCTCGTAGTTGACCTAGAGAGGTCGAGACTACTTAACCGGACTATCCTGTGGCTGCCTTAAGGTGACTCAAAGCCTCCAGCCAGGGGCATAAAACTTACAGACTAAGCGACTACACGCTAAGGGCTCCCCCTGTGGGGAACGGGCCTCGGCTTAGGGCGTCGCTGGGGGGAGGACAGGCTGGATCAGATTAGAATTATTATTGTCAGGGGAGTTTAAAGCTACAGGCTCAGCTACGCCACCAGCTGGCACATCATACCCGAGCAAGGGACGGGGGGTAAGATATTTTAGAAAATGTGACTATGTATATATATTGCTCGTGACTGTACGGTCTGAGTGCACGCTCGACTCGAGCGTCCGGCGGGGTGGGGCGTGCGACGTTCGTGTTAAACACATGCAAACACTCGCGAGTGTCCTGAGTGACGGCCGAGCGGCGCTCGGTGAAAGGCTCTTCGCCGCTTGCACGCAACGCTGAATGCCCCGCTGGATGCTTTTTCACTCGGGTCGTACACTAATCCTTTTCATCATTACGTATTATTCCGGTAGCCTGCGAAATTATTTTTTTTTACGATATTTGCAGTTCAGTGTCTGGGTGTATGTTGATTAAAGTATGATTCGCGACCGTAAAAAATACATATTTACAGAATTATTATCATTTGAATCCGTTATACAACTCCATAAGTTAGTATAATACTCAAGATTTCATGAAATAGTCATTCATTAGGATTATATGAACTTAGAGAGTTGTATTGTTGATTTGAATGATTATAATTCTATAAATAAAAATTTGTTACGGTCACGAATCATATTCAGATCAACATACCACTTGATACTGACAGGCAAATTACAAAAACGTAAGAAAATTTGAATTTCGCGGGTTACCCTGGCGCTTTCGCCTTAAGAAAGGTATAATTACCGCGGCTATCTTGTGCCAAAAGAAAGAAGGCTCCAGTATCCATGATGGAATTTATTGCTTTTTAGGGTTCCGTATCCGAAGGGTGCCTAACGGAACCCTATTACTAAGCTTCCGCTGTCCGTCCATCTGTCACAGCGGGCTGTATCTCATGAACCGTAATAGATAGACAGTTGAAAATTTCACAGATTGTCATTTCTATTGCCGCAATAACAACAAATAATAAAAATAAAATAAATACAAGAAAGATGTTTTTTTTAAACTGAAGTATTTTTTTTAATATGTACTTAGTGTTAAATATTGTACGGTGATACGGAACCCTTCGTGTGCGAGTCCGACTTGCACTTGGCTGGTTTTTGTTTACATTTATTTAGTGCATTAGATCTTTGTGATTATAAGCGGATGTTTTTGGTTCTGTTGTGATTGTGAGAACTAGTTCGAACAAGAAAACGAAATTTGATATCAAACGTAATATTTACGGAGCAAGTATGATAACTCTTATTCGGTTTAAACTCGCATAATCCAACTATAAGGTGGTTTTCGTCGCATAGTTATAGACTCGGTTATGGACGACTCAGGTAAAGTTGAAAAAATACCACAACCTTCAAAAACTTCTTTATATTCAGAGGTTCAGACTGAACGTTGTCTAGGCTGTTAACAACTTGTCATATATGTATTTATTTTCATAAAGGTGCATCCACACCAAAGTTACTTTTTGTGGAACAACGTTTGCAAGTGTTAGTAACACTTTCTATAACTTTTAATTTAGTAATAATATAATAGTGGTATAATGTTCTGTTGCAAAATGTTCTACAAAAAGTAACTCCTTTGTGGATGCACCTTATTCTATTTTTATGGAGACAATATTGTGTTTGGGACATTTGTATCCTAGTGAACAACGCAACTGCACAAGCATATACAGCCTATAAAGTTCCTATTGCTGGGACACAAGCATCTTCTTTGTGAAAGCGAGTGGGCCCTACCACTAGGGCTCAGTGTGGGTTGGCGGATGCCTATTGCTAGATCCATGTAATAGAGAAAAGGAGCGAGCGTCTTATGTGCATTGAATTTTTTTGTCATCCTTCTTTAACTTGTATGGAGAGTGCCATCCCTAATTATGTTTTTCGTAATTTCACTACACTATCGTTTAGCGGTGCACATAATACATCTTCTTTCCAATTTTCTTTGATATAGTGACATCCCGACAGACGGTCAGACGAGCATGCTGAAATTATGAGTTCCGCTTTTGTCATTAGGCTATAGAACCCTAAAAAATAGTCAAATTATTGTAAATCCTACACATCACATTACATTAATTGTCTATTCATTAAAAAAAAAAACATGTAAATCGGCTTCGAGCTGTAAAGGCACTGAGAGACAGACAAATCTTAAAATAGTAGTTGAAAACTGTTGTATAATGAGGTGTATTAAAACACGACCTAGTTATGTGCAGTTTCATACACTATCTACGCTCGTGCAATAGGTAAATAAAAACAAAAGTTAGCAAAAAGTAAACAAATACAATAATGGCTCCGGATAATGGATGGAAGGTTACGGAACTACCTTCGGTCAACCGCGCTTGCACCCTAGCGTGGTCCCCATATTCAATGATAAAAAACTCTTTGGTCGATCCGAAGTGTACTTTTATATAAAAAAAGTTATTTTATAGCATTATGTTTAAGAAATCTGTATCATAATAAAAATTTTAATTTTGTTTGACTTGTACGTGCATAAAAACTGTCTGTCTGTGCCATTTTTCAATTCATAAATAATCAGAACTTTACGATATGAGTGTAGATAAAAGCTTGTTTGTTTCAGATCCGGAAAGAAAGTGTGAGACTAAAAAAGGTATTTAATATTACTAAATATTGTTTTATTGATATTATATATTAACTAAGTACTTATTGTTTATACCTATACGAGTTATTGATTAAAAAGCGACTTTATTTACTAGCTGTTTCAATTCATTATCCGCTTTAACAAGTTGTTGGAAGCGAGGTCGAGAGTTCGAGACCCTTATTGGTAATTATCGAGGCTTGCGATAGCGGTGATCGTACATATAAATAAATTAGCTATGCCTCAAGGATTTGCGTGTATAAATATAAATGTTATTATCCCCACCGCTGTATCTCTACGTTGACGTCGTGGTGGGGCTTGCGCGCTCCGAACTCTAGGTCTGTGCCGGTAGAGTTTACTTTGCCGGAACGGGTCTAGGATGAGGAGCCAGACCAAGAGAGATACAGAAACCCGCAGGGCAGCATGTGGCGAGCTGTTGGGCAATAGCGACCCCACGGACCCTATCTCCCGGGAGAAGTCTTGTTCTTCATCTCTGGCTTGCCTTTACTGACCGGCTAGAGTGAAAACTGACGAGGAACAGAGCTCCCAGCTCATTCTTTCCTTTATTGGTTGGCTTGAGTGGAGATTCGCCGGAGCAAACGTGTTCGGAGGAAGGAAGTATTTCAGTAAGTGCTGGTAGGGATCTTGACCATCTTCCGGGCTCTGGGATTGTCCTGATAGTCGTGGAATACCTCTCAACTCCTCAAGCTCCTCAGGATATGTTGCTCCTTGTCGCTACGTCACTATGTGCTAGCGACAGTTTCCGGGGGCCCATTATTGAGTGTGCAAGTCACTCCTGCCATTTTTTCCGTGTATCGTCGGTTCAAAGGTAAAACTCATTAAGTGACATATTGGAGAAGTCACTTTTTTTGGCCAACGGTTTTCTCGAGGCAAAATTTACATCAAGAAAAAATAATTAAATGTATACCGTAAATCGTGACGTTAATTATTAGGTATATAGTCAACCTCATAATGATCACACTTCAAAACAATGAGCAACATGCCATTTATCTGAAAATGATATTTAAAATGGCTGTAAATCTAATAATGGTAATTAACAATTAATGAGTTTTACCTTTATAAATAAATAAATTAAAATAAAATAAAAAATAAAAAAGTTTATTAAATATTATTAATGTACAAGAAAAGGAACTCTTGACTTCCAAACTAAGTAACACTTGTGTTATGGAAGTCAAGGCGCTCTCTCATTCAATAAGCATAAATTGAGTAGGTACAATGCAACGAAGGGATGCATGCAGCAAGCATAATAAAAAAATAAAGCCGACGATATAATAAAAATTTGATCAGGCCCCTGCCTAACACTCAAGGGGTTAAGATTCAAATTCAAGTGAAGGTACAGTCACGAACCGGGATTGTTGAGCCACTAGCTTATCATGTTAACTTGGTTGTGTTACACGAATGCCGCCCGTGAAGTTTGACATGTGACATTTCAATAACTAAAAAGGGGCGGCATTCGTGTAACACAACCAAGTTAAGATGATAAGCTAGTGGTTCAACAATCCCGGCTCGTGACTGTACCTAGCGTACAATAACGTTTTATAGGTACCTACTTACTCCAATAGTTTGTGTCGATACGAGAAATGAAGTAGAAAGCTACAAATACAGCAACAACACAGCAACAGCAACTACTTCTGTATGCTGTAAAATAAGGTAATGTCTGTTGGTATGAAATAAAAGTGATTGGTAGATTATACGTTTATACATACAGATGCAGTTTTCTCACGCAGGCTGAAAAATTATTCGCAAACTATAAAAGACTAGCTTCTGAAATTCCTTGTCCCCCCGACCCACCTCGTCGCAACGCATGCCCGCACTGGTTACCTAGAACTACGAGTATGATAGGACTATGGCCCCCTTTTTTTTTTTTTTTGTGGATGGGAAATCATCAAAATAACTTCTCCCGCTCTGGGTGGAGCGGAAGGGCGTGTCAGACTTTTACTGACTAAAACCCACCCGTGTTCCTTCAGTTGCCTATGCCAGGGCCACGGTATCTTTTTCAAACAACCCGCGACCCCAGCGGCATCGGCCCTATTGGACCCCATCTTTTGCTGACATCTCTTTGAGGCGCGCGTGGAACACAACGCGCCGTCGACCCGGGCCTGGTCCTCACCGGACGGCGAGCTACCCACTACTCACCGTCCGCAAGACCGCGCCTACGGTGGCTGGGAATCGGCTATCGATTCCCGCCGCCCAGGGCGTCTCCTGCGGCGACTGAGGGCGTGAGGCTGCCTCTCCCTCACGCGTTCCGCCTCCTCCTTCGCGAGCATTACCGCTTCGCAGAAGGAGGTGACGGCCTCCCATGCACTCTCGCTCCGCACCATGGCCTGGACCAGGCTCGGACGCGAGATATCGTCGCCGCCAATCGCCTCCGTGAGAACACGGCGGTGCTCTGCCCAAGCCGGGCAGACCTCCACTGTATGCTCCACCGTGTCCTCTGGGCGATCCACACAATGGTGACACCCGGGCGTTTCCTCCCGCCTTATGCGAAACAGGAACCTCCCGAAACAACCGTGTCCGGTCCTGCGTCAGGCGGAAGGTGAGGACGCCGTGGCGCCTCTCTAACCACTCCTCAAATTAGGGGACTTATCGCCGCAATTGTGGCGTGCCCAGCGCTGGGCTGCGACAGTCGCACTCTCCATGTCGCCATGAGATCCCACCGGAGCTCTGTCCGCTGTACCGTGATTTCTCGCGGCAGCGGAGTTACGCCCCGGCGTTTCGCCTCCTCGCGCCACTCCCACACGTGCGCGAGGACTTTCGCCTCCAGATCCCACGGCGGCAATCCGGCAAGGAGGCTCGCCGCCTCACCGGAGACCGTGCGGTAACCCCGGACTAGCCGAATGGCCATGACCCTCTGGGACGCGTTCAACCGGCGGACTAGCCGCAGCCTCAGGGAACGCGCCCACACCGGTGCCCCGTAAAGGGCCATGGACCGCACGACCCCCGCGTAAAGCCTCCGGTAGGAGGCGTTTGGACCACCTAGATTGGGCAGGAGCCGCTTCAAGGCAGCCCCAGCCCGCTCCAGTCTGGGAGCCAAACGTCGGAAATGCTCCACGAAGTTCCACCGGCTGTCGAGGACGAGTCCCAGGTACTTCATCGTCGACTCGACTCCAATGCGAACCCCTCCTACCGTTATTTGGGAACCCGACGGTGGCGCATTCCGAGGACCATGAAAACACATGGCCTCGGACTTGTGCAGGGCCACCTCGAGTCCCAACTGCCGGATCCTCGCAACGACTATCGCAACCCCGCGTGTCGCTAATTCAGCCGCCACCTGGTGCGACCTCCCCTGCGCCAGGACCAGCGTGTCGTCAGCGTAACATACCACGCTGACGCCGCTAGGGAGGTCGGCGCGCAGCACCCAGTCGTACCCGATGTCCCACAAATGCGGCCCCAGGACCGATCCCTGTGGGACACCGCACGACATCTCTCGCCGGTTCCACTCTCCCTGATGACCGGGGTAGATGACGGCCCTATCCGTCAAATAGGCCTCAACCACTCGACAGAGGTAGGTCGGCATCCGGTGATACCGGAGTGCCTCCCTAATAGGACTATGGCCCCTGCCATAGTCCTTTCGTAGTTCTAGGTACTTAAGCCATCCAAACACGTATTCCAATATCTTTGTTTCCATCTCCTGCAATAGTCCTACACCAACCGAGGGTTGTCCTTGGGTGCACTTGCATAGCGCGTAAAGGGATAATCGTCGGTTAGTGTGTCATTTCATTAAAAGCGTCTAACGGACCTCTGCGAGACGACTTCAGCCCCTCGTACGCTTCTCAAAGGTCTCGGGACCCCAGGGTCCAAAGATATGCGAAAAGCTTAAAAACTAATAATATTTTAAAGGCCTGTCTCGATGGTTTAGTGGTCGTAAGCGCTACTGCTGAGCATGAGGTACTGAGTTCGATTCCCGGGTCGGGCAAAGTGTTATTGGGTTTTTCTATCTGGAATTTGTCAGTAGCAGCGCGGAGTCTGGATTTGAGCCCGGTTGATGGCAATCACCTCCTATTACATGGGACTTCCAAACCAAGATTCCTCACAATGTTTTCCTTGATCAACCAAGTGTTATGTCAGCAATGCCCAGATCATAATTAGTTCTTGCCCGGATTCAAATCTTTACGAAGCAAGCTTTTCCTCCCGTATCAACAACCAAAAAACAAATTGTACAGTTTTCATTTTCGGGGTATATAGTAGATTAAGAGAATACCGAGCACGGAGTGGCACCCTCATCGTTTGTTTGATTATTTATTTTATTGTAGAATGAAAATACAGAAAATATGCATGTTAAGTTGTGCTCCACAATACTATATTATACTATTATTATTACAAACAGTAGTTTTATATTGTTTTTATAAGTTTTGTTGTAATCCTTGTATCCTAAAGTGGCCACTATTTTCCGGTTAAAGGATTACAATAAAACAACAATATAATGGCTTGTCCGGAGCAAATCCCCGGATACAAAATAATTAAAAAAATAGTGAAGTTATAAAGATACTTTATTGATTATTAAGCATAAATTATAGGTTTTCACCTTCTGAATCAATACATCGCTGTCAACGCTCTGGCAGTTTGCTAACGGCAAGATACTTATTACTTTTATTTCCTTGCTTTATTTCAAAATCTATGGCATTTCGAAGGGAAGTCACATCATTGTAGGCCACGCCACCAATTGCTCTTTTAAGCGCGTGGAAGCAACCGTAGTCGCAAGGACTCAAGTTCGGAGAATAGGCAGGTTGGAGCCAACGTTCATTATAATTTTCCTCGATCCAGGCCATTATAGAGGTACTGCGATGAGATTTAGCATTGTTATCAAGCAACCAAACTGTGTGCTTGCGACCACCATGCCAATGTTTCATGAGATTTTTGAGGAAATGAAGATATCTCTCCTGATTCATGGTTGCATTTTCAGCCAGAATTTCGTAATAACAAACCCCTTCAATATCCATTGCTAATATCATCATCACTTTTGGTGCATACCTTTTTGCCTGTGCCGTACTGGGCTTGGCTTCTTTCCTTTCTCAACCCATTGTTTAGCCTGGTCTTTTCCGGGTGGACGGTTGAGAGAGACCCAAGTCTCATCTACGGCAACAGTATGTGAAAGACGGCTGGTCTGCTGCTTGTAGTACCGCAAATTGATTCTGAAGTACTCCACATGCATTTCCAATTGGAATGGAGTAAGTTCATGAGGGGGTTCCTCATCATTTTGCGTTGATTTTTCGCATTTCCAGTTTTTAGTAACTATTTCGTGACAAGTTGTTTTAGGAATTCCTAGATTGGCCGACAGGGACCTCAAACTCCAACATCTTGTTTGCTTGAACGCTTCCCTCACTGCTTCAACTCGTTGTTCCATTTAAAGGCCAGAACGGTGGGCCCCACCACGACGATCTCGAACGTCATAGTCTTTTTCTTTGAATTTTCGATACCACGTGCGAACCGTAGAATCATCGAGCGAATTCTTTCCTATCACTCTGTGTAGTTGTCGATGGGCTTCAGCTGCAGAGTGTCCCTGAGCAAACAAACACTTGATGATGACCCGTTGGTCATACAGGTCGAAAGATTTTTTTAATTCTAAATCTTCACACTGAGACATTACGGAACGATGCGTGCAGCGCGTAGTAACAAATGAACTACAGTCTACCACGCACTAGTGTTGCGCGCAAAAAAATATACAAACATGTATAAACTTGTTATTAAAGAGTGGGGAGTTTGCTCCGGACAAGCTATTATTTTCAGACTTATACAGTTATTGATTTAGGTATTGTCACCTCTTCTCTCCGAAATCGACACCAGACTGGCGTGGACGTCCAGCAGCAGCTCAGAGAAGTTCGAGTGAGGGTTGTCAGCGAGTGGAAGTGAGGTGAAGACTCAAAGAAGTGAACTTGAACCTAAAAAATCCAGCCACGGGACCCAAATTGTCTCCAGCCCACCGACAAGCCCGGCTTCAGTTTGCTCGCGATCACTTAGATTGGGATATGGAGCAATGGAACCGAGTCCTGTTCTCGGGCGAAACCAGGATGTGCGTGCATGGTAGCGACTGTTGACGGAGAGTCTATAGGAGACCGGGAAAGCGATTCACACAATGCTGTTTTGCGGAAACAATGCAATACGTGAGTGGGTCCTGTTTGATGTTAGCGGGGATTACTATTGAAGCAAAAACGGAGCGGATATTCGTACTTGGTGGAAGTCGGGAAGGGGGGCTAACCGCAGAAAGGTACATCAACGACATTGTGCTAGGCCATGTGCTCCTCTACGGTGGACGCCATCGTGCGAGCCCTCACAACAGGGGATGCTGTGGCCCGGGGTGGGATAGCCTTGGCGGTGTCTCTAGATATCGCCAATGCCTTCAATACCCTGCCCTGGAGTTGCATTAGGGAGGCACTCCGGTATCACCGGATGCCGACCTACCTCTGTCGCGTGGTCGAGGCCTATTTGAAGGACATGGCCGTCATCTACCCCGGTCATCAGGGAGAGTGGAACCGGCGAGAGATGTCGTGCGGTGTCCCACAGGGATCGGTCCTAGGGCCACATCTGTGGGATATCGGGTACGACTGGGTGCTGCGCGCTGACCTCCCTAGTGGCGTCAGCGTGGTATGCTACGCTGACGACACGCTGGTCCTGGCGCAGGAGAGGTCACACCAAGCGGCGGCCGAGCTAGCGACACACGGGGTTGCGATAATCGTCGAGAGGATCCGGCGATTGGGACTCGAGGTGGCCCTGCACAAGTCCGAGGTAATGTGTTTTCATGGTCCTCGGAACGCGCCACCGTCGGGTTCCCAAATAACGGTAGGAGGGGTTCAAATCGGCGTCGAGCCGACGATGAAGTACCTGGGACTCGTCCTCGACAGCCGGTGGAACTTCGTGGAGCATTTTCGACGTTTGGCTCCCAGACTGGAGCGGGCCGGGGCTGCCTTGAAGCGGCTCATGCCCAATCTAGGGGGTCCAAACGCCTCCTGCCGGAGGCTCTACGCAGGGGTCGTGCGGTCCATGGCCCTTTACGGGGCACCAGTGTGGGCGCGTTCCTTGGGGCGGCGACCAACCCGCCGGTTGAATGCGTCCCAAAGGGTCATGGCCATCCGGCTAGTTCGGGGATACCGCACGGTCTCTGGTGAGGCGGCGAGCCTCCTTGCCGGATTGCCGCCATGGGATCTGGAGGCAAAAGGCCTCGCATACACATGGGAGTGGCGCGAGGAGGCAAAACGCCGGGGCGTAACTCCGCTGCCGCGAGAAATCATGGCACAGCGGACAGAGCTCCGGCGGGATCTCATGGCGACATGGAGAGTGCGACTGTCGCAACCCAGTGCTGGGTACGCCACAATTGCGGCGATAAGTTCCCTCTTTGAGGACTGGTTGGAGAGGCGTCATGGCATCCTCACCTTCCGCCTGACGCAGGTCCTCACCGGACACGGTTGCTTCGGGAGGTTCCTGTTCCGGATAAGGCGGGAGGGAACGCCCGGGTGTTACCATTGTGTGGATCGCCCGGAGGACACGGTGGAGCAATACGGTGGAGGTCTGCCCGGGTTGGGCAGAGCACCGCCGCGTCCTCGCGGAGGCGATCGGCGGCGGCGATCGGCGGCGGCGATCTCTCGCGTCCGGCCCTGGTACAGGCGATGGTACAGAGCGAGAGTGCATGGGAAGCCGTCACCTCCTTCTGCGAAGCAGTAATGCTCGCGAAGGAGGAGGCTGAACGCGTGAGGGAGAGGCAATCTTTGCGCCCTCACGCCCCTAGTCGCCGCAGGAGACGCCCTGGGCGTCGGGAATCGATAGCCGATTCCCGGCCACCGTAGGCGCGGGCTTGCGGATGGCGAGCAATGGGTAGCTCGCCGTCCGGTGAGGACCAGGCCCGGGTCGACGGCGCGTTGTGTTCCACGCGCGAAGAGATGTCAGCACTAGCTGAAGGGGTCCGCTAAGGCCGATGCCCGCCAGGGTTGCGGGTTGTTCGAAAGAGTTACCGTGGCCCTGGCACAGGCAACTGAAGGAACACGGGTGGGTTTTAGTCAGTAGAAGTCTGACACGCCCTCCCGCTCCACCCAGAGCGGGAGAAGTTATTTGATGATTTCCCACCCAAAAAAAAAGGCCATGTGCTCCCCTATGTGGTTTAATGGCGAAGATTTCCTGCTGATGCACGATAATGCCTGCTGCCACACCGCTGCAGTGACTAGAAAGTACCTGGACGAAGTCGGGATTCCCACACTAGATTGGCCAGCATAAATCCGATTGAACATATGTGGGACGAGCTGAAAAGGCGGGTACGAGGAAGATGTCCAACTCCAGCGTGAATAGAAGACCTCAAAACTCAAAACTTTAGTCGAAGAAATCTTACAGGATTTCATCAAGAAACTCATTCAGTCAATGACAAACCGTTAACAGGCAGTCATTAGGGCTAGGGGGTAACACAAAATATTGAGTGGTAAATAACATAAATTGTAAATAAAATTTTTCAGTTCGTATCGGCACGCGTGCGAGTCGGACGTGTTTTGGTTAAGTTGAGTAATTGTAATTTTAATCCCGTGAATTCGTGTTGTTTACGCGCTAAGCTACTTAGGTGGCGATCGGTCGGTGCGAGTGCGGGCGCGCGGGGCGCGTGCTCCAGGTGTTGTTTACTTGCAATGGAGCAAAATAATTTAGACGATACTAAATTAGAGGATGACAAAGAAAACTTGATTGAGATAAAAGAAGCTGTATATGTACTGATTACCGGCCTAAAAAGAACCAACCCAAGAAGTCTTGAAGAAGAAGAACTTGATGAAGAGTGGAAGATAGTAGATAATAAAGGAAAAGGTAATAAATCTCGTATGAATAGTCCGGAGAGGGAAACACCAAAATTAGAAGTTACGATATCATGCAGCGATAAACTTCCGAAATCTTTTGCATTGGCTAAATTGTTAAAAGCAAATAAAATTAATAATATAATCCATGTTAAATATCTGAGCCCATTTAGAGTTCGAATACAATTTCAAGATGTATCGAATATGGATAAGCTATGTTTATGTGAAGAATTTATTGCCAAGAGGTGGAGATTTAACAAAGATATGGAAGTAAGTTATTCATACGGTCCCCTCCCCGGTGTTATTAAGGATTGAGGATTGAGTTAGAACTGAAAGAACATGAGATACTGAGCAGTTTATTATGTCAAGATAATATTCAACATATTCATTTATTCATGAAATATAAGCTTAACAGTTTACACCAAATCGCTTATATCTATGCTAATTCTACAAAATTACATTAAACATTTTAATTAAAACTTCTTCGACTAAATAATTAATGCAAAAACATACACACAACTAATAAAAACAAAACGGAGTAACATAAAAATTTGTAAACAAAAAACAACTTCGAAACTAAACAATTATTTCTTCATATTTAAATAAATATACACATGTTTAGCGATTGTCCGTTGAGTGTCAAAAAATAAATCCGCCTCAGGAATATATTTTAGAAAGTCATGTATTAACTTAATTGCTCTAGCAGTGGGAGTGTTGTTGGTTCGGGGAGCACGCCATGTACGCGGGTAGCAGAGGAGTCTATGTTGTCGTCTTACAACGCCACGCATATACTGGTCAGGAACATAAAAATTGATTGACTCTCGTAGAACGGGACTATCTATCTTATCTGCTAATATTAAATAATAATTAATTATATGTGTGGATTCCCGCCTGAATTTGAGTGTTTCTAAACCCACCATTCCTGACACGAACAAAGAAGGATATAGAATGGGGTAGTATCCATATTGACGTTTGTATAGGTATCTACAGAATTTACGTTGAATTTTTTCTATCATCAATGACTCTTGAGGACTCCAAACTATTGCATTATATTCTAATTTACTACGGACATAGGCATTGCATGTTTGTTTTATAGCTTGAGTGTTCTTAAACTGAGATGATAATCTGACGATGAAACCAAGACATTTATTAGCGTCTTTGCAAGTTTTAAGAATATGCTCGTGAAAACTTAATTTGTTATCTCCCAAATCCCGGATCGAGCAGACACGTTCCATTGACGCGCCAGCAAGATTATAATGATTTTTAATCGGATTACGGGATCGGGAAAAAGTTATTGTTTCACACTTAGAGTTATTAAATGACAATTTGTTTTTTATACTCCATTCAACCACAGCGTCAATATCATGTTGTAGCGCCTCACAATCCTTAGTGTTGGTTACAGAGAGGTACAATTTTAAATCATCAGCAAACATAAGACATTTTGCGTTAGAGATAACAGTAGGTAAATCATTGATCACTATTATAAATTGTGTAGGACCAATGGTGCTACCTTGACTTACCCCTGATCTAGATTTTTACTCTTTCGACTTATATCCTTCTAGCTTAACAAACTGTTTACGATCTTTCAAGTAGTGGGCCATGAATTTTAAGAGAGAAGTTGAGAATCCTAGTAATGCAAATTTATTTAAAAGCACTTCATTATCTACAAGATCGAAGGCTTTCTTGAAATCAAAGTATGCGGCGTCCACCTGACAACCAGATTTAACTCTACTATTTATATAATCAACAAATTCTATATGATTAGTCACTGTGGAGCGCCCAGGACGAAACCCATGCTGGCAATCACTCAATTGTCCTTTGATTTGTTTACAAATGGCGTTATTAAGAATAGATTCAAATATCTTCCCAAATACACACAATATAGCAATAGGTCTAAAGTTTGTTATATTTGTGGACGACCCACATTTAGGTATTGGGGTCACTCTGGACAATATCCACTTACCAGAGTATAAACATTGTCTAAGCGAAAGATTATATATATATATATATAGTAAAGGCTCTTAATACTGAGATTATCTGTGTAAAGCGACTTGATCGTCGAAACAAAGAAGGAGGCTGGTCTCCTTGTGAAGTAGTGAGAATATGTTTTAAAGGAAATTATTTGCCTCTATACATTATAAATGTATAGAGGCAAATAATTTCCTACACATATACATTTATACCGATGATGGTTTGAGGATTAATGTCGAACCTTATATTTATCCGGTTTCACAGTGTTCACGATGCTGGAAACTGGGTCATAGACTTAGGACTTGTCCTTCCAATAAAATTATATGTCCTAAGTGCGGCGGAGCTCATGAAAATTGTGAGACTAAGAATTTTAAATGCATAAACTGCTCAGGCAACCATATGGCCCTATCTAAAACGTGTCCTCTGTATTTAAAAGAACGTATTTATAAATACGTTCTTTTAAATACAGAGGACGTAAGTAAATTACGTGAAATCATGGCTGAATTCAATTGTTCATACAAGAGAGCATTAAGTGCGTACGTCCCACCTTCTCCTCGTGTAAATGGTCAAGCTAAACAGATAGAAGTAAATAATTCAATTGTTTATGTTCCTGCATTTGAGAATACCCCCACATTTGCAGAAATAAGTACGGTTGAGGCGGATATTCACGTCGAAGAAACACCTAGCTCTGTTAACCTATGCAATAAGACAACATTGAACAAGAGAAAGTCTTTGAAAAAAAGCAAAACCTATCCGAGTTTCTGTTAGAATGGCAGTCAAGTCTGGCAGAGGAACCGGGAACCGACGAAGATCACGGGCACGAACGAAATCGTAACAAACAAACAAAAGGTAACACTGAACACAGAACAATATGCAACGAATTACTATCGCGAATAAAATAAGTTATTTATCTTAAAAATTGTTCATGGTATACTAAAATTAAGAATCTTCTTAAACTTTGTATTGAGAGGTTTATACTATTAGTGGTTGACAAAATATCGGAGTCTACGTTGTTGCAAATGGTTCTTAATTTCTTTAATGGATAGCACTGAAAACGTAAAACTGAATATAATACAGTGGAATGCGCGTAGTCTTAAGCCTAAGCTAATAGCTTTTTCTCAGCTACTTAACCAAGATAAAATACATGTAGCTGCTATTTCCGAAACATGGTTAGATCCCGACAGTAATCTTAAAATCAATAACTATAATGTATTTCGTCACGACAGGGATGACTCTTATGGGGGTGAAGCTATTGTTACTCATAAATCTATAAAAACTTAGGTAGGAAACTTTCAGATGTCCCTTCCGGGATTCGAAGTTCTTCACATTAAAATTATTCTCTCTTAGAAAATGTAATAGTTGTATACTGCCCACCCTCTGTTCGGACTAACCAAACGGATTGGAATAATTTATTTTCATCAATTAATAGGAAGTCAATTATAATCGGGGATTTTAACGCCCATCATACGAATTGCTCCAATAAAACAGACCTGAGAGGTGTTCAAATAATGGATAATGACTCACTTGTAATAATTATATTGTAATAAATAATGGCAGTGTAACTCGCATTGAATTGGTTAATGGTACCTTGCAGGAGTCTTCTCCTGATTTGTCCTTGGCTACATCTGATATTGCGTTGAATTTTAATTGGTCAGTTTTAAATGAAACTTTGGGAAGTGACCATTTAGTTATCAAATTATCTTCTGAATGTTTTATGAATAAAAATTTTGTAGTTAAAAGAAATTATAGAAATGCCGACTGGGATTCGTATAAAATATGTCTTGAAGATATGTTTTCAAATTTAATACTTCCTGCTGATCCTCAAAAAGCTTATGATATTTTTATTAGTTATATAAATTTTGCAGCAGACCTACATATCCCTCTTACTAAAATACCGCAAAATCCCGTCTCAAAATTTTCCCCTAAAACATATTGGAATGCAGAAGTTTCTAAAGCAGTGGCAGTCCGGAGACTAGCTTTATCCAATTTTCGTAAAAATCCAAATCCTGCCAACTTAGATATTCTACAAAATAAAATTGCAGTTGCACAAAAATTAATACGGCAAGCAAGGCTTAATGATTGGATTCAATTTTGTTCATCAATAGATAATAAAATGTCAGTTTCTGAAATGTGGCGCAAGATGAAATGGATAAAGGGTTATCGGGCTCCTAGAACTGTAATAGATGCTACCAAAGCAAATAACTTAATCCGCAGTCTCACGCCAGATTATGTTATACCAAATCAACCAAAATTTATATTACCTAATATAGTTTTGGAGACTAATATCTCCATGCAGGAGTTAATTAAATGTATGAAAGCAAAGGATACATCTCCTGGGTGTGATGGTATCTCATACTCCATGATTAAAAATCTCCCCAATAATGGTAAGGTCATTCTCCTATTGTTGTTTAATCAGTTCTTTTCACGCAGTTTTATTCCCAGTCAGTGGCGTGATATTGAAATAATTGCAATTCCAAAACCTGAAAGGGATCCTAATCAGACTTCGTCTTTGAGGCCTATATCCTTACTATCGTGTTTATGCAAAATTTTCCATTAAATAATTAATAAGAGGCTCGAATGGTTTTTAGAAAAGCATAGTATGTTCTCACCTAATATGGTAGGTTTCAGGACGACTAAGGGTTGTATCGATAGTTTAAGTTGTTTAGTTTCTCGTATTCAAAAGGGGCTCTCTGAAAAGTTGAACACTATCAGCTGTTTTATTGACATAGACAATGCCTATAACAACATTGATATAACGTCCTTGTTAACAATTTTACATAAAATTAATGCAGGGTCGAAAATATGTCAATACCTCTGGATTTTTTTGAAATATAGGAATATTAAAATTAAAACTGAAACTGGATATATTACTAGAGTTGCTTGTAGAGGTCTGGCCCAAGGTGACCCACTATCACCACTGCTCTTTAATGTGGCAACAATAAATATATGTACAACTGTAGAAAGGGATATTTTTGTACCCCAATATGCGGATGATTTGGTTTTATATTGCACTTCTGAATCTATCTATGAAGGTACTAGAACATTATAAAATTCTATTAACACCTTATGTGAACTTCTTCGGAACCTAGGCTTAACACTTTCTCCTAATAAGAGTAAGGTAATTTAAAAAAATAATTACTGTAACGAAAGGGTAACTTTAGTGGTAGATGAAACAGCATTAGAAAATGTAAATTGTGTTAAATATTTAGGCATGCGAATTGACCGCAAATTAAGATGGACAAAACATATAAATGAAGTTAGAGAAAAAGCTATGAAATTTTAAAATATATTTAAAGTATTGACGGGATCTTGTTGGGGTATGCATCCATATTATTTGAGAATGTCTATCGTTCTATGTGAGTTTCTATCGTTCGGAGTAGATTAGACTAGGCAAGTTTTCTATATGATACTAGCGCCGCGAGTAATTGTGCCAAGCTGGATAAAGTCCAGAATCAATACATGCGCATTATAGGGGGTTTTATAAAAAGTACTATCCATGTCATGGAGTCAGAGTTACTATTGCAGCCTTTATTCGTGCGTCGGGCTTTTCTTGCTGGTAAATTCTGGCTTAAGACAAAGTCACTCTGCATTAATCCTATAATTTCATTATTAGAAGATCTAACGAACCGTAGACAAAGTGTATATTGGAGATCCAAGAAAACACCATTATTAGTGATGATTCACATGAATTTAAAATCATTGCCTGTAGGTACACTCGAGCAAGCAACTGGAGATGTTTGCTTTATCTATCTGGATTAATAATTTAGATACAAGTAGTTTTATAAGTTTCGAAATTCGTAACGTGGATAAACCTAAACGTCAATTTAAAATGCAAAATTTATTGTTCATTTGTAGTAAATTCTTATACGACAGATATTCGGGCTTTTACAAAATATATTCAGATGCCTCCAAAGACAAACGGGGGATAGGCGCTGCTTTTCTAGATGTACAAAGAAAGGAGTTCATAAAGCTTAATGTAAATACTCTTCAAATATCCATTATGCACGCTGAGCTCATCGGTATTGCAGAAGCACTGTCATACATTAGATCAATTAATAAAGATATTAATTTTGTAATTTTTACTGATGCTAAAAGTGCACTTCATTATTTAGTGCGAAGTACTCAAATGATCAGGGGTATTCCCTTGGCTTATGACATATTAAATACCTTATCCGAACTTAACATTGTAAATAAGAAAGTAATATTACAGTGGATACCTTCCCATATTGGTCTAATTGGTAATGAAACTGTAGATGAACTGGCCAGAGAAGCTGCGGTTGATGGTATTAGCTTTAATTGTTTGCCTTACTACACGAATTTAATCGGGTCTGTTAAAGAGTTTTCTACTAAATTGTGGTCTGAATATTTTGACAAAAGATCAGCTAGCAAAGGAATTTGGTACAGAACTTTGCAGCCAGCTTTGCCTCGAGTCCCTTGGTTTGAAAAATGCAATATGGGAAGGTATGACATTGTGACGAGTTTTAGACTTCGCTCAGGACACTATCCATTAAATAAGTTTGGATTCTTGATGGGAAAAGTCAACTCTTCGACTTGGTACTGAATCTGATGTTATAGAGGACGTATACCACATCTTGATGGAATGTGTTCGTAACGAAGCATTTAGATATTTGGTTCTTCAAAACGTGATGTCCCCTTTCAATGTTGGATGGTGTAATAGCATTTTGGCTTTTCCTCTTTCGGAGGAAGCCAAGTTGCTTTATAGGCTTACACATATAGGTATTAAGAATAGATCACCCTAAGTTAATCCACTGTATGATTTGTACAAGTAGTTAATTTTAGTATTGTGATACCTATATTTTCATGTATATTCTTACGGGGGTGACATGTTCAAATATGAAAAAACCTCCATTAATAAATAAAGATTAAAAAAATATATTAGGTTGGGGAAAAAGTCTTTTTGCATTATAGTATGTATGAACTTGTAATAAAATCTCTTTGGCTATACTATTTGTACCTGGCTGGTTTTGGTATCATTGAAAGTTTAAATTTTAAAGAACATAATTCCAAATTCAAATTAGGAAAATGTGTGATTTTCATTTGTTTTTCGTACCGTCAAGATGAGTGAATCTAATGAAGAAATTCGATACATTTTAAAATTTTACTACAAAAAAGGTAAAAATGCAACGCAAGCCGCGAAAAAAATTTGCGATGTTTATGGACCTAGTGTAGTGTCTGTGAGAGTAGCACAAATTTTGGTTTAAGCGTTTTCAATCCGGAAATTTTGATGTCAAAGATGCACGTCGCTCCGGTCGCCCTATTACGGATAAAATGGATGCCATTTTTGAAATAGTGGAGCAAGATCGGCATATCAGTAGTTACGACGTAGTTGAAGAACTGGAAATTGACCACAAAACAGTTTTGGAGCATTTGAAAAAAACTGGGTACACAAAAAAGCTCGACATTTGGGTACCTCACGAGCTCACTGAAAGAAACCTAATGAACCGTGTACTCATTTGTGATTCTTTATTACGACGTAATGAAACCGAACCATTTTTGAAGAAGCTGATAACTGGTGATGAAAAGTGGATCACGTATGACAAGAACGTGCGAAAAAGGTCGTGGTCAAAGGCCGGTCAGGCTTCACAGACTGTGGCGAAACCCGGGTTAATACTATAATGCGAAAAGACTTTTTCCCCAACCTAATATATCTTTTCATATTACTTATCTACTATTCATTTATACGTCCACAACTTCTACCTATTACAATAATTCCCTAAATTTAGGTAGAAACTAAAATTAATTTTAAATCTTTTTGATACCATTTGAAAACTAACAAAATTACCTTTATATATCATTTATACTCGTATATATAATATATATTCATAGTTTATTGCATAGAAATAGTAAAAAATTGTTTTGAGCAACGCAATTTAGTGATTTCAGTTTATTGCTCGCTAGTGTATACATAATGGATCTTTCAAGTGGTCGTGGATGGCCAAATTCAAAACTATGAGGAATAGCGAAAAGTAGTCAAAGGAGTCTCGGGCTTGATTTTGATAAAAACTAAAACAGCATCATTGGATTTTTGAAGAATCATTATTTCTAGCCAGGAATCGATTTTTAGAAAAAAGAAACACTGTATTATTACACCATTCGACAGTGTCACTAATAAGGATTGAATTCTGGGGAGTAATGGCATACAGCAAACTAAAGGAAAGAGCTCATTTTTAATCAAATACCTACTTATTTTATTTTTCTTTTTATTACCAATTACACCTTGATGTTGATTTTTCAAAAATCCAATGATGCAGTAAAATTGAGCCTGAGACTCCTTTGAGCACTTTTTGCCATTCCTCATAGTTTCGGATTTGGCCATTCACGCCCACTTGAAAAATTCACCCTGGATATGCTGGTCATACTTTAACTTTTACTGTAGTGAATGCCGTACTGGGTAACGATGTTTTTATAGGGTAGGTACCTAAACGTAACATGTCATAATCACAATAAAATCCATCCAGTATTACGGATCCAGTATTAAGTAAAAACTATGGAGTGCTGATAATGGCGGTTACGGACCAAGATTATTTGCGCTGCACCGTACGACAACGCACACTACGATTGTCCGCGATAGTTCGAACGCACACAGACACACTGGGCTCCGATAGTTACCTAAAATAGCAGCGCGCTGAAATTGATAGGGGCTCTTAATACTGTAATATTTAGGTTATCAACGAGGAAAACGGTTATCGACCATAGTATGATTTGCTAAGAGGGTAAAACCACTTTTTTACTAGATGAACTTATGAAATAATGTGGTTGGTGAGTGTGGTGTGGTTTGGTGTGTTTATAAAAATGTGGATGTACTTATAGCTACATGTCTACCTAACCCTTCGGGGATTACAGGCATGATGCTTTAATATATGTGAACTTTTCAATATTTGTGAGATGTCCGCTGTTAAGAGCGTTTATTCCGCGCTGGCTGGCAACGTCGCATTTCTACAGGTTTTTCGTGATTATTTTAATACATTTAAACCAAATTTCTTTTTTTTTGTAAATATACTATCTAGATCGTTGATATTAATAAGTATGTATGCTATTTTTTACAGTTATTTTGGTGTTTACTCACAAAAATTGTCATTATAGACAATATTGTGAATTGTTATGAGTACCAAAATAACTATAATTAAAAAAATAGTAATTTGATTTAAATGTATTAAAATAATCACGAAAAACCTGTAGAAATATGACATTGCCAGCCCACGCGGGACAATGAAACATGTTTAAGGTATGGGTAAATAAAATAAACAAAGTAAGTGTTAATGCAAACATTATATTTTCTAATTAAAAATAGTAGGAACATAAGAGAAAGCTCTTATTGCTAGATTTAAGCGAACAATTACAATACATCTCTTTTAGAATTAATACTGAGTTATATCTAAATTAACAATACAAACAAAGGACGTAAGTTTCACTTTGTAACGTACAATATTGTTCTCATTCGGGAACAAGCTCGATCAAATTTGGCCAACAAGGTTATCATTGGCCAGAATATTATGTATATGACGTACAACAAAGAACATAAATTATTTTTTAACGCTCAACTACTGTCCTGAAATATAACAAAAAACTTAATAATAAAATCTAGGTACTTAAATAAATGCAAATATCATACTCAAGAAGAGACATCCACCAATTGGCAACAGATAATTATGATGAATAGTAGAAAAAGTACATATACTTGGTAAGTTCGTTTTCACAAGACTATGCTTATCAAAGCTCTGACATCACTGACTGACTGAGGTTAACAGTAACAATAATTATTATAAAGTACAAATTCTTGGATAAGCAAGTCATGGTTAGCGAAATAAATTATCAATTTATCAGTACCTACATACGATGTCTACTCTTGCTATCTCGGTTTAAGAAACTGTTAATGGAACAACATATTCTTAACATACCTATTTATTTCTAAAATAAAGCTGGTGGATTGATAAAACTAAACTAAATCTTAGCAATAGAAAACACACGTACAGGCGCCAGCAGGTCAAGCTACCCAAAACTGTCAAATTTTCCCAATCAACCTTGAACCTAATGCTTTAGAGATAAAGTTGAAAATCTATTAAAGAAATTTGACAGATTGTAGTAGCTTGATGTGCTGGCGCCTGTACAATGTCGTGTCTACTAGAGAGTGGTTTAAACAAATAATAGCCTTTTATAGGCCAAAAATTTTCCTCTTTTGCCCATAAATACAAATTTAATTCACCTCCAAGGCCGGTCACTTTCAGCGGCTATTGGAACTTGACAGAGACAGGATGTTAAAAAACAAGTTTAGTGTTTGGGTCTTAAACTTAATACCACTTCCTCTTAATTACTTTGGCAGTGCAATGTGCTGGTGGGCTGTCTCATTCTGGTATGTCACTGAGACGGATTCCCCCGGGTCGTCGGTACATGCGCTCTTGCATGGGAAGTTCTCCGACGAGGAATCGCTCCAGGGCTTTGTTAGCCATGCGCGAGTGGCCGGAGCTACGGAACGCGGTACTGGCGTCGTGGCCGGCGTACTCGAACATAATGTCCGCTCCACCAGGGTGCTGTAACAACAGGAAATACCATTACAGCTACATGTTTATTTGAAAAGTGGTATAGTAGATGTAAGAGGGCGAATATTTTGTTTGAGAAAGTTTAATTACAAGAGAATTATTAATTGCTCAAGTCTTGAACTCACCTCATCAAAGAAAGTAGTGATGTCATATACTCGGTCGTAGATGACCACCCAGCAATCTTGCGGTGAGTCGTGAAGCCTCACTTCCGCGAGGGTGATAGTGCGATCTTTAGCCTCAGGTGCTCCCGGGACTATCTGGTTTTCCCATTGGTTCGGCTTGGCTTCCACCGACCAAGGGTTGACGAAGCGCAGCGCAGCCATGGTTAGCGCCATCAGATCTATTTCAGATTGCTCCTGCTGTACCGGCAGAGATGCCGAAAGGCTCATCTCAGGAGGGGTCTGTACAGTCGCCATCTTAATTTTTCTCAAAATTGATTCTTCTCAATAAATTCTTCTTGTCTCCTATCGTCTAACAGACACGTTAGCTCGTTCAGGTGATCTAGACTCGATTGACTGATCGACCGCTTGTCACTCTGTAAAGTTATTATGAAACCATATTAGTGCCCGCATTTCATTCACTGTTAGGGATGTCAAATATTCCGTGTAAAATTTCTAAGTTGATCTTAGTTTTGTTCAAAAACATGTTTAAGGTCAGGGAGGTGTTACGTGTTTGTAAATATTTATAAAATTATTTATATTTTTTTCACGTATTTTGGATGTCAAACTAAATTATTGTTGGAATTGTGCTAGCCCTGAGCAAAAGCAGCAGAGCGTGAATAGTTAAAATACGATACCGTTAACTCGGATCGTTTTACACGTCTAGACAGCCCACCACCAAAGGATTTGCAACACTTTCCTATATAAAGGAAAACTAAAGGCAGTTGGCTGCTGCATTGTCATAGCTTCGACAGTAGATATTTTAGAACGGGTTATCTCGCCATTGACGTGTCCCCGAAATTTTAAAACAACTAATAAAGAAGGCTTTTATCAAGAGAAGTTTTGGCAATGACGATCGTCAGCGGCAAGTTATATCTCGCATTTGACGCAAACGTAAAGTTTATTGATAACAAACTGACTGTCGTTAACCTCTACATATTTAAAAGTTTTAACAAACAACTTAGATCATTGAAAATGTTAGTTATAGAAAGGCATTAATACTTTTATTTTTACAGTGAATTATTTATTACTTATATAGGTAAATCTTTTTAATTTATTTTAATTTTATTCCAAAAAGTAATTTTAAGACTAGGTACTTTTTTATGTTTGGAAACTTAAACTGCATTATTGTCAAAACAAATAATATTTACCTTTTAATCACTGCACGGGATTGAAGGACTCTGGGTTATCTCTGTTGATGCTCGAATCGAGGGGAATGACTATCACACCAATTGTCACTATGCCACAGTTGTTCGTATTTCAGGTTATTATTAATCACGATAGTAGGATAATGCATGAGAGCGTAGAACATTGCCACAAAACTAATATACTCTTGTCATTTATTACTTGTGATTAGTGAATGAGCAGCTCCTCGCGGCACCGTAACTTATATAGCGATCGCGCACGCGCCGCAGCTGCTCGGTCTGATGTAATTCGGCGCTACCTTGCGCGCGCGCTGGCACGGGCCACGCTCCGCACGCCTCCGGTGTCGTGTGCTGCCAACACCTCTGCACAAGTTATCAGTACCAACGGACGGCGTCGGGATTGCTCAGATATTATTCTGACCTTAAGTTATGCTTATACTGAGTTATTAGGTAATCTTTGGGATGATTCGTTTTTATTGTTTTTATAATATACCTATATGATTTAACATGTGATTACATTACAAATTATATTATTTTGCCTTAAAAATCCTGTCAGTTATTTCAGTAAATAACATAGCATACCTTATTTGTGCTAACAGGGGTCTATTAGGTTACCATAGGGTCAATTTTTAATAACTTTCATCTTTATTCAAACTATTTGGGATCTAAGCACATACTTATGTTATTCCCATTTCGATGAGAGATGACGTAGGTGAACGAACCCTCCTCACCCATCGTACGACACCCACAAACAACCGAATTCACGTCATTCCGTTATCAATCGTTAGATACTGCAGCGTATTTCTTTGACCAAACAAATGTGTGACCCAATTTCCGTGATTTGTTATTATTTTGTTAAAATTCATGACGCGAGCGCCTCTTTCCGCCTACTCCCCTCGGTCATATTCTGCATAGGCATTTAGGTACTGATAAGGTAGCCCTGAAGTGACTAGTCGCAAAATAATCCTGATTACAGGACAGTAGAGTGACTTCCATTTGCTCATGACAATTGACTCTCTAAGGATTGTCATAGATATGTTTGGTTTGGTAAATAATAATAGGTAGTGTTGATCCCTTCTCTGTAAATGAGCCAATGCAGACCCATTAAAAAGTACCTTATCTACACTCCTTCCCAACCCATGAGGTCTTAGGGATTAGTAGTTGTCTTAGGGGATAGATAACGTAGGGATCCAGTGTTGCATTTCAGTCATCTAAAAATATCCTAATCGTTATTTGATGCCATCTTCATTGAAAATTCGGTTTATAATTTATGGGGATTTTTTCTTATTCAATTAAGATAATAGGTGTCATTCTAACTCTAGTGTTTTTTGCGTAATTAAAGAACGCAAATTGACGTATACGTGACGTAACTAGCTGCTGACCGCGCCTTCGGCTGCGATCCAGGATGAAAAGAAACGTATGTTCTTCTGCAGGTCATGGTCTACCCTACCCATGTGCCAAATTCATTCAATTCAGTTCAGCCGTTTCAGCGTGAAAGAGTAACAAACACACTTTGGCATTTATAATATTAGTTAGGATTATGTAAAATGTACTTAAATTATGTTTGATAAAAAACACTACCTTTATAAATTACTGGTGCTAATAATATTTTAATAGATATCTATAACCTGAATGAAAACAACCTGCCAGTCCTTGAATAAAAATTACATATTAGTGGAATAACTTAATATCATCTGATGAAAACCGTTTTCGCGATTGCGTCTGCGCCTGCGTTGACAAAAACATCACCTTACCATCAATATGTATACTTAATTAATATTGTTCTTTACAATGACGCAATATTCTAACTTGTTGCTTCTTTACGCTATTTCAGCGTAATGTCGTTAGAATCAGGTGGAAAATTTTAATGCCTAGAATGTTTAATACATAGGTAGGTAGTAACGTCATTATATTGCTTTGCGTTTTAATGTGTTTGGGTATCGGGCAGAAACCTTTTTATTCAAATTAGCTAGTGTTGTCTTGCTAGGTAAAGAATGTAATTATGATTAATGTTGTACCTACGTTATGTACTTAGACTAGGTACAAAAACTCTCAGTAGACGAATTATTGTAATTAATAATAATTATATACGATATGGTGTCATAAATTATGTAGGGACACAGTACTGTAGAGACTTCACCACACTTAGACTTCTTATTACACCAAGGGTGATCTGGCATAAAACCACCTCGGGTTAGCACATTAGATTATGATAATAAAAAAAGGTCTCTGAAAAAAAAATAGGTTTTGATTTGTCAGAGAGACGGCCCCGGGCCAAAAAGGCTTGCTAGCTAGATGAAATATTGGAGTCTTATAAAATATACGTAAGTACTACGGGAATTGTTTATTATTTAATTATTGTCCCAAAAAAGTAAAGGTCCCCCGGTTCTTTACTGTACGAAAAAGCGTACATTATTACATCATGCTTGTATTCCCAGAAGGGGTAGCTAAAGGTGTTATAATACTTAATAGACTCATTACCTACGCCCTTTATGTTCTAGAGTTTCTAGGCCCTTGTACCTAATAGGGGGTGCGCCTATGACTTTTACCCGAACCGGAAACCATGGACGCCACGCTCGGCTGCACTTGCTACCACTAGACCAACGAAGGGATAATATTGTTTTTTATATCGATATTATACTATTATAATCATCATCTGCCTGCATTTTCCCAACTATGTTGGGGTCGGTTTCAGATGGTGCCACTACGTTACTTATTAAATCTTTTATAATATAAAAGTAAAAGGTCATGTTATGACCTTTTATTTTCATAATAGGGTGGACTACTGTATTAGGGTGTTTCTCCGGTTCGGCGAAAAAGACTCTCTGGTGGCATATGTTTTTTCTGGAAACAATTTGAGGCTGATTTACTAAATAGCTCTCATGGGATGAACTTGAAGGCGCATTATTCAATACACAGTCTGGCCATAAATACTGTTACAATTAAAAATAAGAAAGATATTACATTTGAATTTGGAATCTGTCATTTGTATACGATTGTTCATTGAGTTTTCTAATTTTGGCGCCAATACATTGTACAATATTTTGCGATATTAAAATGAAGTGGGGTGATAAAGAGAACCGAATCGCTGTGATTGCATTACACAAAGTTGGTATGGAGCCAAATGCAATTTTTAAAACTCTCCATACGCTTGGTATTAGTCAAATGTTTG
The DNA here is from genome assembly GCA_948252095.1 of Dicycla oo. NCBI lineage: Eukaryota > Metazoa > Arthropoda > Insecta > Lepidoptera > Noctuidae > Dicycla > Dicycla oo. Next base: position 25,379,558 of record OX411712.1, on the reverse strand, counting down.
TGTACCGGGCTATTAATAGGTACAATGAGACCTCCTCTGTTCGTGGCAGAAAGAGATCTGGCCATCCACGTAGTGTTCGTAAGAAAAAGGTGGTCAAAGCAGTAAGGGAAAGAATTCGAAGAAATCCTGTCCGAAAGCAAAAGATTTTATCTCGGGAGATGAAGATAGCACCCAGAACCATGTCGCGTATTTTAAACGACGACTTAGGACTTGCAGCCTATAAGAGACGCACTGGTCATTTTTTAACTTTTTAAAATTTTGGAGGTCACAGAAAAATTTTGTTTACGGATGAGAAAATCTTTACAATTGAGCAACATTTTAACAAACAAAATGACCGTATTTATGCTCAAAGCTCTAAGGAAGCTTCCCAATTAGTCGACAGAGTGCAACGTGGGCATTATCCGACTTCAGTGATGGTTTGGTGGGGTGTTAGCTATGAAGGAGTGACTGAGCCATATTTTTGTGAAAAAGGTATCAAAACATCGACACAAGTGTGTCAAGATTCCATTCTTGAGAAGGTAGTTAAGCCCCTTAACAACACCATGTCCAATAACCAAGTATGGTCCTTCCAACAAGACTCGGCGCCGGGTCATAAAGCTCGGTCCACGCAGTCTTGGTTGGAAGTGAACGTTTCGGACTTCATCAGAGCTGAAGACTGGCCGTCGTCTAGTCCCGATCTTAATCCGCTGGATTATGATTTATGGTCAGTTTTAGAGAGTACGGCTTGCTCTAAACGCCATGATAATTTGGAGTCCCTAAAACAATCCATACGATTGGCAGTGAAGAATTTTCCCAAGGAAAGAGTGCATGCTTCTATTGATAACTGGCCTCAACGTTTAAAGGTCTGTATTGCAGCCAATGGAGACCACTTCGAATAAGTATTTATATTTTAAATTTCTTAAGAAATAAGCAGTACCTTTGTACTCCTAATTATAATTACGTATTTTTTCTGTGTGTACAGACGCCAGCAGGTCAACCTACCCGAAACTGTCAGATTTTCCCAATCAACCTTGAACCTAATGCTTTAGCAATAAAGTCGAAAATCTATTAAAGAAATCTGACAGATTGTAGTAGCTTGATGTGCTGGCGTCTGTACATAAATGGTAAAAAAAATAAATAAAATTGTTTTATATTTATGTATTAAACTAATACACTGTAAAAGTAATAAATATTATTTGCAATAAAAACAATTTTTTTTCTTCGTGACAATATTTATGGCAAGACTAGGTATATGCGCATATACCTGTCGAAAACAAAGAAAACTAACAAAACATCACGCAAATCGTCATTCACCTCCGTTTCCAAATACCACAACTTAAAGTCTTGGAGTCGTAATTTATACAAGCGACTGAATGAAAAAAATACTTGACGATAATTTTAAACTAATAACCGCCCAAATAGAATAAGTAAAAAAATTCAAATACATTTGTAAAAAGAAAACCAATATTTTTGTTTAACCTAAAACATTGTCACAAAAAAAACGTCTTTAGTCGCATCAATGTTTGAAAATATGTAGCGAGGTATATGCATATTGCATATATTGAATAATGCACCTTCAAGTTCATAACATCATATTTTTTTAGCAAAACAGTCTGTGTTTAATTTACTGTTTACAGAAAAAAATAAATCATATGCTACTAATGAGCAAAAACGGAGAAACACCCATTACTTAACCTACGAATTGGTATTAATTACTTGAGCGATGTCATTAAGTTTTGAAACAATCAGGAATACTATATAAGATGTGTACCTATATGTCACAGTAAGATGGTTGTAGTCGTGACATAGTTATATCCCTAGGGATATAGCTATTTACCGTAATATAGTTATTATGAAAGCGGTTCATAACTATCTTACTAGGAATCTATCAATCAGCCTAGCCTTTTCCCAACTATGTTGGGGTCGGTTTCCAGTCTAACCGACTGCAGCTGAATACCAGTATTTTACATGGAGCGACTGCCTATCTGACCTCCACAACCCAGTTACTGTGTAAAACGATACCCCTTGGTAAGACTGGTTGTCATGAGTTTCGGGCTTCTGATGACCCGTAACGACTGTCAAAGATCCACGATTTTTAGGTATACTACGAGTATTTTACCTAATAAAGTATTATTATAAAAAGGTAGTATAAATTAGTGTCTCTCGTGTATGTCTGTGTTGTTCTTCTAAACTACGCAACGTATTTTGATGCGGTTTTCACACTTCTTTCTGTACTCCGTGGGTTTTCAACATTAGCGAATTTACCCCGAAGGGTTTCCTACAAATAATACATTCTAAAAGCATATTACTCTGTCACTTAATATTTACAGGATAAACTTATTTAATGTCATCTGGTTACAGTCAAACTTACTTACTATTAATGCCTCGAAAACGAAATACATTATTTTCTCTGCTAAAAACAAAAAAATTGAAAATCATAGTCCTCTTACTATAAACAATGAAAAATATTTAAGCCTTGTTCTTGACAGCCAGCTTACCTGGAAACCGCAAATCGAAAAAATCCGCAATAAATTAAATTCACTAACAGGCGCGCTAAGAGGTATAGTGAGATGTCTACCGAGACATGTTCGATACACGATATATAACTCCTTGGTAAAATCTCGTATAGATTATTTAGTACAGCTCAGCAACTAAATCCAACTTGCAAAAACTGCAAGTTGCACAAAATAGAATCATAAAAACATTATTTCTATACGACTATCTAACACCAACTATCAAAATTTATAAAGAAACAAAACTACTTAATCTGGCCCAAACACATAAATATAATACATGCATGTTTATTAGAAAAATCCTTACTAAAGATATCCATTCACAAATTACATTCACAAAGAAGATAGATTACCATAAACGCATGACAAAGCAGGCTAATAACCTGTGTTTAAGAGGGCATAGAACTACGGAAAAAATATATATGATGGGGCTCAACACTACAACGAATTACCTAAAAATATAAAAGAAGCAAAGTGTCTGTATACATTTAAAAAACTATTAAAAAGCCACATTTTAAAGGATTTTTCATTAATAAAAGCCTAATATTAAGTTCAGTGATACCAATTACTAATTTACATTGTAACACACATACAATATAAGATATATCTTACTAAACAATGTTTCAAATATATGAATATAATACACATAACATAGTAGGTTGGGGAAAAAGTCTTTTCGCATTATAGTATGTATGAACTTGTAATAAAATCTCTTTGGCTATACTATTTGTATCTGGCTGGTTTTGGTATCATTGAAAGTTTAAATTTTAAAGAACATAATTCCAAATTCAAATTAGGAAAATGTGTGATTTTCATTTGTTTTTCGTACCGTCAAGATGAGTGAATCTAATGAAGAAATTCGATACATTTTAAAATTTTACTACAAAAAGGTAAAAATGCAACGCAAGCCGCGAAAAAAATTTGCGATGTTTATGGACCTAGTGTAGTGTCTGTGAGAGTAGCACAAATTTGGTTTAAGCGTTATCAATCCGGAAATTTTGATGTCAAAGATGCATGTCGCTCTGGTCGCCCTATTACGAGTAGGTACGGATAAAATGGATGCCATTTTTGAAAAAGTGGAGCAAGATCGGCATATCAGTAGTTACGACGTAGCTGAAGAACTGGAAATTGACCACAAAACAGTTTTGGCGCATTTGAAAAAAACTGGGTAGGTACACAAAAAAGCTCGACATTTGGGTACCTCACGAGCTCACTGAAAGAAACCTAATGAACCGTGTACTCATTTGTGATTCTTTATTACGACGTAATGAAACCGAACCATTTTTGAAGAAGCTGATAACTGGTGATGAAAAGTGGATCACGTATGACAAGAACGTGCGAAAAAGGTCGTGGTCAAAGGCCGGTCAGGCTTCACAGACTGTGGCGAAACCCGGGTTAACTCGCAACAAGGTGATGCTGTGTGTGTGGTGGGATTGGAAGGGCATTATTCATTATGAGCTGTTACCACCAGCCAGGACCATCGATTGTGAACTCTACTGCGAACAACTGATGAGATTAAAGCAAGAAGTTGAGAGAAAGCGGCCGGAATTAATCAACAGAAGGGGTGTGGTTTTTCATCATGATAACGCTAGACCTCACACATCTTTAGCCACTCAGCAAAAATTAAGAGAGTTTGGCTGCGAGGTGTTAATGCATCCGCCGTATAGTCCTGACCTTGCACCTTCAGATTTCCACCTGTTTCGGTCTCTTCAGAATTCTTTAGGCAGTGTCAGGTTAACATCACGAGAGGACTGCCAAAACCACTTGTCGCGGTATTTTGACCAGAAGTCCCAAAATTTCTATAGCAATGGGATCATGTCCCTACCTACAAGATGGCAAAAAGTTATCGAACAAAATGGTACCTACATACTTTAGTTAAATGTAAATAAACTATATTAAAAAATGTTTTGAATTTTCTTAAAAAATGCGAAGAAACTTTTTCCCCAAGCTATTATAATAGATTAATACATAAACAAACTCACTAACCTTATTAAATTAACTCCATGATAAGTATAGCTTAACAACAATAATAATTTAAAACGCGCAAACAACATTGACAACTACCTAAGTACTTTAAACGCAGTGAAACAATCACTGTTTCATGGGCCTTAACAAACATATCCCTCAACCAAAGAGTTTATATAAGCAAGCTTGCTAATATAAACTCTTTGCCCTCAACTCATGCACACCTACCCGCAGTAGCGATACGCATACGAACGTCGCGCACTTAGTTTCTACAACTACCCTTATAATAACACTGTTACCAAATCCTAACGTAATTTTGTCATAGTACCTACTAACCCACTACGCCAGTCGGCTTTATGTATTTCTAAGTTATAACCAATTTTGTATTTGCTCTGAAGTGTAAGATTACACAATTGTAATCTTTTGAGAAAATAAATGTCTAAAACCGTAAACCGTAATGTTACTCCGTACGATATTTTAAATAATGTCTTTTATTGTTAAAACTCTAGTTTAGTAGATACCTGTGTATTTATAAATTTGGATACCCTAGGGTAGGATATGGCTAATGGACACTATTGTTTGTTTTGAGAACTTTTTTTTGTACCCATATTCGCAAATGAATAAATGATTGATTGATAAACTTATAATAAAGATGGGTATCTTTGTCAAGTTGTAAGAACCGTGCGAATAAAACCTTTAGTTATAAAGGATCATCATGATTAACAGAAAATTTCTGTATTTTTGCGACATTAAGAAAATAATGGCAAAGAATGGACACTAAAAAAAGTGGTACGGTTAGCAAAGAAAGGCAATTAACCCTCAATTTCGATATTGACGTATTTAGATTCATACAAAATTATCCGCTTTTCAGCATTTTACTACATCTGTATTCTTTAAATATGTATTGTGTTTAAAAATATATAATTTAAAAAAAAATGTCAGCTCCGACGCACGACTGGAGTTCACTCCTAATGTACGATTGTCTTTGAATATAATGGATAAATTGACAGCTACAATGAAGACTGGCTGACACAAAATCATGACAACGCTTCGCTTGTATCTCACTCCTCATATTTTTTCCATATCGGGGGCATTATATGAAAATCGATTCATAAGGAGTAAACTCCAATAAATTTATGATTTCTCCTATTACATGGGACTGAAACAACTGTAGAAATGTGGGTGCACTATAGGTACACCTCTGCCTAAAAGCCACAGCACACATATCAACTCAGAAAGGGATCGTCACCGTATCAACTCGAGCCGTGCAGTATTCTTTGTATGAAACTCTCTACTGCAACGCACACTAATCGGAATCGTAACGTAATCGCCTCGCCTCGGGACAAGCTCACGAACGGAGGTGATATGGTGACAATCCCTTTCCGAGTTGATTGCTACGATCTTTACCCTTCAAGGTATAGGGACGTGACGTTAACTTATTCATAAAAAAAAAATGTATTTAAGTATCAACTTTGTGACGGTACATTGCATAAATGGTATGACCCGTCTTTTCCGATGATTTCATAACAATGGAAACAATAAAGTTTTGATTGGATTATTTTTTATTAGGTTTCTTTTATAGGATGATGATACCGGCCTGTTAACTACATAATTGTTGCTTAAGATTCTGAGGACATAATTAAAATTAAAGTTTTAGAGAAACCTTAATTGTTACACAATTAGACTAAAGTGGCTCACCAAGGCATGATTTTTTATACCATTTCTTTAATTAACTAAGTAGAGTTTCAGGTCATCTTAACTGACCGTCCAGGTTCTTTAAACTCTATATTAGCATAATACTTGGTTGGAGGCAAAAAGGTTGTTTATTTCTTACATTTCTTTACTAAAAAGGGGCCTATTTGTCTATTGTTATAATAAATACAGTAAAGTTATACGTCCTGTAGAAGAAACCTAAACTAAGGTCGATTACGGGTAAGTACATAATCTTGTTATTTTTTCTTTATAAACATGGATGTGGTGTGATGTGGCCTTTTGTCTGTTTTCGTTCAATTTTAAAACAATCATGGCTATCGTTTTGTTTTGGATAGGCTATCAACACAAGTAGGTAGGTACCTATATCAAATTAATAGCATGACTAGCAAATTTTAGTAAGCACATAAATATAAAATACTTGCGACGCACCCCTGCTTCGCACGGGTGCAATGTCGAAATGTAATAACATGTGATTTCTATCTATCTTAAGGTAATTGCGCTAACTTAGAGAGATGTATCTATTGATGATTCTTCTGGTTATAATTATGTAAATACATATTTGTTATTGTCGCGAATCATAATTTGATCAAGATACAACCTGCAAATTGCAAAAAACGCAAGAAAATTTAAATTTCGCGGGATACTTTAGTGCTTCTCCGTTAAATATTAATAGTGATATATACATACCTAAACCTTCTGGAATAAATATTCTAAATGATGGTGAAAACCACATTAAAATCCATTGTGCAGTTCAGGAGATCTAAGCAGTCACACAGACAGCGACTTCCTTTTGTAATATGACGTTATAGTGGAATACCTCTCTACTCCTCAAGCACCTCCAGAAGTGTTCCTCCCTTGTTGCTACGTCACTATGTGCTAGCGGCCGTTTCCGGGGGCCCATTATTGAGCGTGCAAGTTACCCCCTGCCATTTTATCCATGTATAATATATAACATTAGTCAGGCAGGGGACATAGTTCTTCCATAGTTCAAGTTACCCAATCCACTTTAGCCACCCAAACCCATAGCCCAATATGTTTTGTTTCCACGTACAACTATAGTTCTGCACCAACCGGGGGTTGTCCTTGGGTGGACTTGCATAGTGCATAATATGGGGATAATCGTCGGTAGGTTCCTCCTCATCATTTAAAATTATCTAAGGGGCCTCTGCGAGTTGACTTCGGCCACTCGTATGCATTCCAAAGGTCCGGGACCCCAGGGTCCCGAGATATGTAAGCAAGATAATAATAATAAACATTTATTTAAGATAACTAGAATCCAATTTGTTAGTATCATAACAACTTATAACTAGTGTTAGTAATTGAACCTTAATCTACTCGCCCCCTGTCTGACCCATAAAACGCTGTTGCGACTAGCCCTTACTCTGCTCAGCATTGATGCGCACCGCTTGCGCAGAGCAGCGTAGAAGCAATCGATGCGCGCCTCCGCAAACATACACGAAGCACTGCAGTGGCGAGGCAGCCGCAACATTGTTTTAAGCGCATTACTGTATTGTACCCGTAGGGCCCTGAACGCTTTTTGAGTATAGACTGCCCACAGGCTGCAGGTGTAAAAAGATGTACAGAAGGCTCCGAAGAGAGTGATTTTTACCTCCTCTGTACATCGGGCAAACCTGCGAGCAATCATGTTTACTCTCACGGACAGCGCCCTACGTTCACGTTCAATATCCATGTCGTCCTTAAGTTCCTCGGTAATCAGATGACCCAGGTATGTGAACTGACGTACCCTAGTCAACTCATCTCCATTCAGCTTTATAGGGGGCACGCTAGAGGGACATCTAGTACCAGCCCTAAAGACAACATACTCGCTTTTCTTTTGCGTTATACCTCAAGCCGTGACCATCTCCATAAGTTTCACAAATTTGTAACAGCTTCCTAATGCCAACACCATGTCGTCCGCATAGCTAAGATTATTTACACAAACATCATCTATGCGGCAACCGACCCGCTGGCCGCTGAGCTCCTCGATCAGGGCATTTATATACAAATTAAAAAGACGGTGCGAACTAAAGCCACCCTGTCTCACGCCACATTCCAATTTATATGGATCTGAGAGGGTGCCCGCCCACATTATTACATTATTACTTTGATTGCTAAACCAATACTTTAAGATATTCACAAGTTCCGACGATAGCCCAACTTCTTGTAACTTTCTCCACAAAATATCATAACAGACTAAGTCAATTGCTTTGCTCAAATCGAGGAAACAGGCATACACAGGTGTGCCCCTGTGGGTATAGTACGTGACAGCATGCTTCATGCACAATATGGCACTTTCCGTCGACAGCTGTGACCTAAAACCAAATTGATTGTCATGCAGCACTATGGATTCAGCCAATTGTTGCGCATCCAGCACGCTGTCATGCACCTTAGCCACCACAGTCGCTAAATATATCGGCCTATAATTGTTTTTGTCGGAGATGTCTCCCGTTCTATTTTTAACTACGGGCACTACAATCGTTTTTCGGTCGCTGTTTGTTGTGTTACGTAACTACTAATAGTATTTAAATTGCTTAAGTACTTAAATCGTAAACCCATTTGATAAAACTTTAACGACCGATTCCTATAATTTACGGACCATTATTTATAAACAAGCAATTAGTTGTTGCTCAGTAATTTCTTAGTGAAGTCATTACTTGAGGATATAATTTTTCATTAAGTTTAAAATCATATTCTATAGTCGAGTAATGTACAGACGCCAGCAGGTCAACCTACCCGAATCTGTCAGATTTTCCCAATCAACTTTGAATCTAATGCTTTAGCAATAAAGTCGAAAATCTATTAAAGAAATCTGACAGATTGTAGTAGCTTGATGTGCTGGCGTCTGTACGTTACTTACTTGAGTAAATGCTCGAGTAAGAGTCAACGTTCCATTGCAAAATCAAATGCAAAATGGTCGAGTTCTCAATTTTTAAGTAAAGAAAATGGTGACTATTACTTGGCTAAGAATTCTAACCTTTGACAGTTCTAACTTCAAGCAAATACTAAACTATAGAATAAAAATCGTTACTTGAATATACCTTTACTGAAGTAATCACATTTACTTGTTTATAAATACGGAGACTCTTGTATCTTTACCAATAATAATGAAGCAAAACCCCAACAGCTTTGCATAGTAGACCCTCCCATATAAAAGTAGCTATCACAGGTAAAACTAGCTTACGAATCTATTTATATGCCGAGTTTGGCAATATTTGTTTATAGGAACCAAGCATTATCTAGTTCTACAAAAGAAAAAAGCTTTGGCAGAACTCATATTAAAGGCGTAGGAATTTTAATAACACAGGACTAATATATAATAAGGACCTATGCTCACTACTTTTCCATATGAAACGGAAAATGTGTGACCATTTTTCTCAGTAATTTATATAAAAAAATTTAAGTCATCGTCATGTGGTGCATAATAGTTAATCAGCCATTTTTTTTTTTTGGGTGGGAAATCATCAAATAACTTCTCCCGCTCTGCGTGGAGCGGGAGGACGTGTCAGACTTTTAGACTTTTACTGATTGATACCCACCCGTGTTCCTTCAGGCATAATAGAAGTAGGTGACAACTATGGTGCAACTATGGTGGTGATAACTATGGGTGAACTCCATGTTCCTGCTTCATCTTGTGGCGTGGCATTATGAAATATCGTTCGTAATATAACAGCGATAAAGGAGGCCAATGCTCAGTACTGGACGTTCACTGGCTACCCAGCTATGACGACACATCTGAAAGTATGAAGCTAAAATTAGAATCAATAGATTACTTAGTGACGCTCAAATCTCTAAATTATCTCAATTGTACCGCATACACAAAAATCAATCTGCCTAGCCTTTTCGCAACTATGTTGGGGTTGGCTTCCAGTCTAACCGGATGCAGCTGAATACCAGTATTTTACATGGAGTGACTGCCTATCTGATCTCCACAACCCAGTTACTGGGTAATACGATACCCCTTGGTAAGACTGGTTGTCAGACTTTCGGGCTTCTGACGACCCGTAACGACTGCCAAAGATCCATGAATGACAGCCGGGACCAACGGCTTTACGTGCTTTCCGAGGCACGGAGGAGTCTCGATATGAAAATATGGTCACCCAGCCACGGACCAACCCCGGCAAGCATAGCTTAACCTGATGGATCGACCCGTCTGGCTGTTTTTACTTAGCCACAACCTAGCCGCATAAACATACATTGGTGTAATATGGTAAAGACGCCAGCACATCAATCTACCCCCGAAACTGTCAAATCAACCTGGAACCTAATGCTTTAGCGATAAATTTGAATATCTATTAAAGTAATTTGACAGATTGTAGTAGCTTGATGTGCTGGCGTCTCCACATTGGTATAATATGTTGTGCAGTTCTTAAATTGATGATACATTATGCATGCATCGATCTGTCATCCATTCACTTGAATAACATAATAATAACTTCAGCAAAATAGTATGTGACGTGTCATTATAGGCACTAAACTAAAAAGAAAAACATTATTGTGACGTCAATACTGTGTAGTATTGACGTCACAAATGTTTTTCTTTTTATAAAATTATGTAAATAGATCTTGTGGTAATGTTTTCGGACTGCGGAACGAATCGTTTTTCGCTAGAATATCAATAGTAGGCGATAACAGACTGGCGGTTCTTAGTAGGTCCCTAAGTAGGTAGGTACTTATAAGATATTCATTAGTCTTAAACATGATTCGGATTTTATTATTCAAATTGTGGCTCACACGGTGCTATAGTGCTAAATTAACGTTGTGGAATGTTTATGCAATCCTTTAGTTTCTATTCTTAAATACATATTTTCTACATATTAGATTGCTAAGTAACAACAAAGATGTTTACGAAACTGACTCTCGAAGTGTCGAGCCTACTGCCTACTCGAAGACGTTGAACTGTGAGGGATAATATTTTCTTGACATTTGTAAGCAAGATCAAGGCTAGTATGAATGTTTATACTTGTAAGACTGTTCATAACATTCCATTGCGTGTGCTATCTCTTGATTACGACGGAGGAGAAATTTTTTATCTATCTATACCCACTAATAATAAAACTGGAGTTTTTTTTTGTTTATTTGAACGCGCTAATCTCTGCAACTATTGCCAGTCGGATTTGAAAAGTTATTTTTGCATTGGCTAATTCTTGAGGAAGGCTATAGGCTATTTAACATCACGCTAGGACCCTTAGGAGCCGAGCAACAAGAAAAATGGTCAGAAAGTATTCTAAGCGAAAACGAAGTAATGACGCAGGCAGGCGATGCGATGCGACGGGGTGAGTCGGCGCCAAAATTACACGCGGACAAAGTCGCAGGCAGAGAAGCTAATTACATCATTAAACAAAAGTTTTCACTTAGTTTAGTTTTCTCGAAAATGTGTCATTTTTGCCGATTATGTTGTGCACAAACTAAACTTAATTTAGGCTATTGCCTCTAATAAAACAAGAAAGAGACGGATGTAAATTAGAGCTGTCAAATTTACCTAGTTGTAGTATTTCCATACAAATTTAAACGACACTTAAAAACATGTCAACTAAAAACACGGTGAAGGGCAAGGCGTAAACTAGTTTGACATCTCTAACTTAGTTCATAGCTACCTATAGCCGTCCTTTTCTCGCGCTGCCTGTTAGTAAAAGATAGCAATTCTCTAATTTTAGTTTAGTTATTGAACAAGAGAATCGGCACCGTTATAAGATAATCCTAACAAAAGTTGGCGAAGATACTGATCCTCTAGCCAATCTATTCGTAAGGGTTGCGTTACAGGTGATTGCGATGATTCATAGTTTATTAGTTAGGTGCTTGTGTATCATAATACGAGCCTACATATAATGCAGCTAAAATGTTTGATCATGAAATTTGTCTACGATTCTGACTTTATTATAATGCCTAACATGACCGTTAGGCCGGCTCGAGTAAACTTGAAAAAAGCATTTTGACACTTCTTTATCTCGTGACGAGAAACCAATGTAGTAAGTTATTCAAAACAAATGATTTTTATCATAGCAGTATCGGCTTGAGGTTCCGTCTCATTCATTCGGTTTTACCCATGGAGTTAGTATGTAGGTACTATGTTTATTTTACGTCCACCTCTTTTAATTTATGTTAAGTTCTTTGTGTAACTGACTTTTTTGATTAAAATTATATGTTTTTCTTTGGCATGCCGTAATTAAAGTACAAATAGACGGAAATGAAAATTAGTGGCACATAATATACTCACTAGAATCTAGTGAACTAGTGACTAGATATACCAAGATCGCTCCGTGTCTGACAGAAAGTCTGACAACCAGTCTTACCAAGGGGCATTTCAAAGTTACCGGGTTGTGGAGGTCAGATAGGCAGTCGCTCCATGTAAAATACTGGTATTCAGCTGCATCCGGTTAGACTGGAAGCCAACCCCAACATAGTTGTGAAAAGGCTAGGCAGATGATGAATATACTCACTAGATAATAACCACAATTGAAAAATGAGCCAACAATCACAATTTGACAAAGCGAAGATTGTTATAGTAACAATCACCATAAAACCCATGATATTGCAAATGTTGTTAATCACCACACTTACCAAAAGGACTGGTTTTCAGATAAATATGCAGCTGCAGTTGACTTCCCTATTATAATCATAAAACACTAAACGTTGTTAATAACCACCCTTAGGAAATGAAACTGGCGATTTTATTAGATATTGCCATACAGCCACAATCCCTAGATTTCGTTAATCACCATAATTGGCAAAGCAGATTATCTCGTGATGAACTGTCAAAATTCAAGATAACTTAGGTGCCATGTTAGGGTTTGTCGAGAAAACATCAAGTATGACAGAACGAGTCGAGTATTTTGTATAGCAGCGCTGTCAGAAATCAAAACGAGAAAAGTGTTGCGCTGTCAGAAAATTAATCACGCGAGAGTGAGTAATTGTTGCGTGTGTCATGTTAGCCCTGCTGGTCCCTGTCTAAAGTAGTTGACGAATTTTTGTCGTCCCACCTTACCGCCAATGATGAAACCTAATGGGTCGCTGGCCCACTCTCCAAGTGAGAAGGCAGATCGGTTTGCATCTCTCTTTGCAGGTAATTCACGTCTGGACACTGGTTCCAAGCAACCGCCCACTGTACCTCGTTGTGACTCTTCGATGCTGGATATCGCAGTTTCACAAAAGAGGTCCGAAGAGTATTGTGCAGTCTAGATGTGAACAAGGCCAGCGGGCCTGACGGCATTCCAGCGAGAGTGTTGAAGCAGTGTGCGCCTGAACTGTCTTCTGTGCTGACACGCTTGTTCCGCCTCTCTCTAGAAAAAAGAACGGTGCCGAAATCTTGGAAGCTAGCTAATGTGCAACCAGTGCCCAAAAAGGGCGACCGTGCAAACCCTGCCCATTACCGTTCGATCGCCATTACCTCCATACTGTGCAAGGTTATGGAAAGGGTACTGAACAGTAAGTTGCTGACCCACCTTGAAGACAACGATCTTCTTAGTGACCGTCAATATACCTTTCGCCGGGGACGGTCAACTGGCGATCTTCTTGTGTATGTCACGCACTGCTGGGGCGAAGCCATCGAAAAACACGGCGAAGCACTCGCTGTATCGCTTGATATCTCGAAGGCGTTTGACAAGGTATAGCACACAAGTCTTCTCAGCAAGCTTCCTGCTTATGGCATCCCAGCTGGTTTATGTAGCTGGATATCAGACTTCAGATATCAGAGTAGTCGTTGACGGCTGCTCTTCTGAGGTTATGGTTATTGATGCCGGAGTTCATCAGGGGTCTGTTCTCTCTGCAACTCTTTTCCTGCTGATGTATAAAGACCTTTTTTTTTTTTTTTTTGTTCCGGGGTGGAAAATCCTCATGGATGTCCTCCGCGGGCGGAGGGGTCTGTCAGACTCTTACTGACTAAAAACCACCCCGGTGTTCCCTTCCCACACTTGGACCGGGGATCATGGGAGCTTATGCGCCTTCCACGATCCCCGGCTAGTGCCGGCCTGCCTTTGCGGGCCACCTCAGGCCCGCCGGGGGAGTGAGGTGTGAAACTCCCCCCGCGACGTCCATTAGGGGCGCGCGTGGAACACTACGCGCCGCCGCCTCGGGTCCTGCTGGATGAGGGGCGGCGGACGTCCCCGAGTCCGCCGTCCCTCCGGACCTATTTACGGGGGCTGGAAGAGGGCGTTGTCCGCCCTCCGCCGACGCCTAGTTCGCCTGCTGCGGATCGGGTGTGTGGTTTCAATCTCCCTCTCCCTTTCCGCAGCCTCCTTCTGCGAAATCACCGTTTCACAGAAGGAGATCACTGCATCCCACGACTCGGCGCCCCCGGCCATAGAACGAGCGATGGCCGGTAGCGACAAGTCGGCTCCGACTACTGATACGAGGGCACGGCGCGGCTCCTCCCATGCGACACACTCTGCCAGTGTGTGCCACGCCGTGTCCTCCCGACAGTGGACGCAGTGATGGCACTGAGCGTCCGGCTCCCTGCCTATGCGACACAGGTACTTCCCGAAGCAGCCATGCCCCGAAAGCACCTGCGTCGCCCGAAACGACAGAGAGCCATGCCTCCTCCCGAGCCATTCGCCGAGCACTGGTCGGATCGCCTCGACGGTAGCGAGTCCGGCAGTAGGGCACAGAAGCCTGTTCCGCCATTCCGTCACCAGGACCTCGCGGAGCTGTGACCGACGATGCTCGAAGTCTCGCTGCATCGGTTCACCGCCCCGCGTTCGCACTTCCTCGCGCCATCGGTAAAGAGACGCGAGGGCTCTCGCCTCTAGGTCCCAGGGCGGGGATCCGGCCAGTGCACAAGCCGCCTCGTACGAGATCGTGCGATACCCCCTGATAGCTCTGACGGCCATCGCCCTCTGTGGTTTACGCAGTATTGCGATGCAGCCAGCCGTCAGGTCAGAAGCCCACACCGGGGCCCCGTACAGGGCCATGGATCGCACGATCCCCAAGTACAACCGCCTACAGGCGGTGCTCGGGCCCCCCAGGTTGGGAAGCAGCGTTGCGAGCGCACCCGCCGCGCCCATCAACTTGGGCGTCAGCCGCCGAAAGTGGGGGCCGAAGTCCCACCGGCTGTCGAGCACCAGTCCTAAGTACTTCATGGTTGACTCGACAGCAATTCGAGCCCCTCCGACCACAATGTGTGATCCCGGCGGCGGCGCCCGTCGGGGGCCATGGAATGCGATGGCCTCCGACTTGTTGAGGGCCACCTCCAGGCCCAGGCGTCGGATGCGACTCACGACCTGCGAGACCGCAGCCGTAGCCAGCAACGCTGCCTCCCTGAAGGAACTCCCCCGGGCCGTGACTAGCGTGTCGTCCGCGTAACACGTCGGGTCCACTCCCGGCTGGAGGTCGCCCCGCAGCACCCAGTCGTATCCGATGTTCCACAGGAGAGGACCTACAACCGAACCCTGTGGAACACCGCACGACATATCGCGCCGGCCCCCGCCGTCGCGTCCCCTGTAGGTGACACACCGTTCCGCCAAGTAAGCCCCAACGATGTGGCGGAGGTAGGGAGGCACCCTATGGTAACGCAGTGCCTCCCGAATACAACTCCAGGGCAGGGTATTGAACGCATTGGAAATGTCCAAGGACACCGCCAGCATCACCCCGCCCCGGGACACCGCTTCCTCCGCCAGGACTCTCACCCGCATTATCGCGTCGATAGTGGAGCGCCCATGCCGAAAACCGAACTGACTGTCGTCCAGATCCGGCCCCTCTCTGCACAAGTGGCCGACGAGGCGGGCTGCAATTATCCGCTCAAAAAGCTTACCCACCTCGTCTAGCAGCACTATAGGCCGGTATGCGGACGGCGAGTCTGCTGGGCGCCCCACTTTCCTGAGCAGGACCAGACGACCTGTTTTCCACTGAGTAGGGAACCGGCCCTGCTCAAGGCAAGCTGAGTAGAGTCCTCTCAGCTGGGGCTCTAGCTCCTTTAAAGCGAGAACGAGCGCGCGGCCGGGAACTCCATCGGGCCCCGGGGCAACTGTTTTGGCCCGGAGCCGCGTTATGGCCGCCGTCATCTCCGGCTGTGTCACCTCAGGGACCTCCTCATCTTCCGACTCTGCGGCTGTGGGCAAAGCCATCGGCGGCGGCACATGCTCTTCTCTAGCAGGGAAAAGGGCTGCGACCACTTCCTCTAGTAACTGAGGTTCTAGACTCTCAGTGAGTGGGGGCGCCCAGGCACGAAGTTTCCCTCGAACCGCACGATATGGACGTCCCCACGGATCCCCGTCAAGGGTCGCCAGCATCTCTTCCCTGGCTCGAGTCTTTGACTCGTCGATGGCCAGCCACAGAGCCTTCTTTGCCGCGCGGTACACCTCATACAGCGCGGCTTCTTCTTCCGGAACCCGACGACGTCTCCTCCGGTATCGGGTGTACTGGCGCCGAACCTCCACGCAAGTCACGCGCATCTGCACGATTGCGGCGGACCACCAGTACACCTGGCGCCTTGTGAGCTCTGTGCGGACACGGGGCATGGACGCGTCGCAGATTTGCGTCATCGTCCTGCGGAACCACTGCGCCTCCCCTTCGACGTCGACGGGTTCGGTCGTCGGTGACTCCCGGACCCAGGCCTGGATAATAGCAGCTTCCTCGAGAAGCTCCCTGTCGATTCGCTTGTACGACCAGCGAGGACCATCTATTTGCGAGGCAGACGGGTAGCCGCCGCCCGCACTCTGGGTGGAGACGTCGAAACGAATGTACCGATGATCCGACAACGTCTCCACCTCTACGGCAACTCGCCAGTCGCGGACACGGCCCGCAACAGCGGAGCTGGCAAACGAGACGTCCACTATAGACCCACCCCGCTGCCGCACGCACGTGTAGACCGAGCCCTGATTCAGGACGGTCAGGCCGGTCGTGATTGCCCACTCTTCCAACATCTCGCCCTTAGGATCGGTGACCGGGGATCCCCACGCCGTAGACTTGGCGTTTAGATCCCCGAGCAACAGCACCGGGCGAGGGTGGAACTGGCCCACGACGGCACCCAACTCGACAAGGAACCCCTCGAAGTCAGCAAGACTCTTGTTGGGCGAGAAGTACGCACCAATCGTGACGATTCCCCCCGAAAGAGCGGCGACCCAGCCGTGTCCTCGGGAGGGACTGATAAGAGTCCCGCCAATGATAGCCACTAAACCGTCTAGGTCCCCTGCCCAATTATCGCGGGGGGGGGACAAAATACGGCTCAGCGACCACAGCCACGTGGATCGACCACTCCGCCATGCTCTGGAGCAGCAGATCCTGAGCTCTGGCAGAGTGATTGATATTTGCCTGGAGGAAATGAAATTGTGTCATCACTGACATTCCATTTCCTCGGCATCTCCTCCTTCCCTGGGTCGGGAGTCAGCGGCTTTGTTTCCAGGTTGTGGGAGGGGTGCAGGTCCTCCGACAGCTCCTGTCCTCCTGCCAACATTTTTGGGCGCCTTGCAGGCTTTCCCGCCAAGTCTGTGCTCCGTAGGCTTTCCTGCAGCTGCGCAAAGACTGCAGTGTGGAGCCGCGGAGCACTTGCCCGACTTGTGGCCGGGTTGACCGCAGCGATAACATAAATCACTGCGATCGATTTGTGCAGTGCATTGTGCCCGGACGTGCCCCTTTTCTAGGCACCTGAAGCACTGCACAGCCCTTGTTGGCAGGAGTTTAGCCCTGACAGACACCCATCCCACCCGCAAACGTCTGCCGTCTGCGACCTTATTTGCAGCCGCTACCGGGCACTGCACCCAAACCGTGCCTAGCCCGGCAGCGCTGCAGCGAATTTCACCCACCTTCACATTTTCGAGCGGACATCCACCATTTTCGGCAATGGCCGCCACTACTTGCTCCGGGGTCGCGGTGTCGTCCAGCCCATCTATTCGCAATTCAGCCGTTTTAGTGGGCCTGGACACCCGGGCATCCTCCGGTTTGAGGACCTCTCGTAGTTTAGCGGCCAGAACGTCCGCTCTCTCCTGCCTTGCAGCACCCGACACCTCAAACACCTTGGCGCCCGTAGCTGCCGTTCTAAAAACAAAGCCAGCCGGGGTGCCAAATTCGCTGAACCTCAGCTTCTCCTTAACCTCCATCAGGACCGACTTATAGGTCACACCCCTGTTTGCGGCTTCGGGCTGCAGTGTGATAACTACAGCCTCGGAGCGTGGAGTCATGACCTTGGGCGGCCTCGTGCCCTCTGCTGGAGCCGGGCCGTTGGCGGGTGTCGGCAGTGCTGCCTTCTTCTTGCGGCCCCTCTTTACCACCGTCGTCCAGGCCTCTTGGTTGGGAGGCGCAGTCGCCGGGAGCGCGGTTGTGTTAGAAGGGGGCGCGGACGCACCCTCCGCGGGCTTCTTGGGCCCTTTCGCGGGCTTTTTGCCCCCCTCCGCAGGTTTCTTGGCCACCTGTACGGGCTGCGTCCCTGTGGACTCCTCTTTCCTCCGCCTATCTGCCGCAAGCGGCGGCCGGAGGCTTTCGGCCGGGGGAAGTCGTGCTTCTATGGCCTCCAGCCGGGCATTCACCATGCCCCCACACTGCAGCATGCAAATTCTGGCCACCCTCTCTATATCATGATCCGACAGGGCAAGAGCATGCGGTGGAGCAGATGCAGGGGCCGATGAAGACGCGGCAGGAGGGGAGCGGGTGGCTTCCGGAATTGCTTGCCGCGGCCAGCCATTCCTCTGAGCGGCAAACTCCCGCTTGAGGTCCTCCAGCTCGGAGCGGAGACGGCTGTTCTCCTCCCACAGCTTCGCCGTCTCTTCCGAGGTCGTACGATCAAGGAGAATCTTAACCGCCTCCCTGATCCCTTCCGCCGCCTCTTTAAGGGCACGGGTGAAAGAGCCCTTCAGGTTGCCGGACTTGGTTCAGGACAACATCCACACCGTCCAACACCTGGCGGTTAAGATCCTGTGCCGTTAGGCTCCCTCCTGTAGCGGCCTGGGCAGACCGCCGCTCCCGGGCCTGACGGGCCATTTCGGCGACCTCATCGGCCGCGACCGCTCTAGTTTGAGCACGCTTCGCGGCTTTGGCCTCCGCCTTTGTGCCCACAAGCGAGACGGTGACCCCTCCTGGCTCCTCGGTTGAGGCCTCGGATGAGACACCGAGGTCACTCTCCCCGCCGATTCCCGGCGTATCAGGCCGCTTGAAGCGACCCCGATCGTCGCGCCCTGGTATCGGAGCGGAAGCGCCACCCGCCACCACGCGACCCCGTCCTCTCTTCGCCGACGTCAATTTAGCGGCCGACAGGTTCTCCTCGCTTGAGGAGAGATCCATCGACCTCGTCCGCGAACGCTTTCCAGAGGACCTGACACGCCCGCCCGAGTCCTGATCGGACATACTTTGGTCCCTTGAGGGACGGGAGCCTCCTCGGCTCTTGTTGCCGTCGCCGGCAAGCGGCACCTCCACCAATAAACTTGGTACACTCTCAACTTTTTTCTTATCATTATTTTTTTCCATATTGTTCCCACGAGTAGTGAGGAAATAAATGTCCGCCTAGACAGAGCCTCTTGTACTAGGTAAGCCTATATACTGTAGAGTGCGGCAGGTATCTACAGGGGAAGCGCTAGCGACTGGTCCCCCACCAGCCACTCATCCTCTCGCCACGCTTCAAAGCTTAGGATTAGGTGGTTTTTTATCTTAGAGGTGTCCTTCCTCTGGGCCGGGCGATTAAGCCAAGCCCCCGACGGCGGCATTATGCATGCCTCCGTTCGCTGTCCGGCTAACCCGACTCAGCGAACCCGCCGAAAGTTCACTCCTCAAGATTGCTCTTGAGGGAGAAACAACAGCCGCGTTGGTGCGCCTGCACCGTAGCGGCAGGGTCACGTCCAGTGACAATCGACGAAAACGTCGATCGATCAGGAGCGACCCACAACCCTTGTTCCTCCACTATGCCCTCTGCGAATCAGAGGGACACGTGGAAGAACGACGTGAAGCATACTGCTCCCCCGCCCGCAGAAATTCGCCACAAACAATACTCTCTCTGAAAAACTCCCACACCTTTTCCAGAAGAGATTATTGTCCATGCCCAGGGTGCACCGGCCCGACGACTGCTCATCCCCTCGAACGTATCCATAAGGGACGAGCAGGTATCAGGCACACGAGGAGGTTTTCTGCACGCACCCCTGATGTATAAAGACCTACTTCAGCATAGTATTGTTGCGTACGCGGATGATAGAACTGTTTCGGAGAGATAATTGTCCCGCGCAAAAACCAGCGGCGATGAAGTCCGTTGCCTGAGAGAGGCCATGGTAGAGCGGATAGATTTGACCTTAAGCCTTGTCTCCCAATGGGGTTATGATAATCTGGTCTCTTTTAACGCCACCAAAACACAGGTGTATCTTTTCACCGCTAAAAGAAGTTGTTTCGATCAAAGGCACGGAGATGACATCTGGTCTCAACTTTGGCGCCACCATCGAGTACAAAGCCCAAACTGCGGCCAAGAAACTGGTCATCCTATATAGGGTGAAGCGATACTTTACGCCTGAACAGCTTTTAACTCTTTACAAAGCACAGGTCCGATCCTGCATGGAGTATTGCAGCCACCTTTGGGATGGATCACCTAAGTACCTACCAACTAGCCGCGCTTGACTCGGTGGAACGCAGAGCTAAGAGACTCATTGGCGACGTAAAACTGGTGGATGCCAAGCTTCATAGCTTGGCTCATCGCCGCAAGGTTGCATGCTTGTGGGTCTTCTACAGATTGTACTTCGGTGAGTGTGCTCAAGAACTCCACGACCTCATTCCACCGGCCCCCTTCTACCATCGGACATCTAGACGCACTGCCAGTTACCATCCCTACCTAGTTGCTATTCCACTGATTCGCACTAAGCGCTTCCAAATGACTTTTATAATGCGCACAGCAAAAGAGTGGAACTCACTACCTGCGTCTGTGTTTCCGAGCGCATACAACCTTAATCTCTTCAAAGTGAGAGTGAACAGGCTTCTTCTGGGTAAGCTCACTCCATCGTCGACTTTGTCTCTGTCGCGTCCGACCTAGACTACAGTCAAGAGCAAACCCATCTTAAATAAAAAAAAAACTATAAAACAGTTTATTTTAAAAAGATTTAAAAAAAAATGAGACTCGCACAGTAAGCCACCATTTGATACATCGCATGGTACAGTTTGCAAAACTTTTTTTAATATTTTCTTATTTGCCACCCAATATGACCCCCATATACAAAATTCATTAATTTACATTACACGTCCGTATTTGGGTCACAGAAATACATACGTGTACCAAATTTCAACTTAATCGGTCTATTAGATTCGGAGCAAATTGGCTGTGAGTAGACGAACAGACAGACAGACACATGAGTGATCCTATAAGGGTTCCGTTATTTCCATTTGAGGTACGGAACCCTAAAAAGGAAGGTTCAGATAGATTGTGTGACGATTATAGAGAGCTAAACAAAAACACGATACTTGATAGGTTCCCACTGCCTTTGATAGATGACCAAATACAAAGGTTACAGGCCATAATTACTTTAAAACGATAGACAACCTCAGGCAAAGGAAAATCAAGTAGAATTCAAAACTTGAGGATATTTTAACTAATGAACCTTTGCCAATCGAATTACATAGCAAGTTGCAAGTTCGGAGGGCTATACAGGGCTACAGGTTAAGTCGACCTAGATTCTTTAAGAGGTTGTAGTTTCCATAATTCCTGACTGTACGACGATAGTCTATACACTTTGTTCAAGCGTACGATGATTGTTCTGTACACTTGTGATGATGGAAACCCGGGGATAAAGAAATAAACCGCCCGTGTTGAGTGTGGTAAAATCACTGATTTATTTTACTTAGCCAGTTCACTAAATGATCGCGCGTATGCAAACGCTGATGTAGCTTAACCTACTTAATGTTATGAAATGTGCGGGTTCACCGTACATACTGCCAACTCTAAAGGAGAAGACGAGGGAATATGTTGAACCTAGATGAAACCTAGTGTGTCTAAATACAATAAAAATGATGACTTAGGATAAATGATACAATTTTCCGTTGAAAGCTGATACAAGGTGATTTGGACAATATCTATTCTAAGTACTATGTATACCTAACACTAAATTGTTCTGATTTTGTGCTAGTTAATATTTCACCATAGGAGAGGTCCCTTTATCTACACTTTCGGTTGTCTTATCACTGAACTCACTGATCACTGGCACTGACACTGTTTCACGCGCGCACTCAGTAGATCCCGGTGCTGTGAGGTCAGCTTGCGCCTCCGCCCCCGAGGTTTGCTCGCTCTCCGGTACACGTACCTCCAACATATCACGCTGGTGCGGCGCAGGTGCGGCTTGGCACTTACTTCTTATAATTAAGTATAAGCATATGCCGCCGACGACGAGAACCAAGGCCAAGGTAACGTACACGACGGTATAATGGTGGATGTCGTGGACGTTTAATTGTGTAGAAGATTGTTCCTTTATATTGGTTATTTGGTCTCTAAGCTGATTCCACATATGGGTGTGATTTTCCGGTACGTTGAAATCGTTGGGCAAGGTTGTGTTTATTAGAGAGTTCAATATGGAAACCTCTGGGACTTCGATATTTGATCGCATGTTCAAATAGCGTAGGTAGTTGTTGTGAGTGTGAATACTGAACGAATCCGATTTCAGTGTGCATCCATAACCTAGGTCAATGATACCGCTGCCTCGTATAGCTGTTGTGGTTGTGTCAGCACTACAGGAAATACGAAGCTCACATGATTCACAACAGGTGTAAAACCAGGAATTCAAATTATGTAAGTTGACCCAATAATTGTGGCACGTGGACACGTCTTGTTTACACGCGCTCCTCATATTACTTACAGTCTGGATATCGCATAGCGACTGTTTTATTCCCAGATTGTAAACAGGTTTGTCAATGGAGCACAGTAGCCGATTGTTGCTGATGATATGAAAGCATGCTTGCAGATCGCTATCTGATAAGAGAAGAGCGAGGTCCTTTTGTATATTGTAGGCAATATATGGGGAGCTTGGGACAGTGCGAACGTGATTCGACCCCCTTTTCTGAGGGATAGGTATGATTCTATCTAACTCGAAGATATCGTTGCTCACAAGCGGAATCTTTATCTCTATAATAAGATAGCCTTCATACAGCCTGGCAGACGCCTTCATAATCCTGTACAGCTCGGATAGGTTTGATGGCTCGATTGGGGTCATTAGATTTCCCTGCAATTGCCCGGAGATTATGTTGATCTGGCGAGCCAGCTGTTCGGGAGTCAAAAGGTACGGGTCAATGCGACCGTGGCTGATGTCTGTCACGGTGTTGATAAGGGTGTGTTGGATGCGCATTAGGTTTGACAATATGATACTCGCAGCTAGGGCGGATGATGTTACATAAATGCCGTTTCTGTTGTCCAGACGCACCTTATTGATTTCGTCAGTGACGGTTTGAATATGTTGTTTTATAAATTTGAACTGTTTGTTCATAGTCTCCTCGCTGCGTCGCAGAATGTTATATTCCGATTCCAAGACCAAGGTTTGATTCCTCAGTAACCTTTGAAGATGATTTTCATTATTAGTTATTCTTTCTATGTCCTGCTTATACTGTTGAGCGAAGTTTTCATCTAATACTCCGAACAACGTGTTCGCTAGGTACCCTACTCCGTTGATTAAACCACGTTTTTGCCTTCTTGCGTTTGGGTTTTCAAGGAGTTTTTGATAATGCTCAAGTTCCTTTACTTCGTGTTCTAATTGTAGGATGACGCTGTCATATTCCGAACCCATGCGATCAGCGGTTTGTTTTAAGTGTTTGACATAGTTTTTAATGTTCGATACTCCGTGATAGAACGTGGACATGTTATAAAACACGATGAGTTTCCAATCGTCCTTGATAACTTGGAGGTTGCACATCTTGTCGAAGTAAAGTCCTTGGTTTGTAGTAATTTGCGTAACGTTGTATGACGTCACTTTCTGTTGTAGACTAGGAAATGCAAACAAAAACATTAGTAGAACACTGATGAAAAATGCTTGCAATGTTTTATGTTTTCGTGGTCGCGAAGGCCGCCTTTTGCCTTCAGCTTGATCTGATGACGGAGTGGAAGACTCATCCTCACACTGGTTCATGGGTTTGGGTGGGGATATCTCTTCATTTACAGGCAAGTATACAAGCTTGTTGACTGGACGCTGTATGATGTTGTTGCTTGTCTTCACAGTAACTACTCTCACATATCCGTCCTTTCCAGGATGAAGTAGGTGCACTCGTCCCATTGCCCATTTTCCCGGAGGTACGTTCTCTTCACGGATGAGGACGAAGTCATCAACTTTAATATTGCGTCGTGCCTGTTGCCACTTGGTTCTGGTTTGTAGCTGTTGCAGATACTCCGATGACCACCATTTCCAGATATTTTTTGTCATAGCTTGGACGAGTTGCCATCGCGCCGTTAGCGTTGATGATTCCGGTTCAGTTTGAGGCCGTGATAAAATCGGTGCCCCAGTCAGGAAGTGCCCCGGAGTAAGGCAGTCATCGTCTGAATTTTCTGTGAGTTGACATAAAGGTCTGGAATTTAGACACGCCTCTATTTGGCAAAGTAACGTCGAAAACTCTTCGTACGTAAGACGTTGATCGCCTATGACTCTTTTCAAATGGTATTTCAGGCTCTTTACAGCCGCCTCCCAAAGTCCACCAGCATTAGGCCAGGCTGGTGCATTAAAGTGCCACTGGATATCCTGCTCACTGATTTTGTTAAGGAAGTCCGAGTTGATATTCTTGATAATCTCCTTATACTCCTTCTTCATGAGTCGATTAGCGCCTACAAAGTTGGTACCGTTGTCACTATACATGTGGCCTGGTGATCCACGTCGGGAGCAGAATCGACGAAACGCTGCTAGAAAGGCGGCCGTACTTAGGTCTGAAACCAGTTCCAGATGAGCCGCTTTCGTTGACAGGCAGACAAAGACTGCTACGTATCCTTTCGTTGTTTTGATCCCGCGTCCTTTATTGACTTTCAGCTCTACGTGGCCCGTGAAATCGACACCAGTATGCGTGAATGGCCTTGACGGAGTGACTCTGGCTCGTGGTAAGTCTGCCATAATTTGCTGTTGAACTTCGGTATTAAATCGGCGACACTTAACGCACAGTCTTAACTGCCGTTTTACCGTCCTGATTCCGCTGATGATCCAGTATCTATCCCTTATGTAGGAAAGTGTTAGTCGGGGACCACCGTGCAAAGTTATTATGTGTGCCTGGCTGATGACAAGATCAGTAAGTCGACTGTGGCTTGGTAGGATGATGGGATGCTTCGCCGATTTGCTTATACTGGCGTGTTTTAACCGTCCACCAACTCTTAATAAGCCATTTTCATCTAGCCAAGGGTTTAGACTGCAAATCTTGCTTTTCGAGGTCACATGTTGTTTACACTTAATATGTTGCAATTCTTGCTGAAATTCTCGTGATTGCACTTCTTTAATAATTAAATTGTAAGCGTTGTTTATTTCTGGTGACTCCAGAAAAGCATGTGTTGCTATTTGTTTGTCGCGAATTCGCTTGATGAAACGTAACACCCAGCCCGTAATCCGCACAATTCGTGTCAACGAACTGTAATTTTGCAGTAAGTCAGTAATAAATGTAAAATTATTTTCCACTAAGGTTGTGTTCACACAAACTGCTTTTGTTTCTATTGTTGGGGACTGGTATACGATCTTAACTGTATCTTTCCTTTCGGAAACCTTTAGCCATTCAGGCCCTTCCCACCACAAAGATTGGTTTAATAGTTGATGAGACGTTATGCCTCGTGTAGCACAATCAGCTGCGTTTTCTTCCGAGCTGACATGACTCCAGTATTCTGCCGGGATTATATTGGTTATCTGCTTAACTCTGTTAGCTACAAATGACTTCCATCTGGATATATCTCCGTGTAGCCAACCCAAAACTATCATGGAATCTGTCCATGCATGAAGCGTCATACCTATATTTGGTAAGGACTCAATGACCTTCTTTACAAGTTGGGATAGAAGTAGCGCGCCACACAGTTCCAGTCTAGGGAGCGATGTTTTCTTTGCGGCCGGTGCCAACTTTGTTTTTGCAGCAACAATTGTCGGTGTGTACTCGCCCTTATTGTTTATGGTGACGAGGTAAATAACGCAAGCGTAAGCTTTGTCTGATGCGTCGCAAAATGCATGTAATCGACAGGTTTTTTCTGTGTTACCTAAGAATCTTGGTATGCGGAATTTGTCGATGCAGTTGATATCTTCTTTTAATTTAAGCCAATATTCTTGCATATCCTTTGGTAGTTCTTGATCCCAGTTGGTATTAATAGACCACGTCTGTTGAAACAGTAGCTTCGCTCTGATTGTAAGCGGTGATAACCAACCAAGAGGATCGAATAGCTTTGATACTTCGGACAATAATTGCCGCTTTGTAATTACTGCATTACTCTTAGGGATTACATGACTTTGGAACATGAATGTATCAGATGATGGGTTCCATTTTAGTCCAAGAGTCTTTCTGGATTCGAGACACTTAAATTCGTAGAGACTGTTCAGTTGGTCGGTTGTTAAATTCTGCAGGAGTTCTGGCTTGTTACTTGACCATTTTCGCAGGTTCATACCAGCACCCTGGAGCATTTTAATAAGTTGTTGTTGTAGCTCTTTTGCTTGATCGGCTGTATTCTGGCCAGTCAGCAAATCATCCATATAGAATGAGCTCTGTAGAGCTGCTGCTGCTAGTGGATATTTCTCAGCATCATCAGCTGCGAGTTGTTTTAGAGTCCGCATAGCCAAAAATGGAGCTGCCTTAGTCCCGTACGTTACAGTGGTTAATTGATATAGATTCAATTGATCATCCATTGAATCTCTCCAAATGATCGTTTGCAGAGGCTGATCTTGCTCTCTAACGAGTATCTGACGGAACATTTTTTCAATATCCGCAGTGATTACGTATTGGTATTGTCTCCAATTTATGATAAGTGCTAATAGGTCTTGCTGTAAGTTGGGTCCACTGTACATTAAGTCGTTGAGACTGTTACCCGATGTAGTCTTGGATGAGGCATTAAAAACTACTCTCAGCTTGGTTGTTGTGGAATCAAGTTTCCATACACCATGATGTGGTAAGTAGTACGCCTGATCGGTTGTACTTTCGACTTGCCGCATGTGACCTAATTCTTGGTATTCGTTCATAAATTGCTTGTATTGACTTGCAAACGATGTATTTTTAGACATTTTTGACTCTAATTGTTTAAATTGCGCTATGGCCTTAAACTTTGATGATCCGAGTTGCTGCTCAAAGCCTGGCATCATGGGTATCCCAACTTCGTACATGCCATTATTTAAGCGTTTCGTGGTGGTTTTGTAGAAATCTTCACAAAATTGATCACCAATGGTTATGTTTGATGATGATGAGTCGTGAATATCCTCCAACTCCCAAAACTTGGTTATTTCTTCAATGTTATTGATGGCGACATGACAGTTGAACCTTTTGACATTTCCTGATAAGATCCAACCCATTTTGGTTTGTTGAGCTATTGGGGCCTGCGCTGGGCCCTTGATAAGACCGCTTAGTATAATTTCCGAATATACACTGGCATCCAGAAGAAGATCGATAGGTCTTGATACGTTGTACTCCGGGTCTGCTAACTGAAGATGTTGCAAGTGAGACCAGGGCTGTTTGCGAAATGATGAGTTCGGTAGGCTGCTTATGACCTTTGATACAACCAACGCCTGAGTCTTCAGGGTGTAATCTCCGTAGATGGACTTGCAGTCTAGGGTCACAATTCTTCTGCTTTGTTTGGAGACTGGACCTACTCCTGAAATGGAGGCATGATATTGTCGACGTTGCAAGCCTAGCATTTGCGTCGCTTTTTCTGAAATCAATGAAATTTGAGACCCCTGATCTAGAAGCGCTCGTAATGTGACATATGTACCATTTTCAGATAATGCAGTTAGCGACAACGTGGTTAACAGTATTTCTTCATTATCAGCTGCGACGTGATTGACATTATGCTGCGCCGGCTGCACTGTAGCGCTCGTCGTCGCTGCGGTTTGTTGATGTAGTTCACACGCATCATGCAGTAAAGTGTTGTGTTCACTGTTACACTTTTTGCAACGTCTTGTGCTGTTGCACTCACTGTCAGGATGATAATTAAGGCAACCTTTGCAAAATTGACTCTTTGTTACCAAGGTCAATTTCTCACTTGGGGTCATTTTCTTAAATTTCCGGCAACGAAATATTGGGTGAGGTTTATTACAAATCGGACAGTCTGGCCCTTGAGTAGCGACGACTTGATATTGTTTTTTGTTGTGGTTCCCATGATTTGCAGGTTTGTCACGATGTTGACCAGACTCCCGTTTAAAGACTGGCTTCGTTGTTTCTCTCTCTCTTCGGTGTAAGGGTTCCAGGGCTGTGAACTTGTTTTCGAGGAACGTCATAAATTCTGTCAAGGATGGGAGCTCCCTAGGTGATGTACGCGCCTCTTTGTAATCACAGTAGGTCTCCTGGTCCAGTTTCTTACTGAGAAGATGTACTAACAACGGATCCCATGTATTTGTGTTCACACCAAGGTTGTGTATAGCATGGATGCACTCCGTGGTGGTATCATATAACCGCTTTACCTCATAAGCTGCTTGCTTGGAAATAGAAGGCTGATTTAAAAATATCTCTATTTGATTTGTAAAGAGAACTTGGGCATTATTATATCGGTGATTTAGAATTTCCCAAGCTGTGTCGTAATTGTCAGACGAAATGTGAAGATGTTGAATAAGGCGTTCGGCCTCTCCCTTGATCTTTCCTTTCGAGTGTTGCATCTTCTGTGCCTTGGTGATTGTGTTGTTGTCGTGAATAGCTTCTGTAAACAGGTCACAAAATGTTGGCCACTGCGTGTATTTCCCCGTAAAAGTAGGAATCTCGAGTTTCGGCGTTGCCTGTTGTACATGAACCATGGACGATATTTTTTTATTTAGCGAACGCTTCATATCTTTGTAGCTGCGCTCGTACATGCTAAATTCATTTTCGTACGATACATCTCCACCTTGAAGTATGTGGTCGATTTGCAGATGTAAGGTATCGATAATGTTCCACTTGGCTTGTATAGCCCTAAGCTCATCTTCAAGCTCCCATTTTTCGGATATTTCGTCTACGTCGATGCTCCTCAACAACCTGTTAAAATACCTAAAATTGGTTCTCTGTAGAGCCAACAGTTCAGTGGCTTCAGGGTTTGACTGCGTACCCTTTTCATCCGAACCAAAGGCAGTAAGTAAGTTTCGAGTAGACTGGTAGAGGCTCTTACCCTGTTGATAAAGGTTAGATGCGAAATATTGAGGTTCTTTATCTGGAAACTCAGAGAGTTTCAAGTGATTTTGTTCGAACTCTCCCCAGAGGTTATCCACCGACTCTATTCTCTTTTGGATGTATTCCGGAGTTTTTCTCGATAACGGATCCTTACCGAAGTTGACCTTTATCCTATTGAGACCTTCTAATATTTCCGATTGACGAGCGCTTGAAACGGCCATTATGATTTAATAAAAGGAACAATCTTACTTGGACACTGACGAGTTGCGATACCAACTGTGGGCTGCCGACGCCGTGTGCAGTACAGATGTAGATTCAGCTCCACCGATGTCTTCTTGGAACTATTCACTGATGGTTCACTGAATGGACTGAGTAGAACTATTTACGGAACTGTCGCGTAATACTCAACGAATATAATCAAGTGTGTGGCTGCGATTTCATCACACCTTGATCTATACACCCGATGGAATGTTACGCGTGATCGCGGCTTTAATCTGGCTTTCAGATCCAGATTTATATCCAGCTTCACATCCGGCTCGAAGGACCAAAAAAAATGTACGACGATAGTCTATACACTTTGTTCAAGCGTACGATGATTGTTCTGTACACTTGTGATGATGGAAACCCGGGGATAAAGAAATAAACCGCCCGTGTTGAGTGTGGTAAAATCACTGATTTATTTTACTTAGCCAGTTCACTAAATGATCGCGCGTATGCAAACGCTGATGTAGCTTAACCTACTTAATGTTATGAAATGTGCGGGTTCACCGTACACTGACTGATTTGAGTATGAAACACCATACCCCAAACTTACCCGGTTTCAAGATATTCGACTTTGAAGATTTTTTTTTAATTTGCCGATTTTTTGTCTATTGGCCTATTTTTCTGGGGTGTTTTGCATCTTATTTATTTGTATTTACAATTTTTGCGTAGTAGATAAGTTGCTTTAATATTCTCAACACTAAAATTGCAGTTAACTGAACCAGCTGGGTCGTAGTAGACGATTGATAGTTATAAAATGAAATAAATTCGTCAAAATTATTTATTCTTTCTGAAATTTTTAAAATAATGTATATGACAGATATGCTGCATATGTGTTTAAAATATTCTATATTTCATTAGCTATCCAACAAGGTATTACAAGCAACAAGGTATTGTCAAGATATTAGACTTTGAAGTTTTTATAAAAAATTGCCGATTTTTGGTCTAGTGATCAATTTTTTTTTTTTGGGTTTTTTGCCTCTAATTTATTTGTGTTTATAATTTTTTGTGGTAGATAAGTTGTTTTATTATTCTCAACACTAAAATTGCAGTCAACTGAACTAACTGGGTCGTAGTAGACGATTGATGGTTATAAAATGAAATAAATTCGTCAATTTTTTTTTCTATCAGAAATATTTAAATAAATGTCTATGACAGTCATGCTGCAGATATGCTTAAATATTTAACGTGGCATTAGCTATCCAACAAGGTATAACAACCTAGGGTATCATCAGAATTCTTAGAACAAAAAAAAAACTTTGATAAAAGGCTCCCAGATGCAAAACACCCCAGAAAAATAGGCCAATAGACAAAAATCGGCAAATTAAAAAAAATCTTCAAAGTCGAATATCTTGAAAACGGTTAAGTTTAGGGTACGGTGTTTCATAGCCAAATCAGTCGGGAATGATGGAAAGTACATCCTCTTAAAGGATCTAGGTCGACTTAACCTGTAACCCTGTATAATAGACTAATACTTACTATTAAAAAAAAAAATGGACGATCAAATTAAAGTAGTTGTTTAGTAGGTATAACAAAGACGGAGCCTCGTTATCACTCTTACGAGCTCGAAACAATGGCCGTTGTAAACTCGACTAAACACTTTACAGATTTCACGGTAGAAAGTTCACGGTCGTAACCGATTGCCATTCTCTAATTTAGAAAGAGCTAACCTGTAACCAAGGATGTAAGTGCACATCTGCCCAGTAGAAATATTTTAAACGTGTAGGGCACACATTTTTTGTGCCGAACGTGGTCACGGGGCGAGGGGTGGGAAGTATGGCCCTAGGCTAAAAGGTGCTTGACTTGGAATTGGTACATTCCGCTTTTGGCAAGTGAACCATGTGGTCGCGACTAGTCGCGAGACGAACTATTAGCTCACACGTATGTGGTTCCCAATTTCCCGAACCCTGTGAACTCGTGAACGCCCTGTCACATTTAGACGTAACTAAAACGTAGTGTGTGAATTCATGTAAGACTTTAAACCTGTAAATTACAATTTTCCATGTTACTGGTGCGTGTTACTTTCGCCTGCACAAGTGTATTCCCGGACAACTTGATTCTTGACAGTGGAAACTTGTAGAAATCAGCTCAAGCCATCTGCCAGGAAACTGACTAATCAACGAAACTGGCGAATTAAATAAACTAATAAATAAATAAACTGACCAGTGATACGCGGAGTCGACAGTATATAAATACGGAAAAACGGTACAAAAAATACAAAAGGAACACAAGATCTATACCGCATTTTTCTAGAATTTTGTTAAAAAAAAAGGAAAACGGTACAATAAATATAAAAAGAACACAAGATTTATACCGAATTTAAAACGACCTAGCCTGAAGAACTGTAATTCCGCATGATTAAACATAGTGTGAATATTGCTAAAAAATCGCAGAATGTGAAATTGAATTTGTTTATTTTTATAAAAAAAAATATGCGTGTAGGACCACGCACAATGAAGAATGAAGGGTTTCGTAGTTGGAAAAACATGTTCTCCCATACGTAATTCCAACTGCAAATGTATGTTTGTACGCACAATATTGAGAGATTTACCATGTTATTTTAAGACCACAGTCGGCGCAACATTTCTTTTTCTTCCATAATTCTCTATTAGTCGTCATCTCGGTAGTCACTCCCTTTCTGGCCATATCATATTTCACACAGTCCATCCATCGCTTCTTTGGTCTTCCTTTACTCGTATAGTCATCCACATACATACTCAAAACTTTCTGGACGACATTTTCCTCATTCCCCCGCATCACATGCCCATACCATGACAACCAATTTCCACACAACTTTTCAGTCACCTATGTCACTTTCAGACTTCCTCTTACATAGGTACTCATTTCTTATTCTAACCATTCGCGTAACACCACACATCCCTCTTAGCATTCTCATCTCAGCTGCATGCAATTGCCTTTCATTCATTCTTTTTGTGGCCCAACATTCTGATGCGACAAGACAGCAGGTCTAACCATTGTTTTATAAATCTTCCCCTAGAGATTAAGGGGAATGCGGGAGTCGCAGATTGTTCCCGTGACCTGCCGCCATTTCATACATCCATTGTTCATTCTGTGATTAACAGTCCGATCTACTTCGCCATCGCTTTGTTCAAGTGAACCAAGATACCAGAAGTCGGAGCAGACCGGGAGAAGCGTGCCATCAAGCGCCATGGCTCCAGGACTGGAGACACCGCCGAAATCTCGGAATATATACTCGATTTTGGTTCTACTGATTTTCAAGCCGACATTCTCTAGTTTCCGTTGCCATTTCTCCAATCTGCTCTGGATCTCAGGTCCATCTTCAC
Source organism: Dicycla oo (assembly GCA_948252095.1). Taxonomy (NCBI): domain Eukaryota; kingdom Metazoa; phylum Arthropoda; class Insecta; order Lepidoptera; family Noctuidae; genus Dicycla; species Dicycla oo. Next base: position 25,346,668 of record OX411712.1, on the reverse strand, counting down.
CGAGAAGAACGATGTCGGCGGCAAATAGCATGCATCAGGGTGCCTCTTCCTGTATGTCCGTCGTCAGAGCGTCCATAATCAACAGGGAGATGTAAGGACGTAAAGTGACCCCTGGTGCAAGCCTACTGCCACACTAAACTCGTCGGTGTCGCCAGCAGCCGACCACACGTAGGTACAAAATTGACTGTACATAGCACGAATTAACTCTACATACTTCTCGGGCAAACCTTTCTCTTTCAAGGCCCACCACAAGACATCCCGAGGTACTCTATCATACGCTTTCTCCAGATCAATGAACACCATGTGCATATTCTTGTGTGCACGTCTGTACTTCTCGCACAATTGGCGGAGTGCAAAAGTGGCGTCCACTGTTCCTCGACCTGGCATACACCCAAACTGGTTTGGGGTAATCCCACTCTCCTCTCGCAATCTTCTCTCTTTATTTTCTCCCATACCTTTATGTTATGGGTTAAAAGCTTTATCCCTCGATAATAGTTGTTGCAGTCCTGTACGTCACCTTTATTCTTGAAGATGGGCACTAGCAAACTATTGCACCATTCTTGTGCGATCGCTCCTTCATGCAACAATTTATTTAAGAATAAAATCAGCCACATACATCCATCTTCTTTAAAACACTTCCATACTACTATGGTATGCCATCTGGGCCCATGGCCTTTCCATTTTTCATACTTTGAACTGCCTTTCTTACTTCATCCATGCTAATTGTCTTCAACAAACCCATATTTGCTTGTACCCGTTTGAGCACGCCATTCCATTTATTCTCTTCGTTCATTAGCTTTTCAAAATAAACCTTCCATCGTTCTTTTATCTCGTCATCTTGGGACAGAACCTTACCGGCTTCATCTTTCATACACTTAATATGAATTCTATCTCTCGTTCTCCTTTCTCTTGCTTTTGTAATCCGATATAGCTCCTTTTGGTCTCTTGGGCTGTCCAGTAAGTCATACAACTTCTCCTGCGTCTTAGCCCTGGAAACTGCTACCGCCTTTTTTGCCTTTCTCTTCCATTCTGTATAAATTCTCTTCTTATCTTCTTTCAGACTATCATTCCCGTTTTCTACACCCTGCCATTCTTTAAACGCAACTTTCTTTTATTTAAGCAAACATCTTTTGTACTTCTTCATTCCACCACCATGTATCCTTTTCTATCATACCTTTTCCTTTCGATTCTCCAAACACGTCTTTTGCTACTCTCCTTATACAATCCGCCATCTCTTTCCAACATTCATAAATCCATTCACAGTTTTTCCTTCCATATCCTTCATTTCAATCATTTTATCTACCACTTGACTCTTAAACATACTTGCACATTCCTCTTTTTCTATCATACGCCACCTGGTTTTGGGGGCCGTTCTTTGTACCTACTGGACGAGACACTGATTTTTTTTCTTAAATAACACTGAAACAGTTTGTTTTTAAATTATAAAAAAATATATATAATATATAGTTACGACCCTCACAGTAAGCCATTTCATTCGATATGTTACACGGTACAGTTTGCATTTTTTTTTCTTATTTTCCCTTCATAATTGACCATCATGTTCAAAATTCATTTATTTACGTTACACGTCCGTGTTAGGGTCACAGAAATTCATACGTGTACCAAACAACTTAATCGGTCCATTAGATTCGGAGCAAAGTGGCAGTGACAGACGGACATACAGACACACGAGTGATCCTGTAAGGGTTCAGTTTTTTCGTTTTGAGGTACGGAACCCTAGAAATTAAAAATGGATTAGCTGTCGCTCCTGGCGTAGATCGGAGATTGTGGGGATCTTTAAACACCCAAAGCTGGCCGGCCGTAGAGTGCGGAGGTAGGGATTAAAGAATCGCGCAGCTGGTGTTGTGTAGGCCGCAGATTGTGGGGACTTTTAAATCACCCAAAACTGGCCGATGTTTTTGAGTCTACCGACGTTGTTGGTTAGGCCCCGGGGCAAAAAACCAGAAATCTGGCTTGGTAATTTCCTATACAAAAAAGACGGATATAGGTACCAAGTAATCGCCAGGATTCTAAAATGTATAAAAGGATTTGAAGGAGATACATACCCAAATAGGACAGTCAATTCGCCCGAGTTGTATTCAAAGAAAAGGCTATATAAATCCGAGTTCTGTAGAAAGTGGAAACGAACTTCGATTATAACAACCTACAACATGTGTTCACCAAAGAATATATGCAGATCTTAAATACCACAGAGTACTTTTTACATAATACGTACCAAAATCACAGGAAAAATCACTTGTTTTAATTTAGAGGTATTTTATGGTTAAATTAAAATTGTATCTACTTTACTCAAATAAATTCTTTCAAGAAAACTTTGTCGTTCAGGGTCTTAGCACATCTCCGCCGCGAAACCGCGAAACAGCGATACCTCATAATGTTTCGCTGATGTTCCGCTGATGTTCTGCTAACTCGAGTAGCGGAACATGCGAGTCAGTTGAATTAGTGCGGTTTCCTGCTATGGTTTCGCGGCGGAGGTGTGCTAAGGGCCTCACAGGTCACAGAAAAATTTGGTATGACATTGATAAAAACTATATCAACGCCCCGATTCAATTGTCATTCCTATTTCAAAGTTCGAGAGAAAAGAATTGAGAGAAAAGAAAATTTTAATGCCCAAAAAATTTTAACTTGTAGAATGAAATTCTACAGTAGGTACCTACATCGATATCATTGCTATTACTTTAGTATATTGTATGTATGATCATTGCCTCATTATATTTTCTTGTATACATGATGTGCAAGTAAATTCCCAGTCTGTTTTATTTTTTATCTGTGTGTTTATATAAACATTGTTACGGGTTAAAAACATGCTGTTTTTTTACGTAAATGCTTGTTATCAAAATTTTCCTCAAATGCACAATGATCTTGAAACTAAAACAAAAATAATTTTCAGAGTAGGAAGTACGTCAGTCATTTTGTTTTTTTCCTGCGTAGGTAAGCAAATCATGGATGTGAAAAAAGTGTAGTTTCCTAAGAAAATAATGATGTATGTACCTCAAAAGGAAAAAACGGAACCCTTATAGGATCACTCATGTGTCTGTCTGTCTGTCCGTCCGTCTGTCACAGCCAATTTGCTCCGAATCTAATGGACCGATTAAGTTGAAATTTGGTACACGTATGAGTTTCTGTGACCCAAACGTGGACGTGCAATGTAAATTAATGAATTTGAGAATATGAGGGCAATTTTGAGGGGCAAATAAAAAAATTAAAAAAAAAGTTTTGCAAACTGCACCATGCGATATATCAAATGAAAGGGCTTACTGTGAGGGTCTCAAATACATATTTTTTTTATAATTTTAAAATTAACTGTTATTATAAAGTTATTTAAGAAAATAGACGAAAATTGACCATTCCCCCTTTATGTCGGAAACTAAATTAAATTATGGTAATTTTCCGAGTACTTTATTTCATGATAAGAAAATACATAGATGTAGGTACCACCGAGGAAACTTACATTTGACCAATTTGAAAACAAAACCCCGTGCACACGATGACCATATCTGTTAGCAAGCGTTACTATAGCGGCCGAGCGCTGCAAGCAAGCATAGTCCCTAAAATAATAATCAAATGTCATTTATTCTAACTAGGCTGAGAATCAGCACCTTTCGAACGTCAAAATTACATAACACAGTCCCTCAAAACGCCCGCCCGTCACCACTTCCTAGTGATTTAGCTAGAAGAAGAAGTGGCGCAACAAACTCCCCAGCAGCACAGCTGTCTTCTCAGTTAAAAAAAAAAGACTATACAATACCGTACTTAAGTAGACAGGTATTCTGTGTCTATGCGTACGTAGTATTATATTATCTGTGACAATAGTACTTACGCAAAATAATCTACATTACTAGGTACATTATGCAAAACAAAACATTAAATTAAATTATTTGCCATATCAACTAGCACATGCCAAATACCAACAAAAAAAAAAAAAATCGAAAACTATACTCGAGCAGAAATAAACATACAAAACGTAAAGAGAACTTTATACCTCAATAAAAGCCTCCAGGCATATAGGGCGTGCCCACTTACATATAGCTATATGTATCCGTAACTTGAAGTCACAAATGATAAACTAGGACCATCGAAGTAAAATAAATAAAGAGTTAATTAATAATGACAATAACAAAACCAAGGTCAGCAAGACGACCAGTCACCACAAGCAGCACCCGTTTACGAGCATAACGCAAAGATCAGCCATTACCCCCCTCGTCATATTTAGTAGGTCGCCGGTAGGTTTAGTAAGTCTAATGCAAAATCAGCATACTTCAAACGTAACAAACATAGAACTTTAATAGTTAAGGCCATCAAAGGCAAACAGAACGCCTACGTTTACATCAATGTAGGTCTTATCGATGCTGCGCCAATTTCGCTCAATGGCAGACGACGCGATCCGCAATTGATATTATTCTTCTAAATTAGTACCATGGCTTCTCAAGATAGTCAGTGTTGCGTAATATTAAAGAGAAATATTATAAAACTAACCGGTAATTACAGTTTGTATCAAGGTTATTAATTAAGTAGCTATTAAAACCTATTTCGCAAGAACAAACGATTTTTCTGACGTAAATCCATAATTTACAATGGACTCGTCAGATTTTCAGTAATTATTAACTGGATACTTTTATTGCATATATAGGCATACACAATATCAATTTTTAGTAAGATTTCGCGTTTTCCCATCGCGTCACGTCGTGAATCGTGGTCATAATTGCAAAGATTCAGTTTCACCCGTTCACTTGTTGCTATCTGCGTATCCTGTTACCAAGTTTTAGTATTACATAACATTCCTAAACGGATATTGCACATACAAGCTGTCTGCTACGTTCTGTCCCAGTCCAATGATCAGGCGCGATCCGGATGAAATTGGAGCGAATATCACTGGGTGATCTTAGGTCAGGGGAGTCAGATGATGATCATACACTGAGGCCGTGGCAATGCGGGAGATATCGACATTTTTATACGTCTTATTAAAACTGAAATAACGACCTATTGCACTTATTGACTTCTTAGGCGTGTGAGAAAATCAATCCATGCTAATCTGTCTGTCTGTCTGTCTGTATGTTACCCTTTCACGCCTAAACCACTGAACGTATTTGAATAAAGTTTGGCAAGGAGATAGATGGCATCCTGGGAATGACATTATATGCATTTTTTGTTTGAAAAATAATCGTAGGGGGTAATATACCTAGGGGATGAAAGTTTGTATGGGAAACCCAGCGTTTATTATGAAAATTCAAATTTAAGCTTTTGGTAAGAAATAAAGAATTACGAGTTTCAGCGTAAACTCATCCCCGAAGGGAGTAAAATAGGGCACGATTTTAAAATTCACATTTATTATTGAAAATTTTATGTAGAATACCTCCTTTTATTAAATTAATTTCTTTTATTTAAGGTACCACATAACCCATATTAGAAAACATCTTTAAATTATTCAATACTAAATACAAAATCACACAAATAAATACCTACAAACGAATAAACATAGAAATACAACATCAACACACAAAATCAATAAATCAAATTCGTTTTCGATCATAACAAATTAACTCATAGATAATCATTACAGTAGTCTCTTACGAGCGACACTATATGTAACTGGCATGTCACAGCAGTGTCGCATATAAGGACAGCCCAACCTATCTGCTATCAGAACGGTTATTGGAGCTGTCCCGCACTCTGCGCACAAGAGACGCGCAGCGCTTTTGCATGGTCGCATGAAAATAGCCCGTGCGCGCCTTTGCGAACATACCTGAAGCGCTGCAGTAGCCAGGCAGACCCAAAACCGCTCTGAAAGCGTTGTTAAATTGAATGCGGAGGGTGCTGTAGCTTTTCTGCTTATAATTAGCCCACAGGCTGCAAGTGTAGGTACATGAACGTGCAATATGCTCGGAAAAGAGTTATTTTCACGCCGTCCGAGCAACGTGCGAAGCCAGCATTACTTTTAGATAAAGCCTTCCGCTCCCTTTCCAAGTTAGCATGATCTCCGAGGTCAACCGTGACTATATGTCCTAAGTATATAAACTGATTTGCCCTATCTAAGGGTACACTATTTAGACTCAAAGACCATGTACTGACTTTTCTTAATATTATAAACAAGTCAATGTTTAACAGCGTAATCCTCACATGTTGCTATCAACCTCCTCAGGCCACAAATCGACGCGCTCAGTAGAACCATATCGTCTGCATAGCTTAACTTGTTGATACACACGTCGTCTACATGACAGCCGACGTGCTGACTGCTCAGCGCGACGATCAGCGCGTCCATGTAAAGGTTGAATAACGATGGTGAGGTCAGTCCGCCCTGCCTTACACCTTTTAAGTTATTTAAGGGATTGGAAATATAGTCATAATCGTGAGTTAAATTTAGTATTTTTTTCATTAAAATCGGTCCACTCCGTCAAAAGTTATTACAAAATAAAGTCATAAATGACTTGGCTAACATGTAGGTAGTGTGTACTACAAGCTGCAAAGTATTTCAAGAAGTGACAGTCATTCATAGCGAAGTAAGTACAAAACGATTTAAGCAAACTAAAAATGTCGATCGCGGTAAATTGAGTAGGATGTGTCCCGCCGAAAAAAAAGGAACATACCATTTCAAAACATGCCTCAAGATACTATCAGGAAACGGTTAGTGGAAGTTGATGTCAGATATAGAAGTATCATCAAGAAACCGTTCCTTTTCGAGACACTTTAAAAATACGAAAAAAAAAAACTGGCCGGGAAATCATTGAGGTTCTTAGACTGGCCCTGACAGTCGCCAGATGCTAACCAGCAAAATACGCAGACTGCGTGCTGGGATATACCTACCCCGCCCGCCCGCTCCTGCCCCGCTCCAAATGAAGTTCTGTAGCAGTCCTAATCCAACTGCATTAGGACTGACTGATCTGCACGTTGACCCTGCAGCTAGCTTGCAGTCAGCGTGCAGTCATAGGAATTGCACGCCAACTGCACACCGACTGCAATCAGGCTGCACGGTTGGTTTCAGTTTTATTGTAGTTGTACTAACTGCATTCAAACTGTAAATTTGCAGTCGGAGTGCAGTTGAAATGCAGTCCGTCTGTCTAGAGCTTTAAGGGAAATCTGTTATTCGTTCAAATACCTTAGGGCTTTACCCTCTGTCATTTGTAGAATATTAACCCGTCTATGTCCCCTGTGAGATTCAATTTCTCACAGTACCTACCTAATAGCAGTTACTTTTTGCAGTCGGAGTGCAGTTGAAATGCAGTCCGTCTGTCTAGAGCCTAAGATAAACACGCACTCCCTAAGCCTGTCATATCTCGAATGCATAGTCTGTGCGAATGACTTTTCCTTTGAGCAAAAGCTAGTAAAGCTTTTATTCAAAAGCAGTTCGACACCTGCTTGAGCGACCTAATGTCGGACGATTCGAACGGATTTGAGTGAAAGGTATACGGATAGACCATGACCAGCCGGCTTAGCACGAGCACCGTAGAGAAGCGTCTTGTCGACGGAAGAGTAGACAAAAATGACGTTACCATGCAGTGTAGACAGTACGACGGCAACAGAGTAGAAAGAGTCCTGCACTTCACTGCAATTCACAACTCACTTTTTTACATAATTCGACTAAGAATTCTTTGTTTTTTCATAGGATTTCTTTTTTCTCTTCAATTCTCAATTTTTACAAATATTAAGTCACGCATATAAATACAACTGCGAAGACGAGCCCGTAGCACCGGAGAAGATGCGATTCTCAATGTGTTTTATATGGATTTTTTCAATTTTTGTATGGAAAATATGAAAAATAATTACCTATGGAATTATGGTATATTATGGTATGGAATTGATGTCCTTTTTTTGAAGTAGTTAAAAAAGTCGTTAAAATATTCACATATGATAATATATTAGGGCTTCCAAACAAATATACAAACTTTTATAGATGTATGTATGTTTGTCAAAGCATTTCTCCGAAACTATTAATCGGATCGTGAGCATTTTATTTTTATTAGCTTACATTTACCTCAACTTAGGGAACAGTGTAAGTTTCATCAAAATCAGTAGGTTCAGTAGTTTTCAAGATAATGGACTAATACGTGTAAGTTTGACGGCCTGGCTTATTGATACGAACTACGGGTGTGTCATCTCAAAACCTTGGTCAAATTCTAGTGCAATATTTAAAACAAAACTACTATCTACATATTACAAACAAATTTTCCAGTTTTTACTAAAAACTAAAAATTATGAAATAAAAAATTAAATCGACTTCAAAAAGAAACGAACTCAAAATTATGAAATAACTTTATTTTTGGAAGTCGGTGATAAAAAACTAAAATACAGAGCCCAAGACACCGACTTCCGAAATCAAAGTTATTTGCCATAATTTTGAGTTCGTGTCACAACTACTTATGTGGAAAAATGTAAAATAATAACAACCTTCGTCAGTTGTAATAATAACTCTTAGTTTTGTAGGAACAACAAATAAGCTTTTCGTCAAAGTTGAATTAATTGTTCATACAAAATTAAGACTTATTACAACTGGCGAAGGTTGTTATTGTTTTACATATTTTTCCGCATAATTGTGACACGCGTCAGAAAGCTGCCTGGGCATTTTTCTACTCCGTGATAAGAGCTCTCTTGAAAGTGTGACTGCGGTGCCACGTAAAAAATTGAAGATTTTTAAAAAAGTACATAAATAAATCATAACATTCTGTCAGCTCTCAAAGCTAGTTCTCAAATGTGACACGGCCTATTAGTTAATTTAGGTCTAGAAATGATAAAAAAAAATCATTCGACTACAAAAAGAAATGAACTCAAAATTATAAAATAAGTTTAATTTCGGATGACTTTTCGAAGTCGGTGTCTTGGTATCTGTATTTATTTTAGTTTTTTGCCACCGACTTCCAAAATTAAATTTATTTCATAATTTTGAGTTCCTTTCTTTGATATAATTTTTTTTTGAAGTCGATTAAAAAGGTAGAATAATTCAGTATTGGCAATGACTGGTTTCTACGCTGTGCTCTCTCTGAGTGTTTCGGTCGTCAATCCCGTTAGGCCTTCGCTAAGGTGATTATTTATCACATTAGTGGACACGTGAAATCTTCTGTCTGATTGGTCTGATTAGTCCGAGTCAAAGAAACGAGAAACTAAAGAAACTAACTCAAATAAAAACAGTTTTTGTTTTAATGCTGAGAGCATTAGAAATTTAAATTAATTTAAAATTAAAATATTAGATTCACGAAACGCACAGAAAGAGGCAGTACATTTTTTTCACAAATTAAAATAACTTACACGCGAATTTCATTTAAAAAAAGTATTTAATTTCCATTTAGGTTTGAAGTTCGTTGGTCTTTCTTCTTGTAATTCTTCATAATCATCATTTAAGCTGAAAGATGTCCACTAGACACTTTCCCTTCCCCAAGCTCCATGCGTGATGCTTCTCGCATCCAGAGGATAACCGCGGTCTTCACCTGGTCATCAGTCTACCTTGTGAGGGGCCTACACCTACTAGGTATGTAGGTATAGGCCCCAGGCCTTTCTCGATATACATTTTAATAACTAAATCTTATTTTAAGTCTTTTTTTGAAGGTCTTAAGAAGAATATACAAATTTGGTCACAAAATAAAATTTCCGAAAAAACTAAGGTACTTATTTAAAAAATTAAAAACTAAAATTCCACTTGTCAACGTTTGCTGCGTAGACATTTGTTTGGCTTAGCAATAGTTTGTAAAAGTTACATAGAAGTGTTCTAAATTTCAAAGGCGTGAACCGAAGACCTCGCGCGCCCCATGTGGCGGCTGATGTAATGTTTTCATTGAATGTCGTGGCCCGCGGCTACGGCTTGCCGGGTCGCAGGTGCTTCCGATCTGATCACAACAAACAAATCGATTGCGGTTCTACAATGTCAACAAAATTGCTCTTTTATCGGAATTCCGTCTTTTTGTTTAGTGGATCTTATATTAAATGCTAATAGAATGTGAAACTGTACTAAAATGTAATAAGATTATAGGTTTTAGCTAAGATCAATCACTCTAGCCTTTTCCCGACTATGTTGGAGTCAGGTTCCAGTCTAAGCGTATGTACTTAGCTGAATACCGGAAATTTACATGCAGCGCCTACTTATCTGACCTCCACAACCCAGTTACTGGGCAACACGATACCCTTGGTAAGACTTTTGACCTCAAAGATCTACGAATGATAGCCGGCTGTTAGACCCGGGTTTCAGGACCAACAGCTTAACGTGCTTTCCGAGAGGACGGAGGACAGAGAGGTCTTGGTATGTTATGGATTGTTACCCATCCACTGACTGACCTCGGCAAGCATTGCTTAACCTTAAAGATCGACCCGAGCAGATGCCGCTGTTATTTAGCCCAAAACGAATGCTGCTGCACTGTTTTAGGGGGAATGGGAAGCACACAAAATCCTTCCTCGTTAGGCTCATAGGTGTTCCGCGGTAGATAGATATTTCTATGACTTAATTATTAGTTTTTCAAACTGAAATACGTAATTTCTTTTGTTTTTTGCCACTCTTCATTTGAGCCTAGGACTATCTAGCAGCAAACAACGTCGCAGATACTTATGCCCAGCGTGATTTTGATTGATTGATTTCGATAGTTAGTTACTCTAGAGAAAAGATGGCCCCCTCAGCCCAACTAAGGTCAACGATAAGCTAAATAGATGATAGTTTCTAACAGTTTACTGCTTTCAAATAATAAGTGAACTATATACAACGTGTAATGATGAAATAAAACATTTTTTTTTTAAGTGACTCGAATATGCTCATCCAGTGGTAAAAATATTAAAATAATTGTTTATCTATGTACATCAGAAGGTTAGGCCAATCGAAGTAGGGAGCTGGCTGCTACTCCAGTTTTTAGTGACGATTTTGTGACGCATAAAGATGCCAGCCAAATAATTTGTGACAGAACAGTTCGATAGTTAGAAGCATTTACGTATGGTCGAACGGCCTGATATCAGAACGTTCGGCCAATCTGAATCTGAACTGAGGACCTTGCTTCGGGATCCCCCTAGTCGCCGCAGGAGACGCCCTGGGCATCGGGAATTAATAGCCGATTCCCGACCACCGTAGGTGCGGGCTTGTGGATGGCGAGCAATGGGTAGCTCGCCGTCCGGTAAGGACCAGGCCCGGGTCGACAGTGCGTTGTGTTCCACGCGCGTCTGAAAGAGATGTCAGCACTAGCTGAAGGGGTCCGCTAGGGCCGATGCCTGCCAGGGTTGCGGGTTGTTTGAAAGAGTTACCGTGGCCCTGGCACAGGCAACTGAAAAACACGGGTGGATTTTAGTCAGTAAAAGTCTGACACGCCCTCCCGCTCCGCCCGAGCGGGAGATGTTGTTTGATGATTTCCCATATAAAAAATAAGCCTTGCATAACAAATAACTATTTTATACTCATTCTGGGAGAAACAAATGCAGATAATCTGTCTTCATAGTGACCTTAAAAAGAACGGCAGGATGTGCTGCTGCCACTGATGGCTATAGGCACCGGTGAAGGCGATACTCCCCGAGATTTGACGCTGCGCACGATCCACTGACGGCGACGACGTGTTCAACTAGAAATCTTGGAGAAATTCTTCCGTGTCAACAGCTTACATTAAAAGTTTTTAGTGGAAACTGTGGTGGTGTGGAACTGCTTGACGCCGAGTTCTTGGAGTATAGATGTGTTGGTGCGAAATTCTGTCCACGACACTCCATGCATTTTCCTCCAGCACCACATTTCCAGAGCGTCTATTTTTAACCGACTTCAAAAAGGGTTTTTTGTATGTTTGTTACGGGATTACTCAAAGACTCCAAGATGGTCCCATATAAATTCTATTAACTTTGCTTGGGTAGTTTTTGAGTTAGCTTCAATAATGCGTATTTTTCCCACTTAGTTTATCTGGATGATGTTTTAATAACTTCCTATCACTGTCATTTACATAGCAGGTAGCATTCAAATTTGTGTGGGGTAGGTACCACAACTAAAATGTGAAAAATAAAAACTTTTCTGCAAAAAATAAAACTGACTTCCAAACCAAAACACTACAAAGTGAAAAATAACTTTAATTTCGGAAGTCGGTGGCATAACACGAAAATACATAACCAACTACCGAACCGACACCGACTACCGAAATTAAAGTTATTTAAGTTTAAGTGACAGGCCAGTTGGCGTTGTTGGTTAAGATACCACCTATCATGCCGCAGGTCGTGGGTTCGATTCCCATCCAGGACAATCATTTGTGTGCATGAAAATGTCTGTTTGTTTTGAGTCTGGATAGTAATTATCTATATACGTATGTATTTACAAAAAATAGTAGTGTATGTAGTATATAAGTTCTCTGGTTTCCATAGTACAAGCTCTGCTTAGTTTGATGACCGTGTGTGAAATGTCCCAGGATATTATATTATTATTATATTATTTTTCACTTTGTAGTGTTTTGTTTTTTGCGAAAAAAGGTTTTATTTTTTGCGAAAAAAGTTTTTGATACGAGTATAATCTTCTTCTCAATTTCTCTAAGTATCCACGTTTCAGCAGCGTACAGGAATATAGGAAAATGCCCGAATAAGCCGGGTTTTGGTCCCTTTGATGATGTTGCGATTCTTCCAGACTTTTTTCAGCCTGTCCATTGCAGACCTAATTATGGCCATGTGTCGCTTGATTTCGTCCACGCAGCCACCGTGGCTCGAGATCAGAGCTCCTAGGTAGATATATGACTGTACGACGGTGACGTCGCAGTTCGCAATCTGGGTAACTTCGGGCGAGTTATTGTTTGCACGGTCGACAATCATCATCTTCGTCTTACTTCTGTTTAATCTCAAGCGAATGCTAAGCTGGCATGATCCATCTTAGAAAGCATTATAACGAGTTCCGTCATTAAGCTTGAGATTATGAATAGCACGATATACACTATACACCTCTTGTGACCTCTTCCTACGCACATGCGAATTATAATAATTGGCGTGATGGTATGTTATTATTGAGATAAAATGATAGGTAAGTACTCTTGGTACCTGGTATATTGGTACCTATTGTACTTTCCTATCATAAAATAGTTCCATGATTGAGTGTCAGCCTCACGCTGAAGATAGAAACATGAAGTTAGGAAGACATGTTTTTAAAAGATTAAGGTATATCAGCGGGTCGCACTGGCAGGGGGCATCTTCATTCATCCTCAGTCTCCTTGAGTCATTTATATCAATATTTTATTGTATGTTGACCTAAAAGTTCAGCAACAATCTAAAAATTGGTACTTACGCAATTGTTATAAACAATTAACTGTTTACGGAAACAATTTTGTAAGTCAAAGTGCATGCTGAAGAGAGCAATGTACAACAGACTGGTGACTGCTACCGATTGCATAACTAATGCAACAATAACCACGTGTGTGGCCGGCTGATGCAAGTTACTACGCTAGTATCGTGAGCTAACAGCTAACACAAGGCACGCGGCCTTGCGCGTACCTGCGCATGCGTCTGGCGTTGTCGGCCGCGGCGCGGGCGCAGGCCGACCGCGGCTAATGCCCTGACGCGACCGGTGACACTCGCGGGGGGCAGGTGCTGTAACCATTCTGACGTTTTAAAACAACACGCTGCGTTTATGATATCCGTCCACAAATTGTTGCATCAGAAATATATTTAGACGGTCTTAGCAGGTGTTGAGAATTAATAAAGTGCAGCGCATGTCATAAAATGTGATTTTATCATGTTCGTATTTTCATCTTTTTTGAATAGTTTGACTGGCAGCTTCAAGGTTGTAGCCGCATTTATAATTTTTGTCTTATGCAATAAAAAGGTTTAATTTAAAATATTAAGTGGCGGCTTCTAAACATCCTACATTATTGGAATTGTACAAGTCAATCATCTATTAAATAATCATCTATTGGTTTATAAAGTATTAACAACGAATTTGTTTTTATCAAGTTGTTTACTTTTATTTTTCTTTACGAACAATGTCGCATTAGTTCTTCTTTGATTTTTTTTTAAAGTTAGGTAGGTAGGTACATAAGAAATTCCACGTGACAGAAAAATCTTACATCTGTTGAAACCTTTCCTTCTTCATAGATTTGAGCATGGTGTCCAAAACAGTATTAAAATACTTGCTTCAAACTTTTTTTGGATCAGTTATTGGTTCATCAACTAGTTTAATGCGTCTTAATCGCGTTATATTAGTGCTTTAAAAAATGGCTGCTTATCAAGTTCCGATGCTAATTCAGATTCTGTTACAATGGCTTGTTCGAAACCAGCACCCTAATTGCGTAACACACTATCAATTGAAATTTGAATAATTTTGAAGCAAATTGCTAATCCAATTCAATTGCTTCATATATTTGAAAAGTCTGCTCGACAGCGTAAATAACGCAATGAATGTGGTTGAACTCTCAAAATGAAATCGATTCCGATTGATAGTGCTTTACACAATTGCCGATTAGCACCCTAATTGCGTAACACACTATCAATTGAAATCTGAATCATTTTGAAGCAAATTGCTAATCCATTGCTTCATATTTTGAAAAATTAGTCTGCTCGACAACGTAAATAACGCAATAAATATGGTTGAACTCTCAAAATGAAATCGATTGATTGTGTGTTACGCAATTGCCGATAAGCACCCTAATTGCGTAACACACTATCAATTGGACATGGTTTCATTTTGACAGTTCAACAACATTCATTGCGTTATTTACGGTGTTGAGAAGACAAATTTTTCGAACATATGAAGCAATTAGATTAGCAATTTGCTTCAAAATGATTCAGATTCCGATCGACAGTGTGTTACGCAATTAGGGTGCTGTTTGTCTATATGTTTTCGGTAAAGTCGACAAAGTTGATTGTTGGTGACTGACTTGCTTTGCTCACAACGTTGATTTGAAACCAAACGTCGTACCGTATTATCAGAGAAACATTAAATGTAAATTCTTTTAGTTGTTCTGCCAGTGTGGCCGCTTTGTGTCATCATGTGACGTCGCAGCATAGTTTTGTTTCGTAACATCGGCCAAGGAAACCAAAGCATCATGCATTTCACATAACTGATAACGAACCGCTTTGACGCTATTCCAGCTTCCCAGCACGTGTCACTTAGATTTTTCAGGGTGCATACTTTCAAATTATCGGTCAAAAATTTCCTTCTATTTACCGATCCTGCAAATAAATTAAAAAAAAATTGTAAAATTCCGAAATCCATTACCCTGGTACGCCTTTATTTTCCCCCTTCATGTTCGCGCCATTGTCATAAGCCTGTCCTCTGCAGTAATAATAAGGCCATTATCACTCAATGTTTTTAAAAGGTTTTCTGTGAGATCTGCCCCCGTTGTATCATGCATAAATGAAATAAAATGATAAATTTTATGCTTACGTCATCCTGTGTTATGTCAGCACATTTTAATGTGACTGAAAGTTGCTCAATATGGCTTATATCAGGAGTACAATTAGCTATGATTGCATAATATTTTAAGTCCTTTATGCGAGATACTATTGTTTATATAACTTTTGCTGCCATGAGTTCTATTAATTCATTTTGTATAAATTTTGTCGCAATAATAGTCAGCGAAGTCACAATTCACTGCCAATCTGACATGATCTTCCACGACGGGATCAAACTTTGCCAATAACTGTACATGGGCTAAGAATTTTCCGTTGTTTGGAGTAAATAATTTTACCGATGGCCCTTTGAATGCCATGTTGTGTTCAGCCAAATACAAGGTTATGTGCATCAATCTTCATTGTTCCATCATTATCTTTAATTAGAACCGACCTTCTGTTCTTCCTTATCAATATTTGAGTCAGCTCTGAACCTGATCAGTTTCAGTCCATTGGATAATGAATTTTTATGTGCAGGACTACTTTCAGGCATTTTCAAGTTTTACATAAATATTTCCAATCTTTCAAGCCTTCTTCAGTAGCGGTCAAATTTATCGTTAACTTTAAATCAAATAATCGACCACCAAAACTAAATACACTATCGTTTGATATTGAATAAACGAACCAACGACATCTGATAGTTTGAAAGGTATCTTGAGTAATGAGTTGAAGAGAAATGACGCCCAATTTCAACTTTCGGAAAAGTGTTTAGAAATACATACCATGTGAGGGTCCACACAATTATAATGTGATCTATTTTGCTCGCATTAAGTTCTGTTGGCCACGTAGCGACATCAGAAATATTGTACCTATTCTTTTATTTCATGTAAGTTGATACTTTTATCAGCCACATAATTTATACCTTGAGTTTGACTTAAAGACAACTCGGACGGTTCATGCAAGGGTCAATTTGATCACCCTATAATCAATAGACGAGTGTATATTTTTAGTGCATAATTGTTCAGAATCTAAATAAAAAATGACCGTTACTTGGCTTTCGGATTCTGCTGTTAAAACTGGTTATCGGATTCGATAATACCTGAAGTACTCGCCTTAGAAATTCCTTTGAAGTATTTTAAATATTTATATGGTTTTTAGTTTGTTCAAAAACTCTGTCTTACTCATAGAACTATTATTACTACGTAGTACTTTATCTCAGTGGTCTTACTCAGCTTTTCTTTTACGATTTTATGAAACAGAAAGCTTTTTTTAAATTATTTCTTTAATTTTCTGCCATGATTCATACAGCGTGGGCACTGCTCTATTTCACGATGATAGTGTTTTATTACAACTATAACAAATAAAAAAATATCTGTAAGTAAATGTAACTAGAAAAAACATTGGGTATGTATGTAAGTGAAAGATAAAAATGTGGTTCATAGGTAAAAAATACTAATATCAATATGGCATTGTTCGACCTCCTTTCTTATATTATGACGTCTGTCGATGAAAGAGCTCCGGTGTGTGCTATATATACCGATATGACAAAAGCGTTTGACTATGTGAATCATAAGATTTTGGTAAAAAAAACTCTATAGCTATGGAATCCTAGGTAATATTTTAAAACTTTTAGAGTCATATCTGGATAACAGATCCCAGTGCACATAAATATTACAACTATGCCGAAAAAGCAATTTAGTAACCATTTACACATCTCAACCAAGAGCTATAAAATACGGGGTGCCTCAAGGTATCGTGCTAGGGCTGTCTTTCGTGATTGAAAAAACCGGCTTTGCAAAAAATATTACGGGACGCGATTTATTGAGCATGTATTGAAGTATTTGGCGAAGTACGCTCATAGCTTACGGTTATCGAGTATCGTGTAAGTATCTATCTGTTCCAGTCTATTCATATCATGTAAAAGTAAACCTTATTAAATCGAATGCACGTGAAATGTCATTTTAAATGGAAGAATGCTTCTTGATGATTGATCTTGGACTTACTAAGCGTTTATATGATAGTTCATAAATTCTTAGTTTTGTGTACTTAGTACAAAAATTAAAATTAATTCATAAGGATGTATATTTAATTTCATACGATTTTTTATTTTTTTAATCAAAAGTCATTTATTCAAAGTCGGCTGAGAATCAGCACTTTTTAATGTTAAAATTACATAAGACAGTCCCCCAAAACGCCCGCCCTTCAACAATTCCTAGTGCTTTAGCTGAGGAGAAGAAGTGGCGCAACAAACTCCCCAGCAGCACAGCTGTCTGTTCAGTTAAAAAATTTGAATCTATACAACACTGCGCATAATAACTTAGGTACATTACGCAACACAAAACATTAATTAAATTATTTGCTATAAGTAAGCTATTGACAATAACAAAATAACGCGCCAATATACCAAAAACAAAATCGATAACAATACTGAAGCAGAAATAAAAGTTCAAAACAAAAACGTAAGCAGAACTTTATTCCTAAATAAAAGCCTCCTGTAATAAAGGATGAGCCCACTTACATATATAAGTATATGAAGCCGAAACTCGAAGTCGCCGAAATGATAAACTAGGATCATCAAAGTAAAATAAACAAAGAGTTAGTTACTAATAACAATAACAAAACCAAGGTTAGCAAGACGACCAGTCACCACAAGCAGCACCCGTTCACGAGCATAACGCAAAGATCAGCCATCACCCCGCTCGCCATATTTGAGGGAAGGAGGCAACCGGACCCCCGACGCTACCGCAAGCAGTGACATCTAAGGGAGCATGACGAACTTGCTGCCGGTTGCTCTGGCAAGAATAATATGATCAATTGTCGAGGTCACTAGCTAAACACATGTTGCAATACCATGTGTGATGCTTGTTAGAGATTTCATGTCTCGCAATCGAGACGATTGAGACGAAATATAAGACTGACATAACACAACAGTTTAGGTGTTCTAAGCTTTAGACGTGTGGCCTCAGTGACTATTCAATAAAAATGTGATTCGCGGTTGGCGCTGTAGTCGCGCACGTGTGCATATAATAGTTTCGCGTTGTTGACGCTCCCGGTTCGCGTCCCGCGTCTCGCTACTTGACGCGCAGGTTTGGCCGTAGCATTAGTTGGGCAAGTCCAAGGACATTTATAAATAACTGCCTTCTGCTCGCGACTTCGTCCGCGTAAAATTTCTTGTTCCCCCGACCCACCCCGTCGCATCGCATCGCATAGACTTTTTTTCTTTTTGGTCGTCTCCTAAGAGTCATATCGTAATATTAAATAGCCTTCCTCAAGAATTAGGCTATCAAATGCAAAAAAAAATCTAATCCGACTGGTAGTTCCAGAGATTAGCGCGTTCAAATAAACAAAAAATTTGATTACCATTAAAAAAAGTAATAGTGAGTCAACCTTAAAAGATAGACATGCCTTCGCGGACTTTTTTTAGAACGTTTTAAGAGGAACAATTCCGTCATACATGATTGTTGCGTAACTTTAACCGTTTACGCAGCGCACGCAACGGAAGCTCTGAAAAGGAATACATTTTCCCATACAATGAGGTCCAGGTGTTAGTAACAAAATAACGCAGCCTATGTTAGTACCTAAGTAATAACTAAAATAGATGGAGTCCGGTGTATAAGCGCCCACACTTGCGGGTGCCCGGGCGGCTATCAATTGCAGGATAATGTTGGGTTTTAGTCGGCGGGAGTCCGACATAGCTCTCCATTCTCCCCAGAGGTAGGGTACCTATACATGACGATATCCCCATAAAACAAGGATGATGTTGGGACTGTCCCGCAACCTGCGGACTAACGAGGCAGATCTTATTCTTACGACACAGTGCATCAAAGCTGTCAGGTCGTGTCGACAAACATCGCCGAAGCAGTACAAATGCGCAGCAGTCACGGTAACCCCCAGAATGCTTTATTGAATTGGATACGCAGAGTATTATTGTAAGACTTGGAGCAGCCGACACGCGTGCTGCTGAGTCGCTCATCAGCGCATGAATATACAAACCAAAACCAAAGACGAGGACATGCTCTCCTACCTCACCCCGCACTTCTGCCTGCCTGGCTCCGACAGGTCACCCGCAATAACACTCTCCCGCCCATCTCTTGGTTCAGATACCAGTGCTTGAGGAGTAATGCGAGCTTTGGCGGCAGTGCTGTCTCTTCTAGCTTTTGTCAAAGAAGATCGTATCAAGAACAAGGAACAAGATCAAACGCCCTGGCCAAGTCTTGACTTGTCCAGGGCGTTTTACTTGGATAAGTCAAGACGAGATGAAGTGTTGGTGTTCCTTAGAACACCGCATATACGGGTCTTTTTCTATCCGTTTAACAATAGCAGTCTTTGTTAACAGCCCAGGCCGGAATTCAAACTGGGCGTCACAGAGCTGACCATTATTACTCCTATTATCCTCTTATTTCCTTATGGTGAATTATAACGGAATCGGCAGTACAAAATGTCTCTTGTCTCGCCAGTTCGTTATGTAGGAAGTACCTAGGCTTGGGATTGAACTGCTCCAATTTTATTTTATATTATTTTTATTTTTGCATACTGAATGTTGACATTAATATTTACTTTGTAAGTATTATATTATTTTACTTTATTGTGAATGTGAAGGTCATTGCTTTTTTTTTTGTTTGTTTTATTTTTTCTCTCAGTTATTTTTAATCATGGTCTGGCAGTTTGAGTAATCTATGCGGCCTACCCCAATGTCCTTTCTTTGGTATTGTTCGTCGAATCGTTGAGCTCCTTAAGTTCTGAGTTGAGCTGCGCGATTACTGACAAATGCGTGCACTGACTGGACAGGTCCTCTCAATCTGTGTGGTTCTTTCCTCAAAAGACCATTTCAGACACCAATCTACATGGTCTTCACATGAAGTGACCAAGATTATGTCTTGACTTTATAAGAGACTGTGACCTCTGAGTTTGTTTCGGCCTTTCTTCTCAGAGTAGTCAGATAGGAAACGCCGACCTCATCTAGTTTAAAAAAAAAATATTGACTTGTAAAAGTGTTTGTACAAACCTACTTACAGAAATAAAAATCATTTATCATTTACCTATAGTACTTTAAGGTGGATGCGCAATGGTAGCTCGCGAAAACTGAACTGACTGTAGCCGAACTTATTAATTTATGTACAACATCTTATACCTGTACCAATATTCATAGCAAATAAAGTTCTGATTCTGAAATGATTTCAGAAATCATAACATTTTAGATCAAATCTAACTTAGAGAGAATGCAGCTAGGTTACGGTTCCAAAGGGGGCTGTGAGGCTGCCGTACACGCCTTGTTGACCTTCCTAAATTCTGTCAAAGGAGAGGTCATCCTGAAGGTTGGCATAAAGAATGCCTTCAATTCAGTTAATAGGGACACCTTGCTGGCAGAAACTAAAAAGAAATACCCCAAATCAATAGTTTCCTTTGGCAATGTTACAGACACCCTTCTAAATGACTGTATCGGGACATCCTTCTGGAATCTGCTGTTAGCTGTCAACAAGGTGACCCACTCGGGCCCAACTCGGGTCAGTAGTTTTTAGTTCTTGGGCCAGTAACTTTTACTTTAGTCATTTACCCAATTATTCGACGGCTAAATTCCCATTTAACGTTTGGTATCTTGATGATAGAACCTTGGAAGGCGATAAAAAAACTGTTTTAAATGATCTACAATTCTTAAACAAATAACTTCATTTCATTGGCCTTGATCTCAACCTTTCGAAATGTGAATTATACTTAGCAGACTGTACTGACAGACTTCTGACACTTCCCAAATTTAACACAATAGCTCCAGAAATCAAAATTATTGAAAAAAACTGTCTTGATCTTCTTAGGTCTCCAATCTTTGAGAACTTCTTTCCCGTTTTTATTGAGGAAAAAATACCAACGACGTTTCCAAGGTCGTTCCAAATTATCATGTCGGCCATCACCTTAATTCTTTACTGCTGTTTCGGCCCTAAATGAACATGTTTCCTTCGCGCTTCTTATTTATGGAGGCACACGCACCTTTTAGATAAAATGGACTAAATTGCCTAAATAATGGACTAAATTGGATAAAATGGCCATACATTAATATCCATTAACAACCGTGGACAACCGAGCTTAGGCACATAAGCTACTCTTCCATTCGAGTGGGAGGCCCCGGCGTCCGCAAAATGTCTAGTAATAGTTTACCGGCTTTCATATCCTCGATCCACGACACAGAAAAATCCTTGCCTCCACACTGATTAATTTTGATGTGCCGTGCTTCACCGAGGCTATGGATGCCTGGAGACTCGCTTGCCCGAACTCAGATCTACTCGATAATCCATCTTCCCAGAGACAGTGGGATGCGCGGATAAGAAATTACTATCTTTGAACAAACTAAAAAGTAGATACATATGTAGGCATTGAAGGCATCCAATTTAACGTTACTACGAGCAGAGAAAATGAGAATTTAAATGAAATACACATTAAATGGTATCTTGGTTTCGATTAGAAACAGAGCGGTAAAATCCGGTTTTTTATCAGTGCAAGTTTATTGGAACAGCTTTACCTATTGGGTACAGTTTGATAGGTGTTTTTCTGCTCTTTTAAAACTACATAAGTCTATTCTGTAAAAATCTAACCGTGAAAACTTAGGTGAAGTGAGCTGTCATTCCACCTCATACTAGGTGTTGACACTATTGACAGCTCACTCCACGCTCACTGCACCTAAGTTTTCACGGTGAGATTTTTACAGCAGTTTATGATATTTAGATATCATTTCACTGCTGCTTTATTCTTATTTATATCGTAAAGATTTTTATCTCAAACCTTGATAAAATGAGGAGCTGGTGAACAAATCCGGACTCGTCCACACACTAGGTATATTTTTTTTGCGCTCTTGTGCACTTATATGTATTTAGGTACTTAAGGAAATATTTTCAATCAAAACTGGCTCTAAATGCCTCGGAAAAATATGTTAAAAACGGTGTTTTCAATCAGAAATGGACTCGTCCTTGTCTAGTTGGATGAATTGAAATTGTCAGAAACAAAAATAAAATAAAAAATAAATGGGGGTTATTGTTTCTATTGAACTAAAGCCAGATACCGGCTTAAATGTTGATACAATGTTCATTTACTAAATCTTAAAATTCTACCTATTCAACTTTAGCTTATTTTGGTTTTTGACCTCTGCTCTAAAAAATCAATTAGGTACAGGACAAGTCCGGATTTGTTCGCCAGCTCCTCAACTGGTTCATAGCAATCGATTTTTTAGCTTTGAGCTGCCACATGTATCAAAAAAACTGTCATAAAGGTCCCTTGGAAGGGACCTTGCAGATGATGATGAATACATACATACATACCTAAGTAGATAGACTTTATTTAATACAGATTCTTATAACTACGTACAGTACGACAACGGTTGTATGTACAGTACGACAGTGTGACAAGGTTCCATCGCTTGATTTCGGTAATATCGAAATACCTATAGCGAATAAAATTTTACTATCGACCAATAGGAATTGATTTGTATTCCCACCTAAATTATTATAGACCCGCGACTTCGTCTGCGATCCAGGGTAAAGTAGCCTGTATCCTTCTCCAGGTTCCAGCCATGTGTCAAATTTCATCTAAATCCGTTCAGCCGTTTTGGCGTGAACGCGTAACAGAAAATCGAACTCACTTTCGCATTTATGATATTAGTTAGGAGTGACCATAGTGAACCAGTCACATTTAATTCGGCAAAGTTCGGTCGTACTGTACGAAAGTCTGATAAACGAATGTACGTAGGTATGATTAGTTTGGTTGCTAAGGTTAAAAAGGTGAGATACCTACTTAAATAGGCGGAGAATCTGGTTAGACTGGATACTAGGTAGGTAAGCCGAACATCAATGATAACAAAACCAGTATAAGCTGACCTCTTATTCTATTAAAACTGCGTACTATGATAGGCCAGCTGAAGGTCAAGATGGTACCACTGACGTGCGGCCTCGATTTTGCATCATTGTCAAAATCACAGTGATCTTTTTTGTCCTTACAATAAACATCACTATGTTACCTAACTGTTGGGTTCCTGCTATTAACAAGTCTGTCATAAAGACTTGTTCTTTGTTCTCTTTACAATAAGATTGCTGTTGGGTTGCTGCTGTCAGAGGTAAAATAACTGTGAATGGACTGTACAGTCGCGGTCTGAAAATGCTTACGCTGCTTGCTTAAGGAGGAAGCGTCAGGGTAGCCCGCGAAATTCAAATTTTCTTACGTTTTTTGCAATTTGCAAGTTAGTATTAAGTTGTATGTTAAATAAAGTATGATTTGCGGCCGTAAAAATATGTTTTTACAGAATTATATACAAAAGAATCAGTAATACAACTCCTTAAGTTAGTATAAACCTAAAATGTCAAGATTTCATGAAATAGTCATTTTTTAGGATTTCCTGGTCTTAAAGAGTAGTATTGATCACTTTAATGATAGGTACTAATTATGTAAATAGATACTTGTTACGACCGCAAATTATATATTGATCAACGTACAATATAATACCGACTTGTAAATTACAAAAAAACGTAAGAAAATTTGAATTTCGCGGGCTACCCTGACGCTTCCCCCTTAAAGGCGCAGACCCACCGCGGCGCACGGAGAGGCCACCCACGTGTGTTAAGCTTCGCTTTGGAAGAAAAAAAGTAAGTGATTGTGTCCATTGCAACCCACGGACACGCTACGCATCAATTGTCGTCATTACTACATACGTGGCTTGCTCGAATGTGGCACTCACATAGCTCAACGGTGTCAACGGCATGCATGCTGCACCCATTCTTGGTAGAAACACGTGCGAAGTCTCTCCTTGCGCTGCGGTGGGCCACGCACGCGTGTGTACTGCAGTGGAAACGCAGCTAAAAAACTTTTTAGCAAAAAATAAAACCGACTTCCAAAACAAAACACTACAAAGTGAAAAATAACTTTAATTTCGGTAGTCGGTGTCTTTGGTTAAGTATTTTCGTTTTTTGCCACCGACATTAAAGTTATTTTTCACTTTGTAGTTTTTTTGTTTTGGAAGTCGGTTTTATTTTTTGCTAAAAAGTTTTTATTTTCAGTTTTTAGTTGTGGTACCTACCCCACACAAATTCGTATACCACTACCTGTTGTGTAAATATCATAACAGTGATAGGAAGTTATTAAAACATCATCCGCATAGATTAAAACATCATCCACATAAATTAAGTGGGAAAAATACGCATTATTGAAGCTAACCCAAAAACTACCCCAATAAAGTTAATAAAATTTATATGGGACCACCTAGGAAGTATATCCTTTCAAACAAAAAAAGAATTTTCCAAATCGGTCCATCCGTCTTTGAATAGGTAATCGCGTAACAAACATACAAAGAAAACCTCCTCCTTTTTGAAGTCGGTTAAAAATGGGCCGTGTGCCCGTGCCAAAGACTAGTGAGTGGTTATATTCTCTTTGGCCCGTGCACAGCATGCGCCGCGGTGGGTTTGCGCCTTTATAATTGCATGCACACAATATCATCGTCACAAAGTCGATGAGTACTTATGTGATTTGATTAGATATAGAGCACAGATATTTTTTTATTTACACGTCGTCTAAGATAGGTAGGTACCTAGTTAGAGTACAGTTGCGACCAAAAGTCGATAAGCAAACTCACAAAGCAACATAAACATACATAATTATTGTCGTCAACAACTGATTGTAGTTCATAATTTCAAAGTTATAACATGTGTAAGGATAACCTAGCGGTTAAGCGCGTGCAGATAGATGCGTGAATTAGTGAGTCGTGAGTTCAAATCTCACGCAGTACCTACTTGACTTTTTGTAAGTTTTTACTTGATTGGAAGTAATGGGACAGAAATATAATATTCTTTATCTTCTTCGCTTGGTCACTCATTTCGTAAAGTTAGAAAGGTAGATCATAGAAAACTAAATAGGTATTGACAATTATACACCGTGTAATTGACAGGTGGGCAAAAACTTAAACAGTAGCTTCAGACCATGATTTATGACTGAAAAACGTTGGAATTTTCTTCAGGAAAATTGTCGAATTTTCCGACCGTTTTTCAACTAGATTTGTGTTCTATTCATTTGTTACAACAAAATCCAGCCCTAAAAACATAATTTTAGTAGTATGAATGAACAACGCGTGGACATTGCAATACGCGCGCAATATAGGGTCGCGCGCGTATCGCAATGTTCATTATACATTGCGTAGCCGAAATAAAATTGAAAATTGAAAAACGTTCACCTATCATTTCCGGGAAAATATTTCACTATCAAAATGTTAAAAATACCAGTCTGAATTCATACTTTTCGTTTTTGCCAACCTGTCAATTACACGGTGTATATGTGTTATTAGAATATCCTTTCTTTGTTATGTTATTATGAATTGACTAAGTGGGTATACAACAAAAAATCCTATGAACGGTTACAAAAAAACTTCTTTTATCTAGTAGGAATGTAACGTCACAATTCTCTTAAGTTTGTTAATTTTATAAATAAGTAAATAAAACGAATAAACATTTTCGACTTTTTTATTTAAACCTTCCAACACCGAAAAGATAAATTAAAAATCACAAAAATAGTTAAATAATAATACAATAACTAATATTTAACTTCTTATAAAAATAAATAATAAATGAACATAAACATCTAACAAGTTTTTGCTTAAAATAGAAATATATTATTATGGTTCCAAAGAAACAAAAAACAGTCCAACATTGTGATTAAGATTTGAACTCAGACTTCATTGATCGTGAAACCATTGCTTAGCTCAAACCAGCACATGTTATGTTTATGCGAATTTTAGCAATGCAATGGTAAGATCAAGTCGCCACTATGACGAGTATTCTAAATTCAACAGAAATATAATGTTATTTCGCGTAGTACGACGACATGCGACAATTCATTAGTGTGTGTTATCTGCGGAATGTTGGCTCATACACGCACACGTACTGGTTCGTGCTCGCACAGTTCATAGCAATGTAATCCTTAGCATGCTTATGGACTTTTGAGCGTTTACTGCACCTACCCAATTTTCGTAAAAAAAAACGATAAAATATTAACTGGCATATACGGGCATAAACTAAGCGAGGTCGAATTTATTACTAAAAATGCAAAAATAGGAAGAAATAATCAAATAGAAATTCAAAACATCTTTACTTTTTTAAGGAAATTTATTATTTCAATTCTATCAACAATATATTGTTTTAATAACTAGTATAGCCTCCATCAGCAGATATGAACCGGCACTAAGACCGGCACGTAGTCTATCTCGCATTTATGCGACAAGGTGCGCGCATAAATCAGTCCCTCTGATATCAACCAATACCGTGCACAATGAGATGTCAGGTTTAGGGTTAGAGACGAATGTCACGGTGCACGTTGAACCACGTCGTAGTATATAGACCGGGCCGTGTGTATCAGTGAATTATCATGAACCTAATCAATTTGTGAGAATTCTGCTGCAGGATACACAACGCTCACAGTAGGCACTGTAGGCAGCATCACCTCTCACACCAAAAGCGACATAATTATTCGCAGTAGCCCTACTTTCTAACGACGTCAGTTCTCCGACATTGTCGTGTCTCATCCACCCCATAAGTTGACTGTTATGCGACCAAATTCATTTTGAGGCACGTTATGAGCTTCATACTACCGAGTGCGATTATATCGCAATAAAGTTAATCTTCCGATTTGACTCGATTTAAAAGTTTTTTCGTCGGGGTACTTAAATATAACAACCGACCAATCAAAATCAAGATAATGGCACCGATTCCCTTGTTCAAAAACTAAATTAAATTTAAGTTACCTAGTTCATCTTTTTCTTTGTGTTCAGTGAACAAGAACGAGGTTTTTTTTTAATTTGACGATGTATTGGCATGTTATTTGAAGCATCCTGGCATGATTCTTTACGTACTAAATTTAAATTTTGAAATTAACCAAGGATAAATAATGATTATTATGGATTATTGTAAAATTGCTTTACCTACTAATGGCGCGAATTGCTGAAACGAATTTTTTACTGATTACTAAAATTTTAAAACTTTTTGGATATTTTCTGCAAATTAAACAATTTAATCTTTCTTTTTACATTAAATATCAATTTTTGATATGAGTGATAAAGCGATAAGGGCCGGTAAAATTATAGCCCTACTTGAAGAAGGTTGTTCGTTACGTGTCTCAGTGGCTAAATGTGATCTGTCCAGAGGACTTGGCAACGGTATCAAGAGACCGGTTCGGTCAAAAGAAGACCCGGTTCGGGAAGAAAACGATGCATAGAACCAAGAGATGACCGCTTTTTGGTGAGTCAGGCGTTGTGGAATCGTAAGGCGTCAAGTGTGGACTTGAAGAAGAGCCTTGAAGAAGTAAGAGGAGTAGAAGTTAGCTTGTGGACGGTCAGGAGGAGGCTTTTGGCTTCCAATATCAGGAGTTACCACCTGGCTCTGGGCCCCAAATTACTCCGTGAGCACCATGTTGCTCGATTTCAGTTTGCTCGAAACTGTGCTTCATGGACTCTAGAGGACTGGATAAAGTAGATATTGTTTTCTGATGAAGCTAGAATCTCTTTGTGTGGAGAGGACCGACGCCGGCGAGTGCTGCGAAGACCACGGGAACGCTATGCGGAAGTGTGTTTTGAAGAAATCACTGCTTATGGCGGAGGCTCCGTTATGTTTTGGGCAGCAATTAATTCGACGGAGCGTACGGAGTTAGTTTTCATAGAAAATGGAACATTAAATGCACACCGGTACATAATGAAAGTTCACACCTAATATTTTTGATACCTAAATCTTAGATAAATAATAATCATGGCATGGTTGGTTAAGATACCACCTGCCATGCCGCTGGTCGTGGGTTCGATTCCCATCCAGAGATTTTTGTACATGAACATGTCTGTTTGTTCTGAGTCTGGGTGTAATTATCTATATAAGTATGTATTTACAAAAAAAAAAAAAGTATTGTATGTAGTTTATCAGTTATCTGGTTTCCATAGTACAAGCTCTGCTTAGTTTGGGATCAGATGACCGTGTGTGAACAATGTCCTAGGATATTATTAGTATTATTAAATGATAGGTCTCGCTGCGCTCGACTAGATACCGCCGGCGTACTTGTGGAAAGCGGCAACAAATACTACGCCGAAGTAGGCGTACCCGAGCCAGTCACACTGCTGTGTGTGACGTATATGTGCCGAATGTTTTATAAAATTTTGGGCATAATCCGAAGTAAAGTACCAGTTTGCGTAGTGAAACTGTGTAAAAATAATACAACAAGAAATAAGAAGGACACTGGGATCACATACCATCAGTATCTAAGGTCAATGTGTCAACTTTTAAATTAAGAAATGAGTTTCATCATCAAAAAGTCATTAATACTCTTTTTATTCGAATAGATGCTTCAAAACTATTAAAAAGTAATAAGTATATATTTGTAGAATTTATTTACTTATTACACAATCAATTTTCAATTTTCTCTTCTACTGATTGCTATTTCTCCTGACAAAGATTATTTTGTTTATATGTATTGTATGTAATATATCGATGTATAAATAGTTAGTTGTGTTGTTATATATACTCGTATGTAATATATCGATGTATTTATTCTAGTATTTTATAGTTAGTTTCAAGTTATTTATCCTTTACCTATATTGCACCCGCCATGTTTTCTCTGTGTATCATCCTAAGGTTGACTGGTAGAAAATGCCTCAGGCATTAAGTCCGCCTTCGTACGGTATTTGTTTTTTACTTATGTATAAAGTTTTAATAAATACATAAATATAGCATTTTAGGTTTTACTGTATACGTACAGTATGATAAAGAATCTAATTTGAAAACTGATAAACATTTTTAGACCGCGCCTGTACATGCAACGTGATAAGCTGCGTTGAAATTCTTATAGCGGTATCCCATAAATCAAGAAGAACGCGGTAACGATGGTAACAACACTTTACCGTATTATAATAAAGATGTGAGTAGTAAAAATAGATAAACGTTCACATTTCTAATGAAAATGATAAGAGAATAATATCTGGTTATTTCTGCTTGTAAGCGGCCCGCTATTTCGTTTAGGTACATATTTCCTTAACATGTGCTCAGCTATGTAGAGCCAACGTAAGCAAAACCATTTTACTGGTTCGCCTATTATAACAACGTGACTGAGGCCAAATTATATTGGGTTGGCACAAAAGTAATGAGACACTCTACAAAACTCTATACATTTCCTTTTTCAAGTTAATTGTTTTCGATAATATTCTAGAATATTGAAGAACATTCTAGGTACTTGTGATGTGTGAGTAT
The DNA here is from genome assembly GCA_948252095.1 of Dicycla oo. Classification (NCBI taxonomy): domain Eukaryota; kingdom Metazoa; phylum Arthropoda; class Insecta; order Lepidoptera; family Noctuidae; genus Dicycla; species Dicycla oo. The sequence goes on along the minus strand of OX411712.1, from coordinate 25,317,164 downwards.
ATAAAGCCGCCATCGCGATCGGTTTATTCCCCCGACCGATCACCATGTTCGGCAAGCCGATCCCTTGGGAGACGCGAGCCAAATACCTTGGTGTGACCCTCGACCACCACCACTCCTTCTCTGAGCACATAAAGTAGGTGCGTTCGCGCGCCGCTTTCGCTCTCGGTAGACTCCACTCCAATCTAAATGCACGTAGCAAATTGTCACTTAGGTGCAAATTGCGCATTTATACAGCGTGCAATCGCCCCATCATGAGCTATGCGGGTTCAGTGTTTGCGCACGCAAAACCCCACCTTATTCTTAGGATGCAGGCTTTCCAAAACCCTTTCCTCCGAAAGGCAACGGGAGCCCCTTGGTTCGTTCGGAACGAAATCCTCCACTTAGATCTCGACATTCCCACCATCTCCCAGTTCTTGAAACGCAATTCCAAGCGTTTCTTCGATTCAGCCACCAACTATCGCAACCCTCTGGTTGTCGAGGCCGCTAGCTATGTCCCCTCCCGTATTAGTAAAGTCCGCCGCCCAAGGCTTGTCCTCTCAGATCCCGACGACCCCATAACTCTTCTCCAGGAGAGCAGTAGGGACCGTAGGAACAAACACAAATCGACATTCCGACCTCGCCGCCGAGGTCCCTCGCGACGACCCCGAATCCAGCCTGTTGCATCTTGCTGTCCTCCCCCCAGCGACGCCCTAAGCCGAGGTTCGTTCACCACAGCGGGAGCCCTTAGCGTGTAATTGCTTAGTCTGTGAGTTTTATGCCCCTGGCTGGATGCTTTGAGTTCGCTTAAGGCACCCACAGGATTGTCCGGTTAAGTAGTCACGGCCTCTCTAGGCCAACTACGAGGTGCCATACAAAAAAAAAAATCGGTTTAGTCAGTTTGAAGAAAAATGCATGAGCGACAAGTTCGAACACTATACTTATACGAACGAGTACTTGCTAGGCCACAGTGCGCGGGCTGCAGTTGACAATATCAAAACTGTATTGGGCACTGGAAGTACAAGCCACGCGACTATGTACCGATGGTTTGACCGTTTGAAATCAGTAGACAGGAGCCTTGAAGGTCAGCCACGCTCTGGACTACCACCCGCAGTGCATGATGACGATTTACGCCACGAACTGCAGTCAAATCCGGACGCTACCACTCATGAATTAACTGCAGTCACCACGCCGTGGAAAAAAGCGCCCAATGCAGTGTTGATATTATCTGCATTAGCCTGGGTATCGAAAAGCTTTGGCTCAGTGGGTACCGCACATCCTTACAGACGCCATTCGTGCAGTCCGTGTCGCTATCTGTCAATCACTTTTGCTGCGACCCCGACGTAAAGAGGCAGCCAAAAAGCACGTCGTGTATCGTTCTCGTAATGAATCCATGATTCATCTCCAGTAACCAGAATCCAAGATTCATTACGAGAACGATACACGACGTGCTTTTTGGCTGCCTCCAGAAGAAACGCCACCAACTCAACCGAAGCTGAGTCAAAAGAACCGCTTAAAAGTTCTGCTTTGCTGTTTCTGGGACGCGCAAGGCATGCTGTTTTATGAACTATTACACAATTAAACTATAAACGCTGACAAATATTCAACCCAGCCCACCAACCTATCTGCTGCTATCAAGAAAAAACGATGAAGACGAGTCAATTTTACTACACGATAACGCTCGACCTCATGTCGCATCTGTGATCTGCCGTTCGCCAACAGTTGGAGAACTTGGGCTGGGAGACGATACCCCACCCACCTTATTCCCCAGACCTCGCCCCATCAGACTACCATGTGTTTAGAGCCCTTTTTTTTTTTTTTTTTTGTGGATGGTAAATCATCAAATAACTTCTCCCGCTCTGGGTGGAGCGGAAGGGCGTGTCAGACTTTTACTGACTAAAACCCACCCGTGTTCCTTCAGTTGCCTATGCCAGGGCCACGGTATCTTTTTCAAACAACCCGCGACCCCAGCGGCATCGGCCCTATTGGACCCCATCTCTTGCTGACATCTCTTTGAGGCGCGCGTGGAACACAACGCGCCGTCGACCCGGGCCTGGTCCTCACCGGACGGCGAGCTACCCACTACTCACCGTCCGCAAGCCCGCGCCTACGGTGGCCGGGAATCGGCTATTGATTCCCGCCGCCCAGGGCGTCTCCTGCGGCGACTGAGGGCGTGAGGTTGCCTCTCCCTCACGCGTTCCGCCTCCTCCTTTGCGAGCATTACCGCTTCGCAGAAGGAGGTGACGGCCTCCCATGCACTCTCGCTCCGCACCATGGCCTGGACCAAGCTCGGACGCGAGAGATCGCCGCCGCCGATCGCCTCCGTGAGAACACGGCGGTGCTCTGCCCAAGCCGGGCAGACCTCCACTGTATGCTCCACCGTGTCCTCTGGGCGATCCACACAATGGTGACACCCAGGCGTTTCCTCCCGCCTTATGCGAAACAGGAACCTCCCGAAACAACCGTGTCCGGTGAGGACCTGCGTCAGGCGGAAGGTGAGGACGCCGTGGCGCCTCTCTAACCACTCCTCAGTGGTTCAGTGGCTCCTCAGGGGACTTATCGCCGCAATTGTGGCGTGCCCAGCGCTGGGCTGCGACAGTCGCACTCTCCATGTCGCCATGAGATCCCGCCGGAGCTCTGTCCGCTGTACCGTGATTTCTCGCGGCAGTGGAGTTACGCCCCGGCGTTTCGCCTCCTCGCGCCACTCCCACACGTGCGCGAGGACTTTCGCCTCCAGATCCCACGGCGGCAATCCGGCAAGGAGGCTCGCCGCCTCACCAGAGACCGTGCGGTAACCCCGGACTAGCCGAATGGCCATGACCCTCTGGGACGCGTTCAACCGGCGGACTGGCCGCAGCCTCAGGGAACGCGCCCACACCGGTGCCCCGTAAAGGGCCATGGACCGCACGACCCCCGCGTAAAGCCTCCGGCAGGAGGTGTTTAGAGCCCTGAAACAACATTTGCGGGGTAAACAATTTAATGATTTCTCTGATGTAAAGGCGGAGTTCAACAACTTTTTCCGAGGCACAGCAACTTTGCCGGATCGTTGGCAAGAAGTCTTAGATACTAATGGTGATTATATCAGTGACTAAGCTTTTTGTATTGTAATAATAATAAAAAATATAAAACGTAAACCAAGTGTCTCATTACTTTTGTGTAAACCTGATTTATTTTGTGTCATTATAGCACGAAATAATGTTTTTCTCCGATATCATTTTTTTTTTCGATATTTTCTTTTTTTGTACAAGAATAAGAGTTGGTTTATATTGAATCCTGAAAGGTCTGATGGTCTGATATCCACTTGAATAAAATCATTACTCATTTCTTCTATTGAAGTTCCTGCTGCAATTTTATTAATTTTAGTTCGTAGGAAGTATATGCCACTCAAAGGCAAATATATATTTAATAATTATATATTTTTATTTTGTCGTGTTTAGATAAAGATCCTGTAGATCGCAGCCTTATTCTCCTGCACCTAATCCACATTCTTCTTTCCTATCGACATCCTTTTTATTGCGTGGAGAAATGCTCACGAATACTGCACTACCACGGGGAGATAGCGCAGTTACTATGTGGGAAACACCCACTAAAACTCCACGGTGTCTTCCTCTGCCGCTTGTAGAACACGGGCACGCCTTAGCACTCATCCGTGAACCCGGGCTGTCAGTCACCGGACGCTTCTCTGGGGAGTGGCCCCCATCACCGGCGCATCAGAACACATTGCACGCTGTGACCACCCCAGGGACCAAACCAGCACATAGGCGCTAGACGACCCTGTGTCTAACACACCCTTGGTCCCACGGGTCAGGTCAGTGGCCCGGCCTTCTACCACTTTTCGCTCGCAGAGGATAGGGAGAGCGGACAACGCCTCCTAACGACATCCTCGGCCATACATAACGGCCGATGACTCATGCAGCTAGCTAAAGCATCTGATATTAAAGTAGGTACTCGTACGTTTTGTAGATTATTATTTTATTATGACAGCGAACATTAACATTGTGATAGTAACAATAGATAAGAGATGATTCGATGAACTCAAACCTGGAGTTGTATGTAGTACTAGCTAGTTACTCACGTAGATAGCTCTCTTCAGTAGACACACATATATAGGGTGAATTTGTGATGGATACTTAAATACATCATGTATTTGTACTCACGATAACAAACAACTTTTACTATGGGACCAAACCTGAAATCGCGGAAAAAAAATCTGATGCTCCCCCCCTCTTTTGACGAGTTATGCGAACATGAATGTATGGGACAGCAGATTTTTTTTTGCGAATTCAGGTTTGGTCCCATAGTAAAAGTTGTTTGTTATCATGAGTGCAATCATGTGTTTGAGTATTGGTCACAAATTTCCAGTCACCCTATATGTATAAACGCATATTCAACTAGACACAAATACTGAAATAGTGCAATTAGTTTTATTCAATTCTAGCTGTTGCCCGCGACTTCACATGCGTGTATTTTGTACCTATTTCATATTTTTTATACAATTTTCAGGCTCAAAAGTAGCCGATGTCCTTCTCCAGGTCCCAGGCCACCAATCTGTCAAATTTTGTAACGATCTGTTCAGTGGTTTAAGCGAGTAAAGATAACAGGCCGACAAACACGTTCACGTTGCAAAGATGTTGCTGATATAATATCAGAACCCCTAAGCTACGAGTATATAGTCAATTTCTGTATAGAAGAAGGCATATTTCCAGACAAATTAAAAATTTCAAATGTAAAGGCCGTTTTTAAGAAAGGTGACATAACAAATATGAGCAACTATAGGCCAATAGCGCTAATCTTTGCCAAAATTTTAGAAGTCATTTATAATTTTATCTTCTCTACATCTTCTTCGAAAGACAACATTTTCTCTCCCAGTCAATATGGTTTTAGGAAAAATAAATCGATTAATGTAGCAATATATATAATTTCTTAGGAAAAATAATGACTAATTTGGACAAAGGACTACCGGCTGTAACAATATATGGACATGTCAAAGGCTTTTGACCATGTTCCCCATAATATTCTTCTAAGAAAACTATATGCATACGGTGTGAGAAGCAATGCATACAATCTCATAAAGTCGTATCTATCTAATAGGTAACAGATTACAGAGATAAGGAAGGTAAACATAGGCACAAAAACAAAAGAAACTTATGCGTCTGAATCCAGAGCGGTAGAGCTTGGCGTTCCACAAGGGGGTATCTTATCCGCCCCTCTCTTCCTTGTCTATATAAACAACATGCCTTCGGTAATAAATCACGATATGACATTATTCGCTGATGATAGTACTGTACTATTCACTAACGACAATACAGTTCATCTAAAACAAAAAAAAAATTTCTGATTTAGCATTTTTTTTTTCAAAATTGCTCACGAATCCAACGACATCCCTGAGCTGCTGAGCAAAATTGGGCTGTGAGTATGTTCTTCGTTTTTGCGTAAACCTCGTTTGTTGCACATACCAATAACAGGAACAACTTACATACAAAATTCCTACATGATTAGGGCGAGCCGTATGTATAATGAAACCTGCCAGGAAGTTGACATAGATCTTTTTAATACTAGTGTGCTTAAATTAAAGGCTCTTTGCAATAATTTCTTTGACAAAATAACATAGTCCTTGCATTATTTACGAATTTGCAGAACGCGAAAGTAACACTGTCTGCTACTTAGTACTTGTTAATTGTTATTCTATGTGTGTAAAACTTGTAATAACAAGTTATATGTTATAAACTGATTAACTATTGTGTCTGGTTAGCTGTAAGTTTTCCAAAAATATTAAAATAAAATATTGTGGGTTGATACGGGCAGTCCTCAATAATAGGAAACTATCTACTTAATTAATTGTGTAATAGACTATTCCGGTGGTACGATGCACAGTTCGGGTTACGGCCTGGGCTACCCACCGATAGTGCAATCATTTGCTTTAAGGGAACTGTCAGTTACACTAGCGTGAGTATACCTGTTTACGGGGCGCTTATGGATCTTTCCAAGGCTTTCGACCGGGTCTCACACGACATTCTTTGGGGTAAGCTAAAAATGACAGGTATACCAAACGAATTACTGAACGTTTTTAGATACTGGAACGGCAACCAAACAAACATTGTAAGGGGGAGAGTAAGTTCTCTGTACCATACAGGTTGGAATGTAGCGTAAGGCACAAGGCTTAACCTCCCCTAACATTTTTAACTTGTTAATATGAATGCATTGATCGAATAACTCAGCAGGGCGCATGTGTGCTGCTATCTTGACGGGTTGTGTTTTAACAACATAAGCTACACCAATGATAGGGTCCTGCTGGCTCCCTCGGTAAGTGCAGTCAGAAAATTGGTTAAGATATGTAACGACTACGTGGCCAGCCATGGGTTACTTTATAATGTAAATAAGTCGAAACTCACTGTCTTTAAGTCTATTGGCAAGAAGTATCCAGAAAATGTACAACCAATTAAAATTAACGACGTCTCGATTCGTCTGGTACACCAGTTTAAATACCTTGGACAGTTGGTGACGACCTTAACGACGATGTCGATGTTGAACGGGAACGCAGGGCATTGGCAGTGCGGGCGAGTATTCGCGCGATGTACAGATGCGGTTAAAATCACGCTTTTTAAAGCATACTGCACATCCCCGTACTTGAGCGCTCTACGGATCAGCTGTACTAAACGTGCCGCCAATGCGTTGCGTATTCAATAAATAACGCTTTTAGGCCGCTGTTGCGACTGCCACGTTATTGCAGTGCATCTGCAATGTTTGCCCGAGCCAGAGTATGTAGATACTGTAAAAAAGAAAAATAATGTTCCTCTTCTCACAGGATTGCGGGAGAGTAGGAACAGCCTCCTGAAAGTTATTGCTGATGGGCCTGACGAAAACCCCATAATGAGGCATCTTATAACAACCACCCTGTCGGTAGCAGAATTTAAGCCAATACTAACATAGCAAATAAGTTAAATTGTTTACTAACATCTAGCATTGTAAGTATTTTTGTAATTTATTGGAACCAGTTGTCTGTTAAATAAATAAATAATAATATAAATAAATAATAATAACCTGGGTTTATTCACACACGGTCATCTGATCCCAAACTTAGCAGTGCTTGTACTGAAACCAGATAACTGATATACCCTCCTGGATGCCAGTGTCATGTCTATATTACATCTATTATGTAAAAAACATGTCTTTTTTGAATTTTTTGGACGTGTACAGACCCCTGATGTACCGTAAAACCTAAATTTCAAATAATATCCAATAATATTTTTTTCTGGAATCCAGGAGGATAGTACATATATTACTTTTTTTTAAATACATACTTATACGAGTATAGATAATTACACCCAGACTGAGAACAAAAAGACATGTTCATGCACCAAATGTTTGTCCTGGATGGGAATCGAACCCACGACCTGCAGCATGATAGGTGGTATCTTAACCAACCACGCCAACTGGCCTGTCAATTATTATTAAAAAATATTTTTGACATTTCTCGGGATCCTGGGGTCTCGGTCGTTTGGATGGCGTTGGCTTTTGCCTCTCGTAGAGGCAAACGCCAACTCGCAGAGGCCCCTTAGACAGTTTTAAATAATGAGGAGGCACCAACCGACGATTATCCCTGTATGCACTATGCAAGTGCACCCAGGGAGAACCCCCGGTTGATGCAGGACTATTGCCGGACATAGAAACAAAACATATTGGGGTGTTGTAAGGCATAGGCTACGAATAAATATTATAAATTCATCTTATTCCAAGATCTCCTGAATAAGATAATAAAGAAACATTTGAAACATGTTTTCTACGTTTAGTCTATATTTTGTTTTTTCAGCATAACATGATTATGCACCTATGTATTATATAGGATTATGGCTAATAATCATATATACGTACATACGTAGGTCTGTTAGTATGAAATTAGTTACCGCAAGCTAACCGAAATATTGCAATCCCTCAACTAGGCTATTAAGTCAAAAAATATATAAATCATACATATGTACACGGCTTATAGTTCGTACACTGTCGTTGAGGTTATGGGGTTGCTGAGAGAGTGTCCATTTAAAAAGGGAGAATCTTTCGCAAAGACCTGGTGATTTTTCCTAGTAAGAAGCTGCCAAAAAACGTGTGTTATTTAGGAAAATGCTTCTCTATGTACAATGTTAGCGGTGGAACCACCAGGAGTGTACACAAAAAGGTTGCCAGGATTGCTCACACGCGAAAGAGTTACATTAAGTTGGCCGTGGGAAAAGTATACTAAGATCCACCCCTACAACGGACAATGTCTGAGCTTTGTTAATGGTCACGTAGAATCGCACACGTTTAAAATTAAACGGGAAATTATTAGGAATAAAAACACCATCACCGGCGTCGCAACCAGTTAAGATTTCGGCTTCGATGACGTTATGTTGGAGATCGGTGACGTCCTATGAGCCGAGTGTCGTTGCAAAGTTTAGGAGGACTTTTACTGAGAAGAGTAATTGGCACATCACTGAATTTTAAACAAATTTTGTGTGCTGGAAGAGATTCTAAGAACTCTACTGGATAGTGTGTGGCATCTTCTTCTTCCGCAACAGTGTTTATCAAAGTATATTGCTTATTTTCCCCAGAAACATGTGCCAATATTTGTGGATTTATTGCTGCCGCTTAGTCGTCGCGGGGGGTCAAAATAGCACAGCCAAGCGACAGCGTGGTTCCCGATGTGTGGGATACACAGAATAAATGAGTTCCAGCTGTGAAGCAACGGAACAACATAGGTTCTCCACCAAAATTACTATCATCTTGTGTGGGATACGTGCCGTCACCAATTTTCTATACTAAATTTGAGAACTCTTGCGCGTTTGTGTTCCCTCCCAAATGTGCTCGCATATTTAAACTCATATGAGTTGATATGGCATTGTGCCATAGAATCGAACTTTAGGCAAGCACTAAATTTTTCGGCTCTCATTCCGGGAGTGTCTGCCTAAAATCACCACAAAAAAGTACCGTAATGCCTCCCATCGGCCGGTCATTTTGCCTTATGTCTGCATGCCTTATGCAAAGTTCGGTCTACTGCTTCCACATCCTTGCAGTTTGCCACCGTGCACTCGTCCCAAATCATTATGACACAATCGCGTAAAACCCGAGATGTATAGTTGGCAAAGTTTCACGCAATAGCGTGAAACTTTGCCAACTGGGCTTTCTGTTCGTTCCAAGTCGATGGGGATTTTGAATATTCTCTGTGCGGTTTTTCCTCCGGTCAACAATGTGGCTGCTATTCCTGCTCAAAAAATCTTCAGCAAATTTATTCCGATAATTTTGCTACAACTGCCCAGCATCCGCTAATCCACAAAAGGTCAGTAAGATGGCAAACAGATGACGCAAACCATATGGACTATCGCTGACGCATGCCTCGGCTAAAGCATCATCCCAATGCTGATCTGATGCTAAGCTGATGGCATGCGCGGCAAGCAGCCTGGTATGTGTAAATATCATCCATTTTACGGAGCTCAGTAAAAGAAGTAGGTCCTCGTACTACGTGCAGAAGGAGACGTAAATAGTAACATTCTGAATTATTCGGGTGCACAGTGCACACTTATCCAATCACATGTTCCTTGAAAACTCCACGATCGCCTTCTAGAGCAGTTCCACGTCTTCTACGGTTAAAAATATCTTGCTGCTTGTTGTACGTATAATAAGATGGAACCTCGTTATATAGAAGGGATTTCGCGTAATTATCTGTTTGGCAGAGGCGAAAGAATGCCATCGAGGTGGTTTGTCGTTCAAGTTCTTGTTGAACACCAAAGATTGGTTAATATCTTTTGATAGAGAGATGCGATTGCGATGAATCAAAAACGAAACGTTACTCCGAGTTATACACAATATTTGAGTATAAAAGTTAAATCCTATCGGATTCGTACTTTTTACGTGATACTATAACAAAAAATCGGTCACAGACAAACAGACAAAAATTCTAAAAATGGTAGAAATGTCATCTGTTAGTTATTTTTTAACACCCCAACTATTTTTTTATATATTTTCAATGTACATAAACGCCCCGTCTACAGATTTATTATCTATATGTATAGATTTCCCCGACAGTCTTGAATAGAACAAAAGAGTATTCTACAAGCTTTTAGGGTTCCATACCTCAATTGGAAAAATGGAATCTTTATAGGATCACTTCGTTGTCCGTCTGTCTGTCTTTCTCTCAGTCTGTCAAGACCCTTAAAAATCAAGCTTCTAAGTCAAAGCAATAAGAAAATACGGCCATTTATGACATATTTTGATACTCACGAATAAATCACAATCTATAGGGTACTTCCCCTCGGGGGAGCCTAACTGCCAGGCACTTCTTCTCCTGCAACCGAGCGGGTGGGCAGGTTGCGGATAGCCCAACTCCGGGGGCGAGATCGGCGGATAACGTCGACCCCGCGCCCGGAGCATCTCGTTAGAGATCCCGGACAAGAGAAGTTCCCGAAGGCCAAAACCCAGGCTTAGGGTAACCCATGAACCTTTTCCCATGTATCCATGATCCAAATAAGCCGATTCCTTCCTATCCTTATTATCCCGTCGATCCTAAAATCCCAGGCCAATTCCCAGACCTGGGTAACCTTTCAAAACCCTGGACCTTATCCACAAGATATCTTCCCTCCCATCCCTATATCCCGTCGTTCCCAGAGGAGGGGCAACCTCCATTCCACAAAAGCCCACCACCTTATAACCATGAAGCAGAAGGATAAAGTTTTTACCCAGGTGGGTCCCGGCCAAGCCGGGGAATCCCACATCGCTTCGGCGGTCAGCCCCCAACGTAATCTGGGGGGGGGGGGGCACCCAACTGCAAATTGGTGCCGCGCTCTTCAGCGCGGCCGGCTGCTGAACAAGCGCCAACAACCCAGGCTGCTGAACAAGCGCCAATAACCCAGGCTGCGACTTACGCGCCAACAACACAGACCACGGCTGTGACTACCGCGCCAATAGACCCTACTCCGGCTGCGACTCACGCGCAGTCCACAAGCCTCTGGCAACAGAGTATCGTGAGGAAGAGTTTAACATATAACCCTGACAATGACCAAGACCAAGCACCCATTACGAGCCTGGACAGCGAGCTTCGCACGTTGGCATCCCAACATGAGACGATCGAGGTCAGGCTAGACGACCTAACACACGCACAGAAAGGGTCGGGGAAGGAGGACGAGCCTGGCAGCTCTACCACGCTCACGACTGATGAAGTACGCCTGCTGCGACAAAAGCGCGAAAAAATCAGGGCCCGGGAGAGAGAATTAGGCGACCGAAAGCGCAAAATCTGCGTAGGCACTAGCCGGCGCGGAGCGCGATCGGACGCCGAAGGGGAAGTACGCGACCAGCCGCAAGTACGCGAAGGGGACACCCAGCGCGAAAAGCGGCTGGACGCGGAAACACGTGGGCGGGGACAAGTCCGCGTAGGGAATACCCGGCGCGGAAAGTCCCCGCATATGACAAAGCATAGCCAGCCGACCTCAGGACCCTGACAGAACCCAAGACCGAACTCGACCCAGACATAGGAGGAAAAGGCGGGCTGGAGCCTCACAAAGGAGTTTGTTGGCAGCCAACACCTTGCCAGGCACCTCAAACCCGCAGCCAGGACCAAGCGGTCCGGGGCTGGTAAAGAGGGAGCGCCTCGACGACACGGCTTCTCCGAGCACGATCCAAGGGGACGCAAAACGTGTGAGGGTCCACTCTGCTCAGGGAGAGCGGAGAACCTACGCGCGAGCCACGAAGGATATCCCTGCGAGGCTGGCCGTAGCAATCTGCTTTCCTCCCCCCTCCAAAGACCTGACAAAAGAGGAAGCTGAATACATCAAGACTAACCTCGAGAACATGCTGATGGACACTGACGTGACGACACCACTCCCGGCCTTTCGCGGATACCCACGGGTAGCGGAGGGCACGGATTTCGCTACAGATAGTAATTTTCGAGTGCCTACGTAACGCTATCGTAGCACTGCGGTATAGGCCACCTACCAGTAATCACGTCGCTTCGAGTTCAAATCCAAGACTCATATATTTGCACTTTATGCTTTTTTATTTTTTAATTATCTCTAATATACATGTATAAAGTCTTAATACATTCTAATTCTGTTTAAAATTGTTTTTTAAAATCAGTATACATATTTTAAAACACTATTTGAAAAGGAAGCACAGATTTTTAAATAAAAAGAAAAAGGATGCCACTACGACGCACTCCACCTGGATCACCGGCCGTAATAAGTGGGCAGTCACCTGTCCTTCATCAGTCTGAGCCTACTCGTAACATTAGTGTGCTTACGGAATCTAGTGAAGCTCGCATGGATGCAAATGTAACCAGGCGCAATAAAAACAAACGGGACGATCACGAAAATCTTGTCAACATGGGCGAGATCAAGGACGAAATATCGAACATACTTAAAGACCTAAGAAAAGAGCAAACATTGTTTCGCTCAGACATTGCAACGACGCTGATGGAAATTAAAAATCAATGCAGTAAACTACAGGATTACGTTGATTTTTCTGTTGCCAAATATGATGAGATGCTGGCAAAAATGCAGGAATATGAAGTCGAGAGGAAGGAAAATCGTGATTATATATGTAGACTTGAAGAAAAAATCGACCACCTGGAAAGACAATCAAAAATAACTAGTCTTGAAATCAAAAATGTCCCAAAAATTGCTGATGAATCGAAATTTGATCTGTCTAACGCAGTGAGAAATGTCGGCAATGTCCTTGATACCACCATTGTTCAATCCGATATTAAAGATGTATATAGAATAAACTCCAAAAGCTCCATGAATAACACCATCATAGTTGATTTTACTACCGTCATGCTCAAGTCAAAATTACTTCATTCGGTCAGGACCTTCAACAAAAACAATTTTAACAACAAATTAAATACAGCTCACCTTCGAGTTGATGGCCCCAAGGTACCTATTTATATATCGGACAACCTACCATCAAAAACCCGAAAAATATACTTTTTAACTAGAGATTTCGCTGCTCAGCATAAATATAAACACTGCTGGTCAGCATATGGTAAAGTTTACTTACGCAAAGAAGACGGAGCGCAACGTGTCGTAGTGAACTCTGAAAAAGACTTAGCCAAGTTAACTCAAACCTGACTATCTAGTCAGTATGTCATTATTATAAAAACTTGCATGTCCGCTTTTAATAATTGTTGTTGTTTCTATTATTATTCACTTATACCTACAAAACTATGCAGCATGCCTAATTTTAACTATTTCATTGATTCTTGTTACCTAATGTTGCAAGTTTTTAGTTTTTGTAACACACTTATTCACACACACACTTTCAAACAAACACACGGGCACAAAAATACACACCATCTTACATCGTACGCACACAAAATATTTGCAAAATTTACAAATTCACTAGCTGGTTTTAGAGTTGGTTCTCGCATTCCCTTAGATTACCGGGGTGACCCGCTTGTCACTGAAAATATAATAATATTACGAATTCTGTGCTTTGTCCCCTTAGTTTTAAACCGTATCATTCGATAACTCAAATAATGTAAATGATATTTTGGATAATTTAGATAACGTTACTTTTTCAAACGCGATAACATGTGACCCGAATGATTGTACCAAGCCGTTGCCCTCTAACACATGTTTTACTATTTTATCCCAAAACATTCGCAGTGTAAATGCTAATTATGCGGGGCTTTTAACCCTATTACAAAGAATTGTGGTGCCTAGTGACGTTATTATTCTATCAGAATGTTGGCTCTCCCGCAACCCCGTCATTCCGATTCTAGAGGGATATATTTCTCATAAGTCATCAAAAACCTTTAATCAGAATGACGGAGTAATTGTATACGTCAATAGTTTGTTAGCTAATGTGAAAGTTAAAGAACCCATCGTATCCGAAGCGAATTGTCTGACAGTCACGATTGGAGCTGATATAGCCATAATTGCTGTATACAGGCCCTATGCATTTAAAGATCCCTCAAAATTTATACAATCTATGGACAGTGTTCTATGTGAGCTTAAAACTTTTAGAAACATTGTTTTTATGGGAGACATAAATAGTGATATTTCCCGCAATAATAAAGATGCATACTCACTGGATTATTTGGATTTACTAGCTCACCACGGACTTTTCCCAGGACATACATTGGAAACACATGGATCTACATGTCTTGATCACGCCAATATAAAAGCTTCTTTCTCTAGCACCGTCATGGTGCTAGAATCCACTGTCACAGATCACTTTGCAGTTTTACTCTCTTTGTCACTAAATAGAATCAACGCTCTAAACTCATACCAAATCACAAAAATAAATGAGGATGGGCTTACTAATGACATGTGCAACATAAGTTTCGATGCCGTCTATGCAACGAAAGATCCCAATTTGGCTACTCAATATTTAGTGGAACCAATTCTACTAGCTTTATCCAAGAACACTAAAACTATTTCAACTTCACGTAGGAGCAGGCCGATTAAACCCTGGATTACTCAAGGATTACTAAAATGTATGCGCCACAGAGACAATTTGTATAAAAAGCTTAGAAAAGATCCATCAAATGAAGTCCTCGTGGTGTCCTACAGAAGGTATCGTAATTTTTGTACAAATCTGCAACGAAAAGCAAAAAGAGATTATGAGAGACTACAATTTGAAAAAGCAGGTAGAAATTCGAAGCAGCTTTGGCGTGTAATTAAAAATGTCACAAACATAGGTCAGCAGAAGTTTTCAGCCCATGATCTCATAGTGAATAACCACGATAATCAGGACACTATAAATCAAATTAATTACTATTTAGCAAATGTAGGGAGACGTCTAGCTGATAAAATAAATAGAGACCCTAGATCAATTTCGCTGCCCGACCCTCAGAGGGAATCTTTTGTATTGCTTAGGACAAATGAGCAAGAAGTGGAACGTTTAATACTTTCACTTAAGAGTGATTGTGCAGTCGGCTGGGACGGTATTTCTTCTAGTTTTCTAAAGCGACATAAAAACGTTATTTTGTCTCCGCTGACATATGTTTGCAACCTGTGCCTTGACTCTGGTGTCTTTCCTGACTGGTTCAAAAAGGCAATTCTTCACCCTATTTTTAAATCTGGAAACCGTGATCGTGTCGAAAACTATAGGCCCATATCAGTCCTGCCTGCGATGTCCAAGATACTGGAAAAGATAATAAATACAAGGCTGGTTGCATATTTAGAGGCACGCAATCTTTTGTCGATTAACCAATTTGGCTTTCGAAAAAATCTATCTACTGCAGATGCTGTTCACAAACTGGTTAATCCCATAGCTCAGAAACTTGACAACGGTAAGAAATGTGTTGCATTGTTCCTGGATCTCGCGAAGGCATTCGACACGGTCTCGATTCCCATCTTAATATCTAAGCTCGAATGCATGGGTATACGAGGTACTTAGTTATCCTTGTTTCAGAGCTATCTTACAAATAGAACACAGAGTGCCAAAATAGGAACTTACTCCAGCTCCGACTTAACAGTAGCTCTTGGTGTGCCACAGGGCAGTATCCTTGGCCCCAGTTTATTTTTAATTTACGTAAATGACCTGTGTAGCCTCAGTCTAGAAAGCGGTACAATGTTTTCCTATGCGGACGATACAGCACTTGTCTTTGCGTCGGACAGCTGGGAATAGGCATATCGCCTTGCTCAGAGGGGTTTCGATACAGTCAATGAATGGCTTAAGAACAATTTGCTTACCCTGAACGTATCGAAAACGAAGATAATAAATTTTTCGATTCGAAATACCAATGTGTCCGTTACAACTTCTCTAAACGTTGCTGCCCAGTTGACACAGTCTGATGGTAGTAGCGACGTCAGTAGCACCCACGATCGCTATAACTTTGAACGAGTCACGTCGATAAAGTATCTTGGTACAGTGATTGACTGCAACCTTACATTCAAAGAGTACATAATACACTTATCAAATAGAGTGCGTAAACTAATGTACATTTTTAAACAACTACGGAAATCTGCAGATACTGTTGTCATGAAAATGACTTATCAGGCACTGTGTCAATCAATTTTGGTTTATTGTATCTCGTCCTGGGGCGGGGCAGCCAAATCTCACTATATTCAGATCGAACGTGCGCAGAGAGCGGTTCTTAATGTTTCAAGCACTTTATCCCACCGTCAAGCTGTATAAATATTGTCAATTCCTTACGGTTAGGCAATTGTTTGTACTAGCCACTGCTATTAAACAACATGCTATTTCCAACTATTCTCAGCAAACCAATCGCCGTAACCATATGCCTGCCTTGGGTACTCCTCTTAAAACTTCTTTTAGTCATAGATTCTTTATTTTCCTTGGACCCTATCTTTACAATAAATTAAACCGAATTCTGTCCCTGCACTGTTTGAACAAACATCATTTTAAAATCGCTCTACAAGCCTGGCTACAAAGCCAAACATATACTGCCACAGAAGCTCTCGTTGATGTATTAGTTTAATCAGACTATCTCCACCCACACACACGCACACACCCCCCACACGCACGCACGCACGCACACACACACACGCATGCACGCACGCACGCATGCACACACACACGCATGCACACACACACACACACTCACTCACACGAGCGCACGCAATCACACACGCACACACACACAAACCTCAAACATTCATAAAAACCTCACAACATACTTTTACTTTTTAATCGTTCTATTTATTTATTTTTACTACTAATTGTTTGAAACTTTTGTTACTTGCTGTGATATCAGTTGTAAGCTATCAAATATGTAACTGTGAGCAGGTGGGGACCTGGTGACCTGTATTACAGTTGTTACTACCTACCACAGGCACCAGCGATCCACAACCAAAAATTGTTAGCTCAGAAAATTGTTTCTCGAGTGTACAATATTGTTTGTATTTTTTTGGCTTGTGGTGAGAAATAAACACATATTATTATTATTATTATCTTTTATTTTTTATTATATACATATGATTTACATTTTTAAATATTTTTATAAAAACTTAAAATAAATAAAAACATTTAAAAATATAAAAAATAATAGCCCACCGGTATCGGGAACAGGGTCTTATTATTATTATTATTATTATATGGTTGACCCAGAATGTACCCAAGATTAGACTACCTGACACTGCCCTTACACTGACAGTACTGAAACAGTCTGACGTACCCACTCGTGCCCGAGCCTCGCTTTTCGTCCCTCGATACCGAGGTGACGTAGCTCGACTCCAGAATATTCTGGTTCGCCAGAATACTTGGTACGACATCGCCAGATGGTCACTCTACAGGGCAACAGCCGTCGGTGGTGACAACTATGGGACATTTTTGACCCTGGGTGTGCCACCGGAGGAGGTTGAAAGGGTTTTGGCCCGGGAGCGACGGATATCGTACCTACTCGGGTCGATATACGTACGCTTCTGGCCCACGACCCAACCCTCTGACATTCAGACTGACAGAGAGGATACACAGACGTCACAACCGACGACAAAGACGAATGACACGGACATTGCCCAACTTGAGGAGGACATGGCCCGAGCGGCAATGGCTGACATAGACCCCACACCGACTGCATCACCCGACTGGAGCGAGCAGCTCTTAGCCTCGTCGCCGGGTGACCCACATGAAGACCAGAACAGGGTAGAGTTAGAGGGAAAATCATTCGATGGATCCAGCTCCGACTAACTCTACCCCACCGCCGTCATCACCCCTCAATATAATCCAAACCAACCTCCAGCACAGCGAAACTGCCACAGCTAGCTTACGCAGGGCACTGGAGGTAAAGCCCCAAACCATTGCACTGATCCAAGAGCCATGGATCAGGAACAACAGAATATATGGCCTCGGTAACATCGGAGGTAAGCTAATCCTCAACACACACGGCTCAGACAAACCAAGAACATGCGCATACATACCCAAACATATTCCCAGCACACCACTCACCCAATTCTGTTCCAGAGACTTGACAGCTGTCAGGCTCCAGACTGCAGGTGACATCCCAGACATAGTACTGGCCTCGGTATACGGCACGCACGGGGGACGCAGACTGCCCTCCGAAGGAGACGGCCGACCTGGTGCGGCACTACGAGCACGCCCAACTTGACTTAATCATCTGCACTGACTTGAACGCCCATCACCCGCTCTGGGGTAGCGACGCACCGAACCCCAGAGGAGAGGTATTATCCACATATTTATTCTCTACTAACCTTAACATTGTTAACCGCGGCTCAGAACCCACTTGGGTCACAGTTCGAGGTCAAACAATCATAGACCTGACACTTGCTACAGAAAACGCGACTAACCTTATCACAAATTGGCACGTATCAGACGAGCCCTCTTGCTCAGACCATAGAAGGATCCGATTTACACTAACAGCCAACACAAGGAAACCAGAACTGAGACGCAACCCACGGCGCACCAATGTTCCAGGGTATAAACGCCTACTAGCCTCACTACTAGCTAGGCACCTATCACAAATAACCATAAAAGACCAAGCACAATTAGAATATACCGTGACAAAATTATCAGAATATCTAACCGAAGCTTACTATGCATGCTGCAAGCTAAGAGCGCCACAACTCAAGGGCGAGAGAAACCCTTGGTGGAACGCTGAACTTAGCAAACTCAGAAATGCACTACGTAAGCAATTCAACAGAGCCAAAAACACTAGACTCCCGGATGATTGGGAAATATATAAAGAAACCCAATACACATACAAAAAGCAGATCAGAACCGCCAAGAGAACTGCGTGGCGTAAATTCTGCGAATCCATTGAGACGAAAAACGAAGCTGCGAGGGTAAGGAAGATCCTATCAACCGATCAGGACCAAACCCTTGGCGCGCTGAAAAAAACCCGATAATTCATATACATTAACCGACCAAGAAACCAGTAAGCTCCTTCTGGAGACTCACTTCCCAAACTGTAAACTCTTGGAGGACAGGACGTGGGGGGCTGAACCAGAATGGACCCCAACAGATCACGATTGGACTAGAGCCCACAATATAGTAACAAAAGACCGAATAAAGTGGGCCATAAATACCTTCCAGCCATACAAGTCCGCAGGACTGGATGGCATCTTCCCAGCCTTACTGCAGTGGGGGGTAGATCATCTGATGCCGTGGCTGCTTTAAATCTACCGAGCCTGCTTAGCATTTAGATACATACCCCTCGCATGGCGCGAAGTGAAGGTCATTTTCATACCCAAACCTGGAAAGACTGACTATACACAACCCAAGTCTTACAGGCCTATAAGCCTCACATCCTTCTTACTGAAAACCCTCGAGAGACTGTGTGATAGATACATCCGAGATGGACCTCTTAGGATAAAACCACTACATAAACAACAGCATGCGTACTCCACTGGCAGATCAACGGAATCTGCACTACACACTGTGGTTTCCAAGATTGAGTGCGCAGTGGACCACAAATGCTCAACACTGGCCGCCTTCATTGACATTGAGGGTGCCTTCGACAAGACCATGTTCAACAGTATTGGCATGGCCCTAGACAGACACGGCATAGACTCAACCCTGAGTGGCTGGATCACAAATATGCTCAAACTGAGAGCTGTACAAGTGACAGTGAACGACACTACAAGGGCCATTGTAGCAAAGGGCTGCCCGCAACGGGGCGTCCTTTCTCCGATGCTATGGAACCTGGTCGTAGACAGCCTTATTAAGACACTCAATGATAAAGGATATTTCACTGTTGGCTACGCTGATGACATAGCCATAATAATAAATGGCACCCACGAAAACACTCTATGTAATCTCATGCGTCAGGCCTTGAAGATAGTACAGGACTGGTGCAATAAACATACACTATCAGTGAACCCTACCAAAACCGAGCTGATTCTTTTTACAAAAAAGAGGAAGCTGACAACACTACAACTACCACGATTCTTTGGAACTACCCTAAGCCTATCGACTGAAACCAAATACCTGGGCATCTTTTTGGACAAACAGTTGAACTGGGCAAGAAGGCAAGCATAGCCCTGTGGCAGTGTAAGAGACTGCTTGGCAGGAACTGGGGGATTAACCCCAAGGTCACTTACTGGCTATACACCGCAGTTATCAGACCGATCATTACTTATGGCTCACTAGTCTGGTGGCCCAGGACAGACCTGAGCACAACCCGGAAAGATCTCGAAAAACTACAGCGATTAGCCTGTGTGGCAATCACTGGCTGCATGAGAACCGCACCTACGGCCGCATTACAGGCAATGCTTGAACTGCCTCCACTACACCTCATTGTGAGGGAGGAGGCAGCCTTGGCCGCCTTTAGGCTCAATATAACCGGAACCCTGAGCAAAGACTCCAGGGTTAAACACATACGCCTTAGGGAGGATGCGATCAAAAGACGGCCAATGATGGCATCAGCCTGCGACAGAGCCCCGAAATAACATTACTTTCAAAAACACTACAACATAATACTCACGGAAGAACAGCGTGACCACTCGGGCCCGAACGAGCTGAGGGTTTACACTGACGGGTCAAAGACCGACTCCGGAACCGGTGCCGGAGTCTTCTCGCACGACCTCAACATAAACATATCCAGCCCGCTGGGAATGTTCAACACTGTCTACCAGGCAGAATGTGTGGGCATTATTCAAGCGGCGTATGCCATAGAGGCCAGGAGAGTTACGGATACCCGTATACGTATACTCTCCGACAGTGCCTCAGTACTCCAAACCTTAGAGAAAAAATATATTACTTCAAGATTAATACTAGAATGTCACAATGCGTTAGAACGAGCAACGGTATCTAACCGCAATACAGTGACACTGCAATGGATAAAAGGACACAGTGGGTCTTTGGGTAACGACGCAGCGGACGAACTTGCTAGGAGGTCATCCAGTGCGTCAGTCTATGGACCCGAACCAATCGTTCCCATCCCCTTCAACCAATTACGCAGATGGCTGCAAGAGATCACCCAAACAAAAGCAGAGGAGTGGTGGTCCTCGGCACCAGGATGCAGGCAGTCCAGGGAGGCTATGCCAAGCCTGGATGACAAACTAACCAGGCGACTCTTACGCCTGGATAGGAATGGCCTGCGCCTGATGACGGGGACCATCACAGGACACTGCTCGCTGAACAAACACTATTACACAATGGGCATAACGGACAGCCCTCTGTTCAGAGCTTGCATGGAGGCTGAGGAAACCGTTCCGCATGTGCTTTTCGAGTGCACAGGCGTTGCCCAGATCAGAACAGAAACCCTCGGGATCTCAAATCTTTAACAGATGTTCTGAACAGACCAGAAGCCGTGACCAACTTCTGGAGGGAGGTGGGCTGGTTGGAATAAACCCCGACGGCCGCTATGGCTCACGCACAATGGTCCACTTGTAGGATTAAGTGCGGAAACCAAACCCAATCACATAGAACATAGGGTACTTCCCGTTGACCTAGAATCATTTTTTCAAAAAGCAAGGTCTCACAGCACAAGTAAAGGAAAAAGTCAGCAAATCGTTAATTTGTAGATTTATCATATTATATATAAAACTGGCCAAGTGCGTGTCGGACCACACACAATGACGGGTTCCGTAGTTGGGACGAATTTATTCCAAGAACAAACTTAACATTGTAGTTGAAAAACATGTTCTCCCAAACATACGTCACGGTGAATTCTCCCACTGCAAAATTAAGTTTGTAATCACAAAAAAACATTTTTTTATGTGCTAAAACTACAAATGAACAATGTTTGGACTTTTTCCTTTACTTTTGCTGTGAGACCTTGCTTCTTACATGATTACTCAACAGGAATATATACCCTATAGGTTTTGATTCCCTTGTGAAATCACAAAACATGGGAAAATATGCGACATAAACGGTCATATCTTTAGATCGCGTTGACAGCTGAAAGAGACCATAGACCCGAGTATTTGATATCAATTTCAACTTGATACCTTTACGCGTTCCTGAGAAAAAGGGTCTTGACAGACAGACAGACGGACAACAAAGTGATCCTATAAGGGTTCCTTTTTCCTTTTGAGGTACGGAACCCTAAAAACTATTATTTTACGATTACAAACTTACATTTGCAGTTGGAGAATTGACCGTGACGTCCGTACCGATATTTATATATACGTTAGTATTATATCGATGATGAACATATTTTTCAACTACAATTTTAAGTTTGTTTTTGGGATAAATTCATTCCAACTACGGAACCCTTCATTATGCGTGGTACCGACACGCACTTGGCCCGATTCCCTTATAATCAAGACAGGTTGAGTGTCTTGTTTGCTACCCATATATCTTCGTATATAGTCAAGAATTTTGGGCAATCACCTTGTCTGTAATCAGGTACAGGCAAACACGAAAAATCTGCAAATATTAAGTTCATCGGCTTGAACTTGTACCATCTCTGTAGGTATCTGTATCAAAAGATAATATCGTTAATTAAAAAAAATGTTTGCGAGAAATCAGCGTTAAAATATTTACACCAATGATGATAAATCTACATTGTTGTAATAATTTCTTAGCTTATGGAACTTTCTGGAGCGGCTCTAAAACTGGGGTCACTTCAGGCCCGTGCCGCGATTAGATGTTCTTGATCATAAACATTTGAGACGTTGACGCTTGGTATACTTAAATATGTTTTTTTCAGATTTTTTCTAACCTACCTGTCATCGTCGATTTAAATAGAATAAGTTTGTAAACAAATGGTACCTACCATTTGCTGGAACTGCATTCTGTTACTGAAATATTTTTATATAATAATAATAATCTTTATTTCAGACCACGTCATGATCCATATAGAATTACAATTTTAAAAAATAATAACACAAGACACCAAAAATAAAAAATTAAAATAAAATAACACAACAATGGAAACATTGGATCAGGACCGCACTGTACGTACATGCAGTTCCGTCCAATGCTCCATTAGGGAGCACTCCATGTCCATTCTCCCTGCAATAAGCTGCAGGAAGCTGTTGGGGCTGCCCCGTATGCGACGCATCAGAGACGCTGTTCTTTTGCGATGTATCGCTTGAAAGCCATCCACTTGAGCGTCCGCAAACATACCTGATGCGCTACAAAAGCGTGGCAACCCCATCAACATCCTGAATGCATTATTGTACTGGACACGCAGTAATGAAGTATAATAATGAAGTATTGAATGCAGTTTTCGCATTTTCTTCAATAACGTCCTTTCAGTTTTCATCAGACATTCAAACAATTTCTAGTGTCTCATTACATAAATAAACGAGCTTATCAAAAATCCACTTATTGTACTCATAAGGCAGTCCTTGGGAACTCTGCTGAAGTTCATAACATCACGAATTGTTTCTCCGAAGGGTTGGGCAGAGGTGTACCCTGTAATACACCCACGCCAGTTATATTTAGGTCTCATATAATAGGGGGCGAACCTATAGCCATCAACGGCTACTTCTATTGCTGAAATTCAGTAGGAACAAAAACAGCACGCAATTGCACCTCTATCTATACTACTATCTACTATATAACGTAAGAGAGACAGATACCCCATCTGCCGACGCCTGGCTACGCCCATGACAGTAGATCTTGCGCAGCGAATGCGTTCGGACGTGTATATTGTTGTGTTAATTAACTACGTTTTTGTTCTCAATAAATGGGTACGAAATGTAACGGCTGTGATGCCGATATTATTGAAAAGTTGTTTATGGAGTGTTCGCAAGGAAAGTGTAAAAAGCCTTATCACCTCAAGTGTCTGGCTGTGACGACGGAGAAATATGAGGAATTTACACAGGAATACAAGGAAAAATGGGTTTGTCCACAATGTGTAAGCACTATTCCAAAACGAGGTAATTCCAACACGCCAGTTCGAGGAAGTATAAACACAATGGATAAAACTACGGCCGGTGCGGGCGACTGCTACGTGAACACTCAGCGCGGTAGTCGTTGCAACCCGAATGAATCAGTAATTGCACACGATAATGAACCATTTGAAGGACTACAGGAATTCCGTCTGGAAATAATAGCACGACTGGATGATCAAATTAAGCAGTATGCATTGCTTCAAAATAGATTTATCAAGACAGAGAATGAATTGCAACAATTGCGAAAAATTATGGAGGTAGTTCAAGAAAAGGCCAATAAAGTAGATACGTTAGAAACAAAAATCAGCGAATTATTAAAAACAAACGAACTCCTACGAGCCCGTCTTACTATAGAAAGTTCAAAGGTAGATGGCACAGAAGGATTTGAAACACCTAAAAGCCAAGGGTCATCATCTAAAACATTCGTCGACATTATTAAGCAAAATCAAAAGAGGGTAACTGGCAATCCCACGAATGTACCCATCAAAGAATGTGTGGCCACGAAAACCACAAGTTCAATATCGAAAAACAATACACCACTGTCAATAAACAAAGTGAACGAAATAAATACTAGCTTTGTTGAGGTAGCTGAAAATGAGGAGAAAAACCGGAATAGAGAAGAGAACTGGACAGTCGTAAACAGGAAGAAAAACCGATATCCTAATAAAGACGTAAAAAGAGGAGGAAGTACTAGTATAAACGAAATTCAAGGAACAGAAAAAAATAAATATCTTCATGTATGGCGTCTACAAAAAGAGACTAAGGAAGAAAACTTAGAAAAATACGTAAGAAACATATGTGGATCAGAAACACCTGTTAAAGTAGAACAAATAAAACATAAAACGGAGAGGGATTACGCATCCTTTATGATTGGTATACCAGAGAGTAAATATGACATTTTATGTCAACCGGAGAATTGGCCAATAAATGTGCAGTTTTGTGAATGGGTTTGGTTTCGAAGACCATTTCAAAAACCAAAAACACCGGAATAAATCTAATATAGAAATATATTATCAGAACGTAAGAGGTCTGCGCACGAAATTAGAAGAGTTTTATGTAGAAATATCTAGTCATAACTCGGATTTATTTGCTATCACGGAAACTGGCCTAAACGAATCAATTTGTGATACGGAATTTATTCCTCCTGGGTTCACTATAATGCGATGTGACCGAGCGGACGGAAGAAAACAAGGCGGCGCGTGTCTCGTGGCCACACCGCGAATTGAGCTACGACGAGTACCTGTACCGAGCGGTTTAAACATTGATGACCATGTTTTTGAATTAGTAGGTGCCACTGTTTATTTAGGTAATAGGTTTTTGTTTTTTATATGTGTTGTTTACATCCCACCAAATAGTAGTGAGAACGAATATGGGTTATTATTTAGAATCATTGAACAATATTGTAATACTTATAGGGAAGTGGTAGTAATAGGTGATTTTAATTTGTATTCGTGTACTACTAGCATTAATTCATATTATGAGTTTCTTCTGACATATTGTGGGTTTACCCAGAGCAACAGAATAAGTAATTGCAATGATCGATGTTTAGACTTAGTGTTAAGTACATTTGAGGAGGAGGAGTGTGTGAGTGTACGCGCGGCGGCTGCGCCGCTCGTGCCGGTGGACGCTTATCACCCGCCGCTGGAAGTATCCGTAAGCCCGTGTTTGCGTGCAAGTACCCACTTAGAGCCAGATATGAGTACATCAACATCGGACGCGCGCAAACAACATGTTAGTTGGAATTTTAATAAAGCCGATTTTTTTCTTCTATATTCAAAGATCGCAGCTGTCGACTGGTCTCCTTTATATAACTTAGATTTAGATATGAGTTTAACGTATTTTTATGAAAAGATTTATTCAATTATAGATGACTGTGTTCCCAAGAAAAAGCGAAGTCGTGTACGCTCGAGATACATTTATCCCGAGTGGTATACGGGTGAGATAATTCGCGACATAAAACTCAAAGCTTCTCTTCATAAAAAATATAAAAGTAGTGGTTTGGGGCATGATTACGAAGCGTTTGCTCAGTGTAGAACCCTAGTAAAAGAGAAGATTTTAGTAGCACTGGAACAATATCAGCAACGTACACAAAACCAAATGTTGAGTGACCCTAAGTCTTTTTGGGCTTATGTTAGTTCTAAAAGAGGTAAAGCTAGTAGCCAAAGGATTTAAAAAAACGGACATCCCTTAACATGTGCACAAGCGGCGCAAGAATTCGCTGAATATTTTTACTCAGTATACAATGTAGAAACACCTAGATTGGATGTGGATGCGGCCATAGTGGAAGCGGGCAGTCAGAACGGAGCGGGGCGGGTTCATCTTGACATATTGGAGCTGGAAGACGTTGTACGCGCCCTAAAGAAACTTAAGCCGAAAAAATCGTCAGGGCCTGATGGTATTCCGCCGTACATTTTTAGGGATTGTCGAATAGGTTTAGCGAGACCACTCTTGCACATCTACAATCTTTGCCTTCAATCTGCTGTGTTTCCCGAGATGTGGAAGATTACCCGGGTCATACCGGTACCGAAGGGAGGTTCGGGAACTAAAGTTGAAGAATACAGACCGGTTGCAGTATTGTCAACAATGGCTAAAGTGTTGGAGTCTGTTATTCATAGGAGCATTTTCCAGCAAGTTAACTCGCAATTCACAGACGCACAGCATGGATTCCGGCCGACTAGAAATACTACCAGTAATTTACTTTGCTACATGTCGGATGTGGTGCCGGTAGTAGACGGTGGGGGGCAAACAGATGCGGCATATTTCGACTTTAAAAAAGCGTTTGATTTGGTCGATAATGACGTCTTACTGAAAAAGCTAGCGGGGGTCGGTTTTACCCCGCATTTAATTAAGTTTTTTGCCAGTTACATGAGTAGCCGGCAACAGTATGTTGATTTTGCAGGATTTCAATCGAACGCGTATTATACTAGATCTGGGGTAAGCCAAGGAACTAATCTAGGGCCACTAGAGTTTCTCATAATGATTAACGACCTACCAAACGTTCTGCAAGATGCTAAGTGTTTACTGTTCGCCGACGATCTCAAGCTTTATCTTCCTATCACAAACGTGTATGACTGTGAAAGACTGCAGAGGGATATAGACAGAGTGGTGGCTTGGAGCAAGGGTAATCTCCTACAGTTTAATACATCTAAGTGTGTGACTTTAAGTTTCTCGCGCGTGCACACACCCATCACATATACTTACAGGGTGGACGGAGTGCCGATGAATAGGGCCACGGAAGTGAGGGACTTAGGAGTTCAGTTTACAACTGGGCTCACGTTTCGTGAACATATAGTCAGGGTTTGCAAAAAAGCATACAGAAACTTAGGATTTGTGCTTAGAATGGTTAAAGGCTTCACAAATATTAAAGCCATAACGGCATTATATAATGCTCTAGTAAGAAGCCAACTTGAATGTAATGCAGTTATCTGGGCTCCACATGAAGCTAAGTATAGTCTCATGTTGGAGCGAGTTCAAAATAAATTTTTGAGGTACAAATATATGAGGGAATACGGGGTATATCCATTTTACCCATTGATGTATCCAACTCTATTTGTCTTGGGTATGGTCGGATATAATGAACTAAGGGTCAGGAGGCAACTCACACTAGTGATTTATATCTTTAAGATAATTAGAGGGAAGATACACAATGCGGATATATTGCGAAGGATGGAGCTAGTCGCGCCGGACGGGTATGTGGGACGTCGTCGTCAGCCGCGGCTGCTGGCGGAACCGCGCGCGCGTACTAACTTACTGCGAGAGGCGCCGCTCACCAGAGCGCTCCGCACTCTCAATCTCATTGCTGATGACATTGATATATTCTGTTGCTCTTTGGGTGAATTTACAAGACGAGCTACCTATAGAATTTGTTATGGTTAATTAGCGGAACTATGTATTTTTATTTTTTTTAAGTATGCTACAATATCGCATTGGGTCTAGCCTGTAAGGATATTTGTATGTTTGAAGTGAATAAATAAATAAATAAATAAATAAATAAATCTTATCGGATGGCAATAATTCCAGGCGGAGTCAATAAGATCTGCAAATATGTATCTACACGTAGCGAGATACGTAACATAGGTACATCGTAAGAAAGATATCAGATTTAAGCATTGCAACTGTACCTACCCGGATTATTATAGCAGACAGTAGTACCTAGCAACAATTATTTATATAACCGGAGTTATTGTTTGTAACTTACTCATTTTTAAGACGATAAGAAAGAGATAAAATTTCTCATCTGAAATCACCCTAGGAACTGTATAGTAGTTATTTAGTTTTTATCTTAATTTTTTACAAAAACAATAAAAAGATATGTTACTTATACATATCTTGACGTAGGCAACTTAATTATCAACAGCATGTTTCGTTTTTATA
Source organism: Dicycla oo (assembly GCA_948252095.1). NCBI lineage: Eukaryota > Metazoa > Arthropoda > Insecta > Lepidoptera > Noctuidae > Dicycla > Dicycla oo. Next base: position 25,289,082 of record OX411712.1, on the reverse strand, counting down.
CTCCACAGACTTTGACCTGTCCAAGTTGTGATTTTGAGTTCATACAACAAACCCATAGAAAAAACAACGTATAGTTTTTCCCGAATTTGTAAATTCTCCGGAAATTTTCCAATTTTTCTTTCCATTAAAACCTAGTTCAGACTAAGCAGCCGTTCTTAAGTGACGCGCTTAGGTACTCAACGAACAACATTTCATTTTTATTTAAATAAATAATAACCCGGCAGACGTTAATAAATCATACACAATTCCCATAGAAAATGCAGTTTTAGTTTTCTCGAATTTGCCAATTTTCTCGGCAACTTTTCAATTTTTCTTTCAGTAACAACCTGATCCGGACTATTACGGAGATTTAAAAAAAAATGCCAAATCTGTCCAGCCGTTCTGAAGCGATGCGCTTACTAACAGCATTTCATTGTTTACCGACTTCCAAAAAGGAGGGGGTTATATGTTCGACTTTGTTTTTTTTTCACCGACTTCAAAAAAAAAGGAGGAGGTTCTCAGTCAAAAAAAAAAAAGATTCCGACGAACTGAGAACCTCCTCGTTCTCAGTTCGTCGGAATCTTTTTTTTTATGTATGGTTCTCGAAGACGGCTGAACTGATTTGGAAAATTCTGTTTTTGTTTGAAAGGGTGTACTTCCTACTTGGTTCCATTGTCATCAGGTCAGGATCTGATGATGGGATTCTGGAGAAATCGACGGAACTCTTCAAATATTATAGGCACACCTATAGGGATTTGGGTATTTTTTATAGTAACTCGTGCATTTGTTCTTGGAAAGCACCATTTGGTCAAGTGGAACTGATGATGAAGATCACAGATGGCCACCGGAACTACTCAATAATAAGTATTTCACGGAGATTCGATTAGGTACTTTATTAATGGTTGCTAAGTAATTTATGCTCGTCACAATGCTTATGGTGATGTGGAGTTCTCCTGGTATCTACTTACCAGGAGAACTCCTCAACAATTAACGTCCCTGCATCGAGAAAAGCAATACATATTTTGTGAAAGGTAATGAGCAGTTGACATTAGAATATTGTAACTTAGATAAATTACAAACTGACCCACTAAAAAGTGAAAAATAAAAAACTTTTTCCAAAAAACACAACCGACTTCCAAAATAACACTTCAAAGAAGTCGGAAGTTGGTGGCAAAAACTAAAATACACATCCAAAGACACTTCCGAAATTAAAGTTATTATTCACTTTGAAGTGTTATTTTGGAAGTCACACAACAAGTGTCTAGGGATCAAGTACATTTTTAACTATTAAAAAATTTTCCAATTAATATTTACCAAATCTAGTCTTCCAGACTGCCTTCTTACTTTTGTTCCTATGTATGTATGTATGTATAACAACTTATCTAAATTAACTTTACTTTACTTTTAACTTCGTAAAAATTAAGAAAAATTACTATACATACTTATTTGAGAGAAATTGTGGGAAATTATCCTAAGTTAAAAGTAAGTAAAAAGGCAAAAATGAGGATTTAAAAAAAATATTGTAAAGACAAAAAAACACGAATCACACAATTACAGCGATTTGGCATGCTTAAAATCCCGCCGCAGGATTGGCCGCCCACGTTCTTTCTAACAAGTCAAAAAGTTGTTGTGGGATATAGTACGGCATCCATACTCGGCAGAGCTCTTCTTTGGAGCATATCCCATGCGTGCTCAATTGAGTTGAGATCTGGCGATTGAGTAGGCCACGGCAGAACGTTGATGCGAGCATCGCCAATAGTGCGTGTCACGACTCTAGCCGTGTGTGGACGTGCATTGTCGTGCATTAGTCGAAACGAATCACCCAATCGCCTTCGCAAAGGGATGATCACGTCTGAAACAATCCTCTCCGTATAAATCTGAGCATTGAGGTTGCCCCTGACCCAAATGAGATCGGTTCTTCCCGCGATCCAAATACCGGCCCAGGCCATTATTGTTCCCCCTCCATATGTATGAACTTCCTGACAAAATTTCAAACGTTCTTGACGTCCAGACGTCCTCCAAACTCGAGTACGTCTTGTATCCGGCCTCATACCGAAACGAGATTCTTCGGAAAAGCAAACACAACTTCATCCTCCCAATTTCTGTGTTCGCGAGCCCATTGTATACGGTCCCTACAATTGCGGAGTGCTATAGGTGGAGCTCTCAGCGGCCTTCGCGAACGCAGACCCACTTCACGTTAACGATTTCGCATGGTTTGGTCGCTTATCAGCAAGCCTGAAGACCTGTAGAGCCTCGTAGGCAACATCATGGCGGTCATGGTACGATTCCGTCGAGCAGTATTTTGAATGTACCGGTCCTGTCTGCAAGTGGTGATGCGAGATCGTCCTCCATGTCGCTCGGCCACGTTGCCGGTGATACGATAGCGTGTCCAGAGGCGGTTTATGACGCTCTGTGTAGTGCCAAAAGCGACAACCACAGCACGTTGCCTGAAACCAGCTTGTAACATTACGATGGCTCTCATCATCTCTTCTCTACTATTGATGATGCAATTCTTTCAGTCCCGAAGCAGAAATTGTAATGGTTTTGTAAAAACGCTATTACACACTTTTATAAGAAACCTGATAGACAATTCATTTTCTATTTTTAATCAAAATTTAATAAAAATTCTTTATTCAAATAGTGAAATTCACTAAAAAGAATCAATAAGGATCCAAAAAAGTTAAAATAATAATCCTCAATTGCGGCGATACTCTAAAACGTATAGATACTTGATCCCTAGCCACTTTTGATGTGTATAAGTCCAGCGATTTCTCCGTCAATTGGACCGTTTTATGCAGAAGGCAGCCATGTCAGGAAAAGTAAATAAAAACAGAGTTATAAGCATTTTTCTGTCGATGGTTTCATCATGGATGCCTGGTCATCGCTGCATTTTACGGCTCATATCTCCATGATAAATAGAGATATCGACATGGCAGTTTTTGCAAAAAAATCTTGTACGTCGAAATTAGTACGGCTGTGTTTATAACAATTTTTTTGGAAAAGTAATAATAATAATAACGTACGATTTTCATTCCTTTTTAGATCCTCAGATGAGAGTAGGTAAGATGATGCATCCGTTTCCAGCCAGGTTATTTTTGTCCTTTGTCAAGGTTATTTAACAAAACTAAACACAACACCACAACACACACACACACACAGCAAACAGAGTAACAATAAACAGAGTTTCTGATATTTTGAAAAACCTATCAAGTTGAGTTTTATAACTTCTCTTCGTTAAATATGGATTCTAGAGCACAAAACACATTGCGTAACCCAGAAACAACATTTCAATAATTCGAATATATGACCATATTTACTTGAAAATAACAATAACAATTAACTTATCTGAGTAATTTATTATTAATGATCGTTTGATGCCGCTCTATCTACTAATAATAGTGAGCGGCGCAAGTGTTTGCTCAGTTCTCGACGTCAGGCGTACCGGTTTAATCAAACATTCACTACACAGTATCACTCTTATAATTTGTATAGGAGTTGACAAAAATATTCGTTCGATGTTATGGTTTTATATTAATCATTAATTTGTATAAATTACTGTTTACTGAATATTATATCAGGTGTTTTTTTTTAGAGGGGAGAACTTTAAATTGAAATAAAACACTTTTTTTTTAATAACCATGAAATTGGCTTTATTTGATAGATAATTTTATGGCATTAATGTTTGAATATAATTTCGGGCATGTGGCCACCGCGGCTCAAATAAAGCCAATTTCATGGGTATTAAAACACTTTTCTGTGTTTTATTTCAATTTAAAGTTCTCCAAATGCGTGTCGGACTATGCATAATGAAGGGTTCCGTAGTTGGGATGAATTTGTCCCAAGAACAAGAACAAACATAACACTCTAGTTGAAAAACATGTTCTCCCATACATTCCAACTGCAAATGTAAGTTTGTACGCACAATATTGATAGATTTACCATGTTATTTTAAGACCATAGACTTCTTATAGGTTTTCCTGTAATCTATAGGTATAGAACTATTTTCTGTATTGTTTTCAAAATTGTAGGCTCAGTAGTTTCGGAAATAAAGGGGGGAGGGGGGGGAGAATGATCAATGTTCGTATATTTTCTTAAATAACTTTAAAACAGTTTATTTTATAATTATAAAAAAAGTATATTTTAGACCCTCACAGTAAGCCCTTTCATTTGATACAGTTACAGTTATACACGGTACAGTTTGCAAAACTTTTTTTTAGTTTCTTATTTGCCCCCCAAAATTGACCCCCATATTCAAAATTCATTTATTTACGTTACACATCCGTGTTTGGGTCACAGAAATTCATACGTGTACCAAATTTCAATTTAATCAGTCCATTAGATTCGGAGCAAATTGGCTGTGATAGACGGACAGACAGACAGACACACTAGTGATCCTATAAGGACTCCTTTTTTCCTTTTGAGGTACGGAACCCTAAAAACACCCGATACAAAAAGTTACGTTTTCGATATCTCTATTTTTCCTATCTTTTTCCAACGAAAGGACTTTATCAGCAGTGCAAAGTACTGACTGTTCGCCAATTATTCATCTTAAGCACTATCATTCGTAGGCATACTCAACTTCCATACAATCCTTTTGAAATCCTTAATAAGAGACGCAAACACACAGTCTGTAAGTCACGGTCCTTCAAAACCAGTTTCAGCCGTAGATTCTTTTGTTTCCTAGGAGATTACCTATACAATAAAGTCAATAAAGCCATTTCCATCTACTCCTTATCCATATACAATTGTAAAACTAAAGTCCAAAATTGGCTTCAATCTCATGATTATGAAGATACAGAGAGACTCTTAGAAGTCATCTCATAAAAAGCAGCTTGACATGTCCTTTATATGCCATTTTAGGAGACCAGTTTTGAATATCACACACTCACTACACACTCACTCACCCACACCAACACACCCTACTTTGCTGTCTAGTTAATTATTTGTTTTTTCCTTGTCTTAAATTGTTTTAATTGCCATCCCAACATAATCATCTATTTATATTACTGTGACTTGTCCGTGTAGTTTGGAGGCCTGGAGACCTGTAACACAGGTATTCCTAGTACAGGCTCCAGTCTCCACAACATCAATGTATGTTTGTATACACAAATTATGTATTGTACCTACAAATTTTTCATTATGTGGTGGAGAAAATAAACGTTATTATTATTATTATTATATTATTATAATCTATATTATGTATATAACTACGAGTATATAACTATATTTTGAAATCGGAATTGTACCTTTTAATACCCATTGTGATGAGCAATATCAGGAAAACATACATTTACATAGAGTGGAATAGTAGCCCTGGGTTATAATAGTCCTACACCCTGCTACGGTATCTTGACCTGCGATAAGGACAGGAAAATGATGCCCCTGCTACGGCGTAGCGCTACGCCGTGGACTAGGTTTAGGACTAACTAGAAATAGGTTAATAGTATATAATGCCGCCGTGTTTTTAAAATGTTTATGGTTTACAGGGTTGAAGTCTTGCGTTCTCATTCCGAATACATTCATCTTATGAGTATAATAGTGAATAGAAATCCTTGTTTTGGCAATTTTCTGTAATGTAAACACAAGACGTATATGAATAGATATTCAAACAAACAAAACAGCAGACCAACGCGAACGGTGTGATATATATCAGAATACTGAGCGGGAATGACAACATGATGTGCCGATCTATTCTGTAAAAATGTCAGCGTGAAAACTTATGTGAAAGTAAGCTTGAAGAGCCAATCGTGTCACTCAGCTTACTTCCCCTAAGTTTTGACGGTGACATTTTTACAGAATAGACCTGCTGACCATCAATTTGAGCTGATTATACGATTTATGTCAACAGCACCTCACGATCATTATACAGGGTTATTGGTAATATGTCGGCATCCATTAAGGGGATGTAGGAGAGTGCATTTGGAACCAAGTGCCCCTTATGACTCATAAGCAAAAATGTCAACCATTTTATTTTTCAGAAATCGACCATGTTAATCAAAAAAACCTGCTCAAAATTATGAAAATTGTAACGATTTGTAGCTCTGATTCAAAGACTGTTAAAATAATTGTTATTTTATAGTTGATTATTATGTATTAGCAAGCTAAACACTTCAGTGTTAGCAAGCAGATAATAATAATAAAGAAAAAATATTCGTTGGTTTCTATTTTTATAAATTTTCATAGTTGTTTACCGCAGATATCTTCAAAAAAAAAAAAAAACCGGTCAAGAGCGAGTCGGACTCGCGCACCGAGGGTTTCGTGAAAAGTGTGCTATTTAGAGACATCGTTTTATTTTTCCTGTAATCTTTACATAAACTGCACAAAATAATTTTAGATTTTTCTCTATGCAAACTTCGGAGATGGGGGACGGTATTTTTATTTATATTTTTCGTCAAAAGTCGAAAACTATGCGGCCTAAAAAAAGAAAAAAAATGTTTGAGAATGTGCAAACAGCGCTCTTTGATATGATACGCCACATGCCCTAGTAGCCCTACTTCGAATTTTTAAGACGCCCTTTCAGTCCCTGTTGCAAAAAATATACACATTTTTATTTCTTTCTTATTTGCAGAATAGTTGGGCAAACGTTATCTAAAACTATTCCAAAATTCAAGTTGATGAATTAGTAGTTCTGGAGATATCCAGCTGTGACAGACAAACAGACAGACTGAGTCGCACCATAAGGGTCCCTTTTTACGATTTTGGTACGGAACCCTAATAAAAAATGACAAATTACTCGAAAATGGTTGACATTTGCATAGGGGTCATAAGGAGTCATTTGGTTGCAAATGCCCTCTCCTACATTCTCTTAATGGATTGCCGACATAATAGGTTGGGGAAAAAGTTTCTTCGCATTTTTTAGAAAATTCAAAACATTTTTTAATATAGTTTATTTACATTTAACTAAAGTATGTAGGTACCATTTTGTTCGATAACTTTTTGCCATCTTGTAGGTAGGGACATGATCCCATTGCTATAGAAATTTTGGGACTTCTGTTCAAAATACCGCGACAAGTGGTTTTGGCAGTCCTCTCGTGATGTTAACCTGACACTGCCTAAAGAATTCTGAAGAGACCGAAACAGGTGGAAATCTAAAGGTGCAAGGTCAGGACTATACGGCGGATGCATTAACACCTCCCAGCCAAACTCTCTTAATTTTTGCTGAGTGGCTAAAGATGTGTGAGGTCTAGCGTTATCATGATGAAAAACCACACCCCTTCTGTTGATTAATTCCGGCCGCTTTCTCTCAACTTCTTGCTTTAATCTCATCAGTTGTTCGCAGTAGAGTTCAGAATCGATGGTCCTGCCTGGTAGTAACAGCTCATAATGAATAATGCCCTTCCAATCCCACCACACACACAGCATCACCTTGTTGCGAGTTAACCCGGGTTTCGCCACAGTCTGTGAAGCCTGACCGGCCTTTGACCACGACCTTTTTCGCACGTTCTTGTCATACGTGATCCACTTTTCATCACCAGTTATCAGCTTCTTCAAAAATGGTTCGGTTTCATTACGCCGTATAAAGAATCACAAATGAGTACACGGTTCATTAGGTTTCTTTCAGTGAGCTCGTGAGGTACCCAAATGTCGAGCTTTTTTGTGTACCCAGTTTTTTTCAAATGCGCCAAAACTGTTTTGTGGTCAATTTCCAGTTCTTCAGCTACGTCGTAACTACTGATATGCCGATCTTGCTCCACTTTTTCAAAAATGGCATCTATTTTTAACCGACTTCCAAAAGGAGGAGGTTCTCAATTCGTCTGTATGTTTTTTTTTTTTTTTGTATGTTTGTTACGCGATTACTCAAAGACGGATGGACCGATTTAGAAAATTCTTTTTTGTTTGATAGGGTATACTTCCGAGGTGGTCCCATATAAATTTTATTAACTTTGCTTGGGGAGTTTTTGAGTTAGCTTCAATAATGCGTATATTTCCCACTTATTTTATGTGGATGATGTGATGGTGTTTTAATAACTTCCTATCACTGTTATTTACATGACCATATCTACAATTATTGTGCTCAATTATGTATTCGAATTTGTGTGGGGTAGGTTCCACAACTAAAAAGTGAAAAATAAAAACTTTTTAGCAAAAAATAAAACCGACTTCCATAACAAAACACTACAAAGTGAAAAATAACTTTAATTTCGGAAGTCGGTGGCAAAATACGAAAATACAAAACCCAAGACACCGACTACCGAAATTAAAGTTATTTTTCACTTTGTAGTGTTTTGTTTTGGAAGTCGGTTTTATTTTTTGCTAAAAAGTTTTTTTTTTTCGTAATAGGGCGACCAGAGCGACGTGCATCTTTGACATCAAAATTTCCGGATTGAAAACGCTTAAACCAAATTTGTGCTACTCTCACAGACACTACACTAGGTCCATAAACATCGCAAATTTTTTTCGCGGCTTGCGTTGCATTTTTACCTTTTTTGTAGTAAAATTTTAAAATGTATCGAATTTCTTCATTAGATTCACTCATCTTGACGGTACGAAAAACAAATGAAAATCACACATTTTCCTAATTTGAATTTGGAATTATGTTCTTTAAAATTTAAACTTTCAATGATACCATAACCAGCCAGATACAAATAGTATAGCCAAAGAGATTTTATTACAAGTTCATACATACTATAATGCGAAAAGACTTTTTCCCCAACCTAATATTACCAATAACAGGGTTATTAGTGACCGATACTTGAACACATGATTGTACTCATGATAACAAACAACTTTTACCATGGGACCATACATGACATCGCAAACAAAAAAATTAGCTTCACTTCCTACATTTTGACGAGTTAAGCGAATATAAATTGATTTTTTTTTTCTAGATTTCAGGCTTGGTCCCATATAGTAAAAGTTGTTTGTTATCATCTTCCTTCATCATGTGTTTAAGTATCGGTCACTAATTACCAGTCACCATTGCCAAATCTAGCAGATTACATGTAACTTGGTGTGTAGCATCAGCCAGACCCATGTGGAACCAACCACGTAATTACGTAACACACTATTGATCGGAATCTGAATTATTTTGAAGCAAATTGCTAATCCATTGCTTTATAAGTTCGAAAAATTTGTCTTCTCAACGCCGTAAATAACGCAATGAATGAGGTTGAATTGTCATAATGAAACCGATTCCAATTGATAGTGTGTTACGCAATTAGGTTGCATTAGTCAAATAAAACAATATGTAATTATCTAGATAACAATATATTTTTGTCATCAACGACAAACTTAACAACAGACTACAACATAGATCTTCTCAACGAAACTCCTGCGCAAAGTTTAAACATCACCAAAACACCTGTGAAATGTTTACCAACACATTGAGATTAGCTAAGGTCCATTATAAAGATATAAATCCACGTTCACCTCACAGCATCCGAGGACGAAATAAATGCAACATAAATGGACGGCTTACAATATTTAGGATAAATAGGTTGCCAACAACGAGAGGCACTGCGGGATACAAAGGCGTAATGCTGGAGCCGCATCTAAATAAACGACTGCAAGCTGTTGGTAAACAAATCTACGAACAAAACAATCGCAGGTTTGCGAACTCAAGTGCGGATTTCTCCAATGAAACTGAACGCGATCAGCACACGTTTAAGAGCTGTCAGTGTAATTATTTTCTTTGAAATATTGACACTGACAACTCTTGAACTCGGTTTAGATGTGCTGCTGATCTATTCTCGCCGCTCTGTTTGACAGGACAGTTGGCGTGGTTGATTAAAATACCGCCTATACCATGTGTGAATAATGTACGAGGATATTATATATTATTATATTATATTCTGTAATAATCTCGCCGTACAAACTTGGGTGAAGTGAGCTATAATTCCACCTGATGCTAGGGATCACAGACAAGTATCTAGGGGTTGATACTATTGCCCGCTCACTTCACCTAAGTGTTCACGGTGAGATTTTTACGGATAGATCGGCTGATCGCGATCAATTTCATTGGTGAAATCTGCACATACAATTAGTCATTACCACAAAAACACATTACGTAACCTAAAATAGTTTGTTGTTAAAATAATCTCTTATTCCTACTTACATTGCTTTTGGTTTGACGTGTTTAATACGTACGTAGATAAATGATGAATTGACTCAAATAGAAGGCTGATCGGTCAGACGATCTTGCCTTTACACACATGATCGCTTAAGTGTAATCATAAAAACTTATAGGTACTTAAAATACAATTAGGTATAAGTTTAAAATTAACTATAATTACTCGTACAAAATATATTTGTTTCAGTGCACTTCTGCTCATTGTTATTTTTGTGGTTAAAACAGTAATCGAAAAAGGCGGAAGTCTATTATGTGACACAATTTGAAACTAATCACAAGTGTTTTCAAAGGGAACTGAAGTACTCATGCCGCCATATCGTGTACAATGTGAAAGTATACAATTTTAATAGATATTTACTTGAATACGAAATATATTGTAATTATACAATCAAAGTATATGCCAATAATGATCCAATCCTAATATTAGAAGCGTATTGAGTGAAATTAGCAGTCGATAAACTCTAGTAAGTATACCTGGATGTCAACAGAGGACTGCCACCGCCGACCGCTGGCTCTGCGACACTTATACTGTACACCTGGATGTCAGCAGAGGACTGCCGCCGCCGGCCGCTGGCTCTGCGACACTTATACTATACACCTGGATGTCAGCAGAGGACTGCCGCCGCCGGCCGCTGGCTCTGCGACACTTATACTGTACACCTGGATGTCAGCAGAGGACTGCCGCCGCTGGCCGCTTGCTCTACGACACTTATACTGTACACCTGGATGTCAGCAGAAGACTGCCACCGCCGGCCGCTGGCTCTGCGACACTTATACTGTACACCTGGATGTCAGCAGAGGACTGCCGCCGCCGGCAGCTAGCTCTGCGATACTTATAGTGTACACCTGGATGTCAGCAGAGGACTGCCGCCGCCGGCCGCTGGCGCTGCGACACTTATACTGTACACCTGGATCTCAGCAGAAGACTGCCGCCGCCGGCCGCTGGCTCTGCGACACTTATACTGTACACCTGGATGTCAGCAGAGGACTGCCGCCGCCGGCCGCTGGCTCTGCGACACTTACTACTGTACACCTGGATGTCAGCAGACGACTGCCACCGCCGGCAGCTAGCTCTGCGATACTTATAGTGTACACCTGGATGTCAGCAGAGGACTGCCGCCGCCGGCCGCTGGCTCTGCGATACTTATGCTGCACACCTGGATGTCAGCAGAGGACTGCCACCGCCGGCCGCTGGCTCTGCGACACTTATACTGTACACCTGGATGTCAGCAGAGGACTGCCACCGCCGGCAGCTAGCTCTGCGATACTATAGTGTACACGTGGATGTCAGCAGAGGACTGCCGCCGCCGGCCGCTGGCTCTGCGATACTTATGCTGCACACCTGGATGTCAGCAGAGGACTGCCACCGCCGGCCGCTGGCTCTGCGACACTTATACTGTACACCTGGATGTCAGCAGAGGACTGCCGCCGCTGGCCGGTGGCCCTCCGATACTTATACTGTACACGCCTAGTGGGGGAATGTAAAATGCTTTTGGCACTAACTTCAATAAATATTTATAATAATAATAATTTATATTATAATACATTCAAATAGATATTTACAGCTTATGAGTAGATATAGATATATATATTTACAACGGTCGCTTGTTGAGATAATAAGGGGTAATGAGGTTCATTTATAGCATGTTACATTTATACAAATACAAGTTATTATTGTGGGAACGTGTACAATATCTACAGCTGTAGCTGTACATTATAGTAGAAGCTCTAGTAACACTCACATCGATACCCGGAGTCGGGAACAGAGCGGCTATCACGCGGCGCGCGCTGTACACTCACATACCACACGACATGGACACGTCTCCCGCACGACACCGAGCCCACGCCGCGTGATCTCCTATTACATCGACGCCGAACACTGTTTATTGATTCTAACATCTAACATTTGATTATATTGCACACATTCACTTATTTCTACGTAAATATCCATAAGGAGTGGGCTAAAATCCCTCTCCGCCATATTTTCGTAAACTCACCGCTTAACTACCTGATGGAATGACATGTTTGACGCACCTTCTATGTGACACTCTCTAAGCAAACTAAACGAAGCGATACCGAGGACGAACCGAATGTACAACTTTTTGCGTTTCAATCAAGAGACAGCTGAACGTATTTAGAACATGGTTTTTACGAAATGGTACTTAATTTTGATTTGAAACGAATGGTTTCTAATTGGAACTAAATTGTCGGTTACATTTCTATTAGAAAATGTATGATTAGTTTAAAGCTGACATAATGGTAGTACAAGCAATGACGGAACCGACGAAACCATAAGTGAGCTTGCTTAGGAGCGCGCCGACCAGGCGAGCAGGCCGCGCCGCGGGCCGAACTTGCGATCCTCGCGATGTGCCAACCGGGAGCACTCCACACGAACACTAGTGACAACTACTGATGGGGACATGACTCTGAACTTGAGGACGATACTTTACTTGAAACATGATAATCTTCTCGTAGCACCGATGCCGTTCCATTGAATTTTAGCACGATTCAAAATGAAATTCGAAAGATCTATGTTATCGCCATCTTTTTACAACTCTAGTTCTATTAAATTAGTCGCGGAATTGATTGATCTCTCTAATTTTTTAAAATTGTGATTTTAAAATTTTGTGATTTTTAAGATGAACTTATAGTAAACGGTTAAAAGTAGGAGATTCTTTTTTATAAAATTCAGTCGCCGCCTACTGTTAAAATCGGATTAATAGCTACTCTCCTAGAAAACTTTTTAAAAAATTTCATCACTCCCGTAGCGTCCATCGTCAGACGGTCGCATCACGGTCTCGAGAGATTTCATCCAAAACCCGTCGGGCGGTGCATGAAAGATTCGTAGTGTTCCGTCGCTCCGGACGGCTCGTCGTCAGCGCGTGTTACATCGCCTCCCTGTGCCATGTGGACAGCCCTCGTCCTGCGGCCGGTCACGTCACGTGACGTCACGTGTCACGCCGGCACTGCCGCGTCGCTCAGAAGAGCATGTGGCAGCGCAGGTTGGAGTTAGCTATTCCGTGGTGTGCGCGGTGAGGGCGACCCGCACCGCCGCGCTGCCCTGCGCGGCCGGCGGGTCGCTGGCGGGGAGGGACAGTAGATGTTAGGCCTCCAAAAATATCAGCGCGGTTGGCTTCGGCTCCAAGTTGGACTTCTTTGCTTCCACAACTAGGAACTCGATCTCCTGCGGACGTTCAGCGGTACGTTGCTTACACTTGTTTGTTACATACAATCAGTAAATGAGATTTACCCTCGGCAAACATGATTATTTTATTCTGTGTCGATTTTGGTTCACTAGTGGCTAATTAACTGGTCGTCAGAAGCCCGAAAGTCTGATAACCAGTCTTATCAAGGGGTCCAGTAACTGGGTTGTGGAGGCCAGATAGGCAGTTGCTCCATGTAAAATACTGGTATTCGGCTGCATCCGGTTAGACTGGAAGCCGACCCCAACAAAGTTGGGAAAAGGCTAGGCAGATTGATTTAGTGGCTAATTTAAAAGAATTTGTTATGCAATTGTTTTCTTCTACCTTGGAGTGTGACTATTGTTTATTAAATATTAATGTGTTATGCATTTATCCTAATCAAGTTGGTATCTTATTGATTGTGTAATGTTATGACAATACGTGGATGGCTCACCGGTTTGTCCCTCTGCGCGAAGGACTCGGCTATCAACCGCGCCACGTCTTGGTGCTGCAGGCCCTCCACACGGTGTCCGTCCACCGCGAGGATCAACTGGCCCACCTCCAACCCGCCAGCTTCATAAGCAGCCCCGTGCTCCTGGAATCATAATTTTATGACTATAGTGACACACTTAAATCAGGTGATGTGATTTTTTTGTTTAGAATTTTTCTTGAATGAATATATAAATTAAAAAAAAAAAAAAAACCTAATTTTGATAACCAGCCCATAATGCAACTTTACCGATTTTGATGTGGTCGTAATTATTATAAGTAACTAGCTGCGCCCCGTGGTTTCACCCGCATAAGTCTCGATCCCGTGGGAATATCGGGTTAAAAGGTATTCTATGTCCTAAGCCAGGTCATGGTCTACCCATGTGCCAAATTTCATCCAAATCCTTTGAGTCGTTTTAGCGTGAAAGCGTAACAAAAAAACAGACAAACTCACTTTCGTATTTATAATAATTATATTATTATAGTTAGGATGCCGCTTCTTGCATCGAAGCTTACGTCTAGCAAAAAAACTGCGACAGGCTTTTGATGAAATGTCGAGAGGTTGTGTCTTACATGAATGTTGATAATCCTGGGCAGCGGGTGCTTGGTGTTGGCGCCGCCCTCGATGGCGATGCCCAGGATGGGCTTGGTCTTCTTGACGGTGATGTGCAGGTTGCCGTGATGGTCGGACACGACGCGCGCAGCGCGGGCCTCGTCGGGCGCGTCGTGCTGCAGCCGCTGCATGGACTGGTGCCGCCGGATACCGCCCCGCTCCTCCAACAACGCACCACTATCCTCTTTCATGTCGAAACTTCGTGACAAATTGTGTGCTAACTCCTATAAAAAGTTACCACTTTTCCATAATGTTTGCTTTCATTTTATTTCTAGCTTGACAATAAGTCACTCTCGATTCTCGTATGTAAAATTGTCATCATAAATACGGATACAAATTACTGATATGCCTCCAATTCCTAAGTCCTAGTAACTAATTATACACATCCACACTAAAATTGTTACTCTACTATGCTAATAAATAGCAAATTCAATTCAGCCTCTAAGTACAAGTTAGTGCTCTAAAAATATTGAGGAGACGTGTAGCTGGTCGGCAGAGGGCAGTAACTCAGCGACGCGGCGACGTGCTACAGCCGCGGCGGCGGCGACTGCTGGGTACAGATACTGAACAGGTAGACTTGATTTACGACCTTGTGCCTCTCAGTTACAAAATGTACAGTGAGTATAATACGTCGAATGTATTGAGAAGCTGTAAGTGACATGTGTGCTAGAGGCTTGGATTCATGCGTTTCGATCACTCGGTGGCGTGGTTCAAAGTGGGTATATTTTACAAGTGTTAAAATGTATTATGGAGAGAGTTCTTATCCCGTTAACCTACCTGAGTAGGCGAATTTAGTTACAGCAAGGAATATAGCAGACACGAACTGAATAAGAAAACAACGGAAACGCAACAAATAAATGAAGACAATCTAGAAAACAAATAAATATTTTTGAACGCATTCTTGTCCTGATATGCTTTTACGCCACCATGCTCTAATTGTAAATAAATAAAACTTGACTTCAATACAAAATAAATGAATAAGAAATTTAATTTATAATACACTATTTAGGTACTGAAGTTTACGTTGAGGATTTGTGACATGATCATCAGTTCATACTAAATTTTCATGCAGCACGTTAGCTCGATCCATTCCAGACGTACCTCTACAGGCTAATGAAATAACCGGAATGATAAATTAAATCACTGAGATGTGCGTCACTACTTCGAAATAAATTATGGGTCAAATAAAATGTTTTACTAACAAAATAAACACCGAAATGAAGTGCAACGATAAGAGAAGTGAAAACATACAATAATTGAATAATTAACTAACACCAAGCAATCGTTTTGAATTCGAAGCAAGAACTTCCAATAAAAAAAATCAAGATTTTTTTTTTTTAATTTCGTGCAAATGTAAGAATCGTTAATGTGCTAGGACAGTTCGCTGGTCATTCCGGCGGCGAGAGGCCGGGCCACTTACTAGAGGTCGTCCCCAGTACCATGATTTTACTTTCTGCGTCCAGCCACCGAGTGATGAGCGCAGCCCCTCGAGATAGCCGCACTGAAACATCACACTCACTCAGGACCAGATCGTTCTCCCTCCGATACTCAATCTATCTCGCGACTCCTAACACCCTGAGTTTTGCCACACAGCAGCCGCTTGTGTTCTTTGTCATGTTCAATGTTCAAGTGACTGTTAAGCATCTAGCATAAATCTAGCTGAAGACAGGTACACTATAGGATTCAATAGGATATATCCTACTTAAGAGATTTAAAATTCAGTCCGATGCGATTATGCTACGTGGTAGGTTCAAAAAACACGTAATCTGTATACTAGAACAAAGTGTAAGGTAACATCATAACATTTATATTGAGTAAGTAGTTGTTCTATCAAAAATTGTTCTTTATAAGATGCTAGAAAAATTAGCAAATACTACAAATTGTTAGCTATCTACCAAACATTACTAAGATTATGTAAATGTGAAATTATTTGCCAAGCCTTAATTAACATTACTTACTAACCCTGTACTCTGTTTTGTTTGGACTGTTACAGGGTGATTTACACCGCACGCTGTCGTAATAAAAAAAATAATTTTAATAAATCTTGGATATAAGTAAAAATACATACCTGATCCTACATGTGAGATTTGTTAGATAGCATGAAACAAAAATGGTAAGATTGTATCACTGTTCGTTCCTCTAGCGTCAGCTGAGCTAAAACGTAGTTGGTAACTTTCGAGTCATGCAACAATTTTGTCCTATTGTGTTTATATTGTGTGCCTCGTCGTCACGTTAACTTTCCATCAATTGTGCGTGCTGTGTTTTGGATCTGTCAACAAATTCAGCGGTTTTTTATTCAAAGAAAAACTTCGCATTATTCGGAAAAGAATACTTCTTTTGTTTGTTTTTAGGGGGACTGCAGTCAGGTAATTTATCTTGTAAGAAGATTATAATTTTTTTTTCACCTACGTACAGATATTTTCACATAACTCGCTATATATTACGGCAAAGTCTTATAGATTTGCCTAGTAACCAAAATCAACATAAAAACATTTAAAAACTTCATATGAACTACATGACTTTGCACTAAACGTGGCATTCTTTATGTTTTTGTGCTTGTACGACACGATGATTCAATCAAAACAGGGGTTGAGCGAAACTTTCTCTGATACTGGAGTGATTATTAAGATTATTTTGAGTTATCTTAAGGTGGTTTATCTATCACATGCACAATCTTAGAGACACGTAGAAAATACAAAGCGCTTGGTTTGTCATAACGAGATTGTTTGTTACAAAACTGGCGTGTATCTAGGACCCGTATCTAGAAGCAGGCGCGACAGGGTGCGTCTCGTTAGCGTCTTCTATAAATAATGAGATAACATCGGCCGATGTCGTCCGACACGCGCCGATCCAATACGATGTAAGACGCGCGCCGGCCGATACAAGCAGCCGAACAACCGCTATCTATATTTTATTATCGGCGACTCACAACCCCGTTCTACATACTTAAATATTTGCCGTTATACTTGGTATAAATAAATATTTTAGAGATTAATTGGAAGTGATCGCTGAAAGTAGAGTTGACATTTGTACTTTGTAAGGCCTATTCGCATGTGACCAAGTGGAAGGTTTTGATTGGGATCTTAAAAGATAAATAGGTAATAACAAAACTATCCCTTAGCTTTACCTGATATTGGTAAACAGACTTGATCAAGTTTATTTTGGCCTACCGAGATGCCTCACGTTATTTTGATCCTTTTGGATTAAGAATCAGCAGGGCAATTGCGTAACACACTATCAATCGGAATCCGTTTCTTTTTGACAGTTCAACAACATTCATTGCATTATTTACTCTGTCGAGCAGATTTTTCGAACATGTGAAGCAAAGGATTAGCAATTTGCTTCAAAATGATTCAGATTCCGATTGATTTACGCAATTAGGGTGCTGTTATAAACTACCTCATTAAAGCGTGCCTGGCTTCACATAATATACTCACCTTGTATATTATGTATAGTGATTAGCGCTTGTTTCAGTTGTCGTGACTGCACGCATAGACGAATATTGTTTTAAATACATTTGTAATTCGCGTCGACCTTTCTCGTAGTTTTATTATAAGTGCACGCTTACGTACAGACGCCAGCAGGTCAAGCTACTCGAAACTGTCAAATTTTCCCAATCAACCTTGAACGAGCGATAAAGTTGAAAATCTATTAAAGAAATTTGACAGATTACATTGTACTAGCTTGATGTGTTGGCGCCTGTACAATCTCAATTCGTAATCATACGTAACACACATACGGAGCAAGTGTATGAAGTCCGTTACAATGGAGGCTACACACATTACGGGTTGAAAGTTTTTGGAACGTGACGTTTACGCCTCTTTTGGAGTTATTAAGTAAATACGTGTTTTCCGACCGCTCTTATCATAAGTTTATTGTTCTCATACTCAAGCTGTATAATACATCATGCGGCGTACATATTTATAACCTGTAGCAAGACCAGCAACACGTTTTAATCACTACCGTGACAATAGAGGATTATTAACGTGTTATTATTTTGAAGCACCGTTAGCTTATAAATAATTGTAAAGATAACCCGGTATCGTCTCATCGAATAACGAAGCGCAATCATTGCCAGTCGTAATTACAAACGAAACTTCTCCATTATATCTATGTTCCAAATCTCAATATCCGTTAGATACTGTATGATTTCAGAAAAAATTAATTTAGCCATTAGATAACGCAATGGACGAAGGCTTGATGTTACCGTTGGATGTGTGCCAGATGAAACTCTCACAGCTCTATACATCGGTAAACTCTTTATCTACTAACAAAATCAATCAATCTGCCTAGCCTTTTCCCAACTATGTTGGGGTCGGCTTCCAGTCTAACCGGATGCAGCTGAATACCAGTATTTAATATGGAGCGACTGCCTATCTGACCTTCACCACCCAGTTACTGGGTAATTCAATTTCCCTTGGTAAGACTTGTCAAATTTTCGGGCTTCTGACGATCCGGAACGACTGTCAAAGAACAAGAATGACAGCCGGGACCAAAGACTTGCACGTGCTTTCCGAGGCACGGAGGAGTGTCCGTATGTAACCCATCTACGGATCAACCGCGGCAAGAGCAGCTTAATTTGATCGATCGACCCGTGTGGTTGTTATTACTTAGCTACGAGCTCCTCTTTATTTACTAACATGCATAGTAATTGCCAATTAAACCGTAGGTAGTTAGTTACATGTGCATGCCACAAATATTACAAATAGTACCTACTTTGTAATAGTAAGTCCGAACCTGTGTCGGATTTATGTATCAAAATAACAAGTCCATACTGAAATAAAACTGACTGGTGCGTTTGGCACAGTAATCATAAGTTTCACATATCTAAAAGAAAACGGATTATCGTTTTCTTTCATATGTTTTCATCTCTATGTTAGTTTCAAACTTTCAACACTGTAAACTCTATTGAAATATTATTAATAGACCTGAATGCGTTGAATTATCCAACGTGAAATTCCGAGACTGAGCTCGGTCACTTATAAATCATCTATTATGATGAGTTAAGAAAGCCAATAATATATTTGATGAATGAACTGTAATCAAAGCGATGAATAGCAGCGACCATCTTTTGTACAAAATAACCCTATTGAGACTCATAATGGTAATTGGATTCTCAAGAAGATGTGCTATTATCAATCAAACTGCCTAGCCTTTTACCAACTAAGTTGGGGTCGGCTTCCAGTTGAGTCTAATCGGATGCAGCTGAATACCAGTATTTTACATGTAGCGACTGCCTATCTGACCTCCACAACCCAGCTACTTTGTAATACGATACCCCTTGGTAAGACTGGTTGTCAGACTTTCGGGCTTCTGACGACCCGTAACGACTGTCAAAGATCTACGAATGACAGCCGGGACCTACGGCTTAACGTGCTTGCCGAGGCACGGAGGAGTCTCGGTAGGTATGTAAATGGGTGTTTCTCCGTTTTGGCGAAAAACACTTTCCGAGGCATATGTTTTTTCTGGAAACAATTTAATACTGAGGCTGATTTGCTAAAAAGCTCTCTTCGGATGAACTTGAAGGCGCATTATTCAATATATGCATATACCTGTCGAAAACAAAGAGAACTAACAAAACATCACGCAAATCGTCATTCACCTCCGTTTCCAAACACCACCACTAAAAGTCTTGGTGTTGTAATTTATACAAGCGACGGAATAAAAAAAAATTGGAAAAGGAGCTTGTGGCTAAGTAATAACAGCCGCACGGGTCGATCCATCAGGTTAAGCTACGCTTGCCGAGGTTGGTCTGTGGATGGGTGACCATCTTTTCATACCGAGACTCCTCCGTGCCTCGGAAAGCACGTTAAGCCGTTGGTCCCGGCTGTCATTCGTGGATCTCTGACAGTCGTTACGGGTCGTCAGAAGCCCGAAAGTCTGATAACCAGTCTTACCAAGGGGTATCGTATTACCCAGTAACTGGGTTGTGGAGGTCAGATAGGCAGTCGCTCCATGTAAAACACTGGTATTCAGCTGCATCCGGTTAGACTGGAAGGCGACCTTGGGGTCATAGTTGGGAAAAGGCTAGGCAGATTGCCGGAATAAAAAAAATACTCGACTATAATTTTTAAACTAATAACCGCCCAAATAGAATAACTAAAAAAAAATCAAATATATTTGTAATAAAAAAACAATATTTTTGTTTAACCTAATACTTTGTCACAAAAAAAACCTCATTAGTCGCATCAATGTTTGCAAATATGTAGCGAGGTATATGCATAATATATTGAATAATGCACTGTCAAGTTCATCCCATCATAACTGTTTAGCAAATCAGACTGTTTAATTTATTGTTTTCAGAAAAAAAAAAATCATATGCATGTGTTTTTAGCAACAACGGAGAAACACCGAAAGATGGTCACTTATCCGCGGACCAACCCCGGCAAGCGTAGCTTAACCTGATGGATCGACCCGTGCGGCTTTCATTACTTAGCCACGAGCTCCTCTTAGAAAATATGCTATAATGTAGCATCATAATTTTATTATAATTATCATTTCAAAGGACTGATCATTGTGGGTCAGATATTAACTGGATAGCAAGATGATAATTTAAAGGGTGATTTAGTAGATTCGTGTTATTAATATCATAATTATTTCGCTTATTTAAAATAGCTACAGCTCATTTGCACTATCTAAACGCCAACACTAAAAACACAGCCGGCAGCCCCAACAATCGCTCACTAAACCAAATAAACTGCTATAATTGTCTTCGTTATTAAAGTATTGCGCATTGAAGTAGTAAGTAAATATAATTTCCGTTACACGCTTTCACTATTTCCACATAAAAAAAAAATCCTTAAATATATAGTACGTAACAAGACCTTTTCGCCCTTATTGATTTCGATTCCATCATAACAGACGACAAGTTTATTTCGTTCGGTTCTCTATTTATATAGCGGTAATAAGCCGCCTTATACTACGGGTTTAACTGTTGTGTAATACGCTTGAGTCAATATACAACTATTGGTAAGCTATGTATAGTGAACCGTGAAAGCTTCTGGAGACAAAGCCACGCCCTGTTAGTGAAACCCGCTCTAATACTGTAACCGTATCGAACAAAGCCGCCATTAATTTCACTTTTGCCAACCACCGAGTACGCTTCAGTAATCGGTGTAAACACTTCGACTGATTGAATTACAAACTTTCTTCGCGTGAAATACTATAAGTACCTATGTGTCAGACACGTGTGTGGTCACTGGTCAGTTGAGAGGTGTCCGATGACCACGAGATTCTACAAGTCAGAAAGTTTAAGGTAAAAAAAAAACATTTTTACAAAAAAAGAAGCAACCGACTTTCCAAAAAAAAAAAAGACTACAAAGTGAAAAATAACTAATTTCGGAAGTCGGTGTCTTTGGATCTGTATTTTACTTTTTTGCCACCGACTTTCGAAATTAAAGTTATTTTTCACTTTAATAGTGTTCTTTTTTGGAAGTAGGTTGGATATTTTTTTTTTGTAAAAATGTTTTCGTTTATAGTGAGTGAGTTTGTAATTTATCAAGCTTAATGTCAACTGCTCATCATCTTTTAAAAAATATTGCTTTTCCCGATGCAGGGACGTTAATTGTTGAGGAGTTTCTCCTAGTAAGAACCAGGAGGACTGGAGCTGATGGTGAAGTCATCATCCCATATGCATTGTGAAAAGTATAAATTGCTTAGCAACCATATTAAAGTAATCGAATCACAACTCTTGAAATAGTTGGGTATAATTGAGTAGTTCCAATGGCCATCTGTGGTCTTCATCATCAGTACCACTTCACCAAATGGTGCTTTCCCAGAGCAAATGCATGAGTTAGGTACTATAAAAAAATACCCAAATCACTATAGGTGTGCCTATAAAGTCTTGAGTGTTTTCCTCGATTTCCATGGGATCCCCCTCACATTCTGACTTGGTGCCTATGGGACCACCTCGAGAGCATACCCTTTCAAACAAGAAAATAATTTTGCAAATCCGTCTATATATGACCGCGTTATAAAATATAATTGGGTTCACGGGCTATTTGTATTAAGCGACATTTTTGGAACTTTACAGGAGAGCATTTCAAAGTTTTTCGGAAAATTCGGAAAAAAGAACATTGTAAAAAATGTATCAATATTTTTTACGAAAAAGTGGCATATAAACGGTTAAGATTCAAGAGCATCTATCTCAGTTTATAGGTAGATTATAACTCAATATCGGCCAGGATGTCGCTTAATACAAATAGCAAACACATTTTTTTAAGCGACAAATATATTTCGAGGGTTCAGGGCTATTGCCCTTATTATTTTAATATAATATCATTATATTATATTAAAATGAGGCAGATATGTGATTACCGCGCGTTTTGGGAAGACTTGAAAGCGTCCCAATGTGCCCCATTGGGGTATTGTCTTTAGTGCGCGTCAAGCAAGGCGTAATAATAAAAAAACACGACCCTCTTTTTTTGGGACATTGAGCACGACCAGATTTTAAACGTTGGTTTCTATGATCGTAACACATCTTGTGTATAATATCATTGGTTCAGAGCATCGATCACTAGTTGTTTATTAGAGATCGATGGTTCAGGGCCTCAAAATGTATTTGTCGCTCAAAAAATTACGCACTTTAAATTACATTCGCAGAACAGAACTGACTGCTGCACATAAAATTCTTTCATGGAAAACGTAATCGTGTTTGGAAATAAGTGATTTGATACAATGGACAAAAGAAAGAAATCCGTGACAATTGAATTAGAAACTGGAACACGTAGATTCGGCAATGCATTCTTAGAGCGTAACCCTGAACACTTTTAAAATAAGTAGGTATCCTTTTTATGGAAATGAAGAAGGTTTATAAAATAAATCTTCCTGGTTATTTAAGTAGGTTTGTTGATTCGTAGGGCCTAAACTACTGAACCGATTTTGTGGGAATTTAATATTGTAGGTAGGAATTTTTGTTTAATATGGAAATCGCATCAATTCGTCCAGCATTCCGCAGACGTGAAGTTTCGCTAGCTAATTTAATTTGGTCCTATATAACCGTGCCCGCTGTGCCCTCCCCAGCATAAATGAGAAAAGCGATAGGTACCTGTGAAGTAATTGTGTAACACACAATGACAATGCTTTTCATTTTGACAGTTCAGCGTTATTTACGTAGTTGAGCAGATGAATTTTTCAAACATATGAAGCAATGGATTAGCAATTTCCTTCAAAATCTTTCGGATGTTACGCAATAGGCTAGTAAAAAAAAATACATTATGAATTTTGTTATGCAGAATGGTTGTGAGCTAAATGTATCAAAATAAACTTCGTTTTGTAAATGATTTTAGAATAATTAATATTTTTGAGAAATAATTACGTAATAACATTGAACGCGAATCAGAGCGCGACACGTCATAATATATTCAATCATGTCACTTTGATAAAATAACATTGTTTCAGGTGTGGGAACCCTGGGGACATTTTTCCCTAAATTTAGGGGATTTTTCTGTCACATAGGTAAAATTTCGAATTTAGAATGCAAGCCGAGGAAAATATTATGGGCATTAGAAATTTGAATATTTAAAGAAAATAAAAACAAAGATTTTCTGGAATTTTGTTCATTTTCTATTGGGTTGGCTAATAAGTAATGAGCGACATACAACTATTTTATTTGTATTTATTTATTAAATGAATAATTGTTAATCATTAATAATATATTCACCGTCGTTTTCTACTACCATTCGCCATCGATCTGGCAAAGAGGGAATGGCGTCCGCATAGAACTTCGTTGGTTTTGAATTGAAGAAGTCGTCTATGTATTGTTTCAAGTGTGGTTCATCGTCAAAGCTTTTTTCCTGTAAATTATTACTAAGTGATCGGAACAAGCTGAAATCAGTTGGTGCTAAGTCTGGCGAAAATAGAGGGTGGGGTATTATTTCCCAATTAAGCTCCAACAGTTTTATCCTGGTACTCTTAGTAATATGCGGACGGGCATTGTCGTGCAGGAAAAATATTTTGTCGTGTTGTGGACGTTTGCGATGGATGTCAAGCTTTAGTTTTTCGAGTTGATCACAATATACTGTTGCCGTAATCCTAGTATTAGTAGGAAGGAATTTCCAGCTTATTACTCCATGTATATCCCACCAGACAGAAAGCATTACCTTGCGAGGATGAACGTCACCTTTTGACGTTGGTTTTCCCTGCTCTTTACATTCCAGCCACTGGCGCTTGCGTGTATGATTAACATAGAGAACCCACTTTTCATCTCCAGTGACAAGATGATCTAACCAATTAAATATGCGGCGGAAAGATAAAAGTTGTACACAAATCTCAGCTCAGTAGGTCTGTTGATCTTTACTTAATTGATGGGGTACCCAAACACTATATTTGTAAGTCTTTCCCAAACCATGTAAATGATTTTCTATGGTGCCATGAGAGCACTCGAGCTGAACAGCCAAATCGCGTGTAGTTCTTCGAGGATCTTCTTCGATTAATAGTTTTAATTTATTGATATCTATTTCCACGGGGCGCCCAAACCTTGGTTGATCGGTTAAGGAAAAATCGTTATTGCGGAACCGTTGGAACCAGCGCTTTGCTGTTGCTTCGGAGACTGCATCGTGAGCTATCCTTTGACATATATTACGTGTAGCTTCTGCAGCAGAATGCCCAGATTGAAACTCATATAATAAACAATGTCGTACGTGGGTTTTAATATCACTCATTTCTTTGTGAACTTAGTGCGTCTATATAACAGCCAAACTATCAATAACGCGCATGAGCGCGACTCGCTCTTTATATACCCTCTGCTACAGAACGTTCTCGAACCTTTCCGAAAATTCTAGAAATTACTTATTAGCCAACCCGATAAAATGGAGTGGACGCGCAAAGAAGACAGAGTCGCAGTAATTGAATTGCATCGTTGCGGTCACGCGCCAACTGAGATTTTCAAACTACTGAAAAATTTGAAAATTCCGAAATTAACGATTCAGGGAAGATTTCAAATTAGAAGATAAACAAAGGAGCGGTCGACCTCGTACTGTTCGGACTCCAGCGGTCATCAAAGCAGTGAAGCCGCGATTTCAACGAAATCCTGTCCGCAAGCAAAAAATGTTGGCTCTGCAGATGGGACTAAGCAGAACTACTGTTAAAAGGGTGTTAAATGAAGACCTAGGATTGCGTGCTTATAGACAAAAACAGCACATCTTCTAGAAATAAAATATATAATAAATAATATAATAAAATAGACTTCAAGGAACCTTATTAATCCGTTTCTTAAAAACTGTTATTAGCCTTTGTGCGTCTACCTATATACGGTGACCTGCGACCACGGCTGAAGAAAATCAGACTCGAAAGAAGCCGGGTTTTGTTAAGGCGGTACGCGGAAAAAAATACCGCGAAATACTTTTTTCAGACGAAAACATTTTTAGAGCGGATAAAGATGATGACATATCACTCGAGCCGCCATTACTGTGTGCCCTATTTTGACTATGAAAATTAAATTGAGTTTTATAAATGAAAAAATAGTATTGATAATGTTAATATTTTAATAAAAAATAGACTTCAAGGAACCTTATTAATCCGTTTCTTAAAAACTGTTATTAGCCTTTGTGCGTCTACCTATATACGGTGACCTGCGACCACGGTTATGATTTCAGACAGGATTGTTTTTTTGGTTAATGTTTTGATCCTTTTATTTCTATTTAAGTGCTAATCAATTTTACATAACACGTATAATGAATGGGGCGTATAACAAAGATGTTTAATTAACTTCGCTTTGTTATACGAACATAATATCCTGATTAATTTTCTAAGGATTTATTATTTTTATTCGGCACCATATGAATTGTACATGCCATGATAGTATCAGACCAGTGAGATAAATACAATATTAGTTTTAGTTTCATAGACATGCATATTTGCATAATATAGGATGCTGTGTGAAAAATCAAGTAAAATGCGTATATCAACGTTATTGTTTGATAAGTGGCAAAGGTCAATTGGCTAAAACGTAAAATTCTGCAACTTAAGTACTAAGTTAGAACGAGCGAGTTAAAATAATGTAATGCGTGTTCCAGTGAATCATAGAGCATCTAAGCGTATAAATAATTCAAGCATCTAAATTATACGAATAACTTTAAAATTAAACAAGATTAATAGTCCACCGAGCTGCGTAATTACGCCTTATTCTAATTATGACAACAATGGCGAATATGTAGGTATGTTAATCTTAACTATAAATAATCAAGTTTTATCGGGCGGCGTGATTGAAGTGGTAAAAAATAAATAGTGTTCACGAGACATGGGAATCGCAGGTGGTTGGCTCGGATATTTCCGGTTTGTCCAGTTTTGGATGATGTCCGCGTGGGAACTAACGGTGCGGCTGGCAAGACGATTTGTTCATAACCATTGTGTTTGATTAACACAAGAACATGAATCTTTTAGTTATGCCTCGACACGGACACGACCCTGTTGGTGATTGGTATCTCAAGCGTCAACTGTAAAATATCTATAAACCAAATAAAAAACTCAGTTCCTACAAATAATGCGTAAGATGATATAGAATTGTAACTATGTATGTATAAATATTACGACTAAAACCCGAAGTGCGGCTACACCAAGTTTTAGCCGGCTAGAACTAGGTGTAAGTAGCTGATTGAACTATAGCAGTTGGTTAAAGTTAGGTATTGGCTGAAAGGTAGGTTAGGTTAGAACTATGACCACCCAATGCAATGCAATCGGTTACCTACACCTAGTTCTAGCCGGTTAAATTAGGTGTAGCCGCACTTCGAGTCATAAACATTAAGTAAGTAGGAAGGTTCTATGTTTTTACTTTATTTTCCTTCAGCAATAGATAATTAATTACACTAAAATCTACTTTTGAGGCCACGTTGTTTACGTAACGCTCGCTTTCACACCGAACGACGCGTCATTCATAAATCCATCTTGAAAATTTTCGACTTGACAGGTTTTGTACCAACACAATTTATTTTTAGTACCTTTCCTACACGATGTTCGATTATTCTGTCGGAACAGGGATGTTATTGACTACAAATCGACAATTGTGTGCGTGGGTGGCCATAGCCATTGCCTGTGGCGTACAACCAATTCTACCTCATAGCGACGCGTTGCGGCTTGCGTAGCCAGTCAGTTGAGTATCAAGTGAACTCGATTCGCACACCGGCCGCGCCAGGCGCTCGCTTTGCTCTCGCGGTCAGTTTCGCTCCAAGCGCCGGCGCCGACACATGTGTACGTTTAACTTTACAATACTCGCTTGTTTACAAATAGGAGGTAGTGCAATCTCGCTGTCAACAGGATAACCGTGACAGGTAAGTTAAATATTAAATGGAGGCCAGTGTGCCAAATACAGTTTTATACATCAGGTACCTACTTGAGAAAGATCCGCTTACAACATCGCAGTTAGTTTACTAGGGTGTAAACAAAACAATACGATTAGATACACTCTTTTGTTTTTGGACATTATAATTGTGATGTGTGCAAGTAGGTAGGTACTATTGCGAAAATCGTAAATATTGTTGTGTGGCTTGCCTACATTGTATTTCATGTTATAAAATTGTGTTGACTAAGACAAGTTTTTAGTAGCGACACGGTTTAGTAGGTCAGTGGCGCCGATTCCCTTATTCACAAACTAAACTTAAGTGCAGTACATCTTTTTTTATATATCTTTAAAAGGACAGACGATAAATATTAGTTTAGTCCTGTCAAATTAAGATACTCCCTATACAAGTTTAGGCGTGATTAAAAAATTGGATACTAAATACGTCAATTTACGTCGGGCGCTGACTAATTTGACAGGACCAAACTAATATTTATAGTCTGTCCTTTTCTTAATGAAATAGAAAGAAAAAGATACACTGAACTTAAATTTACTTTAGTTTGTGAACAAGGGAATCGGCGCCATTATTGATTTTTTAAAGATTATATATATCGCACCTTCAGTGCAACAAAGGCACAACAGCTCATTTTTTAATTTTACAGGAGAGGACTTCTAAGATTTTTTACGCATTTATTATATTGCCTTATAACTGGATTACTATTTGTAGTAGGTTTGAAATATATTTAAAAAAAATGTTAATTGCTTTTGCTATAGTTTCACGTAAAAAACTTATTTTGAATTATTAAAAGAAATCCTTTTAGATTTTGCAGTTTTGGCTATTTCTGCCTTTGTTGCACCCACAGAAATATAAAAACATTATTTATTATACCTATGGTTGCACCGAAGGTGCGATATCTAATAAGTTTGGCTTTTAGGCGCCTGCTTGTATGTTTTCATACACCTATAATCCAATGTGTTAACATTTACCAAAAGTCGGTAGGTCATGTGGTTTTACTTAGTTCGTTATTCAGAACACATTCATCAAAAGCAAGTTTAGCTTGCACTCGGCCGGTTCTTTTCGGGCCATGGACATAAAAAAAATGGTCCTTGTCTCACTTCGTTGTATAATACCTATTAGGAGCCGCGCAATCCGCTTCAGATTAAGTTTTTTTCTAAAAATGTAAGTATAATCTTAGTAATAAAAACTGAATCATTTGTATGCTCATTGTGTTTTTATCTTGTTATACTTATTATAATTTTGGTTACCGAGCAGGTCACGACTCGAGTTCCTTGACATATACCCAGTGTAATACAAATGCATTATTAACTTATGTTCATGAAATATTAACTTTACCAAAGGTTACGTCTACTATCAATATTATTCAGTGATAAAATATTATTTTACAAATTTATAAAAGTCAGTAATTTATAATTCCTGCTTGACGACTGAAAAAATATAATATGTGGATAATCTGCCTATCCACTGCTGGGACATGGCCTCCTCTCTGTGAGACGGAGGTACGGCCGTAATCCGCCACGCGCCCGCGGGCCCACTGTGGTTTGGTGGATGTCACATGTCTTCGAATTTTTAGTTCTAGAACATGTCGGTTTCCTCACGTTGTTTTCCTTCACCGCTTTGAGAGCAGCGGTGATGAAAATTATTTACACAAATAACGTTCCCTCCCAACACTGCTCTCAATAAGTGCATGCTTATTAATTTGTTTATTTATTGGTTACGATGAGATATTGAGATTAACAGTCGTGGAGAAAGTAGATTGTATTATACATAGTATATTGTAGTTTTGCACTCGATGCAATTATAATAAAGCAACGGAATCAAGAACTAACCCAACATCAAACCTTTAATTTTCGTCGCTCAATTTACCTGTTTCCACGCTTTCTATCCTACCTTTATAACCTACCTGCTTTTATAACTGCGATAGACAAACTGTTTTCATAAAGAAAAAGACGTATCTAACATTTTTTTCGAAATATAGTTATTTACCTACATATTTGGAATCAGCAAAAAAGACGCATCTACCAGTATTTTTACATTGGCGTAAACATAACGAAAACCTAACATTTGTTATGATTAAAAGACGCATTTGTATTTTGTATTGTAAACAGGAGAAAATATTTTTTTTCTCCATTTCAAAACATACTTTTCCTGCGTTTTATGGCGCCACGCGTGATTGGCTTGTTGAATGCAACAAGGACAGCTCAGCTCGACAGAAGGCCTTCAAGAGATGTCTGCCTATTGCTATTGTGTTATCGTAAATTATGCACTTTTTTATCTATCCACAACACAGCCGGCGAAGCTCCATGACACGCTTTCTACGATTGGAATGGAACGGTAGTCGATAGTAGGTATACACCATTTGTTAGAAGAGATTTAGAACCAGTGCTATAGCCGCTATAGGCATCTGATAGCAGGCTAGCTGGCGAGCACTACTGAGATTGGGTTAAGTGCATTACACTATAAAAAATATCAAGGCAAAACATTTCTATTTCTGTTTGTAATGCTCTTAACAATATGAATCATGCATTGGATTTAGGAACTTTTATAAATATAAGGTATTAAAATTTTATTGCTTAATTTCAGTTTTTATCGTGTTGTTCAATATTAATATAATTCTTGCAGTTTTTATTAGTACTTATAATATAGTACCTGGGCGACCGAGCTCAGCTCTGATGAAAATAGAGAAAACGCATTTTCCCAGATATGAGACCTAGCTAGATCGAATTTCCGCCCTCGTAAACCCGTATATTGAAACTTTCATCGACATCGTTAGAGCCGTTTTCGTGAACGTGATTACCTATAAATATATAAATATTGTTCATTTATTAGTATAGTATAATATCGTAATCTACTTACCGCTTTTGATCGAGTTCTGACACATAATATCACTAAGATAAGATACATGTATCTTAGTGATAGGATACAGTAACGATATTTCTATATACATAATTTTACGTTATCGTGCTGAATCGACAAGTCTTTATTTTCTATTGCGGTCATTCTCAGACAGCTCAAATACGCATGTCCGGGTCGAAATCCAGTACGAAATGGATAACTAACAACTTGATATTTTTTTCTATAACAGGTTCGATCAAAATATTAGGAGGGGCCTGTGTTGTTTTTTTAATAAATTAAATATAAGTTAGTTTAAAAAAATAAAAACCTCGAAAATATTGACCTCGGTGCTGCGTCCGGCCCCGTATTCCGGCGGAAATTAATTTTTATATTTTTTTCTCCAATACATGGCGCTATTTTGCATGTGTTCACAAACAACTAGATAGTTATTAACACAATTTATAATATTTCTACGCCTTTATAGGCCTTAATAGGCAAGTTACAACTGGTTGTTTTCACGTCCGACGTTTAGAATTGATATCAGTGGCGCGCACCGATCCGTTCATATATCCTGTATTCCAGTGACTGCGAGAATAGTTGTTCGAGTTATACAAACTGTCAGTTGCGCCGCATCGGTGGTAAGCATAACACGTGCGTGCGTCTACGTGCCACTCTTTTATTAAGGTACGTAATCGTTTTCGGTGGCTTGGTATACCCTTAAAATTGATTTCGGTGAATTCATTTTATCCACAACTGTTAGAATTAATATTTTTAAATTATAATAAAAGTATGTCTTATATGTATTCGATTTCAATAAAAGAGATTAATATTAAAAATTCGGGTTACTTTTGAAATTATCTAGGATTTTGATAATTATTTTGATTTCAGTGGCATTGATTTCGGTGTTTTCGGTGGAAATAGGCGCACCGAAATCAATTTTAAAATCACTGAAATCAATCAATAGTTATTTATTTACATTTTAAGATCGTTTATTTAACTTTATCATCATATCTCAAAGTTGTTTCAGTATTGTGATTATGGCAGATTCAAAAGAAGATCTGTTGGTTAAAAAAAGATTGGCTGAACAAAGTCGGAATGCTCGCATCAAGACTGATCTAGAGCTTTACGCAGTGCACAAGGAGAAAGATAGGCAACAGTATTATAAAAGGAAGAATGAAGGAAAGATAAAGCCTGTAAGTGAATAAGATCCTCGCCAACAATGAATTTTTAGGGAGAGAAGTAGAATTTGTCTTCCAACAAACTCAATTTGAAAAAAAAGCGCAAAGAGATGAGGTGTCTTAAAGAGGATTTAATAATCGTACCAGAAGTAACAGACGAAACTGACGATCCTTTGGTGATTTCACTGTCACAACCAAAACGATCAGGACCACTTCAAACTGAAGCAAGTTCCTATGTTGATTTGCTACCATCAAGTTCATCGGGCATGTCATCTCTTTTACCTCAGCGTGTTATCAAGACTTGGCAGCACGACGGGGTGTGTTTCAACAACATCAGCTATGCGGATGACATGGTGCTGTTGGCTCCCTCGGTCAGTGCACTCAGAAAACTTCTCAAAACTGTGAGAACTATGCTGACAGCCATGGGTTGCGATATAACGTGAAGAAGTCCGAAATCATGGTTTTTGGGGCTGTTGGCAAGAAATGTCCAGTAAATGTGCCACCAATAAAAACGTCCCGATTCGTCGGGTACATCAGTCAAAATACTTGGGACATGCTGACAACCTTAAAGATGATGCTGATGTTGAACGGGAACTCAGGGCATTGGCGGTGCGGACGAACATGTTGGCCCGTAGGTTTGCTCGATGTACAGAAGCGGTCAAACACACGCTATTTAAAGCATACTGCACATCTATGTACTCGAGCGCCCTATGGATCAACTGTACCAAACGTGCCGTCAGTGTACTGCGCGTCCAATATAATAACGCTTTTAGGGCGCTGATGCGGCTGCTACGTTTCTGCAGTGCGTCAGAGATGTTCGCAAAAGCCCGAGCCGACAGCTTCTCAGCTATCGTACGGAAGAAAAGTGCGTCTCTGCTCGCCAGATTGCATGGCAGTGGCAACAGCCTCCTGAAGGTGATAGCTGACAGGCTTGATGAGAGTCCCATAATGGAACATCTCATCAGAACAACGCTGTCTGTCGTAGTGTATAAGTACTAACATAGATCATAAGCCACATTGTTACTAACATCCTAGTATACTCGTATAAGTACTAACGTAGGTTATGATAGCAACAATATACCAAACAATATACTTAACAAGATGTTAGCAACAATATACCTTACATTGTTGCTAACATCTTGTTCAGTTTTTTTTTTGTGTGTTGTTTTGTCAATGTGGACCTTTTGTTGTTTGATGAATAAATAAATAATAATTATTACCTAAAAGCTTATTAATTAATCTATACTATACATAAAAATCAATTGTATGTACGCGCATCACTTCAGAACGGTGGCACCTATTTGGCTAATTCTCTTTTTGGTGTGTTTATAATTGTCAGGACAAGGTTTGTATGAAAGAAAATGCTTGAAAAGTTGCCGGGAAAATTGGAAAATTCGGGAAAACTGAAAGTGTATTTTGTATGAATTGTTGAAATTTTGACAGGACAACGTTTGTCCGGTCAGCTAGTTGTAAATAAAAATACAAATATTATTAGTTAAGTGCCTTCTACAATTGTTGATTTTGTTAAAAAGACTGATTTTTAAGTGATTTTTGTAGTGATTTTTTATCAATAAGTAAATTGTCTGTGATTAAGCTAGATCTCAATTATGATTTCAGATTTTTTTTAAGTTCCTATATTGTTAGTTTAAGACTAGCTACTATTTTCAGTTACTAATTTAACGCTTCCTTTCAAAGTTGATTTTGGCAAATTTTCCTATAACTTAATAAATGGGTCTTGATAAAATAAAATGTTTTATTGTAAAATTAATCTGCAATTTCTTACAAACCATATGTTAATATATAAAAAAGAATAGTCTTTGAAATATAAATTATTTGATAGATTTGATTTCGGTGATAAGAATATTGATTTCGGTGGACACCATTTAAAAAAAATTAAATCCCTTCGTATCTATTCGGTCTATACGACTCCCTCTACTACTAATAGGTTTTAAATTAACTCTAGATTTGATATTTCATATTAGTAACACATAAATTAAAGAAAAAAAAATGTCACCGAAGTCAACCAAATAATGAGTCTCCTGATAATGACCCATTGTATCGCCGCTCACGATATCTAGTGTTGTCCCACTACACGAGAAATATTGTTGAGATCACGAACCGGAGGCGTGCCTTGCAAAGGGGTTAACGTTACAGTACACCTTCCTTATACAGTTTGTTGGGACGACGGACCGATAGCTTTCCGGCCCTTTGAAAAAGAACCGTTCTCTCGTTTACTTGATTTATATTAGCGAATTACTGTAGTTGTTTGCGTAAATGCGTTATTATTATAATACAATGCGGACACATTTTCCACGACACAGTCCCATTGTTAATGCAGTGTACGAATAGAGAGAGGCATTGATTGGGCTAATGTATTAGGTTTACGGTACGCGAAAGCTGTGTAGGTAGAGATTAATGTCGACCCGCAGGTCACAATAGCGCACGACCAACATGGAGAGATTGCAGCGAGCCCTAGAAACTACACAGAACACTACAAGACGGCTATTTAATACACGTAGCACTTGGTATGGTGTTCAAAAACGGAGGAATAAAATGAATTTGATAACCCAAATATAAAAATATAATTTTCATCGCCTTCATTCAAACTTAAGTTTTTAAACCGAACGCGTCCCATTTCATTTAAATGCACAATACTCTTGTTACCAACCTTGCAAACCTTGTCATTGCTATTGTATTTCCGTGGACAGAATTAATGTGTCAGACGATAGCGGATAAATATTAAATAGGCGGTACCTATAGGCAAATGAACATGCACCGTTGAGGTTGTGAGCACTTGAGCAGGCTTGTATGGACAAACAAGACTGGCAATTAGCGAGGTGGCGTGGGAGAGCGCTCGTGATATAGCATAACGTCGCAGTCCCGCTAGCCAAACAAAGCGGACGTTCATCGACTGACGGGGCCATGGGGCCGTTTTAAAACCCTTGCACTATTTTATCATCGAACGGCACTTATTAATAATTTTCAATTAGTAATTTTCAATAGATAAGTACCTCCTTTCTCCACCACTAACATACTTATGCAAATTCGTCTTCGTGAACTCGCTACATGAGCCACAAGCGCTCCCTCTAAAATACATTTTCTAGCTTCAATATGTTTTATACTGTGAACGATCACTACTCGTTCATTTTTGTGCAAATAGGTATGTAGACAATTCAACTATATTTTACTGAATGTTTTCATATTACGGCATTAGGTAATATGTCAGTTTCGTGTCCAATTTTATGAGTGACAGTATCCACTATATCATTCATGCCTAGAAATTTGTTTTGCGTGATATAAGGATCGTCATTAAAGTCTTGAGTATGTAGGTTCACGTCAACGTTGAGTTAAAAAGAAACTGTTTTTATTTTGATTGGAGCTTAGATTACTTTTTAATAGATTAATTAATTCTTGCACGATACATTTAATACAATCCGTAAAGACCACTACTATTGTACCAAACTATCAGGTTTTAACATGTCGCCATGCACATAAGTAGAAGGAATAAGTAGTTCTATGTATTTTAGGTTTTTTCTTTATTCATGTTATATTCTTTTGTAAGTTCTTGTTTTGATTGGAAAGATTAATCGGAAGTAATAACCTCCTGTTCAGAAGTAGTTGGCAGCAAGTTTTGAAACCAGTTAATCTCCTTTTTACAAAAAAGTTAACTAAAGTGAACAAACTTTTATGCTCAGAGTATCTTTACACAACTTGTTTGGCTCAAGTGAAGTAAAAATAAACACTTGAATATAAGTCGACAGCTTAAAACATTTCGAGAAACACGAAGTAGAAAGTGGCACGACGAGTTTACGGGAAACGGCAGGTAATTGCAGGAAATATTGGGTCAGGCCATACAAGTACCCCCTGCTCTTCAGGAAGAGCAGGGGGTACTTGTATGTTAAACAGGTTTAGACGCTAAATCTTTTCAGTTTCCTGCCTTTAATTGGTCAACACAATGCAAATAACGTTTACAACGTAATTCTTCCGCTACCTATAAGAACTGTTTTATTAGTTCATTTCAATTTATAAGAATCGTGAACGCGCAGTGTTTTGGTTATATAATTTGCTTTTAGTGAACGGCATTGTGCTATATTTGGTAAATGTCACGCGATATGGTGCACGTTATGCATCCAGATAGTTATGCATTCAGGAGGAGCTCGTGGCTAAGTAATAATAGCCGCACGAGTCGATCCATCGGGTTATGCTACGCTTGCCGGGGTTGGTCCGTAGGTGGGTGCCCATCTTTACATATTGAAACTCCTGCTTGCCTCGGAAATCACGTTAAGTCGTTGGTCCCAGCTGTCATACGTGCATCTTTGATAGTCGTTACGAGACGTCAGTAGCCCGAAAGTCTGACAACCAGTCTTACCAAGTGGTATCGTATTACCCAGTAACTAGGTTTTGGAGGTCAGTAGGCAGTCGCTCCATGTAAAATACAGACTGGAAGCCGACCCCGACATATTGGGAAAAGGCTAGGCAGATCTAAGGAACAGAAAAAAAAGAGTAAAAATTACTGTGTCCAATACATTTGAAATTCTGTCTTGCAAGAGCAATACTCAATTGAAACAAGCGATTGACACGGACATGCCAAAGCCCACTTGCACTGATGCGGTGACCGGCGACGCAAAGGAATTGCTAAGTGGAACGCCGGTATATTATCACAAATATCGCCAACGTAACGGTATCAAATTGTCATGACAAGTACATTAAGTACGATTGCTGTAGACATCTAACACATTCACCTAAATGTGCGACACTATGCAATAATCTTGTTTTTGTAGCGAAAGTATCCTACTTGTCGGCACCATACGATTTACTGATCTACTGGCCTCAACTAGTGAGACTAATAATGTTAATCACTTATTTATTGACTAGTTGAATATTTTATTATAATTGGACAAGAATTATTTAGATATCGTATCGTATTAGTTATAACTTTTTCTTAGTTCTAGTTTGATGCATCTTGCAATTCATGTAGGTACTATGGGATACACCGTAAGGACTATTCTTGCTTGCAGCACTCGGCCGCTATAGTAACGCTTGCTAACAGATATGGTCATGGTGTGCACGGGATTTTGTTTACAAATTGGTCAGATGTAAGTTTCCTCGATAGTACCTACATATCCTGATTTCTAAATATTTAAGAAAGCACATACTATATGACGCTATAAATCGCCGCATACTTCAACATAAGTTTATCAATTTAAATTCTACATCATATTGAAATCCAATATCAATCTTATCTGAAACTTATCCTATCAGCTACACTCGAAAGAGAAAGTACCATATAGTTACAGGCCCCATGAGTTACTTACGATGTCACGTACCAAAGCAATTTAGAGCATCGTAAAAGTGTCACTATCTCCCCATTAAACCATGGTTAACTTAACATTCCTTGGAGAAACATTATGACATCTTTTCCTAATGAGTGATAAAAACGTCTGTGTAGAAAATGTGGCAGTTGATGTTGCTAAGTCAGCGACAGAATCATACCTGGTCATAATGTTTCATTATTGATGTACTACATACTTTCCTTTATTTACATGCACAAATTAATACGGACAAACGACAACAGGCGTGGGCGATGCGCACGCGACGACCACTTCCGGCAAGTCTGAGTTCCTCTCAAGCGTAACATGTACTCATATTGTTATTAATGCAGTTTGTTTATATTAAACAACTAGCTGATGTCAATACTTCCCTATTTAAATCGGATATTATTTTTACGCGAAACCCTAATTATTTTTCCAAAATAAAAATCGCCTAAGTTACTCCTTATAACATCAGCTATCTTTCAGTAAAAGTCCCGTCAAAATCGGTCTAATCGTTTTGGAGATTAGCCGGAACAAACAGCCAGACAGAGACAAAAATTCTAAAAATTGTTTTTTTTAATGTAAGTACCGTATATACTTTCATATGCATTTAATAAAATGCAGTTATTTTGACATTACAAACAGACACTTCAATTTTATTTATTTGTATAGATGTAGGTACCTATTATATACGTAGATAATATTGACTTGCTTCTCACTGTAAACATAAATAAGCACTGGTTGAATTCTTAGGTTGAAGTTAATAATCCAGTTTTTTTTATTTTTTTTTTTTATTTGTGATGGGTTTGCTCTTGACTCTAGTCTAGGTCAGAGGTGACAGAGACAAAGTCGACGATGGAGTGAGCTTACCCAGAAGAAGCCTGTTCACTCTCACTTTGAAGAGATTAGGGTTGTATACGTTCGGAAACACAGACGCAGGTAGTGAGGTCCACTCTTTTGCTGTGCGCATTATAAAAGATATTTGGAAGCGCTTAGTGCGAATTGGTGGAATAGCAACCAGGTAGGGATGGTAACTGGCAGTGCGTCTAGATGTCCGGTGGTAGAAGGGGGCCGGTGGAATGAGGTCGTGGAGTTCTCGGGCACCCTCTCCGAAGTACAATCTGTAGAAGACCGACAAGCAGGCAACCTTGCGGCGATGAGCCAAGCAATGAAGCTTGGCATCCACCAGTTTTACGTCGCCAATGAGTCTCTTAGCTCTGCGTTCCACCGAGTCAAGTTATAGAAAACTAAAAAGTTTCATTTTCTACAAAATTTCGCTCCAGTTCTTTAAACTTTCCAATATAATTGGTGATTGGATTTATTGCTTTTATTGACGAAAAGTGATTGCATAAAACTATTATATCAGTATCAATCGTTGTCACAATCATGCAATGACTTCTTATCTTTATTGCACACCAATATGTTATCTTATTTTTACCGATATCATTATCATCGTTGCTGAGTCAGAAGATTCTGAGAAATTGTTCTCAGAGCTTGTCGTGTCGGATCTCACCCACGGTAGGTGGCAGTGAGTCACGATTTGTGCCAACTACCGGACCTGTAAATGCATTTATTTGATTTTGTCGGTCCGCTTTCTCAGATATTACGTGTATTATGACACCGTCTCACATGACTAGAATGTAATACTCAATGGTCCCGATTCCCTTGTTCATAAACTAAACTAATTTTAAGTTCAGTGCATCTTTTTCTTTCTATTTTATTAAGAAAAGGACAGAAGATAAATATTAGTTTAGTCCTGTCGAATTACTTAGTCAGCGCCTGACGTAAATTGACGTGTTTTTAGTAGCCAATTTTTTAATCACGTCTAAACTTGTCTATGAAATAAGTATCTTAATTTGACAGGACTAAACTAATATTTATCGTCTGTCCTTTTCTTAATGAAATGGAAAGAAAAAGATGCACTGAACTTAAATTTAGTTTAGTTTGTGAACGAGGGAATCGTCGCCAATATCCTATAAGATAGCGATACTTTTCGATAACGTGGGCTGTCTATACTTACCTGTAAATTATTGTAAAGTTACATTAGAGATCAGTACTTTGAATCTGTTCATACGAAGTACCTATTTACCAAATTGTTTTGATGTGACATTCTTGGAGTGCCACTACGTAGAGCCCATAAATCAAATCAAGTGCCTATTAATAAACGAAGCAAATTGTATTTGAAAGCGTCACAGAGAAATAATGCCACCGCGTTTAGAAACACTTTCGCCGGAGAAAGCTATTCGTGCAATAAAATATCTTTGTCTTTACGCTTAAGACGCGCGGTACGACTGACTAGTTATTAATCTCTTTTTATGCTACCCAGCGAGCGAGCACGATTTAGATGCGATTACCATACAATACAATATCAGATAACGAGCCTCCTTAGAGTAATATGTATATGAAGATTCTTGTTTACTTAGGCAAGCTACAGTTGCTATTAATTTAGTTTTATTGAGAATAATGTTTTGTTCGTATGTAATAAAATTAGCATTATATCGCTTATTGAACGTGCCCCATAAATACGATGGGTATAATTAATTGAGATCAACTTACTATATCAATCGGCCTCTCGACCCGAACGCCAGGTACAATTGTGATTGGATGTTGAGTTGAAATACATTTAAGAAATCCTGTACCAAAAGAACCAACATCACTTTTTGCTTATTATAACAGGCGCCACGCCGTTTTGTCCTGCATCAACTAAGATTACTTATGTAATCATTTCAAAATAGTTCTGTGTTGCCTTACCATAAACGTCTCGACACTACCTGACAGAGGCACCCACGCCTGGCGCCGAGATGAAAACGCGCTTATTTAGGATTTCACCACTCCCCAATGACCATCGTTACTTACACAACTCTTGACCAACGGTGCTGCGCCATAGTACCTAGTGCGTGTTGCCACTTTTTGCGAGGCCTGTAGTTACTCGATCAGATATGATTGAATCTGTTTCAATTAATGACTACTAACAGTTTCCTAGTTGTTGCAATAGATCTTGTATCAGACAGGCTACACAAGCACTAAACTGTTCCGTTGTTCATGAATTGTGTGAATAACATTGTAGGTACGTACTTACACCTACCTACAATGTATAAATTAGATTTTTAAATATCCAATTACAATTTAGGTAATATAAAGTATTTCTATGTATACTCCGTACACAGATTTGCATTTGTTTTTTAAAACAGTAATATACGAGTATTAAAAATAAAATCTTATTTTTACAGAACCGAGCATTAAAACATAGAAAATGGAGAGCTGGCTGGGCGACGTCAAACGCGTCAGAATCCCGCGGCCCAAATTCGGAACCAAATATCCTGTAGAACCGCCGAAGGATTACCTTGAAGATTGTGGAGGGGATCTTGGCAAGCAACGCCGCCATGACAAGGACCTGACTAAGGCGACAGAAGAGCTACGTCGAACACTGCAAGAGAAACTATGACCTCCCAACAGAGCATTAGGTCTAATTTAGCTTTAACCCTAGCCAATGGCATAATGACCCCATACGCACCCGCGATTACACAAGCCCTTTGACGGTCATTGTTCGATACAAATGAACGTGATTTGCTAAATTTACGAAGTGTTACGGACACGTGTTACGCGTGTTAATTATCCCGGTTATTGTTATCATACCTACTAGTTATAGTGTTATATTTTGTGGCACATTCAATTTAGTGATCGACTTTATATGTACTTTATTATCGGTAGCATAAAATCAAATGGTAATATCGAAATTCAAATCACACAATGAGACCACTTCTTGGTATAAAATATGTCGCACTGATACTGCTGTAACTCAAAATATGACTATGAAATATGTCTGTGAGATAATCATTACTGCAAACGTAAAATTCAGTTCCCTACGCGTCAATAATACCGTTAAAAAAACCGTACAGTACCGTGTTAATAAACTTAATAAAGTAAGTATTCATTTTTTATAATCTTTATCAGGAAGTCAAAAAAGTCACATTTTGAGTTACAACAGTTATTGTATTATCAGTGCGATGTATTAAACCACAAATCGTACCCATGTCATGATATAAAGCCAGATTTAAAAGTGAGTGGATATGTTTGAATGTCTAAAAGCCCCTGGTACGAGTACCTATTATAAC
Organism: Dicycla oo; assembly: GCA_948252095.1. NCBI lineage: Eukaryota > Metazoa > Arthropoda > Insecta > Lepidoptera > Noctuidae > Dicycla > Dicycla oo. The sequence continues at coordinate 25,248,018 of OX411712.1, read as the reverse complement.
CGTGAAAACCTAAGTGAAGTGAGCGTATCAGTAGTGTCAATCCATCATAGCATCAGGTGGAATGACAGCTCGCTTCAAGATCACTTCACCTGTTTTCACGGTGAAATGTTAACAAAATAGCACTACTGAAATGGCAAAAGTGACGTGCTTTGTTTCAATATAAAATTACAATTTTCAATTATAGGTAAAGTTACAATGACAAGAAATACGTGTTCTTATGTAAACAGGCTGTCAGTATTAATTTGCATAGATTTGTTCTGCTGTTTAACTAAAAACTAATAACAATTTTAAAATTTGCTTTACTTGCCATAAAGCAAAAAAAAAAAAAACATGGTTTATTCTCGTGTTACTGAATCACGTAACCAGTAATATTGTTAGCTACGATTAGACATAGTTATTTAGACTGACATTAAATTAGAATAAGTTTATTGAATCTCGAGAAGTATTAAAATACTTTTATAAATAAATATTGATGTATCGTTTATTGTTGTTTTATGTATCCGTAATGGTATTAAGGTACCTAAGCTGTCTATGTATTTACCATACCTAAACAATAATTAGTGATTTAGAACAATTATTTATTTAGTAAGAAAGAGGGGAAAAACTCTGAAAAAAAATTTGCTCTGTTAGAAATATTCCTAAAATACTGCTTAGGCGTTCTTCTTTTCTATGTATATCTATTATAGAAATATGTCAGCTTCCCTAGTAATATTTCATACAACGTTTTAGATGCACCTGTGAGATCAAGATGGCCATGTCAGACGGTTGGCACGGTGCCAAACTATTTAGTAACAAATGAGTTTTGGTGGGTATCCACTGTATTCCAACAAACATACATAAAAAAGAGCTTCTGCTTATTCCGACGAAATTGTTCGGTAACTTAGTTATACCTACATTTTTGTGAATCTATATTTTTCTTTCGATAAATGAGAATGGGTACTAACGTGATCTTTAAAAGTCGGATGTAACGTATATAAAAAGTTACTGTGAAATGTTAACAGTAGGATTGGTATGAAATGTCAAAACGTTTACTGTTGTAAATACCATCGCAAGTTTTCCCTGTTTTATTGTTATCCAGCGTATAATCAGCTTTAGTTCGTGTACAGACGCCAGCACATCAAGCTACTACAATCTGTCAAATTTCTGTAATAGATTTTCAACTCTAACGCTAAAGTTTTAGGTTCAAGGTTGATTGGGAAAATTTGACAGTTTCGGGTAGCTTGATGTGCTGGTGTTTGTACATAAAGCATATAGTTAAAGTATCTTAAAGATCTGTAATTTCATGAAACAAAATGATTTTCCTCCGTAACAAGAAATATTTTGTAGGATGTTGTTGTACAAAGTTTGTAAAGATCGTGATTGGATTACACGGAATGCTTCGATGGAACTACGCAACCCGTCCCAATTTTCTGAATCGCAATTTGTTTTGTCTTATAAATACGTGGAAATCAAGTCGTAAGTTAGCTGCATTTTCCTCATAACTAACTAGGTTCGAATCACATGAAAATCACGTGTGTCCTAAAGGAGCTTGGTTCGTGTGTCCCAATATTGGTAAGAAAAACAATGTTAGGGATTACCAGAAGTATAGCACACAATTTTACTGACATATAATTAATTCTGTGGAACGAAGTAAAAATCAATTGATTAGGTACTTACGGAATCATCGTAGTGTTGCGTGTGTAGCGCGGTGGTGCTGCCCTCTCGCGAGTTGCACGGGGACGAGTGTCGCCTCGAGCGCCGCCCCTCCTCCTCGTACTCCTGCACATGTACGTGGGTTATATCCTTACATGCCGAACCATATGCAAGCTAACATTTCACGTCACATACCAACCAATGTGAATCGCAATAGAACTACAAGTACAAAACACTAGACAGCACCGTGTCACAAATCATAACATGCATCACACTTTACACGCAAGAAAGTAATACAAGCAAACTACATAACTCTATGTAGCACACGATAAAGTTCCGTCTAGACTAGAGAACAATCCACATAGAAAGTTGGTTATTAGTTATAAAAAATGTTCAAGACGTAAGGAGTAAAGTTAGAGGGATGTGAAACAGCGAAGACTCGCGGTTAAACTGCAGGGCGAGGGATGACCAACTAACTGTCTCGACGATTCAATTGATTTTTCAAGCTATTTTTGCATGTTGGCACAGTTTCGACTAGCGCCAACGCCGCGCGGAAGTGCTAGGTTGTTAAGTATTGTTATCACTCTACTAGCACTATGCTTAAAATAACAAAAAAAAAAAAAAAACAGAACGCAAATACATAAGGTAATTTTACTGGCAGAGCTATGCTTCACATGTCGTCACAGTTCAGAACAAATAAAAACTAAAGTTCACAATATTTTGTTATTAAAGACTGTCTTTATTATCTAACTATACTCGCTTTGAAATTACTAGCCCGAATAAATACGGAATAAAATTCATAAATTGAATTAATATTTTGCCCCTATCAGAATCGTATAAAATTACAGACTAAGTGAATGCATGATTGTAAAAACTCACCTCAGATCAAATGCAAGTTTCAGTAAATCAAAAGTCTGGTGCAAAAAATATAAATGGACGTAGTTTTTTTTACTATTTTTATTAAAAAAACGGTTAAAAACTGGTTGCATAAATAATACATAGAATTTTTATATGTATTGTTTTTTAAAGTTTTAGGATGAGGTTTTTTACAATCATCTTGTAACAAGGTGTGTTTTTACAATCAAAGTTCAATTTCTACGAGTATTTCATAATATTTCGCGCAAAATGGCCGCGACCGCGGAGAGGCTAAGAATTAATCTAGTCGTCTGAACGTCAGTAGTTCAAACATATTTAAAAACTTAAATATTGACAGGTGACAGATTCAGGTGTTGCCACATGTTTGGTTGTAAGAACACACCTGATCCAGGGATAAGTGGGTTTTTTACGCTCATTGAGACATTCTTGCCGTTATAACTTAGTGCCATCCAAGTGCGCAAAGTCCAATTTGAAACTGGATTCATTTTCAGTAACAAAAAGTAAAGTTATAAAAAAAACATTCTCACGAAACGTAATAATGTATTGTTTACTTTTAATTTCTGTTGCATAAGAAAAGTGTAAAATAACGACTGTTTGTTAAAGGATTTACTTCCGTGTAGATTCAGATAGACACAGAGATCTGATAATTAGTCACTTAATTTCGGTAGCTATATCGCGAACTCGTAATGGAAACGAGATAGTATGTACCTACGATTATAATACTTGCTTAAATGCTTAGATACATTAACCAGTTGAATGCCGTAATTACAGAGACATTAAAAAGCCATTGTGTCTCGCGTAGATCCGCGTTTCGAGTCCAGTTAATACTTGTACCTTGCACACCAATTGTATCTTTATAAAAAAAAAGTTATATCATTTACAACTGTAAGTGAAACTTAAAGCTGTAGGCCTAGACAAGTGGCATTCGCTTCGCTTCTATTTCTACAATCGCTATTGACGCATCTCTATGCAAGTCAACGTTGGACGCTGTCAATTCGTTGACCTATGATCACGTGACATTTCGATAGCTTATGTCAACCTCATACACTTTTGGCTTTTCTACTAGCGTTATCGCTAATCGAATGTTATTTTGTCTAGGCCAGCAGGTGTGAGCTCACAGTCGGACACTTGCGTGTTTAATATCAAATCGAACTCGTTCGCTTAGCCTGAGCCATTGAACGCAATAGTTTTATGTGTAACTACAATAAATAGTCACGCAACGTATAAAGGCTAAAGAACCCTATAATATGAAATAGAGTAGACCCAAATCCTAGTTCAATTTCAGAAGTATACAATCTTATAAGTACAGACGCCAGCACATCAAGCTACTACAATCTGTCAGATTTCTTTAATAGAATTTCGACTTTATTGCTAAAGCATTAGGTTCAAGGTTGATTGGGAAAATCTGACAGTTTCGGGTAGGTTGACCTGCTGGCGTCTGTACCTAGAGTTTTTTTTTTCATATGGAACCAGGTACTTAGTCTGATTAGTTCATGTCTGGTGCATTTTGGTTCAGAATACACTATAGGTACATTATTTTACATACATACATAACTACAACGGCATATATATACCTAATTCCCCTGATGGGTTCACACGATACAGACTTTCGTCAACTTCTATAGAATTTTGTCTGTGCAAACAAAGCATTAAAGCGTCAAAAAAGTCGAAAGTCTGCATGTATGTCTGCGTATTAGTTGGAGCCAAATAATTAATTATTAAATTTTTTGAAAATCCAAGTCTGAACTAATGAAAAGTTTTGTTGAGATGTCTGCGTGAAACTATCCAGATACGACCAAAAGTCTGTATAGTGTGGACCCACTATAATAAAGCAGGACCATAAATACTTCCATCTTCTTATCTGCTTAGAAAACACACGCAAATACATGATATCAAAATAGTCATATCTATTCATAAATCATAGTAGGTACCTATGCAGTGTGTACGGAAAATATCAGCGGCATGTTCCCGCGTAAATCCAAAGTGTCAACAGAGGAAAATAGGTCATTCCGGTTCTCGTAGCAGTCGTAGCCTACTGACTCAACTGGTACTTTTAAAAGACGACTTTATCGTAGCACCTGACTGCTACAGATCGTAGACAATGGTGCCGATTCTGTTGTACATAAACGAAATATAATTTAGGCTATTGCTAATTTTTTCTCTCTAATAAAACAAGAAAGAGACGGACGTAAATTAGTGCTGTCAAAAGTTGGAGTTAATATCTCCATAGAAATTCAGACGACACGTAAAAACACGGTGAAGCGCAAGGCGTAAACTAGTTTGACATCTCTAACTTAGTGCATATATATAGCCGTCCTTTTCTCGTGCTGCCTGTTAGTAAAAGATAGCGATTCTCTAATTTTAGTTTAGTTATTGAACAAGAGAATCGGCACCATTGTCAGGGTTTGGTCCGACCGTTTGCAAAAAGAGATCCTTGAGACTACGAAACTACGAAACGCTACGCGTGCTACGTGCTACGAAAATTATATTGCAATATAAGGAATTCAATAATTTATTATTACAGTAGGTACCCATTTCAGTTATCTGTCTACATTTGCGTTATTTAATTAAAACGCCATAGATAAAGCTGTCATAGATGGCATGCCAACGGTTGAATGTACTGCAACAATGACTCCCCAAAGAGAAGACATCAACGACCTGGTTAGCATATGGCTATATTAATTAACTTTATTGATCCGTTGTATGTTGTTGAGTTTGTTGAGTTGTTTGCTCTAAGCTATAAACTACTTTCCAAAATGTTAAATATTGACGTTTTTCTTCCCATTATTCACCGTAGTATCGATTAGGGAGAGGAATATAAACAACAACCCTGTTAATTATGCAGGACAAATCGTGGTCTGGGTAGAACTTGCTCACACCTCACAGCTATACGGGAATTTATGCATAATGTTTAAATTATTAATTTTAAGCGCACAAGGGAACCTCTTTGAGCAGCAGTCTTAAACATAAACAACACTTTTTATAGCTCTATTAAAATAATATTATTTAAAGAAACCACACTGATTTTGAAGCTTCAAGATGAATGTTAATCCCACGTAGGTAAGTTTAAAATGTACGTTCTGTAACTATTGCCGCTTAAAAGCATCAGGCGCTTAACAATCGCCCTTATTATTAAATCATAAAAGTAAAACTGTGTACACCCAAAGACTAATTAAATATTAATGGCTGTTTTAATGGGATCTCTAATTAGATATAATTAACGTTCATTAAATTCTTGCTCACTTATAATTACATTGCATGTAGGTACACGAAATTTCCATCAAAGACCAGGCACACAGCCTACACACAATGGATTATATGAACAAACATATTATGAAGTTGCTTTTTCACAATAAGCTCGAACAGGCATTCTTTAAATATTTCAGATGGTTAAATAGCAAAATTTTAAAACTAACAACAAAACTGTAAACTAGCCATGAAACTTCAAACCGAAAATAAAAAGCAATCTCATCACATGTCTATTGTAATATCACAGAGAGGGTGAGAATGTTACCGAGCTGTGTATATCAGAAAGAAGAGAGTACCTTGGCCATGGCGCGCACGTCCATGGGTACGTAGTCGCGGAAGGCGACGCGGCGCCGCCGCCTCGACGTCATGCCGAGCGGCTGGCGCGCCGCGCACTGATAAAGCCAACTGCCTGAAGCCACCCTGGCCACCATTACCGCCCTTACCGCCCTCACCGCCCTAGGGACGCGCCCGTCCTACGGTTTGCTTAAGAGGCTCCCTGTTTACATTTTACGGCACACCCGCGGCGGTGAGTACGCTCCGGAAATGTTTTTATTTTTCTACCCTCTCAGTAAAATACTGTGCGGTCAATAACTGTCGCTTTAAACCCGCAAAACGTATTTCATATAAGGCGACTTTTAATTATTTTAAACTGAAGGTCACGTCTAAACGAGTAGTGTTCATGTTTTTAAATATATATCATATATCTGTCCGTCTGTCACCAGGCTGTATCTCATGAACCGTGATAGTTAGACAGTTGAAATTTTCATATATGATGTATTTCTGTTGCCGTTATAACAACAAATACTAAAAAAAAAATTAAGGGGGCTCCCATACAACAGACATGATTTAGAACGTTTTATATGGAACAAAAAGGATTGGGTCTTAGTTTGTAGATTCCCACTAGAAGATTAGTTAGGTTACCGACTAAAAGTAGGTACTAAACCCCAAACAGCTTTCGCTTAAACATTAAATAAACATTTTGTTGTGAAGAAGAAGCCTGGTCCGTTTATCTTTCTCTATTTCGGACACAAAGTTAAATACAATAATGCCTGCGACTGAAGGTTGACAAACAAGATAACCTTACATAACAGCCTTCTATTGGACTAATTTCGTTTAGGAAGTACAATACTCTACAATATATAAGTTGTTACTTATATTAGCTAATTAATTACACTGGGGGAGGATAAAGCATATTGCCGGCAAACAGGCCTTCCTTTCTCGCTCTTATTGAGCTTCATTCATAAAATATGTCCTATATTTATTAATGAACGCTTTCTTGATTAATACGATAAGTTATAATTAGATTTCTCAAGTGTTCTGTGGAAAACCGTTGATTCAGCTACACTCGTATATATTTCTTTGTAGTCGCAATCTTTTTATGTCTTTTAACAAAGAGAACTGATTAGAGGCAAGTTCGTTATCCTAGATACCTAACTGTAAGCCGATGGTATAAGCTCACCTTATCTTTATGACGTAGCAAAATGGCGCTTGCCGCGACTTAGGTACTGACGTCACAATATTAGATGGTTTAGCGTTTAGCCTTTAGCACTCATTAATTTTAACAAGAGAAGGTGCGGTGAAAGGTAAACCTTTAATTAAATCGATATTAGCCTCACCAAAGGTTAATTAAGATGGAAACAGCAATTCTTTTAAGGAGAATGTTACAGTGAAACAGTTAGTTTGTTCTTCGCATTATCCTTAATTACACTTAATTAATGAAGAGTTTTAATACCTAGATATAAAATTACTCAGTTTTAATTTTTTTCAGTACCTAACTACAAAGAAGTCTGTCCAAATTAAGAAAGAGACAAAACTAACACTTTCACGAAACCGTAGGCCGACAACTCGACATGTTATGAGAAACTTCTGATATTCCAAGCCAAGAAATATATTGGCGCGTACAAACCACTCTCAAGCTACCGTGTATTTATGTAATAATGCAATACGTCATCTGAATTTCATACATACAATCAGCATCCCAAGAGATATGAAAACGATACTGAAAAGAGAATTCTCAAATAGGGGTGATTTATTAATACGTGAATGTATGATGTAGGTAGGTACACTACGTACGTGTACTTACAGCCAGCGATGTATAATGGCAGGTAACTGCAACTCCCTTATAAGTAAACACATTGTGCAAGAACTGAGTAGTAGAATCTTCGTACGTCTGAGTCTGTTTATGCATAAAAAATTACATATTATAAAAGATATAAATACAGGATGTAAGGGACAGTCCCCGAAAACTAACAGGGTGCATTCAGCTCATTTTGAATCATATTCCACAGGAAAATTTCTCACAAAAATTTCATTTTTTTATCGTTTTTAGGGTTCCGTACCTCAAAAGGAAAAACGGTCTGTCTGTCCGTCTATCACAGCCAATTTACTCCGAATCTAATGGACTGATTAAGTTGAAATTTGGTTCACGTATGTATTTCTGTGACCCAAACACGGACGTGTAACGTAAATAAATGAATTTTGAATATGGGGTCAATTTTGGGGGGCAAATTAGAAAATTAAGAGAAAAAGTTTTTCAAACTGTACGGTGTGGCATATCAAATGAAAGGGCTTACTGTGAGGGTCTCAAATATATTTTTTTTATAATTTTAAAATAAATAGTTTAAAGTTATTTAAGATAGACGAAAATTGACCACCCCCCTCCTCCCATATCTCCAAAAGTACTGAGCCTAAGATTTTGAAAAAAAAATACCGAAAATAGTTCAATACCTATAGATTACAGGAAAACTTATAAGCAGTCTTAACACAACATGGTAAAGCTCTCAATATTGTGCATACAAACTTACATTTGCAGTTGGAATGTATGGGAGAACATGTTTTTCAATAACAATGTTTAGTTTGTTCTTGGGATTCATCCCAACTACAGAACCCTTCATAGTGCGTAGTCCGTCCGTTGGCCGGTTTTTTTCAGTTACTATTCCTTTATTTCTATGTAAAATTTAATTTTCTGTAAAATCAGCAATGGATGTTGAAATACTCGACGCATTAAATCAGCTATTCACTTTAACCCTAGCTACAGAGTTCATCAAACTCACCACATACCTATTACCTACCCCTCTCAACCAGTTATAGACGCTGCGATTTGTGCACAAACACACAAACAAATCAGGTTTATTACGGAGGGCTGTCCCTTACACCCTGTATAACCAGCCTAGTATCGTAGGGAAATGTTTTTTGCCTGCATACAAAGCTCTCTTGTCGATTGCGCAAAAGGATCCTTGTACGTATCTAATACTATTATTTATTCTGTATTTAGTCAGAATATCAACCAGTAGAAGTTAAACCCAGTAACCAGACATTTAATAATCACATTGTTATTTCGTTTAACTTTGAGTTCATCGAAAATGTGACTTAAGTTTTCAATAAACTCGTGTTTTTGAATATCTCTTGTGATTCTGAGTTACGAAATGACATGTGTAAATGAATGTAGTCGCAGCCAAGTGGTTGATATTCAATTATAGGTTAGGTTGGAACTATGACCAACCACGCGCGAACCGAATTGGTCGCACTAACTAAGCCAGAGCACCCCGACCAAATGCGTTAGGTTAGAATTGAGACCAACCGCAAGCGAGCCGAACGAGCGAAGCGTGCGGTGCCGCGGCAATGGCCGGCGAGCACTACATCCAAAGGCTAGGCGGTTAACTAAACGGCTAATTAAACCAATTGGCTGCGACATATATACATATATATATATATATATATAAAAAAAAGGTGTAGACACGGTCTACACTCCTTTCATCTAAAATCTTCAGCGCTGTGACATATTGACCAACTTACTAGCAGACAATCTGACAGACCGACGGACATGACGTAGCTGTAATGTTTCCGTTTCTGTTATTCGACTAGAACGTACCTACCTAAAAATAGCTAGCTAAAATTGGAGACCTTTTAAAATGGTATGGTTAATTAAAGGTTTTAACAGACAGGTAGACGGACGGACAAAGGTGTCACTCTGATAGGATCTTTTGGTACCTTTTTGACACGGAGCCACAAGCTCCTATAACTATAGGTACCAAACAAGTTTTTTTTTAATTATTTAGATAGTGCCCGGTTTCTGAAGAATTCTTAAGCGGAGTTTATACTCGTAATAGTTATTGGATCCGACAAAATTATCTATTTAAGTGAACTATTTCCTTATGCTCGATTTTTGAGGTCTTCAGATAAACCCTCGATAGTAATTTTTAAGCTAAATTCTTCCTTAACGAAGTGTTCATATACACGATATCGAACCAATAATCACTAAGGAAGGGATAAACTCCGCTTAAAAACCTCAGAAACCAGGCATAAGTAAAGTTGTAAGGTAATTTTCCCTTTGACGTATAGCAACTTAGTTTTGACGACTTCATTAAAGAGGGTAAGTAAGAAGCTCAAAAGAGAGTTCACAAGTGTCGATACTTTTTTACACTTTTGTTTTCTTAAAAATCACAAAAACAGTGTGCATTTTTTGTTTAAAAAATTTAACACTTGCAATAAAAATGAATATTTTCGTGTATTTTGAAATTTTTATGTCTGTCCATGAAATTATTTTGTTGGCCGTACCTGAATTCTATGAAATCTACGTTGTTTCATATAACTTCTGTCACATCAAATATTAATTAGGTATTTATAACACGCACCTTACGTCGCGTGAGGAAGGAGATTTAAATTTAAAAAAAATTGGTTACCTAAAATAAATAATTACATTAATAACGTACCTAATAAAATACTTTTTGTATTATTTCAGCTTCAAAAAATATAGTGGAATGTCCCATAAAAGTTTGTAAAAGGTCCTAGATACGTTAATCATTAAACCATGTAGTTACGTAATTTTATTTTTGTGCGTAATTTTGACATAATTAATTTCTTATTTTTTTAAATAAATTAATAGACACTGATATGCTTAAATAAAAAAGCTACAAAATAAATAAAAAGTGATAGTAAAAGAATATCACATTGGGCTCGTCCGGGATTTGAACCCGGGACCTCTCGCACCCGAAGCGAGAATCATACCCCTAGACCAACGAGCCGATGTCTCTACGAGCTAAAATAGTACTCTAAACAAACGCCCTTTATATAACTGTGTTATCTATGACGTCATAATGTTTTAAATTACATTAGGCATCTAGATTTCATATGAGATGTAGCGAATTAGTAACTTTTAAACAAATTGCTTTCATGAAACACGTGTGAGGTTTATATACAGGGTTATTTGTAAAACACCAGCAAGCTCTTAAGGGGTCATTGTACTCATCATTATGAACAACTTTTACTATGGGACCAAACCTGAATTCGCGAAAAAAAAAAATCAACTGTTCAGTACATTTATGTTCGCATAATTCGTCAAAATGTACTGAACAGCTGATTATTTTTTTTGCGATTTCAGGTTTGGTCCCATAGTAAAAGTTGTTCATAATGATGAGTACAATGACCCTTTAAGAGGTTGCTGGTGTTTTAAAAATAACCCTGTATAATGGGAAACTAGGAATTTTAATTTAATTAAGCATCGCACGCTCATTGGCAGATATATGAAAACATTTTCCAAGAGAAGAATACTACTTGAATATAATCTATACTGTTAGAGTCAAAATAAAACACTGTTCCTGGCCGCTATTGCCGAATAGGTATTTTCGCATAGTTAAAACGCCAATGTTCCCCTTAAACCTCTTTGCGAGGTGAAAAAGAAATAAGTAAGTAACCGAATTTTGCCAGATTTACCCATGGGATGCAATATACAGGAAATAACGGCCATAATTATGAGCTGTTATAGTTCTACTCGCTAGCCGTTATCGGCTCATGCAAGAAAATGTGAGATACATAGTTATAAATTGGTCGTGCCAAGGTGCCACTCCAGCTAAGCTAATTACAATTAATTAGCTAATTACAAAGTAATGCAAAACATATATTTATTTTTGCTATAAAAAGAATAGATGCGATGAAAGCGATGCAGCATCACCTGCTTCCGTAATTGTTCAGTGTTTAATTTATAATGACTATAGTTATAAGATCAAGCTTAAAGTAGAACTTGAGCATGAGCTAGATCAGCTGTTGGTAAAGATCAGAGTAGAAAATATGTACCTATAGTAAGTGTGAATGGACGGTGATGAGAACGCGAGTGACACCCAGGACGCTGCTATAGACAAGGCGCAGAGAAGTGAATGTGGTCGACAAGATAAGTGTAGAAGGTAATTCTGGCAAAATCACCTCGTGCGGGGGTTCCAGTTCGTCGTCCGGGGCCGCCGCGTCGCTGGGCCGCCACGCGCGCCCGCTCCTGCCCCACACAACACCACCGTCACACAACGCCAACACAGAGCTACACCAACTAGTTCACACATAACACCATACGCAACACACAAACTCAACCATCAGCCGATTTGAACGATCAAAAATTTTACAGGGACGCACTGGCGTGTCCGTAGGGCCTAACGTTTGTGTTTTAATCGGTCAATGTTGTTTCCAACTCCTAAAGGATTTTTGTTTTATTTACAGACTAACAATAAATAGTGTCTGTTATAAAAGTTTCAATAGTCAACATACATTGTTGTTTATGTATTCAGTCATAATAAATAATTAGCGAATTTCACATTGCTCTGAATAGTGTAACGTCATGTTTAGTTACACATGTGCAGGTGTAACTAATAATGAATATTGGAGAAATCTTTGTTATTTAAGAAATACATTGTTTGATCTTCCATTATTATCATAATAACACCATGCAACAAAACCCTTAAATAACTTTTCTAAGTGAATATGGACTGCGACAATCATAAATCTGAATTGTTTATTCTGAAACAATTTGTCAAAATTGATCTTCAATAAAAGTTTAAACGTCGCTTTCGCATCGATTTTACTGGCAGTAAATTTAAAGCCACCCTTACTTACGGATGCAGGACAATGGCACTAAACCGCCGGTGACAATAAATGGGAACGTTTATGCCGTCATAAAACAATCGATTCCAATACTGAATAAAAGTGGAAGTGTTTGGCGAACAGCCAATGAGATGCTCGGTTCGCAAGACTGAGCGCTGACAAGGGCTAGAGGAAAACTGTGGGTTATTTTCGCTGTGAGATGAGTGTAAAAGAGCGGACGAAAGTGAACGCTCGACGAGGTTCAGCCTTTGCTTTCGCACTTTAAAGGTACTTTAGCATTTAAGCGTCTTTATAAGAGGCCCCGTCAGCGATGAGGGATTTACGCTTCGCTCATTAGAGGTGCGGTCTATCGCGCTTGCGGCTCTCTGATCTCGCACGGCCTTAGCTGAATGACAAATATTTTTTATATCCTTCCGCTTTTTATGAAACCCGCTACATCGTATTTAATCCTAGTGTAAAGAGCTCTAACTATGTTAATGTAAGTGTGGTCAGTCATATAATGAGGTCACCTGTAAGCATGGTCATGCGGTGGCAGGCCCAGGCCGGAGTCCTCGGAGGGCGAGCGATGGTCGGCTACGAGAGGTGCCTCCGCCGGTCCCTCCTATAACAATAACCCGCAACCTGACCCGAAAGCCCCAACACTTTCAACCACTTCTCACGTAACTTTACTTACTTACGTGGAAGAGTTACTAACGTTTAGTTGATTAGGGACTTTGAACTTTAAAGTACTGTATAAAGTCCATGAAATGAGATAAACAGATTTACGAAAGACATTGAAGACGTTGTGGTTGACATAGTGTTCAGAAAAGTACGCGTAAATTAATGGGTCACATTCAGTTTGCCACAATGGGAGTCTTACATTTGTCAGGCCCGACCTTATGGGTGTATCATTGATGTTTCATGATGCCTACGTGTTATTAAAATAATACATTTATGAACCATTTATAAACAAGCTCAATCTACTATAGAAAGCAATCAAACTATGACATCGATGGAACATGCAGAGACAGGGGCGTACTCGGCGATCCTTAATCCTTTGATTTTTTTAATTTTATTGCTGAGATCTTTGGTATTATGGTAGAAGACGGGACTATCGTTTGGAGCAGCTGTGTACGTCCTTGTGTACAGTCTAGTGAATAAGTAAAGCGTGTGCACTTACCGGGTCGTGCAACTCATGCATCGTCGAGGAGGGTAGCATGTGTCGCTCGGGACCCCGCTACCAACAAATCGTAAGCATCAACTAAGTTTTGTGCAAATGATTTTGCACTGAAGTGTACATATTTTCGTGTGTTCTATATAAATGAAGATTTATGCATTCATCCATGTTATGTATTTGCACAGTTTTCGCAGAGCAGCTGTGTAATTTCAAGTAGGTAGTCTAGTAATGTGGATGTTGTTACTATCTGGTACCATACGTATGTATAGGGTGTCTGAGAAAGGGTGTCGCCAACATAAAAAGAAAATCAGTCATCCCATACTATCGTCCCTCTTGGTCAAGTAGCTATTGAAGTTTTGTATGGGACGACTGTTTTTTTTTTCACGATTACGATGTTGGCCCCCGGGAAAAAGTGGTTCAGTTTGATGGTCTGTACCACACCCTTAAGTTGGCGACACCCTTTCTCAGACACCCTGTATAATAGTTACTAAACATAAATCGAGTCTTCGCTTCAACTGAATTAATCACAACATGTTTATTTCGTTTGTTAATGAAAAACATTGTTTATTAAAGTAACTTAGTTATCATAGAGACAGAAAAACTTCGTTTAAATAATGTTAGCCCAAGCAATCTTGCAAAGAGGGCGGAAACCTAATTAGATACTGCAGGTGGAGCACTACAACATTTTAAGACGAAAGCCTGCCTAACTCAGAGAAAATACGCCATTTACCTCCATTTTTCGCTGAAGAAGAGATTAATTGTGAAAACGTTGCGAATTACTCTGTATTTACATGATTATTTTACTCTACAATTTGCAAAGCTTCTTTTGTTGTGTTTGTGGTAGGTAGGTACTTTGTGTGCAGATGTGTTTTTGGTTCAGCGATATAAGAGTCATACCCATAATATCAACTCAGTACCTATAGGTAGATCAAAAGCACTGGTTCGCACCTTTTAGCTAATCCCCACCATAAAAATGCTTCATGAGCGCTCTTTAAAATACCGGAGGCGAAAATTAAAACGTTAACAAAATACATCCGGCCGTCGGAAGTATTTCGTGGTATGGGTGAAATACTAAACTACGCTTTAACTTTTATTTAAACATTGTTGTGTTATTTTAATTACAAAACCGTTATTTACCTTAATATGATGATCGCCGGGCTCCTCTCCTCTCCTATACACGAGCTCGTCGAACCTCGCCCTATCCTCCGGAACCATGAACTCTCGTATCTCCGTCAGAAGCGTGTACTGCAAACAAAACACTCATTTATTATTTGTATAAAGATATAACACTGCAAAACTAGCACTAGACCGAAATTGTCGAGGTTACGAGCGGAATGTAGGTTAAACAGGTAGATAGGGAAACAAAGGATACGCTCTTGTATGGATGATATGCTGCTATACGGAATAATTTAACAGTATAATACATACGTTTAAGTAGATACCTTCCGATCCCTTGAGTGTCGATGATACCGCATAGGTTTATAAGAAAAAGCGTTCGAAGTCCACAGATATATAATACGTATATAATAGGTACAGGTGGTATTTTTGACCTCACCTGGAGGGAAAGTGTACTAAATACTGGAGTTAGCAAATTTTACCCAAAGGAAACATTCCTTTATTTTTAAAAATAAAGAAATCTACGTTCAACGATTTTCGAAAATTCACTTGCCATACTCGGGAATCGAACCGGCTAAAATCCGAAAAATCCCTGCACTTTTATGGCATCAATCGATAGGGTCAATTATAATGATCAAATCTCTCTCACGAACATGATAAATTAAATCCAAGAAACAGAGTGAGAGTGAAAGTACAGAGCGGCTTTTCGGATTTTAGCCGGTTCAATTCCCGAATGTGACAAGCGAATTTTGTAAAATCTTTGAATGCAGATTTGTTTCTTCTTAAAAATAAAGGAATGTTTCCTTTGAGTAAAATTTGCTATCTCCAGTAGAATACTTTCCCTCCAGGTGAGGTTAAAAAAAGCCTGCATAAACGTATCATCATCGTCCAATGGCGACTGCGGACTTACAGTACATATTTGTGAACCTATGGTTCGGCTGACATTTGAGCATACATTGCCAATGAACCAGTTGGCGTGGTTGGTTAAGGTACCACCTATCATGCCGCAGGTCGTGGGTTCGATTCCCATTCAGGACAAACATTTGTGTGCATGAACATGTCTGTTTGTCCTGAGTCTGGGTGTAATTATCTGCTTAGTTTGGGATCAGATGACCATGTGTGAATAATGTCCCAGAATATTATTATTATTATCATATAATTGTCTATCTGACCTTTGCGGTATCATGCGACACTCCCTAGATTGAATACGGAAAACATAAAGCTGCGTCTACGCTAGACGAGCCAAGCACGAGCGGAGCACGAGCCGAGCATCATGTTCGCAGCGTCAAGTGTGGACGTACAACGAACCTACAACGATCACTGTCCTCGAACGTAGTTTTCCGCAGTGTGCTCGCGGCTCTTAGTGAATATGGACGAGTTTGCTAATCCTTGCCCATGCCTTGGGATACTTATACGAGACCATACATCATTCTTCTTAATTTTTTTTTATTAATCCTCATGTTTTGGGTCTCTTATCATTGGATTATTTTGACATAATTCAATTAATTGTAAACAAACATCATCTGACCACGTTTCCATGATGCTCGGCTCGAGCGATTAGCCGTCTGTCACTAAAACACGTCCACGAGCGCACTGCGAGCGCGATACAAATCCCTTTGTGTTCGTCAAAAAACCGACAATTGGCGGAGCACAGTCGAGAACGAACCAAGTGCTCGAAGCGCGCTCGTTCGAGGCTCGTAAGTCGATCCACACTACACGACTTTGTGCTCGGCTCGTGCTCCGCTCGTGATCGGCTCCTCTAGCGGAGACACAGCTTAACGTTAAAATACTCATTATGTAGGAACCCATTGTAAGCAGAACATATGGGGTAGGCGCTACACAAAAAATAAGAAGCAATACTGAATTTTCACAAATTATTTCAAGAGCATGTGCTCACTTTTACGCGCCTATCACATAACTGTTTTATGAAAACAATAGCCGCATACTCAATTTTAACATTACATAATACTAAATTCGTTTGAGGGATCGAATGCAATCAGAATCATTTTCTTACCAGCCTGTATGATGTAAGGTTCCCTTTCAAACTCAAACTAACTATCATCTCAAACAAACTCAAAGCATTTATCATACTTTCTACTAATCCTACTACGAGTAATAATAATAATATAATATAATCTTCTATATAAATAAAAATCAATCGCCGAATGGATGTACCGCGCACCACTTCAGAATGGTTGCTGGTTGGATTTAGCTAATTCTTTTTTTGTTTTGTTTTTAACTGTCGGCACAAGGTTTGTATGAAAGAAAATGTTTGAAATGTTGCCGGGAAAATTGGAAAATTCGGGAAAACTGAAAGTGCATTTTCTATGGGAATTTTGATTGAATTATTGAAATTATGACAGTACAACGTTTGTCGGGTCAGCTAGTACATAATATAATTATTATAAATGCGAAAGTTTGGATGTATGGATGTTTGTTACTCAATCACGCCAGAACGGGTGAACGGATCTGGATGAAATTTGGCACAGAGATAGACTATAGTCTGAAATAGCACATACATATGATACTTTTTATCTTTTTGTTTTTTTTTATTTTGAAGTCGGTTAATAAGCCCAACACGAACGAAAGGAAGAAGAATCTTCAAAATTCACATTTATGCATATAACTTCGTACATAAGAATAATTACCTAATGCATTATATACTAAAACCTTCCTGAAAGTATGTAGATAACGTTAGTAACAAACATACAAATATTTCTACATACACACATACATACGGGTCGAATAGCGAGCCTCCTTTTTTGAAGTCGGTTAACAAATGCGAAAATTTGTTACTCAATCACACCAGAACGGCTAAACGGAACTAGATTATAGTCTAAAATAGCAAATAGGGTACTTTTTATCCCGGAAGAATATACGGTTCCCGGGGGATAATTTCCAACATCCACGCGGGCGAAGCCACTGGCAAAAGCTAGTTTCAAATAAACCGATTACAGGCAGTTTTGAATTGTCAAGGGATCGGTCAGTCAGAAAAATGAACTAGTTGTCCATTCCAAAGCATAGTAGGTACCTTTTGCAGACAACCTTTACATATCTTTGTCTGGTTTCCATAGTACAAATTCTGCTTAGTTTGGGATCTGATGACCGCGTGTGAAATGTCCCAGGATATTATTATTTTCATACATATTTCGGGACCCTGGGGTCCCGGACCTTTGGAAGGCATACGAGAGGCCGAAGCCAACTCGTAGAGGTCCCTTAGACAATTTTAAATGATGAGCAGGCACCAAACGACTATTATCCCTATATGCACTATGCAAGAGCACCCAAGGACAACCCCCGGTTGGTGCAGGACTATTGTTGTATGTGGAAACAAAACATATTGGGTTTGGGTGGCTAAACTGGATTGGGTAACTTGAACTATGGAAGAACTATGTCCCCTGCCTGACCAATGTTATATATTATACACGGATAAAATGGCAGGGGGTGACTTGCACACTCAATAATTATTATTATTACATCATTAATTGACCGTAACGTCCACGCTGGCTGCTCCAAAAGATAAATGGCTGTTTGGTAATGTGACGAGCGTGTCTGCACAAGACATAAGTTTACCGCGTGTGATTGATGATAATGTATTGATATAGAGTCTACACATCGCCCACTTCATGGCACCCCACTAATTACTTTAATCCTATAAATAAAATGAAAAAAATCCACGCGGCGAGGCGTAAAATGCGATAGAAAGAGATGTCTCGGTAACAAAATTCGGGGTATATTGAAAAATGCAACATGAGACGTCGAATTAAAGATGTGCCTACGTGCTTACTCAGAATCGAATACCAGCGATCTAAAAGATGGATCTCTGAAGCATTTCTGAAAATAGTCTAGAACTGAGGAACTCGTGGCTATGTAAAAACAGCCCCACAGGTTAAGCTACGCTTGCCGGAGTTAGTCCGTGGATGGGTGACCATCTTTACATACCGAGACTCCCCCGTGCCTCGGAAAGCACGTTAAGCCGTTGGTCCCGGCTGTCATTCATGGATCTTTAACAGTCGCTACGGGTCGTCAGAAGCCCAAAAGTCTGACAGTAGTCTTACCAAGAGGTATCGTATTACCCAGTAACTGGGTTGTGGAGGTTAGATAGGCAGTCGCTCTTTGTAAAATACTGGTACTCAACTGCATCCGGTTAGACTGGAAGCCGACCACAACATAGTTGGGAAAAGGCTAGGCAGATTGATTGAGTCTAGACCTGAGTATTTATGTAGTTGAAAAGTACTAAAAGAAAATCTATAAGAACGAGTATTTCACGAAGCTACATAAATAAATGTAACATTGAGCTAATCATATTTATCCAGTACCTAGACATGCTTAATCAACTGAGTGGCCTATTTTCGAACCCTGTGGCTACCTGCTATCTGCTATCGCTATCTGCTATGGCTATCTGCTATCGGAAGATTGGAATCGAAATAAATTGGATTTTTATTTATCAATATGAACTATTTTCACGTAGAGCTGAAGTTAGCGAGCAACCTGAACTATCACGATAAAATTGAATAAGTTTTCATTGAAAGTAAAACGTTCTAGCAGCGGCAAAATAAATTACATAATTAACTTAGAGAAACGAAGAAACGTGAGGTAAGATAGACAATATTATAATTCTGCACAACGATCTCATTTAGAATCAATTGATGGCACTAGACAAAGTACTTACTCCGCTGAAGCGCAAAAGCTAAGTAATATTTGCACATAATTTAGCCAGTTGTAACACTTGTAATCCGAAACATTTTCTCTAGTATACAGCCTATACTTTTCCGTATTACTAATACGAGAAAAGTCGAGCTACACACACAAACATTGTCATTAGTAGATGTAGGTAAGTATTAGTGCGGAATGTCCCAAAATAGGGATCAAAGGGGCCAAGATAATAGGGTCAATGGAGCGCAATCTGGAATTCGACAAAAGTAGAAAGAAGTCTTTGAAAGTATCCGAAATTGGTTAACATATATTACAGTTGTATGAGGTTCTTTAGATGTGTGTTTTTTGTGTTACATATATTCGTATAAACGGACAATCCTCACGCCTTTGTCTTGTTTTGAAACTGCGATCTACAAAATGGTATTATTTCTTCGTAGCATCGTAACTCCAGTTCTAATACGGAACGTTGCCTATTACCTAATTATCTGTATATAAGCTGTCATATTTGTGTGATGTGACCTAAATGCCGCGGATGGTGGAGCCACCGCACCGCCTGCACTAGAGGGATTGGGATCGATTCTTGCAATGCCACTAGTTTGTATATGGGTAGACATTAGTTTACAATCGTAGCTCAGTTCTGGGCTAACATAAATATAGATTGATTTCAACATGCTCAGAAGAAGATAAAGTTGAAGAAGAAGAAGAATGTGAACCTATAAATTAAGTAATATGCTACTAGTACAAATCCTTGGTAGGTACTCAAATCAACCATCTACTTTATCTTCATCTTTTTGGACACAGACGAACACAAGTCCAAGTAATTAGGACGTACCTTCTGCGGCGTATCGAGAAGGTCTCTGACGACGGTCAAAAAGGAGTCGGGCGTGAGTCTCCTCGCAGCATACTCCTCCATGTAGTAGGCGATGGCGGGCAGGTCGCACTGCGGCAGCAGCGAGCGCGCTTTCTGCTCCACCGCCGTTGACGCCGCGCCGCGTCGTTTGCCCCAGCCGCTTATTCTAAAGCAAAGATCATACTATTTATCATCATTCAGCCGAAATATGTCCACTGCTGATGGACACTGGCCTCACCAAAACTATTGCCACCCGACCGATCCTGTGGACTCCGCATCCAGCGACGTCCCATGAACATTATTAAGTTATTGGTCCACCTATCATTAGGGAAACAGATTCCTTTTATTGTATAAACTACGTAGTTAAACTGAAACAGGGTTGAAGAGCTTAGATGCACTGAAAAGCTAAGAAAACTGCAAATAAAGTAACCCACGCGGTTAATTCCTCAATGTCTGGGATTTCTTAAACAGGATGTCTGAGAAAGATTGTCGCTACTTAAGGGTGTAGTAGAGATCATCAAGCTGAATAACTTTTTCCCGGGGCCCAACATTGTAATCGTGAACAAAAAAAAAATCAGTCGTCCCATACAATTAGATCAAGTTGGTATTGAAGTTTTGTATGAGACGAAATTTTTTTTTTTCACGATTACGATGTTGGTCCCCGGAAAAAGTTGTTTAATTTGATGGTCTGTACCACACCCTTATGTTGGCGACACCCTTTCTCAGACACTCGGTACAATATTAGAACCGGTACGGTACTACCAGTAATTACTACCGGTAATTAGTAGGCGCAGGTCGAGTCCGCGCCGTTAATTTTCGTGAAAACAGATTGAAATTTTACTACGGTTTCCGATACTGCCGTAGCCATTGTATTTGCTCGATACTAAAACTTAGTAGGCTTATTGCATTCCTTATTAAATAAGCTTTCCCCGGTTATGATATTTTTCAGTTCTGAGCAGATTTACGGCCAATATAAGACGACAACTTAAACTTTTTGCTATTTGCAACCACTTTTCTTACTGTTTTTGATACTGCCGTAGCTATTTCGAATGCTCGGCACTAGGCTTTTTAGACTCATTGTATTTCCTTTCATACAAGCTTTCTTCGATTGGCGTTTTTTTTTCATTTCTGAGAAGATTTACGGCCAATATGAGGCGACACCTGACATTATTTTGCTATTGTCAATTTCATATTAATTTTTAACCCTATTTCGGCCAATATTTCTGTTATTTCACTTTAGGATCTGGTAGTGCTTTGTCAACTTTTGATAAAGACATCAGAATAACTAATCTAGCTGAACACGTTTTGCCCTATACGAATTGATATTTCGACACATAGTGAAAAGTAGAAGGTAAGTAGAGGGGAGGTGCGTGCTCTCGCAGTGTGACGTCATACTTAAATTATATCCGGCCTTAAAATGGTTAAAAATATGAACGCGCAACCATTACTCTAGCATTAAAATTCGCGTAGTTATTAGCGGTTGAAATCTTACATGTTTTTGTTGGTCAGAAATATTGAACTTACCACCAGTACACTGAACTAAAAGACGTTTTCACATCAAAATAATCCCTTTTTAACCACATGCATATTCAGATGCTAATGAGAGTGCGTTACTCGCGGCTTCTCATTATGAACAAGGGCCCTGAATAGGTCGTCGTATGATAACGAGCGAGAGAATCCGGTTGAATAAAGTTGAACAAAGTCGTTTTCGTTGATACTTACTTCCCGTAGGCCCCGTGTATAATACTCTGGTATGTGTATTAATGTATAATGATATTTGTTTACACAGACCTAAAACTGATCCTTGACTGTGTAAAGGGCTCTTAACCAAAGTACGGGAGTCACGATTTAGTTATTCAAAACACGATTTCTTTATTCTGTGTGTTATTTGTTATAAGTTCCACTGAAAGCCTGTTGCCATTTCCCGTGAATTAAAAAAAAAATATCCAAGGTTATCAGATTATCCGAAATGCCTGACTCACAAACTGACTGTTGAAGTCGAAAAGGAAATCGAATACATTATTCGATTAATCTAAGCCTTGGGCTGACAGGTGTTCCCCATACGTGGTCGCACCAAAAACAATTTTATAATGGTTTTCGAGAAAACACTCAGATTCAATCTATTTGATTAGTTTTTTACCTTATTTACGAGTAACAATTCATGTAACTTCATTTAATATCGTAGAGAAACTACATTGTTTCAGAAACAAAGTTAAATGAAAATTATTTCACGCGAACGGATTTGCTTGGCTTTCTACTCGAATGAGAAACATTTTAATTAAAATTAGTGAAAACTTTGCACATAAAGCTATCTAGAATAGATTCAGGTACTTTACGAAGTCCAGTCTTGATTACAAAAGGGTTTATCGTGGTACGGCATAACTTGGTTCAGCGATTTCTTTGGGTTATCGAGCGGCTATTCGCCGCTCCCGCGCTGAGACAGCGTGTGCTAATTTGCGGTCAAACTAGATGTGTTTCTGATACAAGTTACAAAATACGAGGTCATTCGTGATATTTGACCTACTTTCTCCTAAACATAACATGATTATATTATGAAAACTGTTGTTACCTGGGTGTCGCGTCCCGTTCTCCGTACGCGGTGCATGCGTGAGGAACCTTCCCGACGTCCTTCACAACCAAAGACATTCGTTTGTGGTACTTCAGCTGTGCGACCGCCTCGTCGTGCGTTACGTCGATGAACGACTGGTTGTTCACCTCCATGATCTGGTCTCCAACCTAACAAACAAATGCGAACAGTTAGTGACGCTGATGACTAAACTAATCTTTTACAAAAGTATTCG
Organism: Dicycla oo; assembly: GCA_948252095.1. Lineage (NCBI taxonomy): Eukaryota > Metazoa > Arthropoda > Insecta > Lepidoptera > Noctuidae > Dicycla > Dicycla oo. The sequence goes on along the minus strand of OX411712.1, from coordinate 25,224,818 downwards.
CAAGTTATAAATTTACCGCAAGTTATTATTTTACAACCTAAATTCCCTCCTTTCATCTTTAAATCGATACCTTTCATAATACTAATAGGTTTGGAGGGGTGATGGGTGTGAGCGAGCAATAATTTTCAAGTGCGGTTTGTTTAATGAAAATTCTTGGAAAATTGTTAGTGGTAGAAGTTTCAAATGTAAGTTACGAGATTCGGATGTAGCTAGGTGGCGTGCAGGAAACATGGGAGCGGCGAGAATCAAGCTCAAACGCTATAAATTTGCCAACACACCTCGCACCGCTACCAGCGACACGAAAATTTAGTAATATTTGTTCAGTTCGATAAACAGAAACATTTTAGTAATGTAAAGTAAACCGACTTTTAGAATAATTACTGATTACCTACACAGGTTCCAACACTAGGACTTAATTTAATTAATAGCAGTTATGCAATAATGTCATTTCCATAGCGCTGCAAGTTTAATGGAAAACAAACCAGTAATTTAGCCAACTATGAAGCGCTCTCGGCACTAACTTCGATGCAATTCCGTCTCGAAGGCCTCTTGCCTGCCGCCTCCGCAAGTTAGCCAAAGTTGGGTGTCGCGTTAATTACAACGAAATGCAGCAATCTAAGCGCACTAAATTGAGTTTTATATTCACAGTAAACTTACTTCGCATTCCTTTCAAATTGCGTAGAAATAATATTAGGTGGATTTTATTGAAAATAAGTTCTCATTTATAAAACTGTAAGTAGGAAAGTACATTCCCCATCTTTTGTTAAAACATAGGTATCTACATAATCAACCTATTTATCTAACAGTATCGCATTTATCCTATATCAATGGCCTGACACCCAATTGATGTTAAAAAACCAATAAATATGTTGTCATCCAAATTGCCTCTTTTACTTTATAGAAAATACACGTGACGTACAATATAAGCGCAGTCGTACGTTATACGTATCTATAAGTACTAGTAACAACACACTTTTATCTGATATCATTCTTCGTTTAGCTCTTCTATAATTCAAAAGATTCAATAAGCACTGGAAAAGACATCACTTTATTAGAATTTCCAATATTGTCTTCCGAGCATCATTAGTTGTCCAAAAGGATGAACTTATCAAGTCAAGAACATAAAAGCATAATTACCATAAGTCCTGCTCTATCTGCAACGGAATCCTTGTCGACCCCGGTGATATAGATGCCGAGGTTGTACTCCAGCCCTCCTCTTATCATTAGTCCTAATGACTGTCCCGGCTCTATACAAAGGTCAACCTGCACACAAATTCATAAGATTAGCTATTTATTACGGTACATTAAGACACAGATATATGCCAATGGCCTTGAGTGGTTAGCTTTTAGCGTGTTCTGTGCTGAGCTCAGGCAACTCGTCGTACGTCCAGCCAGTAATAGGACTCGCCCATCGATGAGCGCTGTCCCAAATAAGACGCATTATTAATGTATTATACATAAAACGAAAGGTAAATGTATTAAAACAGGTATACTAAAAGATAAATAGTTAAATTATCTTTATGGTGAAAGTTTCATAAAAATACGCTTGATAGTTTTTGCGTGATTCTCAGTTATCCGCGTTTGACATAACTTTACAAAATTACACTATGTAATATAAACATAATCTAAAATGTTCACGTATTAAGTAAGTTATTAAGAAAGAACTCTAATTTTTTTTTTCAAATCATTACCACTACTCGTTTAGACGTGATTTTCAGTTTAAAATCATTAAAAGTCGGTTATCGTCGCCTTAAGTGCTTTGCAACATAAAATGAAAATGCGCTCGCATAACACATAAGAAAATTCATGGCATTCCGGAGAGAACATTACGGAAATTGCTATTAGGGAAAGCTTGGCACGTTACGTGATTATAATACATAAAGGCCCATAAACACGTAATCTGTGCTCAGAATGGCTTCATTCAACAAAATGTACTTTATTATGATCGGGCTCATCGCGCGGTGATGTCACAGAGCTCGATGCGCGCTGCGGCCCGACGTCATTACCATCGCTAACGACAGAATTCTGTGGTTAGTTGACTGCGATTAGCATACCACAAAGCGCTCCGACCCCTAACCCCAATATGCAATGACATCAAATCTTTACGAGTAACGGATTTGACCATAAAAATTGATGATGTCATAAATTCATTTACGTGTTTATTAGTAACGGTTGTCATCATTGGTGAGTACTTTTGGCATATGACGTTTGTGTAGGCCGTAGCTTGGCATGTGACATGAGACAAATAGGGTGTTGTAATACATATAGTTCGCGTCAAATAACTTTGCCGCTCTGAAACTAGGCTTTCCGATGCGCATGGCATGGTGCGCTGTTGTTTTTGTATAGATATTCACTACTGCGCAGTCATTTGCGCAAACTTCAGAGCGACAAAGTTATTTGACGCGAACTATACTATAGGAGGTGCTATAGCGGTAGTATTGGGCCAATACTAACGCTATAGCAATACTATTGGCAGACGGTCAACAATAATAGCTGCTGTTTAGTTTACTCACCCTCCGCACGGAGCGGTCTTTGCTGTTGGATCGCGAAGAGCGCTGCGGGGGCGGAGAAGCGGGCCGGCCGTAGCGGTCCATCCACGAACACGACGCGCGACCCACAAGCGCGCCCGCCGTCCGCACCGTCATCGTCAGCTGACGACATGACTTCAACATCTAAGAAAATTGAGAGCTTTAATCTAAAGACTTCGATGATTCGATTTGTTATTGTTATGTGGATTGATTGATGTTATTTTGATTTGACTAGTTGACAGGCCTACACAATCCTCCCAGACCTATTAACACTAAAATTTCAAATTTATTTTTAAAAACCGTGGAGCTTCTTGCCTGCTCTTCTCCTTAGGTAACGAACAATTGGAACTGTGCATCTAGCTTCTGACGTTCCATAAGTGGCCATGTAGGTTTATGTGGAAAAAACATATTTTGAATAATGATTGCGATGCGGGTAATAATTAGATACCTAAGGTTGAATCTACCTAAACATAATTCAGTTTTCAATAACCGTCCACTGTTTTCAATGATTTAAAGACATAAATCATGTATTGGGCATTCGTCACCAAAATAAAATTCAATATCACATATTTGGTTTCCTTCATGCTCATTAGGTATTCAAGAAGAGAATTTTATTTTCTGCTGCATAAAAGTTTATGTTTCACATAAATGTATTTATGCTATCCAATACTCGTAAAACTAACTTAATGTGACGTAAATCGTAATAGCACACACATTAGAAACATATTCGTGTTCTGGTTCTGAAATTGGGCCAGGAAGTCATTTGTATTTAAACCAAATTAATTTTCACCTCACAACCTCGGAAAGATTCTGTTTATTATTCGAAATCTGAGGGCAAAAGTGCATTTTATCCGCTAGCATGTAAAGATTTTTAAAATTCGAACCTTTCTATTCAATAATTTTCTTTACCGCCAGTCCACTGACAATGCATTATTACATGTGAGAGCGCCAACCTCATTTTTAAAATAATCGCACTGGCCAGTACGAAGACTGCATGAGAAAAAAAACACTATTTTAATATATTATTATTATTTAAACTGTTTTTTTTTTTGCACCTAGCATTTTTCTCGCTGTAGTGAGGTGAAAAATTGTGTGTTACGCTCGGCATCAAAGTTATTCTAAACCCTCGCTACGCTCAGGATTCTAGATTTGAAAGTACTCGCTCGTACTCCCAAAAAACAACTTTGCAGCCTTGCATAACAAATAACTATTACCTGCGCTGATATTGCTAGGGTTAAAAAAAGCTCTTTATTACAAATTCATTGGAATATACTGTAGAATCCCATTCACTAAGGTGCGATATCAAATCAGTGACTTGACGAATAGCCAGGAAGTAGGAATCACAAAATAATGTTATAGTTCGGTAGTCCCTTATCGTATCTCTTGCTTATCAAGTCGAGGGTTGGACGCTCAGCTGAGCAAAACTAGTGGAACTATATCAAGGGTACCTTTTCAAGGACAGACAAAGGGGCTGCAGAAATGAAAGGCCTCGAAACAAATCGACGCGGAATATCGTGGGAAATGGGCTGTATTCCCGGAAACGGCAAAGGCGCCTATCTATATAGGTATGAATGGTAGGAACGCCTGTTCTCTATATTGCCTTCTATAGTTTCGATGCCAATCTACGAGTAAGTAGCAAACAAAGTTACGGATAGATAGACGATGCCCAGATCTTTTTACGACAAAAGTTATCCATGAAAACAGTAAAATAACTTGGCTCCATTTCTACATTTTAAGTTATAAAGTATACCTACTTTACTATCAAGTTTGAGAGGAATTTATTCTGTAAAAGGAATAAAAACGACTATCTGCGCGTCTACTTTTATTTGTGTGTGATAAAATCCCGTCAGCTGATGGGCAGGGGGACAGTCGGGAGGTCGGGTCAACCCGGCGACACGCGGCCAGCCGGCGCGGCGCTACTGCCCGCCCTAGCTGACATATAGGTACAATTGTACAGTTGCCACTATATGCTATTACGTAATAGAACCATTTAACAAATTAAACCTCAACGAAAACAATATTATTTCAGATTAAGCTTTCCTTCTTGATTAAAAGCGCTTTCGTGCAAAGTTTCTGTTAAAATTTTAAAATGTATGCAATATATGTATATATATTACACAAACGGAAGAGTTCTAATGATAAAAGTTAATAATATAACACAATGTCTTTGTAGCGGAACAACTACAGTCGTGTTTTACAAAAAGGTCTCAGTAAATGTCAGGAAGCGACATCGTAAATCAAGCGATATCGTCAAATGCGGAAGGAAAAGTCCAACGTCTGCAAAAATAGTACCGCTTACCTGGCCCACCCACTACATTACCTAACCGCTACTACAAAATATTTGCAACATACCTAGTTATTTTTTATACCTAATCCTAAAGGACTTTACATAACCTACTTTGTATAATGTCTGCACTGTTTATCAAAGTACCTATTGAATAAGAACACAAAATAATTATAGAAACTTACATAAATAATAAGGCATATAGAAGATTGGAATACTTACTAAACGAGCGCCATAAAAACTTGAGAACAATTGAAATCTACCATAGCCAATAGACCTTTAGAGAAAACAGAAGGAAAACAAACTTTCCCGAAAAGGAAACAAAACTTGATGTAGACTTAGGAACTTTCACCTGGCTTCTCCTAAAAATATATACGAGTTACCTTTATTTCACAAAGTCAATATTGGATACTATATAAAGTTACATGTAATTCTGGCATATGTCATCTATATTGATCAGCTTGGAAAATAATCGTCCAATCAATTATTCTCAAAGTTCAAAACAATTATGAAGAAATAACAAAAGAAAAGCGTCATAAAATTGAGTTTATAGCCTGAAAATACGTGTATGTTTTAACAAAAAACAATCTAACACGCCTATCGAATGCATGAGGAGTGCCAGCTGTCATTAGCCTTCCAATAAAAAGAAAATTTCAAACGGAAAAGCGTTTTCCGACTCTTGTTAGCTTTAAACGCTTTCGGTCACGATACACTGAATGCAAGATTAACGAGCAAATAGGTATTTCCTCTTATAAACAGAAGTGGTACCTATATCCGTATTACGATTTGTTATTTCCAAAATACAAAAAAAGTCGTAATAACAGGGAACTCATAATAAAGCTTTCGATAAAGCAATAAAACCAAAGAAATATGATTTTCCATACACGAAGCAGAGTTTCGCAGCAATAAAATATCTGTTTAGGTATTAAGGTTGGTAACATTTCTGTGTTATTTGTTGTGTAGGTGCCTGCGGTCGGCATTAGCACGGAAATAGAAAACGTCTCCCTGTCGTGTCCATCTGTCATTTCCAAACCCACAGTAATGCCGTTTGCACGTCGAATATTCAGAACAAAGTAAAATGTAAATAATGTACTTGAATAAAACCAGAATATTGTGAAAATTCAACGAGCATTTTTATTAAAACTCTACATTACGGTGTTAGTTTTTTATAATGTACGAACTAGTTGTAGGAATGAAATGTTTCTAGTAGTACCTATACACCAGGAGGGCTGAAAAGTTTTGATCACAAGTACATTCAAGTGTCATTGTTGTCTACTAATTTGCGAATACCCTATTTAGTATAATAAAGAGTTTCATGTCATTAGCATCATTACGCTTTTAGTCATTAATCCGTAAACATCATCATGTCTCAGTCATCCGGGGCCCATCCCTAGGCTCAAAACTGTTCAGCCCCCCGGTACACCGGATGTAACGCTCTTAGGAGCGCTATTGTTGCTCAGATTTGCTATAGGGCTTAAAAAACTTAGTGTACCGAGGGGCTTAAAAGTTTTGAGCCTAGGGATGGGTCGCGGAAATATGATGTTATTACGGATTAATTGCTAAAAGCGTAATTATGCTAATGACATGAAACTCTGTATTTACACTAAAGAAGGTATTCGCAAATTAGTAATATGCAGCGCGAGACAATAATGACACTTGAGGGTACTTTAGACACAAAAAATTTCAGCCCCCTGGTACCTAAGCAAGGCCGTGATAAGGCTTGTCGTACTGGAATGCTGGGCGGTGAAAAAGCCGGATGAAAAAAGATTGCATGCAGCGGAGATGCGAACGTTGAGATCGATGTAATGAGAATAAAGTAAGAAAAAAAATGTGGTATGAGCATGTGATGAAGAGGGAGGAAACGCATGTGACTAAAATGAATATAAATGTTGATGAATGGAGAGGGAGTGAAAAGCCAAAGAAAAGATGGATGGATTGTGCGGAGGACGATATGAAACAAAATGGAGTGAATGTATAGCGTGACGGTTGACAGGGGAGAATTGAAGAAGAAAACGTATCTTTTACGTACAAACTAGTCGGCAGCTCTGTGAGGCCGTTAAAACACATTTAACATAATTCTCCTTCATCTCTCATATAATTCGGCGGCTTGTGAAAGTCCAAAATTAGAAATAGACTGCAATAAACTTGCTACCTAATAGGAAATACAGAGTGTAATATTGTAAACATCGTTAACAACTTTTAATATGGGACCAAACCTGAAATCACGAAAAAAACAGCTGTTCTCTACATTTATGTTCGCATAACTCGTCAAAATGTAAGGAATAGCAGATTTTTTTCGCGAATCAGGTTCGGTTTGGTCCCATAGTAAAATATGTTCTTAATGATGAGTACAATGATCCCTTAAAACAGTAATTAAGATTACCCCCTGCATAAACCAACTTACTAAACAGTTCTAAATACTTGGTTCATTAAAACACACGTACACAAAAATATAAGTTGACTTTATTGTCTATCTATAACAGGGGCTTCAAATGGAATAGATCTTGCAATACTTTTCACTCCATATAGCAACTTTAGATACGGAAATACGGTTTCTATTTCCCGATGTCACACTCTGCAAAGTCGATATTAAACACGTCTGCTATGTCTTGGCAGTGACAGTTGGATAATATAAAAACTAGGATAGTATATCTCGTGGGAGGCATATCTTTCTCAGAACTGCTATAAGCCCTACAATCACAAAGCCTTGTCAACTCATTAAATCGCACTACAGAGTTTTAAAACGTTATCTCTGATTAACAAGTGTATTTTTTTTTACAGAGACCTTTTCTTTGGGTGGGAAAACACCAAATAATTTCTCCCGCTCTGGGTGGAGCGGGAAGGCGTGTCAGACTTTTACTAACTAGAACCCACCCGTGTTTCTTCAGTTGCCTGTGCCTGGGGCACGGTAACTCTTTCAAACCACCCGCGACCCTAGCAGAGTCCTTGAGTCCTTGTCAAGACGAATCAAACGAGCCCAAACTCGACAGGGTTGCGTTGTTTTATTACAGAGTTCCTGTGGCTACCTTCCGGCTCCATCATCAGATCAGCTCGATGGTACCAAAATATTACATTGTCAACGATTTTACATACATACATATGCCAAAGGAGATGGGAAATCATGGGCCCAGCAGTTAACTAGTTGAAATGTATATTTAAAAAAATCCGCTATATTTTACTAAAGGAAATCACAAAATACAGTACCATGTTTCAATCTAGGTAGCGAGAAAAATTAAATTCATTTATCAAACTAAATAATCGATTAAATACATACCCGATTCTTAGTGATCGATAATTAATAAATCGGTAAAATCTCTGAATATGTATGAAAATCAAGTGACAAAGTGTTTATCAATCGATTCATAGCGAATTGAATTCCTTTAATTTTTCTTGTTGGCAGCACTGGTTACCGACTAACACAGTATTGTATGTTCTGTGGACTGACAAATGACGCAAAAACCGGCACTCGTAGATAGAGAATGAACTATAGATTCGCTATCAGCGTGCACCGACATGAGATGGCTATAGTCTAAACGGAGGTTGCCAAATGAATAATTTTACCCATATTTATGGGTAGTCGACCTTTTACCCATGATCATAAAAAACAAGATCTGTATGTAAAAAAAAATGCCTTTTATGCTTTGACGCAATTGGGTAAAAATAAAATAAGACAGTTGAAAGAAAAAACGTTTGTTCAAAATACATAGTTACTGACCCTTAAATAAAAATAATTTGGTACAAAAATTTCGGACCTTGACATCCTCTTCACACATTATGTTTGTTGCGAAATGCATTCTAACTTTCAAGTATTTCATGCAGATTGCTTTAATTAGAAGTGGAAAATGGCAATCCGGGAAAGATTGATTTTGGAAATGTTGGGCAATTTGACAAAATAATTTGACGGAGAAGCAATTCTTCAGACATTTTTGCAAAATATTGTGAAAAATGTTATTCTCGCTAAAGCTTTTGTTTTGACGGAATATTTTTTCACATATTTCGCAAATTGTTACAACATCTTTGCTGGGATAGTGCAAGCCCCCCTTATCTTTTTTTAATTGTAAGCTCGTGTAGGTACTTTTCTTCTGAAATTAAGGCAGACAAACATTCTTGGCATTTTAAATCTTTTTCAAGTTTTTGGACCACAAAACCGCCAACATAGATCACGACTTGTTTAGAAAACTCAGTGAGTCTACTTGGATCTGCCATCCTTCATAATTTTTATTAAATCTATTTCTCCGCTGTGGTATTCCCCAAAGTTATCATCGGAATCCTGAATTAATATATTCCGATCGACTGTTTTATTGATTGCCACCTCAGGTTAAGTATAGGTTAAAATATTTATTTCCTGTAAAGGAATACAATTCCCTGTCGTAATATGTTTAAGCTCCCCATGTACTAGCATTCTTTTGAAGGCAGATGTAAACTGCCTCGCCATGGGGTTGTTATTAAAACCGCCCTTAGCTCGTATAGCACTGAAAAAATATTCCAGATGATCCTGACTGAATTTGTAAGTACAGAGAAAGGTAAGAGAGTTACTTCTAACATAGTTCTCATACAAATACAAAACACTTTTTATACATGTTAGAAAACCCAAAAATCCAGTTTTCCTATTAGTATCTAGGATATTTTTCTTTCATTTATTTTCAGTTCCGTTAAATATTTAAACACGTTTAGTAAAAAACAATTATGTCTGGAAAAAATTCCATTAAATAAGGGTTTTTTGTAGGTATATTCATATTACGTGTATTCAAAATATCAAATAAATTATTTATTTTCCGAGTGAAATCAATAGTTGCATCAGAATTTCGAAAGCTAACAAGATCTAATTCATTTTTACAAAATTCTATAGCATCAGCTACCGACCCACTAAAAACTTGGGCTGCCAATTTTACTTTCATTATTTGTTTATTAAAATTGACATGAGCTCTTTTTAATTTGTTGCCCAGGTGCAATCCTTCATTTTCCTGTAATTCTTGTAAACGTTCAATGTACTCCCAAGATATTATTCTACCTTGCCCGTCAGTAATTTCACTTTTTTGTGCCAACGTATTTCTTACTAACTTTAACATGTGGGATGGGTCCGGAAATATAACAATTTTTTTATCCCCAAGGCTAAAATAAGGATTTATTTCGTTTATATTTAAATTACACCCGTCAAATGTTATGGGTATGATATCCACTCCACATTCACGAGAAACCATTTCAATAGCAATATTTAGTACGGCAGCTTTTTGTTCAGCGGAAATGCCATCAATTAAAAAATAGCCGAGTGGTATCTTCCATGATCCATTTACACACGTCATCATAAAAACTAAGGTTTCTTTCGCTAATTGGTCATTGTCTAAATTGTTGCCATAAATGACAAATCCAACTTAATCTTTTCCATCAAAATCTATAAACTTTCTGATAGCCATTTCGTCAAAGCTCAACGCACAATGCAATTTAGTTGCTTTTTTCTCACTATGGCCTTTATTGAGAAGTTTGACAGCTTCTATAGACTCTTTGCTATACCCCGGATTACCCTCTACACACTGATACCAGCGCGTTAGTGTCCGTGGATGAGGAAGACAAGTATTAAATTGTTCCCGAACATAATTATAGGCTCTAGGACTTATAAAATTTAAAGTTAAGGCGAATTTTCGTATCTCCGGAGAATATTTTCGTTCACAGATATCTTTACAAAGAAACCTTTTTAAAAAGTCCTCATTTGCCGGTTCTATATAATTTAACATAGCAGAAAAAACGATTGAATTAATTTCTTGTAAATCCCATAGCAGACAATGAAACGTGTTAAACCCATTTTTAAACGCGCCAATTTTAAATGGTTCAGTAGGTTGATATCCTACGGGATTTCCATATGATATCAATCGAACCATTTAAAATTTAAAAAAGCCAATCCCAGTTTAGGCCCTTTTTGTGATGAGATGAAGGCGGGCAAGCACCATGTACATATTATTATAATTATGTATATGTTACTTACAGGAATAAAAAGTGTTGGAATTGAATCCGGGTTCAAGTAAGTCAAATTGTTTTTGTCTTGCGAAAGCAAGAAGATTCAAAATGTTTGGAACATATCCGAGCACTTTGGTTTGGCTGCCAATTTTTTCGTCCAGTAAGAAGAATCTACAGATTTCATATTCTTGGTTTTTTTGGGAAACTGGTAAAAAAGAAACAGCGTTATTATAATAAAAATATGATAGGAATTTGGATTTATGGGTAAACTAGCCGAGCACTGGTATCCCTTAAACTGGTATCCCTCAAACAGTACAAGAATATTACTACAAAACCAATGAAATAAAACACGTTTAATTTTTCATTACTTCTGATAATTACGTGTTAATATAATGAATGACAAATTCTATAAACGTTTTAAATCGTAAATACTACTATTTTATTAGAAAAAACTAACTCACTTACCGATGAAAGGTTATGTCTGCATTTTTTTGTTCTGGTCGATTTGTACAACATAATACACTACAGCGCCCCGTATTAAAAGTAATTTAAATTATGTTCTGCAATTACACATTCACACAAATAAAAAGAAAGCGTCGAAAACACAGTTTTCCAAAGAATTTTTATCACGATGGCACTGACAGTTGACAGCTGTTGTTTGTTGGGAGTCAAACTAAACTGGCTCCAAACAAAAAACGTGAGTCGCAAAAAGGGATAGAAAAACCCTATATCTGTCTTGCTTACTCTTACTACTGGTTTAATAAATGTGTCCCGCTCTGACTTATTATTGTTATTTTAGTAACCAATCTATAGTTCATTCTCTATCTACGCCGGCACTCGTTCGCACAGAACACTTTTACTCTTAGGGAGCTCGTTCGTTTTCTTTCGTTCTGAGTGCGCACGTATTTTCATGTTTTATTGTATAACCCCACAACCTCGGCTTTGCTTATTATAAAGGACTATTTAACGGATCTTGCTATTTTGGACAACTGATTACTTATGATATTACCTGGCTCTCTATTTTGGACAACTGATTACGCCTTGACGACATTTTTTTTTTTTTGTGAATGGCATCTCGTAGTTGGCCTAGAGAGGCCGTGACTACTTAACCGGACTATCCTGTGGCTGCCTTAAGAGAACTCAAAGCCTCCAGCCAGGGGCATCAACTTACAGACTAAGCGACTACACACTAAGGGCTACCCCTGTGGGGAACGGGCCTCGGCTTAGGGCGTCGCTGAGGGGAGGACAGCAAGATGGGACAGGCTGGATCAAATTTGAATGATTATTATTGTCAGGGGAGTTTAAAGCTACTGGCTCAGCTACGCCACCAGCTGGCACTTCATACCCGAGCAAGGGACGGGGGGAGGACGATTATTACGGGGTCGTCGCGAGGGACCTCGGCGGCGAGGTCGGAATGTCGATTTGTGTTTGTTCCTACGGTCCCTTCTGCTCTCCTGGAGAAGACTTATGGGGTCGTCGGGATCTGAGAGGACAAGCCTAGGGTGGCGGACCTTACTAATACGAGAGGGGACATAACTAGCCGCCTCGACCTCGAGGGTTGCGATGGTTGGTGGCTGAGTCGAAGAAACGCTTGGAATTGCGTTTCAAGAACTGGAAGATGGTGGGAATGTCGAGATCTAAGTGGAGGATTTCGTTCCGAACGAACCAAGGGGCCCCCGTTGCCTTTCGGAGGAAACGGTTTTGGAGGGCCTGCATCCTATGAATGAGGTGAGGTTTTGCGTGCGCCTAGGTCATGATAAACGCGCAATTTGCACCTAAGTGACAATTTGCTACGTGCATTCAGAACGGAGTGGAGTCTACCGAGAGCGAAAGCGGCGCGCGAACGCACCTGCTTTATGTGCTCAGCGAAGGAGAGGTGGTGGTCGAGGGTCACACCGAGGTATTTGGCTCGCGTCTCCCAAGGGATCAGCTTGCCGAACATGGTGATCGGTCGGGGCATTGACGACATGGATCGCTGTGTGAATTGTACCATTGCGACTGGTCGCAGTAAAACTATTGGCAGAAGAATCTTGGACGATGAGGCGATTTTATCAGTTATTCGTCAGTGGCGTGCATCTCAGCTTGTAAGTAGGTACCTATTCAAATCGAGCTTTTAGCGTATCAAGCGAGATACCAAGAAATTAATCGTATTTTTAGATGATATTCTCATAATTATTGTAGATGAATAATAAATATTTTATACATACTCGTATATTGGTGTTTTATGTTACTACCTCTTCTCCCTTTTTTAAAAGGTACCTATTGCTTCTAAGTGTATGATATTGGATTTAGAGACTTATCTTCGACTGTAGCGACTGTCCAGGGCGTGCCAAACGAGTCAGCTTTTCGACACGTCACACATGGAGGCTCTCTACTTGCACTCCATGCATAAAACCATTACTCAACCGAAGCCATTCAAAAATATATCACAAATAACATAAAAAACTAAAATGTTATAATGTAAACTCGCTTTTACTATACTTCATATTATTATAACTTGATTCCTCGATTGCCAAATTTCACCAAATTTTCAGTGAGGCCTTGCTATTATATCCTCTTACTAATAAGGCTAGTTTGATTGAGTTAACACTTGGGTACAGGATTCTATGGAGTCCTTCCCTTGTCCTTTCAGCTCAATCGAACACCGGGAAGTGGGTCAAATTTAACTTGCAAATTTTGAAAAGGACAACTTATATACACATACATACATACGAACATTGCAAATTAAATAAAAGCTTGTAAAAATAGCAGCTAAGCTTTGAAATGTTAAAAAGCTCTTAACGCTCAACACCATTAGTACATGAAATATGCATAACGTTGGCTTCCTAGACCAGCCTGCCATGTAAATCACTTGATTATCATCTGTTAAGTGGTGCTACCGAGTATGAGAAGACAAGCTCGTCTACATTTGTTTTATTAACGTCACTTGCATTTTCCAGCCTTTGAAATTTACAGTGTGATAATTTAGTTTTCCTCAGCTTAATGTAACTTTTGTAATTAGCTATACTCTTTACTCTTTATTTTTTACGATTATGTGTAGTACCTTACTTTCATCTCTACTGAACATTATGAATCGATCCAAAAAGGATCCCAAAGCCAAATAAACTAGTGTCAGAATCATCTTTCTCCTGCCCTTGTCCAAATATATTTGCGGCCGGCGCAACATGTCTTTTTCTTCCATACTTCTCTATTAGTCGTCATCTCGGTAGTCACTGCCTTTCTAGCCATAGTATCTTTCACGCAGTCCATCCATTGTTTCTTTGGTCTTCCCCTACTCGAATAGCCATCCACATTCATACTCAAAACTTTCCTGACGATATTTTCCTCATTCCTCCGCATCGCATGCCCATACCACAACCGATTTCCACACAACTTTTCAGTCACCGCGGTGTCACTTTCAGTCTTTCTCTTAGATACTCATTTCTTATCCTATCTATTCGCGTAATACTACACATCTCTCTTAGCATTCTCATCTCAGCTGCATGCAGTTGCCTTTCATTCATTCTTTAAGTGGCTCAACATTCTGCTCCATACAAGAAAGTATGTCAAATCTTCCCCTTAAGTTTAAGTTTAAAGGGAATGCGGGAGACACCAATTGTTCCCGTGACCTGCCGTCATTTCATTCACCCAGTGTTAGTTCAGTCCGATCTACTTCGCCATCACTTTGCACAAGTGAACCGAGATACCGAGATAACTACGTAGTGCCAGACGGACAGTTTCAATTTACTATAAGTATCCAGAAAAGTAAATCATCAATCAAAACGAAACCGAGGTTCTTTTGTATTTTGGCAGGTGTGAAGTTAACTGTTTAAAATATTGTTAACAGCGAAACTGTTCGGTAGTGAAGGCATTTGGCGCGCGTCACTTAGGGTCATTTGGCTTGCCGTCAGAACAGGCTGCCAGCGACTACGACAGCAACAGGTCTGCCTTGAGCCCTCGTATATGTAATCACCGTGTAATTCACAGAAATCAACGTCCCACCATTATTATGTACATCAGGACTCGTAGCTTACGAGGTGATTGACTCCCGAACGTTTACAAAATGGGCCAAGCGCCAGATTGAGGATTTTGGAGGCTGATTTATTTATCTAAACTGTCAAGATTAACAACCTTAATTACAGAGGATTAATGCAAGAAATAACAAGGAATCCAAGTTGTAAAATAGTACCTACCTACAGAAATTACCTATAGACAACCTGCTTTACAAAGTAAATAAAATAGTCGAGTAGAATGGAATCCTTACGTTGAATCCGTAAGTATGTAGGTGTGTATGACACTTGTTTCTTCCATTACGATCCCTACACAAATATTCTACTAGAATGTCAGGGCCATCTTACGAGGTAGAATATCTTACCTTAAGAGCATCTTCGTGTGAGATCCCGGAGAACGGGGTGCCATTGACTTGCAGAATGGAGTCCCCGGGGCGAAGGCCCGCGCGCTCCGCCACCGAGCCCTCCTCCACTCTCGATATGTACACACCTACGCCTAAATATTATTACATTAACTAAAATTTATACACCTACAGTACAACTAGCCAACGTAACAAAGTGCAAAATAAAATTTAAAATTAATAAAAAGCATTTTGAAGTCCGTTCTTCAATTATGGCGCCAAAAAATCCATAGACAAACGTTGGATTTTTCTCATCCTCTCGCTTACCGTGTTTTGTATTATTATGGCTACTGAAAAAAGTTTAATTAAGTAGGCACAATATTAAATAAAAGTTTTCTCAAATACACATAACTATATAACAAGACCAAGAAAACTTTGCTTCTACTTTGGCAATTCTCCAAACCTTGCTTTGGTCTTAATTACTCATACAATGCATGAATGCACCCCAATAATCAGATGGTTATTTTTGCCAAACTTTTATACTTTTATAGCCTGAACTAATTCAGATATGAAACTCGCATAATTTGAAAACGTGGCTACAACAATGGCGGCTTTATGCAATATAAACCGAGGAGGATCTTATCTTGTCTTTGTGGTTGAATATTAAACTTTGTTTAGACTTACGAATTTTTATACTGAGATGTAGGTACACGATCTTACAGACGTACCCCTTAATGCCACTTCATTCACGTGATGCGTTGTAGAACTTTTTGTCCGTACATCTGAGTAGTATAATAAGAATAATAATCACTCGTCTACTCTAAGGTTTATTATTTTGTACGTCGCAAACAGTCTAGAAAAAATATATTTTCTTTTTTCCCGTCAAGGTATTGTATTCTCTGGCTTTGTGTATTGCAACGTATTTTCCTGTGTGGCTCATGGATAATAGGCGTACTTTCTCGTAAGAGATTTTATGCAATTTAAATAACCCACCGCGCCGTGCCGTCTGCCGGGTTCACTGGAGCGGTATTATCATTTAAAGTTGCCTGCCACAAGCGACCGCCTATCCGACTGAATAAGACAGAATATTTTCTTTTCTTTTAAACTTTTCAAAAGATTCTTGCTTGCGCACAACTAAAAACTAAATAAAATTGTATTTGGACTACTGATTGGCCACTTTAATTAATATCTGTTTATCTTTTAATAAAGTTTATCTTTTGCTTAAACTAACATTATTTTCATAAAGTAAGTGTCAGTTTCACCAATGAAACTGAACGCGATCAGCACATCTAAACTGCGTTATAGAGCTGTCAGTGTCAATATTCCTCATAGACTTATGTATAAATATATGGACTGGAAATACCTACATAAAAGCTGCATACCTACAACCCCACAACTCATTAACAATGTCTCATAAAATGACTGCCATTGCTAGGGTTGTGTCAATCAAGGAACATAGTTGTTACTTTAACTTATGTTAAATTGCTGTTTTGTAACATTTACGTGCAGTTTTAAAGGTAAACTCCTCGTAATTTTCTCGCAAATCTCAATAAAACAAAAAGTAAACAATCATTTGACAGTAAAACTCATGGGCGATATGAAACTTACCTACAACTTTCCTACGTCACGACAAAATGTTGCCATAATAAGGAACAACTTAAATATTGTTGTCTCTTTTATCAAATACGATTATTTTATTAGAAACAATGACACAAAACGATATTTCACATTCTGTATTGTATTTCACTCGTATTTGTATAATTAAATGCAGTATGTATATGTCTTTCGTAGCTCAACGATAATCCATAACAATGTTGACAATGACAGCTCTTGAACGCGGTTAGATGTCCTGATCGCGATTAGTTTCATTGGTGAAATTCACCCTTACTTACCTATAGGTAACTGAGTACAGTAGAAACCTAGTAAGTAATCATTGAAAATCTCGGCGTAAGTGCATTATGACATTAAACCCCATAATATTTCCAAAACTAGTCATTAATTACAGGATATAACAGTTAGGCAAAAACCCCTATTCAACACGATAGTCCACACACGATTTGTATTCGACACACAAAGGGTTGCCAGTAAAGAAAATTGTTATGATAGAAATAGAACACGTAAAACGTGTATCACAAATAGCATCGGGTCATTGTTTCGGTACTGACCGCTCTCGGCGCTATTTGCGTGCCTCCCACGCTATATTGCTCATAATCGATAGGACAGCCTCGTTTGCTGTGTAGATTACGGCTATCGACTCATGGTAATGCGTACCTAATAACTTTAGCCATTTACTGCGAGGTAATAGTGACGTTTTTAAGAAGTATTTCTAGACTATCTAGATTTGTCTAAGGCACCGGTTCAGTAGTAAAAAAAGCTCTACAATGAGTTGATACAACATGGAGATGGCGAAACGACATTTAATGATTCCATGTATTCTACGATGTTTATGCTGTAAATAAATGAGCAGACAGCGAATCCACACGTGGCGAGGTGAAAACTTGTATTACGAACAAAACTTGAATGTGGCCTACTTGAGTCTTAGGATTCTGCACCCTAATCACACACTAATCAAAAAAACCCAGTATCAATCGGAATCGGTTTCATTTTGACAGTTCAACAATATTTATTGCGTTATTTACGTACGTTGTCGAGCAGACAAATCTGAACTTAGGAAGCAATGGATTAGCAATTTGCTTCAAAATTATTCAAATTCTGACTGATAGTGTGTTACGCAATTATGGTGCTGGCTTCCTTTAGTTTTTCACCAGTTCATTAGATTATTTGAGAATAAAACAAATGCATGTTTTCTATAGAGAACACACTTCGCTACACTTTTTGTTCACGTGTAGTGCCTAGCAATTTAGAAGCATTTCGTCACGTGTTCGCTGTCTGTGTGACAAGGGTATCTGGTATCTACAGTAAGATGTTTTTAGTTATATACAAGGAAGGTTCCCACCTGCCTCCTTCCCGCCTTTGACACAAATGCCAAAGCCATGCGAGTCGGCGGGGTCCCGGCTCATGGTGACGGTGCGCGTGGCGGGCTCCGCCGGCGGCGCCGGCGCCCCGCCCGACGAATATGGCCTCTCCCGCTCACCCCCACGGTATATCGCCTGCCGACAAATAATACAGTTAATAGAGAAATTGAAGCATTAATTAATCATTGCAACGTGGACATTTGTCAATTCTATGTAAAAAAAAAGATAGTAAAGTCTTTCGACGAAAAGATTTCGGAAATGTCATCGTATTGGTGAATGGTGATTATTTATAAACTTATAGTTTTGGTGGCTGAAGAGCGCGGCTAATGCACTGCTGAATATTTTAGAGTACCTGTACATAGGTATTTTAATAGTATTATACGCCAGTTCGGTGCCGTACAATTTTGGCGCCGGAATTAAGGCTATTGGCTACACTTACGTTTGATTTTTATTAGAAACAGCAGCTGAACCAGACTTATGTCAATTTTTTATATCACTTTCTTTTTCATATGAAGGCAACGTGCTTGTAAAAAATATCCCTATAATGCATAATTATAATGCACGATGAATTTGAAAAAGTTATGCATTGATACAACTCATAAATATTTATTATTTTGGGCTTTTAATTCGCTTAATTTTTCTTACGTTTAATGCTCTATCTATTGTTTATTTAAGCGATGAAAGGCCTGTGCCTGTTAGCTCCTTAAACAAAATGGTGTTTGTCTAAAAAATGAATGGCGCGTCCCCTTTATTGTTCAACAGAAGCTTGTTAAATTATGGTCGTTGAAATATCGTTGCCCACCTTATTGTTTGTCCTGTAAACTTTTTAGGAGGTTTAGAGACTCGATCTAAAATCTCTCATTAAATTATGATGGTCTTGCTGAGGTGTTCGAATGTAAACATTATCAGACTTAAAAAGGGAAAGCAATCAAGTACTTATCGTATTTTTCCCTTAGAAAATTTGAATATTTAATCTACTTTCATTTTCCCTGTCGATAAAATAAATAGCCATTGTTGAAATTTAACTTCAGGTTAATCGAGAAGCTACTGCTTCGGAAAGAGTTCTGTACAAATATATTCCAAAATTCGTTCCACAAGGCATAAACCTCATATTTGCTACACGCTCGGAGGCTTTAAAAAATACATGTATGTAGGTAGCAAACCTTATTGGGTTAGGTACAGTCGCCTTCCGCATTTATTAATTTTTCACTAAGTGACGTGCTTCCCGTACATTACAGCGTGACCTAGCATGTTTGGCGGCGTTTTCCAAAATACTAATACAAACACATACACACTCTGCGTGCTTGCTAGTAATAAAATTCTAATCCTTTATACTTCAATAAGGTGCAGTACAAAAGCGAAGTTGGATCCAAATATAGCGAAAGAAAATGATTTCTAGAAACGCAAGACTACTCAAACAATTGTTTCCCTCAATATTGTACTCGCCGCGGCGTTCATAAGCAATAAAACCCGCACCCCTCTTTTGCGTAAACAATGTTTCTCCAGGCGAACGTTTAACATCTCAAAGAAGTTGTATTTGCCGGGCGCCCTCGTGCGCTGGGCGCCGCCCCACGCTCGCCCGCCCGCCCAGGCCGCTACAAGCGATCCGAGCCGCGAATACTTTCATCCGATCTCGCCCGAGATTTACTTGCAAACTATGCTTTCGCTTGCATTGTACAATGTTCATGCATATTTTATTCCACGTCTATTTAAGTGTCAATTCTTGCGCTTCTTGCTTTATTGTTGTGTGGTTTTACAAAACAATTATTTAAGGTTTTTTGCAGCAAACGCCTTTGGGGATAAAATCAATCTGTCTAGCCTTTTCCCAACTATGTTGGGGTCGGCTTCCAGACTAACCGGATGCAGCTGAATACTAGAGATATTATCAATATTTGTAAAAGTATAATCCTCTCCTAATCCTTAATGCATAACCTCGTGAAATGTATACCACCACTTCTTCGTCAGCTGGCGTGTGTTGATAAAGCGAGTCATGTCCGAGTATATGGTATAATGGCAATAAAAAATGATATTGATATTTTTAAAGTCATAGAAAAACGCTTTCCGCAATATTTTCAATATTTTTTTTTTTTTTTTTTTTATTTATGATGGGTTTGCTCTTGACTCTAGTCTAGGTCAGAGGTGACAGAGACAAAGTCGACGATGGAGTGAGCTTACCCAGAAGAAGCCTCTCACTTTGAAGAGATTAGGGTTGTATACGTTCGGAAACACAGACGCAGGTAGTGAGTTCCACTCTTTTGCTGTGCGCATTATAAAAGACATTTGGAAGCGCTTAGTGCGAATTGGTGGAATAGCAACCAGGTAGGGATGGTAACTGGCAGTGCGTCTAGATGTCCGGTGGTAGAAGGGGGCCGGTGGAATGAGGTCGTGGAGTTCTCGGGCACACTCTCCGAAGTACAATCTGTAGAAGACCGACAAGCAGGCAACCTTGCGGCGATGAGCCAAGCAATGAAGCTTGGCATCCACCAGTTTTACGTCGCCAATGAGCCTCTTAGCTCTGCGTTCCACCGAGTCAAGCGCGGCTAGTTGGTACTTAGCTGATCCATCCCAAAGGTGACTGCAATACTCCATGCAGGATCGGACTTGCGCTTTGTAAAGGGTTAAAAGCTGTCCAGGCGTAAAGTATCGCTTCACCCTATTTAGGATGCCCAGTTTCTTGGCCGCAGTTTGGGCCTTGTACTCGATGGTGGCGCCGAAGTTGAGACCAGATGTCAACTCCATGCCTAGGAGCTCAAGTCGATCAGTTACAGGAACAGATGTACCCCGAAAAGTAGGAGTTTGGGCGAAACGACTCTTTTTAGCGGTAAAAAGACACGCCTGCGTTTTGGTGGCGTTAAAAGAGACCAGATTATCATCACCCCACTGGGAGACAAAGCTTAAGGTCAAATCTGTCCGCTCTACCATGGCCTAATATATTTACTGTAATAATCGGGCATATATGCAGATTTACATCAACAAGTGTATCCCAGCTGTAATCGCTCAGCTCGCTCAGCGGGGAATACGCCGAGTTGCCGCCGCTCATACAATTTTACTGAACATACCTTACACTTTCCAACAGTGATTAACTGCTCGCTTTCAGTTTACGATGTTAATAGCCCCTAAGTACACTTTAATTGATTAAAACCGAAAGTTTTAAAACAGCTATTATTGCACACAAGTTTTCAGCTTTAACTTGTGCGTTTGAACAAAGTTAGTTTCTAATGTCTATTGAATATTATCGTAGTAGGTCTGTACGTTTCTGGGCACGCCACAATTGCGGCGATAAGTCCCCTCTTTGAGGAGTGGTTGGAGAGGCGTCATGGCACCCTCACCTTCCGCCTGACGCAGGTCCTCACCGGACACGGTTGCTTCGGGAGGTTCCTGTTCCGGATAAGACGGGAGGAAACGCCCGGGTGTTACCACTGTGTGACACGGTGGAGCATACGGTGGAGGTCTGCCCGGCTTGGGCAGAGCACCGCCGCGTCCTCGCGGAGGCGATCGGCGGCGGCGATCTCTCGCGTCCGGCCCTGGTACAGGCCATGGTACGGAGCGAGAGTGCATGGGAAGCCGTCACCTCCTTCTGCGAAGCTGTAATGCTCGGAGAGGCAATCTTTGCGCCCTCACGCCCCTAGTCGCCTCAGGAGACGCCCTGGGCGTCGGGAATCGATAGCCGATTCCCGGCCACCGTAGGCGCGGGCTTGCGGATGGCGAGCAACGGGTAGCTCGCCGTCCGGTAAGGACCAGGCCCGGGTCGACGGCGCGTTGTGTTCCACGCGCGCCTCAAAGAGATGTCAGCACTAGCTGAAGGGGTCCGCTAGGGCCGATGCCCGCCAGGGTTGCGGGTTGTTCGAAAGAGTTACCGTGGCCCTGGCACAGGCAACTGAAGGAACACGGGTGGGTTTTAGTCAGTAGAAGTCTGACACGCCCTCCCGCTCCACCCAGAGCGGGAGAAGTTATTTGATGATTTCCCAACCACAAAAAAAAAAAAAGGTCTGTATGTTTATCAAAGTCGGTGGTAACTTAGCAAACAAAGTTTATTAGAATAGGGATGATGCCAGGGTAAAAAAAGAAATTATATTTAGTCCGTCAGTCAGATAATAAAAAAATATTAGATACGTATTTTTTGCTTTATCATATTAATAAAAAATACTTAGATAACACGCATTAAAGTTCGTTCGGGGGCTCGCTACGTCACTTCTACGTATAAAATCTACCAAGGCGTCATGCCCCCCGTCCCTTGCTCGGGTATGAAGTACCAGCTGGTGGCGTAGCTGATCCAGTAGCTTTAAACTCCCCTGACAATAATAATCACTCTAATTTGATCCAGCCTGTCCCATTTTGCTGTCCTCCCCCAGTGACGCCCTAAGCTGAGGCCCGTTCCCCACAGGGGGAGCCTCTCGTGTAGTCGCTTAGTCTGTAAGTTTTATGCCCCTAGCTGGAGGCTTTGAATTCGCTTAAGGCAGCCACAGCGCCCACAGCATACTCCGGTTAAGTAGCCACGGTCACTCTAGGCCAACTACGAGATGCCATTTAAAAAAAAAAGACGTCATGCCACATTTTAACTCAATATGTCGCTGTAATCTTTTGATTACGTAGAAAAAGAAAAAAATACGTGTCCAATATATTTTAATAATCTACATGACGGACAAAAAATATTTTTTAGTGTTCATCCCTATTGTATGAAATTCTATATTACCTCATTATTCTCGGTGGAATCCAATTTGGAACGTCGGTTAAGTTTAATATGTTTTCACGAAACCAGCTTACACTGAGACACATCGCGCACTGTTTGAATACTATTTAAGAACTCATTTTTCAGTTTTCCTTATGTTCCAGAAATGGGATTACTTCTATAGATAATGTATGAGCAAATGTCTTCAAACTTTATACGAATGAAAGATAACACAGTTTTCGTTCACCGCAGCACTTTAAGCGTTTCCATCTATTTACTGTTATTAAATTTGATGTCTCCTGACTAACCACATCAGTTACGAGGAAATGAGATATTCACCATCGTCGGCGAGTCGTCCGTCGTTCACAAATTGAAATATTTATCGTTCCCGCCTTGGCAAAAAACTGTGTAACTGGGTCAAAGGGATTTTACGATAAAGTTAGGAAAACTTCGCGTAAAATCAAGATTTGTTGTGTTTTACTTTTACTACAAATAATGGTTAAATACACTATAAGCTGAGCTGTCGGGGCTGTCTACTGGCAGCGACTAAACGTGACGATGACAGCCGTGCCGCCGGTGACCATGACACCATAAGCTTTGTATGGACACTCCCACATCAGCCGATAACAATATTTCTAGTACACGTAAGTTATTTTCAGCCATTGACATGCTGACCAGTACTCGGGTCAAACCTACACGGAATTTCAAATATTTAACCTGGTCCAGTAATTTATTAGACAAGAATCCTATGTACACATGCGGATAAAACAAAACCCATTCATTTCTCTGTCGTCATATCCATACTGTCGGCACCTAAACGGTCGCCGCTGTGGTCATGAATAAAGTAGTGGTATCGACTGGCGAGCGGCCTCACCCTGGAATAATTTACACACATGACACCCCCTGCGCAGCCCCCGTCGTGCCTCATGTTTAGCTATTTTTGGAACTTTAATTTTATTCACCCACTGACATCCTTGACGATACTAGTATCGATTCAATAATTGTTGCACCGCCATTTCCACAGCTGTTGAAGTTCTAGGTTCCGTACTAAGAATAGAGGATGATTAATCGGTATTGTTGTGTAACTGTAGCATCGACCTTAGTTTTGTACCTAACTGATTGTGCTAAATGCACAATCTGAAGTAAACAGGTGCAAGTTATGAATAACTGAGAGAAGTTATACAACGATTGAACTCTAATTACTCACGAACGTTCTTGGAATTACCCTGAATTTCTGGCTTACGCTGTAGCAGGCTAATTTAGTAGTGCTTCAGTAAGGTCGTGGCAGCATCTAAATAATGCAATTAGTGTTGCATTAAGAGCACTTACATGATGCGTAGTGCTGCTGGGGCTACTGGCGGGTGAGTGCCTGCGCGCGGGCAGAGGGGCGGGTAGCGGCGCGGGCGGGTGTGAGGGGGGCAGCGCCTTGCCCAGCGCGGCCGCCCCGCCCTGCCCGAACAGCCGCAGCACCTGCTCCGGCGAGATTGGCCGCTTCTTGCCGTTCGCCGCGCTCAGGTGGTTCGTACTGTTCCTCAAGCTCGTTGCTCCAGCTACACACAAAAAATACAGTTTAAGCAGTCCTGAATTTCAGTTTTACAATTACATAACTGTATAAGATTTTTAGTTGTTTCTATTCTCTAAAGTTAGCTAATGTTATCTGTTTCCACCTGAGACCTCCACAAGAAAGGCAACAGTGGCTTTCATAAGGGCTTCCAACCAATATCATATGAATTACCTGCACTATTCGCAATGGTAGTGGAGCCGAGGTAGGGCGCCCGGGACAGCTTGCCCGCGTAGTGGTGCGAGTACGAGGTGTGGTGGCCGTGCGAGGAGGCCGGGCGCTCCACGATGGTGTACGAGGTGCCGGGCGGCGAGTAGTACACCCCGCCCCGCGCCCTGCCCCGCGCGTCCTCCGCCTCGTAGCTTGTGTGTCGGTTGTCCTGCAACCACTGCTTGCTTACAACGAAACTCAGGACTTTATAAAAAGACTGGATCATATTGATCATCTTTGAGGCAAATAAATAAGACAAGTCGAATGATGACATCAACCATGTATCAGCCAATCAGATCGATTCACACGTTCACACACATGGCAACTACACCCTAATTGCGTAACACACTATCGATGGGAATCTAAATCATTTTGAAGCTAATTGCTAATCCATTCCTTCATATGTTCGAATAATTTGTCTTCTCAACACTGTAAATAACGTAATTAATATTGTTGAACTGTGAAAATGAAAGTAATTCCGATTGATAGTGGGTTATGCAATTAGGGTGCTGGATTGCTTACATCGATCGACCATCGATTATGCTTTAAGGCGATCAATAGCGACTGGACAAATTCAATCGACCGCAATCTACTTTTTTTTGTGAATGGCATCTCGTAGTTGGCCTAGAGAGGCCGTGACTACTTAACCGGACTATCCTGTGGCTGCCTTAAGTGAACTCAAAGCCTCCAGCCAGGGGCATAAACTTACAGACTAAGCGACTACACGCTAAGGGCTCCCCCTGTGGGGAACGGGCTTAGGGCGTCACTGGGGGGAGGACAGCAAGATGGGACAGGCTGGATCAAATTTGAATGATTATTATTGTCAGGGGAGTTTAGAGCTACTAGCTCAGCTACGCCACCAGCTGGCACTTCATACCCGAGCAAGGGACGGGGGGGAGGACGATTATTACGGGGTCGTCGCGAGGGACCTCGGCGGCGAGGTCGGAATGTCGATTTGTGTTTGTTCCTACGGTCCCTACTGCTCTCCTGGAGAAGAGTTATGGGGTCGTCGGGATCAGAGAGGACAAGCCTAGGGCGGCGGACCTTACTAATACGAGAGGGGACATAGCTAGCCGCCTCGACAACCAGAGGGTTTCGATGGTTGGTGGCTGAGTCGAAGAAACGCTTGGAATTGCGTTTCAAGAACTGGGAGATGGTGGGAATGTCGAGATCTAAGTGGAGGATTTCGTTCCGAACGAACCAAGGGGCTCCCGTTGCCTTTCGGAGGAAATGGTTTTGGAGGGCCTGCATCCTATGAATGAGGTGAGGTTTTGCGTGCGCAAACACTGAACCCGCATAGGTCATGATGGGGCGAATGCACGCTGTATAAATGCGCAATTTGCACCTAAGTGACAATTTGCTACGTGCATTCAGAACGGAGTGGAGTCTACCGAGAGCGAAAGCGGCGCGCGAACGCACCTGCTTTATGTGCTCAGCGAGGAGAGGTGGTGGTCGAGGGTCACACCGAGGTATTTGACTCGCGTCTCCCAAGGGATCGGCTTGCCGAACATGGTGATCGGTCGGGGCGCAATCTACTTATAGTATATTCGCGTTAAGAATGCTGTGAGTCATGATTGTCCGTCGGCCTAGCCCCGCCCCCTAACCAATCAAATCTTTTCAAATTACAAAGTCAAGTTCATGTTTAGAAATATTTTAAAAGTCATTCCAACACATTAAATTGAAATTCTTTCAGACATTTTCTTTTAACTTTTACAGGAACTATGCAGTTTGAGAGTTGAAGGCATTGCTTCGAACGCAACGGTTGGTCGGATCTTGCAGTTGCACTGATGACTCACTGCATTCTTAACCCGAACGAACTATAGTTTCAATTTATCTCAACGTAAAGCAACCCAGATCTTTTCTTGAAACATGTTTAGAAATATTTTAAAAGTCACCTAATTCTGTAACCTTATAATTCCAACACATTAAATTGAAATTCTTCCAGACATTTTCTTTTAACTTTTACAGGAACTATGCAGTTTGAAAGTTGAGTCGTTGTTGCAATTATTGGTACTCTGGACAGCATGATAAAGTGGTATTTAAATATTAAAATGGTGGCAAGGAGCCAAGAGCCCGCCTCAGACAGTAAAGTTGGGCAAAAACTTCACATGTTAGGTATTGGCCGCATTTGGCGTCTGCGTAGGAGTTCGAATTTTACTCATTGCATTTTTGCTACGTTTCAAGTCTTTCCAGAAATACAAGTGGAAATTCAAGATTTTCTTTTAATCAAGCACTGAAGTGATAAAAATTTAAATGTTTAAACCATTTTTTTTTAAACTTTCTTGGAATGTTAGTTTTATATTTCTTGCAAGTAATAAAAACAGTTGAGAAGCATTGAGTTATAATGTACTACGATTGAGAAGTTTCGGACAAAAGCAGTGCAATAAAGAGCAACCGCTAGCGACCGACACACCGTGACCCGTTTTTTTTTTTATTGTTTTGTTTTCGCATTTGTAGTAGCTTAGTAGCTACATGGCATGGCGAAATACCGCAAATCGGAGCATTTCTCTTTAGGGTAAAGAATTCAATATTTTGAAGGGACTTTGGAAAACAATAGTTGGTACACATACATGAAAAAAAACTACTTCAGCATTTCTTGAAGTCCAACCACTTAACGTGCTTTCCGAGGCACGGAGGGATCTCTGTATGTAAAGGTCACTCATCTACGAACGGCAAGCGTAGTTTAACGTTATCGATCGACCCGTGCGGCTGTTATTACTTGCCAAAAAATATGACGCATTGTCAGTAGATAGTAAATAGGGCCCAGTGGGGTGTGCAGTGAGGTAATTGTCAGTAGATAGTAAATAGGGCCCAGTGGGGTATGCAGTGAGGTAATTGTCAGTAGATAGTAAATAGGACCCAGTGGGGTATGCAGTGAGGTAATTGTCAGTAGATAGTAAATAGGGCCCAGTGGGGTGTGCAGTGAGGTAATTGTCAGTAGATAGTAAATAGGGCCCAGTGGGGTATGCAGTGAGGTAATTGTCAGTAGATAGTAAATAGGACCCAGTGGGGTATGCAGTGAGGTAATTGTCAGTAGATAGTAAATAGGGCCTAGTGGGGTATGCAGTGAGGTAATTGTCAGTAGATAGTAAATAGGGCCCATTGGGGTGTGAAGTGAGGTAATTGTCAGTACATAGTAAATATGGCCCAGTGGGGTGTGCAGTGAGGTAATTGTCAGCACATAGTAAATAGAGCCCAGTGGAATGTGCAGTGAGATAATTGTCAGTAGATAGTAAATAGGGCCCAATGGGGTGTGCTGCGAGGTAATTGTCAGTAGATAGTCAATTGGGCCCAGTGTAATTTGCAGTGAGATAATTGTCAGTAGATAGTAAATAGGGCCCAGTGGGGTGTGCAGTGAGGTAATTGTCAGCACATAGTAAATAGGGCCCAGTGGGGTATGCAGTGAGGTAATTGTCAGTAGATAGTAAATAGGGCCCAGTGGGGTCTGCAGTGAGGTAATTGTCAGTAGATAGTAAATAGGGTCCAGTGGGGTATGCAGTGAGGTAATTGTCAGCACATAGTAAATAGGGCCCAGTGGAATATGCAGTGAGGTAATTGTCAGTAGATAGTAAATAGGGCCTAGTGGGGTATGCAGTGGGGTAATTGTCAGTAGATAGTAAATAGGGCCCAGTGGGGTACGCAGTGAGGTAATTGTCAGCACATTGTAAATAGGGCCTAGTGGAATATGCAGTGAGGTAATTGTCAGTAGATAGTAAATAGGGAACAGTGGGGTGTGCAGTGAGGTAATTGTCAGTAGATAGTTAATAGGGCCCAGTGGGGTATGTAGTGAGATAATTGTCAGTAGATAGTATATAGGGCCCAAAGGGGTGTGCAGTGAGGTAATTGTCAGTAGATAGTAAATAGGGCCCAGTGTGCAGTGAGGTAATTGTCAATAGATAGTAAATAGGGCCCAGTGGGGTATGTAGTGAGATAATTGTCAGTAGATAGTATATAGGGCCCAAAGGGGTGTGCAGTGAGGTAATTGTCCGTAGATAGTTAATAGGGCCCAGTGGGGTATGCAGTGAGGTAATTGTCAGTAGATAGTAAATAGGGCCCAGTGGGGTGTGCAGTGAGGTCATTGTCCGTAGATAGTAAATAGGGCCCAGTGGGGTATGCAGTGAGGTAATTGTCAGTAGATAGTAAATAGGGCCCAGTGGGGTGTGCAGTGAGGTAATTGTCAGTAGATAGTAAATAGGGCCCAGTGGGGTGTGCAGTGAGGTAATTGTCCGTAGATAGTAAATAGGGCCCAGTGGGGTATGCAGTGAGGTAATTGTCAGTAGATAGTAAATAGGGCCCAGTGGGGTGTGCAGTGAGGTAATTCCGTAACACACTTATAATGGCAATTCCTTTCATTTTGACAATTCAGCAATATTGCCTTATTAACTTTGTCAAGCAGACGAATTTTTCAAACATATTGAAGCAATGGATTAGGAAATTCCTTCAATTTCCTTCGGATTGTGATAGAAAGTGTGTAACGCAATAGGACTGATCACGACTGTGACTGTGGGCTGATCTTTTTCTTCCTGTTTCTTATTAAATGTATTAATTGTGAAATGTCACGGGACTGCTGTATACCTGGTGGCTCCTGGAGTGCCGGGCGAGGTGATGCGCGGGCGGGTGCTGCGGCGTGGCGGAGCGTGTCCAGCCGTAGCCCTGGTTGTAGGGCGGGGGCCAGCGCGCGCCGAATTCGGCCAGCTCCGAGCCCTCGCCCGCCTCCCCCGACCTCATGCCGGGGGTCACGATGCTTTCTGGAACAACGAACACGGAAAATTACGTATGTCACTTAAGGAAAGGCTTCACGATTTTATTTTTAAAGTGTTTCTTACAACTTACATCTCATTCAGTTAAATAACCACGGCATTTGCTACTAAACCGCTTGTCTAATTTTAATAAATTATCATTAAATATTGCATCATACAAATAAGATGTCAAATCCAAGACGGTTTGCTTATCATTTTTGTAAAATGAAACTTTCCAAAGTATTTTTAAGTATTTTATATGAAAACAACCAACAGAATCCGGTTAACTTTAAAAATATATTCCTGGCTATATAGCTCGTAGCAATGGTCTCGAACCTACCGATTTTTTGGTAGGTTCTACCAAAAAATCATCCCAAAAAATAGACCATATCGGTAGAACGATATGGGATAATTTTTGGGATATTTTCTTTTACCTACCTATTTTGTGTACGAATCTACCGATATTTGTAGGCAACTCTACCGATTTGGCCTTGTGACGACGTTCGAGATCACTGGCTCGTAGTACTACGTTATAAAACATTAGTGCTCCCTCCGGGGACGGAATCCACTAGTTATTAAAAGGGTTGATCTAGATTCTCAGAAGATGGAAAAAGTGGTGGGTAGGGAACATAATTTACACTACCACAGTCGTAGGCAATTTAGCGAAGGAAGTAGTAAGTGTAACACCTGGGCGGGGTCCAATTTATGAGACCATCGACTCGAGCTTCGATCGTGAACCTCGACCACGACGGACATTTTTCATGGACACTCTGGGTCATGTTTTCAATTATTTACAAGCCGTTGCCAAGAGTAGTTTTGCATTTTAGAGACACAAATGTCTTAACTGAATAAAATTCGCTCGGGAGAGATTTATAGGGTCCAAGAAGCTTTATAGGGTCTCTTTTTAACCGACTACAAAAAGGAGGTTCTGTATTCGATCCATGTGTATGTGTGTGTGTATGTTTGTTTGTATGTCCACGATTTTCTCAAAAACTAATGAACCTATTTGAATTATTCTTTCAATATCGTGATTTACATACTCTCAGGATGGTTTTCGTATATAGTACATGGTAATTTATTCTTATGTACGAAGTTATACGCATAAATGTATTTCTAAGGTGATTTTGATGATTCTTCGTTTCGTTCGTCTTGGGCTTATGTGTTCCACTAAAAATGGAAAAATAGATTTACTTTAAAAAAAAGTAAAAACCAACTTCAAAACCCTAAAACAAATAAAATAACTTTCATAAAAAAACTTAACAGCTTCTGAAGTCGGTGTCTTCAATTCTTCAATGCGCCTCAATAGGACACCGACTTCAGAAGCTGTTAAGTTTTATTATGAAAATTGTTTTATTTGTTTTTGGTTTTTTTATTTATTGTGATCTGTGGGTGCTAACACATCTGCTCAATGTTTTCGTAATTTTTATACAGTTATTTACGAAGTTACAAAATATTATAATAGTATTCAAAGATTTAAAGTTTTATCTTAGACGATGAGTAATTTTACCTAACTTCTTATTTTTTTAATAATATGTATCTCTATTTTGATACCTAGGCGTATTTCAGTATAACATTTAGGCCTCTGTTCACCAACATTCAAACCACCGGTTAGGTATTTAAACAGTTGGTTTATGTCAAATTTCCTAAGGAAAGAACTGATTAAAAATCTAAACAGTTGTTTTAAACTCGACAAACTCCGGCCTTAGAACAATAAAAAAATAACCTTTTTTTAAAAGCTGACAATCATCTGTCTACGTCCAGTATTTACGGAGCAATCGACGATAACATGATTTTTATTTTTCCTGAAAAGTTGCATTTTTGTAGTTATCATTTTATTCTCCGGGGACGGCGAGAAAAGAAACGATAACAAATGGAAACAACAAAGCGGGCTCACCAGAGCTCAATAGATACATGTATTTCTATCTTGCAAGTTGCAAAGCATTTCAAAAATTCACTGCTCCCGTCATATACGACAGTGTTGCAAACAGTAGCAATACTAATTGTACCTAAATTCGTCCAATAAAGAACTATCTGTAGATAGATATTGGACGGATTTAATTATTTACTGGACGAATTTAATTATTTACTGGACGAATTAATAATTATTTTTATATTTTTACTGGATTTTTTTTTTATTGGACGAATTTACGCGCACCATGAGGTCGGGCCCACGCAAATGTCGCGAAATGGGACATCCTTCGTTTTAGTTGCATGCGCTGAATTAAATTGCTTGCGTAAATTGTTTACACAATGATCGGTACAGCACTAACAGCTCCTTGAATTATTTCCCAATTAAAACGTGATTAACGAGGCGTTTACGAATATAAATTTTGTTTGGATTTTAACCTAGAAAGTAGACAAGAATTATGTTCGTTTTTAGGGTTCCGTACCTCAAAAGGAAAAAACGGAACCCTTATAGGCTCTGTCACATTCAATTTGCTCCCAATGTAATGGACCGATTAAGTTAAAATTTAGTACACGTATGAATTTTTGTGACCCAAACATGGACGTGTAACGTAAGTAAATGAGTTTTGAATATGGGGGCAATTTTGGGGACAAATAAGAAAATTAAGAAAAATATAGTTTTGCAAACTATACCTTGTGACATATCAAATGAAAGGGCTTTGTGAGGGTCTCAAATATATTTTATTTATATTTTTTAAATAAATTGTTTTAAAGTTATTTAAGAAAATTGACGAAAATTGACCATCCCCTTTATCTCCGAAACTGAGCAGAAAATTTTGAAAAAATACAGAAAATAGTTCTATACCTATAGATTACAGGAAAACTTATAAGAAGTCTATGGTCTTAAAATAACATGGTAAATCTCTCAATATTGTGCGTACAAACTTACATTTGCAGTTGGAATGTAGATTGTTCTTGGGATAAATAAATTCATTCCAACTTCTGAACCCTTCATTGTACGGAGTCCGACACGCACTTGACCGGTTTTTTCTATTTTTATCTGATCCTAACTATGAAATTACATCGTTATTTTTCATGCATACATATTTCATATCGCTGCTTACACAGAAATAATTAACGTTTATGCACGTAAAAGAGAATGCTGTACATAGCATATTTAAAACTACATTCAATAACCGTTGAATTAAATATATATACTTTTAAAAAAGTTTATAATAAAATAAAAACAGACTTCTAAAACCTAAAAGGAATGAAATAACTTGCATACAAAAAAAACTTAACAGCTACTGAAGTCGGTGCCAGGCCAAGTGCATTGACATTGAAGAATTGAAGACACTGCCTTCAGAAGCTGTTAAGATTTTTTTTATTAAAGATATTTTATACCTTTTAGGTTTTTGAAGACGGTTTTTACTTTTTTAAAGTAAATTTGCAGGATATACGTAGTTCTAAGCCGAAGCACATATTTACGCAACTGCCTCGTTCGTCTAGGGATCGCAAGGGCTACTGCTGAGCTAGAGGTCCTTTTTTTGGGGTGTGAATTCATCAAATAACTTCTCCCGCTCTGGGCGGAGCGAAAGGGCGTGTCAGACTTTTACTGACCAAAAGTCACCTGTGTTCTTTCAGTTGCCTGTGCCAGGGCCACGGTAACTCTTTCAAACAACCCGCAACCCTGGCAGTCATCAGCCCTAGCGGACCCCATCTCTTTCAAGCAAGCGTGGAACACAACGCGCCGTCGACCCGGGCCTGGTCCTTACCGGACGGCAAGCTACCGCAAGCCCACGCCTACGGTGGCCGGGAATCGGCTCTCAATTCCCGATGCCCATGGCATCTCCTGCGGCGACTAGGGGTGTGAGGGCGCAAAGATCTCCCTGATGCAGACCGCCTCCTCCTTCGCGAGCATTACTGCTTCGCAAAAGATGGCGACGACTTCTCATGCTCCACCGTGTCCTCCGGTCTCGCATCTCAAAACATCTCGCGTTTCATCTCGCTTTATCCAGAACAGGAACCTCCCGAAGCAACCATGTCCGGGGAGGATCTGCGTCAGGCGCATGGTGAGGACGCCGTGGCGCCCTCTCCAATCACTCCTCAAAGAAGGGACTTATTGCCGCAATTTTGGCGAGCCCAGCACTGGGTTGCCACAGTCGCACTCTCCAAGTCGCCATGAGATCCCGCCGGAGGGCATGAGGTCCTAGGTTCAATTTTCTTGTCGGGCAAAGTTATTGGTTACTGCGTTACGGAACCCTAAGGTTCCGTACCTCAAAGGAAAAATCCGGAACCCTTATACGGTCACTTGTTTGTTTGTCTGTCTGTCTGTCCGTCCGTCACAGCCAATTTGCTCCAAATCTAATGGACCGATTACGTATGAATTTCTGTGACCCGAATACGGACGTATAATGAAAATAAATGAATTTTGAATAAGGGGGTCAATTTTGGAGGGTAAATAAGAAATAAAAATAAGTTTTTCAAATTGTACCGTCTGACATATTAAATGAAAGGGCCTTACTGTGAGGGTCCCAACACAAATGTACTTTTTATGTTTTTAAAATAAATTGTTTCAAAACTATTTAAGAAAATAGACGCAAATGACCCCCCCCCCCCCCATCTCCAAAACTACTGAGCATAAATTTGTAAATGTTGCAATGTATGGGAGAACATGTTTTTCAACTACAATGTTAAGTTTGTTCTTGGGATAAATTCATCCCAACTACGGCACCCTTCCTGCGTGGTTCGACACGCACTTGGCCGATTTTTTCATCTGGAATTCCTCGGTAGCAGCCCGGAGTCTGGATTTGTGCCCGGTTAATGGCAAAAGCCTCACGCCCTATTACATGGGATTTAAACATAACTGGCTAAATGTAGGTGTACTATAGGTACATACATCTGCCTAACCCTTCGGGGAGTAATGGCATGATATAAATATAAATAATAAATACTAGGAAGTCACAATATAAATACTAGGAACAAACACAAATTTTGTTGTACCTCCAACAAGGCTCAAGAAAATAGGTGGGTCATTCAGGTGTCATATGTATACGCTTTTATAATAAACATCCAAGCCACGTTCAAGATCTGAGCCTTAATAAATTCAAATCATTCATTAAACGCAAGTTGTGTCAGAAAGCTTTTTATACCGTTAAAGATTATATTGAGGACAAAAAGGTTTGGGATTGAACTGCTCCAAATTTTATTTTATTTTTATTTTTTTGTTTGTTTTATTTTTTCTCTCAGTTATTTTTAATCATGTTCTGGCAGTTTGAATAATCTATGCGGCCTACCCCAATGTTCTTTCTTTGGTATTGTTCGTCGAATCGTTGAGCTCCTTAAGTTCTGAGTTGAGCTGCGCGATTACTGACAAATGCGTGCACTGACTGGACAGGTCCTCTCAATCTGTGTGGTTCTTTCCTCAAAAGACCATTGCAGACACCAATCTACATGGTCTTCACATGAAGTGACCAAGATTATGTCTGGACTTTATAAGAGACTGTGACCTCTGAGTTTGTTTCGGCCTTTCTTCTCAGAGTAGTCACATAGGAGACGCCGACCTCATCTAGTTTAAAAAAAAATATTGACTTGTAAAAGTGTTTGTACAAACCTACTTACAGAAATAAAAATCATTTATCATATACCTAGACATTTATGATTGCAACTGGGGACAGTAGCTATCTTCTTCTATATCACGCCATTTATGAATGCAACTGGGGACAGTAGCTATCTTCTTGCATTATCACGCCATTTATGAATGCAACTAGGGACAGTAGCTATCTTCTTGTATATCTCGCCATTTATGAATGCAACTGGGGACAGTAGCTATCTTCTTGTATTATCACACCATTTATGAATGCAACTGGAGACAGTAGCTATCTTTTTGTATATCTCGCCATTTATGAATGCAACTGGGGACAGTAGCTATCTTCTTGTATTATCACGCCATTTATAAATGCAACTGGTGACAGTAGCTATCTTCTTCTATATCACTCCATTTATGAATGCAACTGGGGAGAGTACCTAGCTATCTTCTTGTATATCATACCATTAATGAGTGCAACTGGGGACAGTATTTCTATCTTCGTGTGTATCACGCCATTGCAGTACCAGTAAACTTTCAGAACAGTCATTAGTTTCTCATTTTCAGGACGCTTTCTTCAACCATAAAGCTTTATGTAGCTCTAAAACTTTGCCACACCATAATGAGTTGGGCGGCACTTTTTACTTGAAAGCGATTGCGGTAACAACCCTTTGAGAAGACAAGAAGACATGGTCTGGTGTGTTTAATTACTGTGAGTTTAAAGAGTAGATTACCTTCACGTTTTTATGTATCATTCAGTATTTAGAATGACCTTGTATTATAATAATTATCAAAATATTAGTCTACGATTTAGATTTAACTCAGCATTTAAAATACAAAAAAAAAAACGTTAAGGCGCAGATAGATGCCATGGTCTTGAGTGGTTAGCTTGCTTGTTCTGTGCTGAGCTCACGCAACGCGTAGTATTTCCAGCCAGTAATAGGACTCGCCCATCAAGGAGCGCTGTCCGAAATGAGACGCATCATAAAACAAAAGGTAATTTAATCAAACACGTATACTAAAAGATAAATATTTAAATTATCTTTAAAATGGTGAAGATTTTATAAAGATAGATTTGCGTGATTACTCGTCAAAATGTCGGGATCAGCTGGTTTTTTTTTTCGCAATTTCAGATTTGGGCCCATAGTAAAAGATGTTCGTAATGGTGAGTACAACAATAATGTGGCAGCTCCCTAGCTAATAAAAAAGCAGCGTGTATAATAATACGTAATATAATCAGCTTCGTTTGCTTCATCTCCTCGTAGACTGCTATAACGATTGGTCGTTGGAGATAATTGCTCTTATAATAAACACGAGAAAGTAATATCACAATGTACCTAATCGGTACTGCCATGGTCTACCTAATAAATGCTTCTAACACCACGACGTTGGAATATTCCAGACTAACTTCTGCCCGCGACTTCGCCCGCGTGAAATTTCTTGTTGTAGCATAAAATATTATATGATATATCTTATGACACTCTGCAATACTGTAGCTTACCATTAGTATTAGTATTTCCGAAGATTACCCCTTCAACCAAACTCACAATTATAACTTTTTATAATATTAGTAAATATATACAATATAACGTACATGTATACCTGGGTAGTACGGTCAGCAACAAAAATCCATTAACAGTGTCGCTTTCACATATCATCTAATCGACACAAATTTTTTTGAAAATCTGCGTTTTAGCTTTTCGAATAATAGCTCAGAGTGAATTTTTTTTTTAAATTTTAATTTAGTTCCGATTTTAATTAAATATTTTGCTCTATTAATCAGATTAAAAAAACTGAAGTAAGTATTAACTGTCTTTTGTTACTGACTGTACTAAACACACTCATGGATGTGTAACATACTATACAGGCAAAAGCAACAATAAACA
Source organism: Dicycla oo (assembly GCA_948252095.1). Lineage (NCBI taxonomy): Eukaryota > Metazoa > Arthropoda > Insecta > Lepidoptera > Noctuidae > Dicycla > Dicycla oo. Next base: position 25,188,193 of record OX411712.1, on the reverse strand, counting down.
ATGACTTCTCTATCTTTGTCAAACTTCTGTCATGAGACCGAAAATCCTATAACAGAGAAGTACCTACATTACATCTAAGTCGTAAACTGTCATAAAGTCTGTAATGAGGGCGTAAGTACAAAATAGGCTTCCGACCATTTGGGCGCGATGTCCGGTGGCGTGGCGGTCCACTTCCGGTCACCTCGGCCCTTTGAACGCACACACCCAATCTAGGTAAATACCCTCTAAATTACATGTAACGCGAGAAACCGCTTACAATGTGAGAAACCTTTAATTAAAGTATAATTATTAATGGTGGTGTTAGACAAATGGATAGAATAAGAAATGAGTACATAAGAGGAAGTTTGAAAGAGGCACCAGTGATTGAAAAGTTGTGTGGAAATCATGTGATGCGGAGGAATGAGGAAAATGTCGTGAGGAAAGTTATATGAATGTGGATAGATCGAGTAGATAGTGGAGTAGGGAAGACCAAAGAAAAAAATAAAGGTGATATGGCTAAAAAGGGGATGATTACTGAGATGACGACTAATAGAAAAGTATGGAATAAAAAAACTTTTTAGCAAAAAATAAAACCGACTTCCAAAACAAAACACTACAAAGTGAAAAATAACTTTTATTTCGGAAGTCGGTGTCTTTGGTTTTGTATTTTCGTTTTTTTCCACCGACTTCCGAAATTAAAGTTATTTTTCACTTTGTAGTGTTTTGTTTTGGAAGTCAGTTTTATTTTTTGCTAAAAAGTTTTTATTTTTCACTTTTTAGTTGTGGAACCTACCCCACACAAATTCGAATACCTAATTGAGCACAATAATTGTAGATATAGCCATGTAAATAACAGTGATAGGAAGTTATTAAAACATCATCACATCATCCACATAAAATAAGTGGGAAATATACGCATTATTGAAGCTAACTCAAAAACTCCCCAAGCAAAGTTAATAAAATTTATATGGGACCACCTCGGAAGTATACCCTTTCAAACAAAAAAAGAATTTTTCATATCGGTCCATCGGTCTTTGAGTAATCGCGTAACAAACATACAAAAAAAAAAAAACAAAAAAAAAATACAGACGAATTGAGAACCTCCTCCTTTTGGAAGTCGGTTAAAAAAGCATGTTGCGCCGACCGCAAATAAATTAGGGCCAGGGCAGGAGAATGATGATGTTGATAAGGCACACCTCTGCCTACTCCTACGGGGAATACCGGCGTGATGCTCTGTTATCCTAACTAATATTATAAATGCGAAAGTGAGTTTGTTGGTTTGCTAAGTTTGCACGCTAAAACAGCTGATCGCAGTTGGATGAAATTTGGCACATGGGTAGACCATGACCTGGAGAAGGACATAAACTACTTTTTATCCTAGAACGCAGACGAAATCGTGGGAAACAGCTAGTGTACTTATATTTCCGAACTACCTCGTTGCTCTACTGATCGCAAGCGCAACTGTTGAGCGTAGCAAGTTTTTCGGTCAGGAATTTCTCTAGAACCTTAACATAACTGGCAAAACGTGGGTGTTCCTTCCTGAGCCTAAGCGTTTGGGGAATACGAGTACCTGCTTACTAAATTACGTACAGTTGTGTGGCCTTAGCAAGTCTGGTAAACGTGACGTCACTCAAGGCGCAGATTAATGGTGGTGTGTGACGGCGATACTACTGTTTATTTATCCTGTTGAACCGGCATCATGGTCTGGCATTTATTATCATCCTAGGGTTCACAGTAGTGAGTCAATTCATCTTCTTTAGCAAAGTACAAGTGTACATGCATCTTTGGCGCGTGGCCAAAAACGGAACTACGAGCCGGTTTCTTGATCCGTAGTTAACTTAACCAATAGTTTAAAATAGTAAGGGCCGGTAAATTCGAATTAGTGTGGGGTAAAAAACTTTTTAGCAAAAAAAAATAAAACCGACTTCCAAAACAAAACACTACAAAGTGAAAAATAACTTTAATTTCGGAAGTCGGTGGCAAAAAACGAAAATACAAAACCCAAGACCGACCGACCGACCGACTACCGAAATTAAAGTTATTTTTCACTTTGTAGTGTTTTGTTTTGGAAGTCGGTTTTATTTTTTTTTGCTAAAAAGTTTTTTACCCCACACTAATTCGAATACATAATTGAGCACAATAATTGTAGATATAGCCATGTAAATAACAGTGATAGGAAGTTATTAAAACACCATCACATCATCCACATAAAATAAGTGGGAAATATACGCATTATTGAAGCTAACTCAAAAACTCGCCAAGCAAAGTTAATAAAATTTATATGGGACCACCTCGGAAGTATACCCTATCAAACAAAAAAAGAATTTTCTAAATCGGTCCATCCGTCTTTGAGTAATCGCGTAACAAACATACAAAAAAAAAAACATACAGACGAATTGAGAACCTCCTCCTTTTGGAAGTCGGTTAAAAATAACAACAATCTAGCGAAAGGAATGGACGTTATAATTAAAGCATATTGTTCGTTATGAAGTATTATTAATTAGATAATAATAATATTCAGTCTGTATTGTCCCACTGCAGAGAAAAGGCCTTCCTTTCCTTTTTGAACTCAACTCGATCATTAATTAAACAATCCATAAAATAAATTGTCATTTTCCTGTCATCGAATAACTTTTTTATCCAAAATACTCTCTCTTGTTTGACCAATATGGAATGTATTGGAGTGGCGCAGATGACATGACGTCATCAGTTGATGAACCGGTGACCAAACGCTTGTCCGTTGCATAACGTCTGCACTGCAGTCACCTGATACATATCTAATTGAATAATATAAAATGCACGATACGATAAAACTGACATAACTTGTGACCATATCTTTTGTATGGATTTAATAAAAAATCGTCGTTAGTAATCCACACAACTTAACAATTATCTTCTACAATAATAAAACTTGTACAATAAATACGTTATCCTGTACTGCATACTCAATTACACGTAACCATAGCTCACTCAAATACATAATTAAATTAAGAATACATAAAAAAAAACAATATACATGCTATTAAAAAAGTTTAAAATTGCATCAATACAATAAAACCAATTTCAACATTATGTTTGAATTAATTAATTAATATAAAATATAAATTGTAGGAATATAAAATAATAATATATAATTGAATTATAAATTGAATTACATCATGAATTAAATTACATTAAATAAAAAAATAAAAATGATAAATTATTGGAATGATAAGTCAAGTGTCATCTAACTGAAAATGCTTATATAATTTATTTGAGGAAATAGTGTTCTCTGTATTGTCCGTTCAGTCCGTTCTCTAAGAATCAAATACTAGCCTCCCTTATGTCACCTTTTGCCTTTATCACATTGTATCCACTACATTATAAAAAGAACCTTGAGGAAACTAAGAATGACCCGTAAATAACCGAGTTACGAATAGTCGAGGCTACGGCTTTGACTGCCTTTACAAAGGTTGTGAGTTCAAAACCCCATTGAACTTGTAGTGAACTTAAACAAGAACATTTTGTGTTTATAGAGGGTGCTACAAGTGCTACGACTGCTACGAAAGCTACGAGTACTACGAGTGCTACGAGTAATTGTGTTACCTTTGATCCTACGCTTTGATCGTAGCGACTTTGTTCATTTTATGGTATTAAATAAATAAATATAAGTAGGTTCTAGTAATAAAATAATTATTTAACGCAAATAAAAAAAAATGGTTTTTGTATCCAAAAATAATTCGAATTCCAATCAAAATTACTAGCAAAATACTCAACTCAAAACATAACTAAATAAGCAACAATTTATATTCGTGGCGCACATTTATCTTAAAGCTTTTTTTTATTAAGACGAAAGCGTCAGGGTAGTCCGCGTAATTCAATTTTTCTTACGTTTTTTGCAATTTACAAGTCGGTATTAGGTTGTATGTTGATTTGAATATGATTCGCGACCGTAAGAAATCTGTATTTATAGAATTATAACCATTAAAATCATCAATACAGTTCTCTAAGTTCATATAACTCTATTGAATGACTATTTCATGAAATCTTGACATTTGAGGTATTTTCTAACTTATGAAGTTGTATTACTGATTCTAATGATTATTATTCTGTAAATATATGATTGTTACGGTCGCGAATTATATTTGAATCATCATTAAGCTTAATATTGATCTACAAATTGCAAAAAACGTAAGAATATTTGAATTTCGCGGGCTACCTTAGTGCTTAGCTAATAATGACTAGCGCGCGTTTAACCTATTAGCTTAAAAGCTAAAAGGTTTAATGTGCGCTAGTCATTATTTTCCATTCTTGAGAAAAACAATTTATTGTAACTTTTACCCTTCGTGCCCTTCGCTCGCTCTTGCATCCTATGTCGACCTATTTCTGTGTAAAGGGTTTAAAGTAACCTAACCAAATCTAACCTCGGGGTTAATACTAGTCGCCATGCCATTGCTATGAGTGTGAGTATTATGTATGTAAGCTCTGGTTAATTTGCTGTGCAGTCAGTATTTTTTATGTAAAAAAGTATATAAATGATGGAAATAAATTGATAGGTGATTATTTATTTGGTGTGCAATTAATAATATCCCGTAAAACTAATCATACAAACCAATCATAAAGTTTCATCCGTGTTGTTCTGAATTAAAAATAAGAACACTTACAAATCAATTCAACAGTTCACAATAAAACTACTTAGTATTAAATATTATTGAAAGAAATTGGCGAAACGGATGCAATTTGTTTGTGATAATTTATCTCAGCAAGTTCCAAGGATGGGCGGATGAGTCCCTGGCTCGGGGCCAACCCCGCGCGACCGCCAACTGACTCGCATCCTACAACTTTATATCACTTTTACGTCGTGGCACTTCATGTCTCATACATTTTTACTGCCGGTGGAACATTTCGAGATACCTATACAACAGAATTCATTATACTTTATTGGCTTTGCCCAAGAATTCTTGATGAGAATTTGCATATTCTTTTTAGGTACCTGGCTAGAGACGAATGGTATATTCAAACGAAAAACGGAATCGGAAAACGGGAAAATCAGCTATGTAATAAGGCTCAAACTAAATCGTTTTTAAGGGTTCCGTACCAAAATAGTAAAAAGGAACCCTTATGGTGCGAACCACTAATGGTAAGAACCACTAATGTTACAGGAAAATAAAACAATGTCTCTAAATAGCACACTTTTTTAGAAATCATCAACAAAGGACATTGCTCGTCGTCCATACATAGCTCGCCCAAGATCCAACAGGGAGGTGTATTTACTTTTTGCCATGGGTTTTAGATAATGTATATATTCGATTGAACCTAAATTAAAACAACGGACACTTTTGAGAATTCGGACAAAATCATATCACTTTCGGATTTTGAGGTTATAATTACGTCAATAAAAAGCCAATTATAAGCCAGGTCGTTGTTCTAAGTAGGTCCGTATCAGTAAAACTCAGCCAGAGGTCGATATTTCAAGAGAAAATCCTTTGTTCACGCCAAGTTGTTAGATAAAATCGGAAAAGTAACAAAATGCAAACGAATTCAGTACGCAACCAACGCAAACGCAGATCGAGCACAGAATGCGCGCGCCAAGTGACATTACTACCAAATGTCAAATGTTGTCATCTGTCAATTCATCAACTGTCAGTGTCGATATTATTGGTCGTTTCAAACAGCGCTTTCAATTGAGTTTTTTCATCAAAAATCATTATCGTATATCAAGTGTTGAGAATACTGACGTCTGTGTCAAACTCTTATTAAGAGTGCTGTTACAAAGACTTGGCTGTATGCTCTATAATACCTTTGCCTATTAAAAACCTCAAATTGAACCAAAAAATAATAACACCGAGGATTATGACGGAAGTGAATACTTTTTAAAATGTTTTCGAAATTTAAAAGTGTCCTTTCTATTGAAATATTTGTAATGTATATTATTAAAAGAACTAGTAATTATAGTAAATGTTTCATGCGTGTTGGTTCATAGGCCATTTTTTTCAATGTCTTTTACATTAGTTCCACTATCGGTCAAGAGATGGCGCTAACCTAGAACTGCAATCATAATTCTACACCGCAGTGTTAAAATTCTCTGACGATTATAGGCCTCACCGATGAAAATTTAAAAATATTTCACGTTTCACAACCAAAATGTATATATTATGATGGTACGGAACCCTCGGTGCGCGAGTCAGACTCGCTCATGACCGGATTTTTTAAATGAGTTATGCGGTCTGAAGTAAAAGTTCCAATCTTTTTTTGATAACTTAGGGGGATTTATTTAATAACAAATGCCAGTACCCATGGCGGTTTTCTTAAAAGCATCTCAGTGTATTTTATAAACTTGGAGATGGGTAGGTAGGTATCTACATATACTCGCAAAACCCACTTACATATTTGTTCATCCATAACGTCCACCAAAGACTGGTTATATTCTCTATGACGCCCACACATATCGCACAGCCTCGTAAACAAAACTGTTGAGCATCGCACCCTAATTGCGCCTGCGCCGTAACATAATAAAAAACCTTTTAGACCTGCCGAAAGTACTACCGTAAAATTCGGTTTTTATGAACGAAGTTCACCCGCTCCTTTGGGAGAGCACACAGTGCTCTTACCTTATACATTCAATTCTGTAGTCGCTTGCCCGAATATAGCTTCGCAGATTTTTTTACAATGTTTGTCCACTAATGTGACATAAGACTAGAAGCATCAGAACAAAAACTGATAAATCACATTTTGACATTTTTTTTTATGATGCCTATTGGTTGATCTCGTACATATCTTGCTTTATGGTTAATGTTATGCGTGCTATTTAATCGCAAATCAGTATGACGTATCGCTACATCGATACATAATACCGATTTGCGATTGAAAAGCAATTATTGCGCTAATTTTGCTAACGCTAGGCTTCTGCAAGATACGTAATAGAAAACTGATAAATCCGCTCTAAATCCGTTCGCGAAATAACCGATAATTACATCAATCGTACTAAACAACGATGATGATCGGAACATATACCGATAAATCCCTAACATTATCCAGTTGGTTTGGTCAATAACTGATATATCCATTTTCTTTTTTTATAACTCAACAGGTACCACAGTCACGAATGCAGAATTTAGGTTTCCAAACAATGATGCTAACACCAATAAATTGATAGATTTCATTTAACTCTAAATTAGAAAACCATGAACTAGGCCATATTTTTACGTTTTTTTCCACAAAAAACACAAATGTGATTTATTGGTTTTTGTTCTGACGCTCCTCATTCAGCTACTAAAGAAATACAGAATTCAACAGGAATTTATTTCTTTTGAGCTGAGAATGAGAAATTACTTTATTCGTAAAACTTTATACTTTGGGCTGTATTGTCACGAGAACTTTTTAACCTACCTATATGCAGAATTTTGCTGAGTCACTTGGGTACGATGAATGTCTCGCGCCAGCTACAGATACGTAAAAAACAAAATCACTAAGAATCTTACTGAACCATTGCTTTAGGTACTCTATACCGCAGATTAATACAGATGGGACACTCAGCAAAATCATTTAAATAAAAAGTGACTCTTGCTACGACACAATAAAGTGCAATTTAGGTCGCACAACGCTTATTACCTACAACTTAATATTTACCTACAAGCTAACGCGTAACTTCTGACCGCGGCAGTCCTACTGAATTGGCCCAGTGCGATAGGGTCGCCGCGTACTTGTAGCTTCATACCTAAACTGCGGAGTGTCCCATCTGTATTCATCTGTGTCTATACATACTAAGATAGGTTAGCAAAAAGAAGCTTAATACATCTAAGCAATTTATTAAGACTAAATGAGAGCAAAAACTTTATTTACTCTAATTTTTAGCCTAGAATGTGAAATGTTTACTTTTCTGAAGCGATACTAGTCCTAGCCATCCGTCTTAATGATTATAATCTCTTGAAGCCTTACGAGAGACATCCAGAAACTTTGCCGGAAAAAGGCAAAGAATATTTTCCCAGAAACTTTTGTTTTCAAGTTATAATAAGTATGTAAGGAAAGTCTTAAGGACTTTTAATATTTTTTACTTTTTATGAGTCTCTACTTTGGATGCTGTTTTACTTGTACCTTTAATCTTATACTGATATACTTTTACATTGACACAGGTTTCTACAAAAGTAGGTGGTACCTACTTAAGGCTGAGATCTACATATAAACGTTATCATCTGCCTAGCCTATTCTCAACTATGTTGGGGTTGGCTTCCAGTCTAACTGGGTGCAGCTAAATACCAGTAATTAACATGGAGCGACTGCCTATCTGACCTCCACAACCCAGCTACTAGGTGATACGTTACTCCTTGACCACCTGTAACGACAGTCAAAGATCCACGAATGACAGCCGGGACCAACGGCTTAACGTACTTTCCGGGGCATGAGGGTATGTAAGGATGACCACCCACCCATCCAGGGATCAACCGCGGTAAGCGTAGCTTAATCTGATCGAACGACCCGTGCGGCAGTTAAACTTATCCACAAGCCCCTCTACTATCTACATATTATAAACGTTACTTAGCACGTATTTAGCTAAGCGTCATTCCTGTCACTGTCGTACAACTGTCAAACTACAAGTGCAAGAAAGAGACGCGAACCTATCTAACGCCAACTTTTGAAAGGTTCCATCGTTTATCTTCGAAAAACCGAACGTTGCCGAATTAAATTGTGCCTGGTCCAATAAGGGAGTGACGGTATTAGTGTGTCAGTCTATAATAATTTAGATGGGAATATAAATCAATTTCAATTGGTCGATGCTATTGATCATTTTATTCGCTATATTTCGGTTTTTCCGAAGATGACCTTCGAACGTTGTCGTCCTGTATCTTATTTACTGCGTGTCCTAGTTACAAACCCACAGGTGCCCTTGGGAGTCGTACAGGACACAACTAACGGATTGTTCCGAAGGGACAAGGAGCAGTCAGTACCCAGATGTTTAATCATAACACCATACTGCAATGAACGACCCAAACCGTGCCAAGCAAGTGATTATGACAATATGTAGCTCTCTCGGGGAAAGACTTACGACAGAAACGTTATTACGAGAACACACGGTAAACGTTAACGGCTTTATTACAAAACAAGGTTTATCTTTAGACTCAGGTTTCAAACATCAGCTATTTTATAATTTCGAACACTATTCTGACAAAGTTAATGTTCTAATTACAAAAACTGAAGTCAAACTCGAGTCTAAGTTGTCAATTTTGTATTCTGTTGTTCTGTTTTGTGTTCTGTTGTTTTGTATTTTGTTTTGTGTTCTGAATAAAGTACATGATCTACTCATTTCAATGTTTTGTTTATATACCTCGACAATTGATCATAGTTTTCTTGCCTGAGCAACCGGCAGCAAGTTTGTCATGCTCCCTTAGATCTCACTGCTTGCGGTAGCGTCGGGGGTCGGGTTGCCTCCTTCCCTCAAATATGGCGAGAGGGGTAATGGCTGATCTTTGCGATATGCTCGTGAACGGGTGCTGCTTACGGTGACAGGTCGTCTTGCTGACCTTGGTTTTGTTTTGTCATTAATAATTTAACTCGTTTTTTATTTTACTTCGATAGTCTCGAGTTACGACTACATAGTTCGGCTATATGTTCTTTTCTTTTTTTTTTGATATATTGGCGCGTGCTAGCTGACTAGCAAATAATTAAATTTAATTTAATGTTTGTGTTGCGTAATGTACTGTATGTAATGTATATATTATTTTTAGCGCAGTGAATATATATATATATATATATATATATATATATATATATATATATATATATGTATATATGTATGTATATATATATGTCGTGGATAACGATATTGTCTTAATAAAAGTTGCTCAATTGATTAATGTAGTAATGGGGAAAACGACGTGACGTGATTTGGTAATGACGGCACGTGGACAGAGTCGTTTTGGAAATTGGGGATTGTCGAACGGGGACTTCGCATCAAGTCGCGGACCAAGTCACTTCTCCAAAACGAAACTGTCGGTTTGCCCATTCTGTTTTGAGTAATTATTTGTAAGTGATATTTAATGTGAATTTGTGTTAAAAACAAACTGTGATTTTTGTGTACCAAAACCGAAACTATTATTTTACCATGAACCCGGTACCACCGAACCCTAATAACAACAGCGATATCGCTCAGCCATCTCTTACGCCGTCATCAGAAGTGGGATCTGGACTCGATTCCCACTGGCGTGCTATGTTCGAGATGCAACAGAAGAACATGATGCAGCTGATCGAAGCCATCAGGACACCAGCAGTGGCACCTCAGATCACGCTGTCAGAAATTAATCCGGAGCTACCAGATACCGATCCACGTGCTTGGTGCGATACCATCGATATTTGCCTCGATGAACGTCCACTGGAGGGTGCATCGCTTATTATAGCTCTGAGCAAAGCCCTGAAAGGTAATGCGTCATCGTGGCTGTCGCAGATTTCGCATGCAGGTATGACGTGGCAGCATTTCCGCGACTGAAACTCTTGCTGCATCGCTTGTTAACATCCACAACGGCCGGCCGAAGGAGGGCGAATGTCTCGCAGCGTACGCCAGCCGCCTAATGACTACCCTGTTGGCTCGATGGAAGAATCGAAGCCATGAAGAAATAGCCACGTCGTATGTGCTGGCTCATGTCTCGCAGTTCGACTCTCGGCTTAATCGCTTGGCCTTTACTAGCGAAATAACGTCACGCAACAAGTTACTGCAGGAGATTAAGGCGAGTGCAAGTCTGAAGCGGAAGTTCGATCGCAGTACCGGTGATGGCGCCACTGATGCAAAGCGTTTTAAGCCACAAACTTCCACTATGTTCACGTGCCATAAGTGCGGAAAACCGGGACACAAAGCGGTGAACTGTCGTTCGAAGTTTACGCAGCCTGCTGGAGTTAACGTCCAGAAAACTACACCGGCGGCGACTTCATCGGGTTCCAGCAAGAGAGTAACGTGTTTCCGTTGTGGAGAAGCCGGACACATCTCTACGAACTGCCAACGCGGCAGTGCGGGTGGTGCGTCATTGTCTGCGGGCAGCGCTGCCAACGCAACGGCGGAGCGACGCGTCGATAGCTGCGAAATAGCAGGTGTTTGCGGGCAATTGGAACAATCCGGTGAGTCGTACTATTTTTATTTTGATTCCGGTGCCGAATGCTCTCTTGTCAAACAATCTATTAGCCGAACAATTACGTGATCAAGAGATTCAATCGTTGGTCACCAAACTTAAAGAAAGTCAGTTGCCAAGACTTACGAATTGCGTTCGGGTGTATTGCATCGCAAAGTACAACGTAACAATCGTACTCGCTGCCTCCCTATAGTCCCACGTGCTTTCAGATGGTCGGTTATTAACCATGTGCACGAGTCACTTATGCACCTTGGTTGGGAAAAGACACTTGAAAGGGTATACGAACACTACTGGTTCGAACATATGGCTAAGTATGTTCGTAAGTTTACCGATGGATGTATAACCTGCAAAGTGTCTAAATCTCATTCCGGGCGTATACAGGCCGAACTTCATCCGATCCCCAAAATTAGTGTTCCGTGGCATACAGTTCACGTTGATATAACCGGCAAGCTTAGTGGTAAAAACGATTCTAAAGAGTACGTCATAGTTTTAATTGATGCTTTCACTAAATTTGTTCTTTTGTATCACACTCTTCGAATCGATTCAGCTAGCGCAATTAAAGCTCTAAAGTCTAGTGTATCGTTGTTTGGAGCACCCACTCGCGTTATTGTTGACCAAGGTCGATGTTTCGCCAGCAAAGATTTTAAAGATTTTTGCGAGTCCCACGGTATAAATTTGCACTTGATTGCGACGGGATCAAGCCGCGCTAACGGGCAAGTCGAAAGGATTATGAGTAAGTACACTCAAGGGCATGTTGACTTCGGTAGAGACATCCGATCGATCTTGGCAAGACGCTCTAGAAGACGTCCAACTTGCATTAAATTGTTCTGTCCACCGTGTCATAAAAGCAAGCCCCCTCGAACTTTTGATAGGCCGCGTAGCTAGACCCCTAAACCTTTTAACGTTAGACGATACCGAAACGGAGATTAACCTTGACGAGACGAGAGAGCAAGCGGTAATAAATATTGACAAAAGTGCAAATTATGAAAAATCTAGATTTGATAAAGGTAAAGCTAAGTTGGTAAAATTTGATGTTGGTGATTTGGTTTTAATTCAAAATGAAGAACGGAATCAGACTAAATTAGACCCCAAATATAAGGGACCGTTTAAAGTTGTAGAAGTACTTGACGGTGATCGTTATCTTTTAAAATCTTTGAATGGTAATAGAACCTACAAGTACGCTCACGATCGTATACGAAAGATGCCTCTAAGTAATGTTCCTAATGAGTTAAACGTAGAGGACGGTGATGAAAGTACCTCCACCGAGTAGTAGACACATACCATGGCTATTTGGTCGCACCGTACGCACTAGTCTGTAGTCGTAACTGCAGCTCACTTGTGAGCTGTTCAGGGGGCGATGGGCAGCTGGTGGTACGGCGGGGACCTGGGTCTCAATGGAGACTATTGTTGTTTTGGTCTTGTACTGACCTGGGAGTCGCAGACTCTATGTGATATGTGTGGTCGTATCACATGAGGTGATGACGATATGGGTGGCATAAGTGTCACTAGCTGCTGCGGCAGCTGGGCCATGAGCGTTGTATGTGATCGAAGTTGATTTAGTTGCTGAGTAAATATGATGGAGACTTAGAGGAACCTTTTGTTTGACAACTGTTATTTTCGAGTTATGCGCTTCCTTAAAGATGTGGTCAGGTTGACCGAGCCTCTATTGTTGCTCCAAATTTGACCGTTTGGTTACAGGTACTCACGAGGACGTGTAACTGGTCAGGCTGGCCGTGTCGTGGATAACGATATTGTCTTAATAAAAGTTGCTCAATTGATTTGTCGTGGATAACGATATTGTCTTAATAAAAGTTGCTCAATTGATTTGTCGTGGATAACGATATTGTCTTAATAAAAGTTGCTCAATTGATTTGTCGTGGATAACGATATTGTCTTAATAAAAGTTGCTCAATTGATTTGTCGTGGATAACGATATTGTCTTAATAAAAGTTGCTCAATTGATTAATGTAGTAATGGGGAAAACGCCGTGACGTGATTTGGTAATGACGGCACGTGGACAGAGTCGTTTTGGAAATTGGGGATTGTCGAACGGGGACTTCGCATCAAGTCGCGGACCAAGTCACTTCTCCAAAACGAAACTGTCGGTTTGCCCATTCTGTTTTGAGTAATTATTTGTAAGTGATATTTAATGTGAATTTGTCTTAAAAACAAACTGTGATTTTTGTGTACCAAAACCGAAACTATTATTTTACCATGAACCCGGTACCACCGAACCCTAATAACAACAGCGATATCGCTCAGCCATCTCTTACGCCGTCATATATATTACTGAACAGACAGCAGTGCTGCTGGGGAGTTTGTTGCGCCACTTCTTCTCCTCAGCTAAAGCGTGGAAGTGGTGAAGGGCGGGCATTTTGGGGGACTGTCTTATGTAATTTTGACGTTCGATAAGTGCTGATCCTCAGCCTAGTTTGAATAAATGACTTTTGATTTTGATCCTATTGGGTTCTGTTTTTTCCTTTTGAGGTACGGAAACCTAAAAAGTAAAAGCAGCCTTAGGTCAAAATTGGAGCAACACAGAAAGCTGTGTTCCTCTAGTTTTGACCCAACCTAAGGCTGCTTTTCCTCCGGAGATATGCTATACTCCGTTGCTAAGGATGCGTCTGACATCCACCAATCATATTCATTTGTCCACATAGCAAAGCACTGGCGCATAGCACATAGCACACGTATATACAATACAATTGAATTGTATATACGTGTTATACTTATAACAGGTTATTGGTTGTTATTGTACTATCGGCCAAACTTCCGCATGCTCACCTTTAAGGCGATAGTTGCATAGCACGGCTGACGATTCGATAGCCCGATTCATGCGCTTTAACAAATAAGAAACACGTTTGTATTTGATTTGATGCTAATGTTTATTGTTATTATTTGCTAGACGTCCAGTACAAATGCATATTGTCTCTAATTAGGCGAAACCAGGAAGGGGTGTGGTCTTTCACTAGTTGCGCTTCCTCAGAAATATGTATTTTCCAAACTGAGCATGCTTAAATTTATATACTTATTTATATAGTACATTAGGAGTCCTCCACTCTAATATTGTTTTACTTTATCTACTCATTTGAAAAACACAACTAAATACCAGTAGACTATCCCAGCACTTGACCGATCGCACAAAACATATCTACAGATTATGTACTAAAACTGTACACTACGCTACCTGCACAGACATACTTTTCACACTTGTTATTACGTAAATGTCTTCACAGCAATAGATTTGAGCGAGTCACTGACTCGGAAAACAAGCTGGAACCACAGACAACCAAATGGAAAATTTGCCTGCAACCGCCACGAGGCGAGAGTGAACTGAACTGAGCCACTAGCCGTATTTGCCACTAAATTATTCCGTTGTTTTCAAACTATAGAGATTTATAGTACCCATAGTACCCGCAAAAAACATCGAATGGATGGCTTTCATATGTCAATATATTTTTGGCAAACACAAAGAAGATAAATGTAACATCCATTGTTCCATTTTTACCTGACAAAACATTAAAAAAGCCATTTCCAAATGGACCTGTTATAGCCAATAAAAGAGTGGTTGAATTTGCGTAAGTTGTTTTTCAGAGACGTAACATGTAACAAAATATGTACAATTAGGTACCAGAATATATAAATAATATAAATACAAATAAGCGCTCTTCCTCCTCCCTCCTACTATGCTGTGCCTGACAGGGTCCATAATATTGTTTCATTTATTTCAAGCTAACCAATATTTTGCCAAGATTATGGAATACAATAAAGATTGTGAATTGTGAAAGGGTACGCGTCTCGGTATCGTATTTAATATATACTAGATACTTAATGTATCTGCGTATAATAATTACTTTCAAGAATCCGTCCTTGAATGTTTTCAATTATATTTTGAATGATAGTATTTCCTAAGTACAGTCGAGCCTTGATAATCCGAATTGACACAAGCATACTCCTGTTCGGACTCACGGAGCGTTCAGTTTATAGTATGTTAAAAAGAAAAATTTAAATGAAAACTAAGAAATTTCGGTAAATTAAACTTCAAAACAACAACAACACGAAAAAATCACTTTGCCATACACAGATCTATGTTAGAGACCTGTGTTGGTGTTATTTATGATAGTTTGGCGGGTTTTATTTATAGACCACGAAAAAGCTTTGTCTCTCAATTTAGGAAGCATCATTTTTTGGACAACGAGAGGTTCATTTTCGCCGAGTAGGTGTGGGTGGGACCATATCGCAGTTCGGATTAGCCTGGGTACGGATTATCACACATAGCCCTGCATAATAATAAGCGAAATAAATTAATTTTTATAGTGCAAATATAACATTTTTTTATCCCTGCTCTATAATAAGCAAGGTTATTCTTTATTGCGCCTATTATAATGAAGTAATTTTACAATAAAGCACTTAACACTGCTGTAAAGCGTGAACCTGCATTCAATAAATTGCAGTCATTCCTTGAAGTGCAAACATGAAACATGCAATTTACTTGGCTTTAAACTTTATTGGTTGATTGGCATTGTTTAACATGTTACTAACAATAAACAAGCATTACGGCTGCAGAAAGGTACTGCAGCATTCTTAAAATATCATGAACTTTGCACCGATGAATAAATATATCGCAATTTTTAAAATATTTGTGTTTTTCTGCGCCTTTTCGTCAGTCCATGTTCTTTAACATACTGATGTTAAGATCTTTGGCAAAACTCCAACTTTCAGAAGCTATCTGATCTTTCACATCTTAGATAAGCTAGTCTTGTTCAATTGTATTTGTTGTCTTTTACATATTTGCGTGTTTAGTATGGTTGCAAGAATAATCTCTTCATGTATAAACACGAATCTTATAAATTATTCGATACATACCTGTGACCTATTCGAAGAGAAACTTAAAAATCAATAGTATCCTGTTCAAACCACAAGTAGATGAAGATAACTTACCAATTTGTTTCTTTATGTCATATTCCAAACAATTAAATTGCTTTGTTGGCTTACAATAGAGCTAACTGTTTTTAGAACAAACAATATACTTAAAAGACAATGCTTGCGGAGGGCGTTTATGACGTCACGGGAGCTGCGGGTGGGGGGTCGGGGTTCAAGGGCGCGAATATAGGTCAATAGGACACGGACGAAGTTGGGCTACCGGATTTACTACGAACACTGGCTCACGGACGGCTTACTTCCTGATTGGTTCTGTCATACTATTGCATGCCTATATACTGTATGTCGAAGATATTGACTAACTTTTATTGCCTTTGAGGCTAAACTATTTTTGTAATACCTGGGTATACTGTGTGACGTTGCAAAATTTACATAGTTATGGAAAATGATGACTGTGATCAATTTCGGATATCGAATACACTATGCTTGTGTGTCTGTATTGTCTGTGGTAGGGCTTCTAGAAACCGGATGTCCGGGTTTGTGATCGAAAGGAGGACATGTTTTTTTCTATCCTTGCAATACCACGATGCTGGATGAAGATAGTTTTTTTTTTCCTGCACATGTAGCGGAGAAATATTACTGCCCCGTTAGTATCCTGGTCGGGGTGCAGTTATTCCAAATTGAATTTATATTAATGATGGCGATTTAAGCTGCAAGTATTTTACAATATTTTCTGTCCCTGCGCTGAAGCCTTGAGACCGCGTTGCAAATGAGTTGGTTATTTGTTACAGGTTTAGCTGAGTTTACCTGGCCTAAACCTGGAGATACCAGGATGGACGGGAGTCTGATGTCGGACCTTTGATGGAGGAGGTTTTTGTTCTGACAGTGGATGGAGTGAGGTTTTCCGCATGAAAGGAAAGCTTTACATGTACGGCGTGCGTGTCGGAGACGTTGAGCTTCAGGTATGACACGCGATCTTGTTTCGTCGAAGACCTTGCCTGCAGGCCGCGCTGCAACGTGGAATTCCCGGTCTATCTTAGGTCATGCCATGGGCTTTTGTTCTGCTAATTGAGAGTTTATAGAACTCTGTTAATTGATAGTTTATAGAACTCTGTTGAGAGTTGAGAGTATAATTGATAGCTAATTTATAATGTAATTGAGAAACTGGTTGAAAGGTTATAGTGACTCTGTTAATTGTGATTGTTCCATCTCAGGTTGCCTATATAAGAGCCCTAAAAGTCGCTCCATCCTAAATGTTTTACACCCATATCGGGTGAGAGAGAGAGAGAGACAGATTATACATTATAACTTTTTATACTGAATATTTAGTTAAGGTCCTGAAAGGGATTTAGGCCTTACGTAGAGAACTAAGGAATCGACCCAGTTATTATAATATTCGTGTGAGCAGTAGCGGCTCGGGTTAACTTTGTTAAGATTTAAATTCCTTTTATGAGCGCTACCAACAGTTTGTCAATTTACCGAATCTGAGCGAAAGAGTTATTCAGTTTTCAACTCGCGGATCCTTCACAGCGATCTTGAGAATCCATTATTATAGTCTCATGAAAATATTTGCCTTAAACCAACCCGCTACGCAGACGAGTTGTGTTAGTGCCAATATCTATCTTTATGTAAGGGAAGAGTCCATGTAAAAGTTAATCATCACCCACATAAAGGTGTTGGTGTACCTCTATTGTTGAATTTCTAGAATAAACTTAGTATTGTATCTGGAGGTATTTGTTTAATTGATTTCTTCCTTACAGTTTATAACCCTTTATAAATTTTCTGAGGCACGGTTAAGTAGTCATCACACATAGATAAACCAAATAACAACAATCATCAGTCACTACGGGCCGGGCTTTCAAAGGATACATCCGCGTAGGTACGTATATGCTATTCATCAGTTCTTTTGTTTCATACATCCGCCCTAAAGATTAGGTATATTATTATATTCAGGGTTAATTATAAAAGAGCCTATAATTTACGGCCCAGTGGCGTCTATAGAAATTATCCGGTTCAAAGCACAATTTGTGAATATTTTCCGCCTGGCCGATAACCGGCCGAAACCCGACACATCAAAAGAACCATTCAATTAGATCAAGAATGCTTAGTAAAATAATTTACTTTTAATTTAACACGAATACTTGTCTTGAAGCAAATCTTGGAAAGGCAAAAAGAAAAGGAGTCATAAAGAAAAACTCACCTGTAATTTAATCATTTGATACGAATTATTATCAGACTGAAAAATAATTACAGAAATAAAAATAACAAAGCCGATAATGCAATAAGAGCCGATAAACGGTCGATAAAGCTCTACAAAATCCAAACCAAGCAAAATAAATCAAAAATTCAAAACATTAGTCTCTAAAAGCAGGTACTTAAACTTTAACATGGAAACGTTGTTATGTGGCTAATCGACGAGTGGTCTTCAGCTAGCGATATTTTCACAAAATATGTTATTATTTGAGGGAAGGCGGCGACCCATCCTTTTCATGCAATTCCACCAATCACAATAAAGCTGATGAAAACACGAACTTCTTAAAGGACTATGAACTCTAGAAAAATATTCAAGTAAACTGTTTAGTATTCAGCATTTCCACAAGGTCAAGAGACTATCTACACGCCATTACGCAACATCATTTCCAATTATCTACTTATTATTCAACATTAAAAATGTTAAATAACTCGATAGAAAACAAACCAAAATAGAATCCAGTCCTCAATCATCACAACATCATATTCAAAATTATATCTTATATGTTCTAAAATATCTTCCCTCATAATGTTTATCGCTTGTTGTGAATAGCATCATTTTTCATAAGAAGTAGATCCAGGCTTGCGACCGGCTGAGAAGCCTTTTATCACGGATAGTGTTCGGTTATTTAAAGTTTCAAGGTTTTTTATTATTTCCTTTAGATTCCAGCTACTTTCATATATTAGATAGAGTAGTTGCAGAACGTAAATATGACTGCTGAATGTGCAAATTGCGAGTTGCGCGCAAGTTGTTACAGCTAACTGGGGAGAAATTAAAACTTTGACGTATTTATTGGCAAACTCTTACTATAAAGTAAGTGTACACCGTATTCGGAATGGTTGTTTTAGCTCAGAGAAAATATAGCGTTGTAAACATCCAGCTCGTTAATTGCGTGTAAGTTGTGCTTATGGTGTACCTTTAAAACTGATATATAGAATTTCTTAGAGGAGATAAGTAATAACAGCCGCACGGGTCAATCCATCAGTATGAGCCATGCTTGCCGGGGTTGGTCCGTGGATGGGGGACCATCTTTTCATACCGAGACTCCTTCGTGCCTCGGAAAGCACGCCGTTGGGTCCCGGCTGTCATTCGTAGGTCTTTGACAGTCGTTACGAGTTGGCAGAAGCCCGAAAGTCTGACAGCCAGTCTTACCAAGGGGTATTGTATTACCCAGTAAGTGGGTTGTTGAGGTCAGATAGGCAGTCGCTCCATGTAAAATACTGGTATACAGCTGCATCCGGTTAGACTGGAAACCGACCCCAACATAGTTGGGAAAAGGCTAGGCAGATTGATTGATTGATTAATTGATATAGCATTTCTTAGCTCTGGCGGCTTCTTTTAGTAATCAAATAAGATAAGAAGAGATAGAATTAACACTACTCAAATAATGCTGGCCTAATTTAAGCACTTGTAACCTTTAAAACAGCACGTCAATCGTGCTGATGCAAACTACACCGTGTATACATTATTTTAACATTTTTGTCATAATATTCAATTTTACATTTTGACAGTAATGGCTGCTTGAAAAGGGCATGCCGGCCGTTTCGCGAATAAAAATCAAAAATCCGGAAGCAATAAATACTGTTTTACCCGTATTCACATCCGAATCGGAAAGTCCGTTAGCATACAAATGGACTAATTTGGTTCGAGCCGATGAAACAGCCGAAAATAATCGAACAATTCTGTTCCACAGAGGTAGGACGTGACACTGACAACGGGTTGCTCGACACGGCACGCCTGCGAAATACTGACATGAAAATGAAAATAGCTCTCTACCGCATCTCATTAATTTAGTAGTTACCTACTACGAACATTATTCATTAAATACTTGAAAGAATTCTCGCCTAACTTTTTCTGAAATAATACAATTTACCGTCTGTCACATAATTTGTTCTTATAAGTGCTGCTAGACTTAACAAAGCGCTGCATTGCATGCTTAGCAAGTGGTCCGGCTACAGTATTTATGCATGAAATAAAAAAATACATGCAGGGTGGCAGCAACATCGATGAATAACCTTAAACCATGGATTCATTACATGA
Source organism: Dicycla oo (assembly GCA_948252095.1). Lineage (NCBI taxonomy): Eukaryota > Metazoa > Arthropoda > Insecta > Lepidoptera > Noctuidae > Dicycla > Dicycla oo. The sequence goes on along the minus strand of OX411712.1, from coordinate 25,167,949 downwards.
AAATACGTTGAAATTTTTTTTCGGTTATTTTTTTTAAATCAGATTTTTTATACTTTGTAAAAGGGGGTTTTCATCCACACGGATATACAGTCTGGCCATAAATACTGTTACAATTAAAAATAAGAAAGATATTACATTTGAATTTGGAATCTGTCATTTTTATACGATTGTTCATTGAGTTTTCTAATTTTGGCGCCAATACATTGTACAATATTTTGCGATAGTGGGGTGATAAAGAGAACCGAATCGCTGTGATTGTATTACACAAAGTTGGTATGGAGCCAAATGCAATTTTTAAAACCCTCCATACGCTTGGTATTAGTCAAATGTTTGTGTACCGGGCTGTTAATAGGTACAATGAGACCTCCTCTATTTGTGACAGAAAAAGATCTGGCCGTCCACGTAGTGTTCGTACAAAAAAGGTGGTCAAAGCAGTAAGGGAAAGAATTCGAAGAAATCCTGTCCGAAAGCAAAAGATTTTATCTCGGGAGATGAAGATAGGACCCAGAACCATGTCGCGTATTTTAAAAGATGACTTAGGACTTGCAGCCTATAAGAGGTCTGCACTGGTCATTTTTTAACTGATCATTTAAAAAAGAATAGGGTGGTAAAATCGAAACAACTACTGAAGCGGAAAATTTTGTTTACGGATGACAAAATCTTTACAATTGAGCAACATTTTAACAAACAAAATGACCGTATTTATGCTCAAAGCTCTAAGGAAGCTTCCCAATTAGTCGACAGAGTGCAACGTGGACATTATCCGACTTCAGTGATGGTTTGGTGGGGTGTTAGCTATGAAGGAGTGATTGAGCCATATTTTTGTGAAAAAGGTATCAAAACATCGGCACAAGTGTATCAAGATACCATTCTTGAGAAGGTAGTTAAGCCCTTTAACAACACCATATTCAATAACCAAGTATGGTCCTTCCAACAAGACTCGGCGCCGGGTCATAAAGCTCGGTGAGCTCGGTCTACGCAGTCTTGGTTGGAAGTGAACGTTTCGGACTTCATCAGAGCTGAAGACTGGCCGTCGTCTAGTCCCGATCTTAATCCGCTGGATTATGATTTATGGTCAGTTTTAGAGAGTACGGCTTGCTCTAAACGCCATGATAATTTGGAGTCCCTAAAACAATCCATACGATTGGCAGTGAAGAATTTTCCCATGGAAAGAGTGCGTGCTTCTATTGATAACTGGCCTCAACGTTTAAAGGACTGTATTGCAGCCAATGGAGATCACTTCGAATAAGCTTTTTATATTTTAAATTGTTTTATATTTATGTATTAAACTAACACACTGTAAAAGTAATAAATATTATTTGCAATAAAATATTTTTTTTTTTTTCATGACAATATTTATGGCAAGACTAGGTATATGCCAACCCCGTCGTACCTTATTAACAATTTATCCTTAATGGAAATAACTACATACTATGCCACAGAAGTAGAATCATTAAATTCGACTAGGCATCTTCACCAGGCCTCACAACCTCTTACCAATCGCCGACCTAGGGTTTGCTAAAATGTTTTGAATTAGCCCAACATCCAAAATGTTCAATTTCAATTCTCTAATCAATGATTCCCTTCCATTACAAAAAAAAATCTGATGTAAAACAAAAGTGATGTAAAAAAAAAAAATACCTACGCGGTCAAAATGTATGGAAAAGCTGACTTTTTTTAACAACAAACGAAAAACTTCAACGCAGGTTGCTCCAGAATCATGTATTGAATAATCTATAGTAACAGCCACCCTGTATAAAAGAAGTGGCAATAAAAACAGCATATAACGAACGACCCATCACCGTTTGAACAGCCTCCCGAGTGTTGCGCAAACAACTAGGTCCTTCAATTTATAGTTAAAGAGTGAATAACAACCTCTCAATGAGAACTGGAGCGAGAGTGGGCGGAAACTGACAGCAAACGAGTGAAGTTGAGCGAGACATTGTCTGTGGGCGTTAAATGCTCCTCTTCACCTAACACATTCGTCAAGAGAGCGTTCAGCTTACGTACATGATTAACTATACACAAGTGTTCTCATCGCAACATATAATATATTGAAGATAATAATAATAATTTAGCACAGGAAATTAGATAAGTAATTTCTAAGTTCCTGTGTTGCTAGCATCAGACGTGTCTACTAGTCACAATTCACAAAACACAGGTAGGTACACAACCCATCACAACCAAAACAGTAGACAGACCATTTTCTGCCGATGTTACCCCTTTTTTATGGTAAATCATCAAATAACTTCTCCCGCTCTGGGCGGAGCGGGAGGGCATATCAGACTTTTACCGACTAAAACCCACCCGTGTTCCTTCAGTGGCCTCTGCCAGCGCCACGGTAACTCTTTCAAGCAAGCCACAACCCTGGCAGGGCCGATGTTACCCCTACGAAACAGTATTTTCTATATCTAGATACAAATAAATAAAATTTAAGTGTCTGTTTGTAATGTAAAAATAACAGCTTTTTACTGAATGCATATGAAAGTATATACGGTACTTATGACAAAAAAACATTTTTTCTTATTTTTGTCTCTGTCTGTCTATCTGTTTGTTCCGGTTAATCTTCGAAACGACTGGACCAATTTTGACGGGACTTTCACTGGCAGGTAACCGATGTTATAAGCAGTAACTTAGCCTACTTTTATTTTAGAAAAAGAAATAGGGTTACGCGTAAACAAATGCCCATGAAATTGTCAACAAAACTCGATTCAAATTGGGAAGTATTGACATCCACGCGGGCGAAGCCGCAGGTTAGTTTCTAAATAAAAGGACTCAAATCATTCTGCCTAGCCTTTTGCAACTATGTTGGGGTCGGCTTACAGTCTAACCGGATGCAGCTGAATACAAGTATTTTACCTTTGATAAGACTGGTTGTCAGACTTTCGGGCTTCTGATGACCCGCAACGACTGTCAAAGATCCAAGAAAGACAGCCGGGACCAAAGGCTTAACGTGTTTTCCGAGGCACGAAGAGGTCTTGGTTTGTAAAGATGGTCACCCATCCACGGACCAACCGTGGCAAGCGTAGCTTAACCTGATCGATCGACCCGTGCGGCTGTTATTACTTAGCCACAAGCTCCTCCATCTAATAAAAGGACGTAAATATTACGTGAATAATAAGGATGGTTGCTACCTACATAAATAGCTGAATTTTCACCAAAACTATAATATATATTTCAGTTAAAAGTAAATAGGGACAGACACTGTCTGAATTATTGATTGAACCGTCAATATTTCGCTACTTCAAAGTATCGTGAGCCGCTTACGGTACAAAAGGTATTCCAATGCTTTTCGATGCAAACTGAATGTAGGTTATTGTTAGTTTATGGAAGGCACAAAGGCTTTCGTTCAAATAAGCGTGTTTTCCGTGATTTACGAGCCCAAACCCTCCACTGAAAAGGTATTGTTTATTCAATTAAATGCGCGTTACTGGTTAAATGGCACTCATTGTCAGACTATTAGAAGTGACGCTTAAATTCCTTTTTATACTTAAAATAGTGTTCATTCCATCAGTCAACATTCATTATTCAACGGTGACCTTGGTCATGGTTGAAATATATATATTGCCGTGTATGCTAAATGATTAAATAACTTCAATGCATACCAACATAAGTGTGTATTCTCTATATTCAATGTTACATTCTCTCGCGATAGAATCGTACGATAACGCTCACATTCAACGCTCATTTACAACTTAGTAATCGAAAATGGACTTTTATTTCCAATTGAACTTACATTATCTTCTTCGGGGAAACTCATTGGTATTCCTTTCACAATCAAATATTCCATCTACGCGCTGAATTCACTTACAGCACATAGGAACACAGAGGAATGCCAAATGCCTTCTATCTTCTATACTTAGCTACAGGTTCACGGAATATCGATGAGATAGTTCAGGAACCAAGAAATTCTCCGCAACTTGCCTGTCATGTCGTGTCATGAACACTTGGCGGGTCTTAGCAGCTTTTGAGGGAAAAAAAATACCACAGGAATATTAAAAAAAAAACATTTAAAACAAAAATACCTTTAGGGATCCTAACGAGATTAATTGAATAAGTTTCTGAGAAAGGCTTTAAGGTAATATACCTATAGTCTCAAAATGTGTGTGTTTTTTTTTAAGTAACGTACATTTCAATCTATGGTATAAAATTACTTGAAGACCCAAGGAAAGGTTAATTTTACACAGGTATAATATACATAAGATTTAGAACCGACGCGAGCCTGAATACGAAACGAGTTCGCGTGTCAAAAGACCTTTAAATATTTCCGTTTAAAGTTATGTTTTTATTGCTTGGGTGTATACTTAAATATTTTAGTAAATGCAAAATTGCTCATGATTGTTAGCTACCTAAGTAACTTTTATACGCTAATATATTTATATGCTTGAAGATTGAGTAAACCTGGGTTTACCCGGGTTTACTTTATTACCCAAGCGTTTTGAGTAAAGTCCTAATACATAATAATTGAAATAAATTTTAATTTAGCACTTTTGCCACTGACCAGGTAAACCTAAGTTTACTCAACCTTCTAGCTGAACTGGTAATATATTCACAAATCTTAAATACAATAAACAATCTAACACTAAAACATATATTACGTACAAGTATATACAAACTCGTCCGCATCGCTGTCAGTGGAAAAAGTGCCCAAAAGGCTGATTTTTTTATCTAAATATTGGCCACCGCTCTGGTCACATCAAGAGTCAACCAACCGCTCGGCGATGTCGCGAGCACTGATGAACACTCGGACCCCACGGCCCTAGTGATTCAACTCCAAACGGATCAAACATATAGCTCCCAATAAGGATGTTTGCGCCGTTTGAGGTTTTATGCACCTGCAACAGCCGCCCCAGCACAGCTCGCCGTGCTAGGAAGGTGAGATGGCGCGAGGGTGTCGACACAGGTTGCATCCCACACCAAAGGCTTACCCAACTTCCAAGGCATTGTGGCCATTCCGTCTGGCCTCTGACAAGAGCCCAACGCGGATGATGAAATTTTATAAAGTTTTGCTCATCGATCATTGCAATTGAACAGCATTCTGTGCGTATTGTCGGACCAGTGGGATTCTCCGATGCTCGAGCGCTGGATACGACTGCATGCAGTCAAGTAAACACGCGCTCGGGTATTGGATTGTCCGATAATGTTATTTTATGTATATTGTTTTTAAAGCGTACCTAAGTCATGTCATTACTAACATTAGTTTCTCATAAACATTTCTGTGTTACTAACAATTACGTATATAGAGTTTTATGTGAAAATCTGAAATAAATGAAAATTATTTATTTATTTTCGTCTTTTCTCGAGACTAGGGATCCCGGACCTTTGGAAGGCGTACGAGGGGCCGAAGCCAACTCGCAGAGGCCCATTAGACATTTTTAATGGTATGAGGCACGAACCGACGATTATCCCCATATGGCCTATGCAAGTGCCAGTCAATAAAGGCAAGCCAGAGATGAAGAATAAGACAACTCCCGGGAGATAGGGTCACTACTGCCCAACAGCTCGCCACATGCGGCCTTACGGGTTCATGTATCTCTCTTGGTCTGGGGCTCTTCACCCTAGTCCCGTTTCGGAAAAGTAAACTCTACCGCCATAGACCTACAGTTCAGAACCGCGCAAGGCCCACCACGACGTCAACGTAGAGATACGGCGGCGGGGCTTATTATTATTATTAAGTTTTTGACATTTCTCGAGACCCGTCCGGGTCCCGAACCTTTGGAAGGCGTACGAGGAGCCGAAGCCAACTCGCAGAGGCCCCGTAGATAATTTTAAATGATGACGAGGCACCAACCGACGTTTATTCCTGTATGCACTACGCAAGTGCACCCAAGGACAACCCCCGATTGGCGTAGGACTATTGTTGTACGTGGACACAAAACATATTGGGCTATTGGGTAACTTGAACTATGGAAGAACTATGTCCCCTGCCTGACCAATGTTATATAATTATACACGGATAAAATGGCAGGGGGTGACTTGCACACTCAATAATGGGCCCCCGGAAACGGCCGCTAGCACATAGTGACGTAGCAACGGTGTTTGAGGAGTAGAAAGGTATCCCACGGCTATCAGAACAATCCAGGAAGTACGGTCAAGATCCCTACCAGCACCTTACTGGAATACTTCCTTCCTCCAAGCACATTTGCTCTTGCGAATCTCCATTCAAGCCAGCCAATAAAGGCAAGAAAGAGGTGGGAGCTCTGTTCCTCGTCAGTGTTCACTCCAGCCGGCCAATACAGACAAGCCAGAGATGAGGACAAGATTTCTCCCGGGAGTTAGGGTCCGTGGGCTCGCTACTGCCCATCAGCTTGCCACATGCTACCCTGCGGGTTTCTGTATCTCTCTTGGTCTGGCTCCTCATCCTAGACCCGTTCCGGCAAAGTAAACTCTAACGGCACAGACCTAAAGTTCGGAGCGCTCAAGCCCCACCACGACGTCAACGTAGAGATACAGCGGTGGGTTTTTATTATTATTATTATTGCGCAGCCCTTTTATTATGATAGCAGTCTCTTAATAACCACTCCAACTTTTCCCATATCCACGATAACAATTCGTTTGTACTTTCAATTTTCAGAATTGGACGTAGCTATTTTTATTTTATAATAGTGGCCGGTTATATACATACGTACTTATAATATTTAGTATGTAATATAGTCTATTTAGCGGTATATGGAGAACCCTTGAGCAAACATAACTATCCTCTTTGGCTCGCTCAGAGTAGGCGAGTGTGTCCCGGTTTACAACGGGTGCACATTCCACGGGCATCGTAAAGGAGCCTGAGGGTAATGGCCAGTAAATTTTTACTACTCGAACACAAATCGCATAAAAAAGTCAAATAAGCCTGTCTAGAGAGTTTATGGTATAAGAAACGACACTATAGAAACCTAATTTAGTTTCGATTAAACAATTACAGCATTCTTTTTATTGTTTTTGGTAATCCCATAATTTATGAGCATAGTAAAAGCTTAGGTATATGGCTCGAATAATCTTTAGGAACGCTGACAGCCCGAATTGCAGAAAAAGTAGGTGGTCTTTCCGTTGTTCAATTAGCCCAAATTAATAGTAATCCCAAACCACTCTTAGTCAACATCTAACAATCTGTCATCCATCACCTGTCTGCCATCTGTCTGTCTGTCATTTTTAAGAAAAGTCAAATGCAATTTAATTCAATATGATTTCTGAGTCATTTGAGTTTTCTTTAGAAAACGTAGAAACAGAAACATCTGGAATCGTAGAACTTGTGACAATAAAAGCTAGTTTCAGATCTAGTTTCTAAAAACTGCACTGTATGTAGGTATGTGATCTAGTGAATAGGTTCATGCTATTCTTCAAAAATTACCTTAAATCAACTTGTTTTCAAATCTCTGTGTAAGCCTAAGCAGCAATCGTGAAATAAAACTGTTTCTGTTAAAAAACAGACGCCACCATACCGAGCCATTGGCGAAGTTTCATTTTATACGACATTATTTTGACAATACTTATGTATAAATTCATAAGTACAGAAATAATGGCAAAAGGCATGAGTTTATGTATGTATGTATATAAGTACAGTAATATCATGTGCGTAAATCATAACAATTCGGTAACATTATTTTACTGCTGAATAACTTTTCTTAATAGGCCGTAAGAACGAACGGTAGTCGCAGGGAATATTGCCATTGGTAATCAGCACGCTTGACAAACATTGTGCGCGCAATATTATATTGTTATTATTGTTTAGGGGAAAGCTGCTACCCATCGTCCCACCATTATCCCTTAGTCACCTTTAACGACACCCACGGGAACCTTACTATTTGCCAGAAAACACGCCAAATGAAATAAAACGAAATTATTTGAGCCTTCCTTCGCCTAAATAAAAGGAATACAATGATTTCCTCTTCAAATCTTTTTTGCTTTTAGTAGATACGAATATAATACAGGTAGCTATTAGTAAATTGGCTTAACTTGTAGGTATCTTAGCTGTTAATAGGCTAACTAAAGTATTATAACATTCTCGCTAAAAAAGCTTCAAAAATTTTAAACTACCTACCAGTTCTTGTTTATTTCATTGTCCTCTATACTTAGCACAGCTATTTAGATGTTTTAATGAAGAGGGAAGAAAAGCGTTTACTCCGAAACTTATGTATTATAATATTTATTTTAAAAAAAAAGTTCAAAATAAGTTTTGGTGAGCGTATCCAACTTCATCCCCCGTCAACAAGTTTCACAGTAGGTAAATTCGATCCTTTTTTTTATTATTATTTCGCACGTTTTCTCATAGCACATCTGACATTGGCAGAATTGTCGACATCGGCACCATTGCCATAGAGCAAAATAGAATAGAATAGAATTGAACTTCATCAATTTTGATAACATTTAATTTAATAAACAAACAAAAGTTAATTGAAACGTTCACAAGCTCATACCCGGGATTTCACTCACGTAGCTGTGAGTCAAAACAGAGGATAATTTATATCCCTGTTTAATTAACATAGCTCGCAGAGTTACGATGATGAAATTAAATAAATCCTCACGATATTTTACGGCTACTATATTTCTGTATAAAAATATTAAAACGGAGAGCGTTTTCTCATTTTCTGGGTAAGTATCGTTGTGGGTGCAGTACATAACAAGCGATTTCAATGAGCCCGCATCTGATGTAACTACGCAAGTTAGGAGGATCTGCTTCACATGTATAACTACGGACGTATACCTACTGGTACTCTTTGTACTTGATATAATGGTACAAAATGAGGAAAATGTCGTGAGGAAACTTTTGCGTATTAATGTCGATGGCTATAAGACAAAGAAACGATGCACGATGAATGGACTGTGTGAAAGATGATATGGCTACAAAGGGCACCTCGGGGTTAAATAAATTGGTATAAGGGCAGGAAAATGAAATAACGGTACAAAATATTTATGTGGATGTATACAAAATTTTTCCAATTTCGCTGATTTATTTTGCTAAGAAGGTGTGGTCTGTTAATTCATTATCTTAATAAATATCTTCTTCTCGATTAAGTAATTCTCTTTAGGGAGTGATTGCATAAGAATTTTACCTGAACAGGGTTTATTACACCTTCATCCGTGTTTTTACTTATAAAATAATGATGTTCCAAAAATATCTGATGAAGGCAATGGCCTTCATCAGATATTTTTGGAACAGACATTTGGTGTACTTACCTACATTTAAAGTAAACGCAACCGTAACCAAATAATAGTTAACTATTTGTTATGCAAGGCTGCAAAGTTGTTTTTTGGCGCGAGTACTTGTATTGAAACCTGAGTATGCGAAGGATTCTAGGATTGAACCACGAGAGAAGCGAGTGGTTAAAAAATTGAAAACGAGTATAGAAGTAGGGATGCATACTTATACGAGCCTTTCATCATTCATTTGGCCAGTGACAGTGAAAGCGAAAGTAGTGACTCTGATGATGAAGTAACCGATGAATCAATTAACTTCAGTGGCTTAGGAATACCTGGAGTATTTCCGTTAGAGTAACACTCGCCATACATTTAAACCTACAAATACTTTCGAGGAATATTTTTGTTTTTAGGTACCTACCTAATTAACATTTTACGTAAGTACGTTCTTTCAAATCGCCAGGTGTTACTTAGGAATAGTTTGACCAAGACCGCTATGTGGTGACCGGTGTGGCCGTAGGTATGTGACGGGCGGCCTGGCTTATTGATACGAGCTACAGGCGTGTCAAAGGGAAAACATCTCAAAACCTTAGTCAAATTCTAGTGCAATATTTATAACAAAACTATTAACTACTTATTACAAACAAATATTCCAGTCTTTACTAAAAACTAAATTACGAAACAAAAAAATAATTACAAAAAATGAAATCGACTTCAAAAATAAATTAACTCAAAATGATGAAATAACTTTAATTACGGAAGTCGGTGGCAAAAAACTAAAAAACAGATCCCAAGACACTGACTTCCAAAATTAAAGTTATTTCTTAATTTTGAGTTAATTTCTTTTTGAAGTCGATTTAATTTTTTTAATTATTTTTTTATTAATAAAATAATCTTCGACCAGAATTCGGCAACTTCGACAGCGTTAGCGTTGGCCTCGCAGTCTGCCATAGTGCAGGTGTTTTTACACAGAGAGCACGACAAGCGTTAAGGTATCATTTGTGGTTTATAGACTTATCGTAACATTTTCGTCACGTAGCACTATGGTTTTCAAAAACGATTTGAGTATGTAGTTTGAGTATGTGCATTGTATGGTCAATTGGTCAGAGTCATAAGTGTGATGAGTTGGCTGATAACAAACTGCTTGCCCATGATGACCAGCTACTGCTAAGATAGCTGGTTCAGAATAGGTATACCATTATTGCACATAGTTCTATGTGCAATAATGAACATATTAAGTATAAGTAGGTAGGTACGTGTAGTGATTTTAAAAGAAACAAAGCACCATTATTATTTGTAAGTTCCTCTACTACTTGCTATCTCTGCAAATATTCCTTCCGAATTGTTCTGAGAATGTATGAAAATTATAGAGTATTGTTATAGTCCACCTTCCGGTGAAACTCGTTGGAATCGTCTAGGAGAATGCATTTCGTATGTATGCATGGTCGTAAGCGATGAGCACCCGGTCTGTTATTACCGAGGGTACCTACAATTGCAAAATTCTTGCTCTTGCAATCTCATTTTCACGCTATTTCTTCACTAATAAAAGGTGTGACCCCGTTACCTTTACGTGGATAGGTTAATACCTATCCACGTAAAGGTAACGGGGTCACACAAGAGAAGAGAAGTTCTTCATAGCTGAAGTTTCCGTCTAGCGGTTCGGCGACTGCTTTGCAAATCTAAATTCAAATCCCAACAGTTCATATATTTTGTGCTTCTTTTTTTACATATTGTAATACTAATAAGTGATAGTTCGTAGAACGTACACAGAAAAACATTAAGGCCTCTTTACTGTCATCTATGGTTATAATAAAAATAAATATCTATTGATAGGTGACTGATAGTGAGGAACCCGTGTGTCTCTACAGTTATAATATTATTATAGTGATAACCGTTCGTCAGGAATAATCTGTAAAAACGAGTGTATCAGTGTTGTACCATTAGGTAGTATATGCAGGAACGCAGGCGTCTGTACGTCGCTTGCTCCCGCGTCACCAGTCCTGGCTCTCTTTATATTTTGGCTGCTGAGATCAAAACTACAAATGTAGCGTGTTTTATAAAAATGTGGCAGTTATTTTAGTATATTTTGGTGTCTTTCGAATTCCACGCGAACGAAGTCACGGGCAGAAGCTAGTAAATAGAATAGAATAGAATAATTTATTCATAAGTTCACATATAAATTATAAATTACGTAAAAGTTACAACACTACAAAGTTACATATTAATATCAGTAAGAAAATATTAAGCTACGTCTAAAATAAATCTAGTGTATATAACTTAAATAGAATGTTTAAAGTTCTAATAAATACAATAGCGACCTGCCTGATGTAGGTTTATTCAAACCTGTGTTTCGGGCCATCGCTTAACAACGCTGTGTGCTTTAGTGGACAATATGTTACTGTACAAAGAGCTAGCGTTGAGACATAATAATAATATTTTTAAATAGAAATAGACTTAACACTAATAAACTTATTGCATTACATCTAGCAATGTTTCAGTGTCTGAGTAATTAAATGTCGCTAAGTATTCACTCAACACTTCACTACATTTTTTACAATTTACACTATATAATATACTTAGAGACTTATTGATTTTATTATATAAAAAATGTAAATAAAGACTTTGAATGAATGTCCTTTGCTGTACCCAAATAAATAACAGTGTACCTACGCATGACAACGAACATCCCGTGGGTGTCGTAAGATACGACTCTAAGATTGCTTCAGATACGTAGATACCCAGCCAGCTTACTTACACTAGCCTTCTATTTAAATCCGTGTGTTATTCTTAAAAAAAGAAACATAAAAAAAACCAACTGACTTCCTAAAAAAAAAAACATTTTGGATGTCGGTTGGTTTTTTTAAGATTTTTTTTTTCACTCTTGACTGGGTCAGTTTGTAATTCAGTTAAGTTACAATAGCCTAATAACAACTGCCAACTACGGTACCCTTCATTGTGCGTAGTTCGACACGCATTTGGCCGGTTTTTTTATTTTAATGCATAGCTATACTGACTAGCGCACATTAAACCTATTATTACCTTTTACCATTTTTGGGAAAAAAAAAAATATTGTAATAAGTTGCAACAGCGAGCGAAGGGCACGAAAGGTAAGTAAGCCCGTTCGTGCCCTTCGCTCGCTCTTGCATCCTATGTCAACGGATATCCTATTTCTGCTGTGTAAAAGGTTTAAAGTAACCTAACCAAACCTAATCTCGGGGTTAATATTAGTCGCTATGTCATTTTGCTATGAGTGTGAGTATTATGTATGTATGATCTGCTTAATTTGCTGTGCAGTCAGTATTTTTGATATAAAACGTATATAAATGATGGAAATAAATTGATAGGTGATTATTTATTTGATGTGCAATTAATAATATCTCGTTTTAAACTAATGAAGAGCATCACAACAATTATTTCTAGTGTTTGTTAACAATGTCCGATATGAGCCCAACCAAAGTACCTGCCCTTTGGGTTTAACTTAAACACGAAATTGCCCAACTACAAGAATCCTAACTAATATTATAAATGCGAAAGTAAGTTTGTTTGTTTGTTTGTTACCTTTTCACGCCTAAACCACTGAACCGATCCTGAAATTTTGCATATACGTTGTTAGGTGTACAGAAACGGACATAGGGTAGTACCTTTCATCCCGATAAAATGTATCTACTGTTCCCGAGGAAAACAACAATAACGTAATTATGATAACAGATGGCGCCACGTGTCTTTCGAATCGTTTGAATTATATTATCTAGACTACTATCACTACTAGTAAAGTTTCATGTGTTTAGTAGTGTGAATTGATTGTCAAATTCTAAATTAACGCGAGCGAAGCCGCAAGCAAAAGCTAGTATTTCATAATTCATAGAGCAGGAACTTACAAGTAAATTACACAAGTTTCTAAGATTCTGTTAATCTACTTAGATCCGCAAGTAAATAGCACATTGTAAGGTGCTCGGCGCTCCAAATAGCATAATTACAGTATGCGTGAATGAGATAATTGTATAATTAGCTGATAACTCGCTGCTTAGAGTTGCAGGATGTTAATTAGTTGAAGCTAACGATGTTATCTATAAAGCCAATTTTCCATAGTCTTTATTTAGTGTAAACTTGTTTATATAATATCGGACTTAGTACCACCTGCAAACATGCAGACCTATCAATGAGATGGATGGTCAAACAGAGAAGTTAACTATTATCAATTCTTGACACAATAATAGGTGATTCAGTGATTGCAGTTACAAACAAGCAGACAGAATGAAACGCTGGTTTCGAACTTACATATGCTAGTAATCTACATACACTCGCGAGCAATAAACTGGAATCACTTCATCGCGCGTTGCTCAAAACAATTTTTTACAACTTCTATACAATGAACTATGGATTGTGGTATATCATTTGAAAGGTAAGCTTTCAAATAATATCAAAAAGATTTAAAATTAATTTAATTTTCAACCTAAATTTAGGGAATTTTCGCAATAGGTCGAAGTTGTGGACGTCTAAATGAATAGTAATATGAAAAGGTAAAAAAAATATTTACAATTTATGTTATTTACCACTCAATATTTTGTATTACCCTCTGGCCCTAATGACTGCTTGTAAACGGTTTTTCATTGACCGAATGAGTTTCCTGATGAAATCCTGTGGGATTTCCTGCCACTCTTAGACGATAGAAGTCGATAGAAGACCTGAAAACTGCTTTAAGTTTTCAGGTCTTCTATCGACGCCGGCGCTGGACATCTTCCTCGTTCTCGCCTTTTCAGCTCGTCCCACTTACCTGTGTTCAATTGGATTCAGGTCAGGACTGAAGACTGGCTAGTCTAGTATGGGAATCCCGACTTCTGCCAGGTACTGTGCTGCCGTCGTAAGAAAAAAGGGCACAACTAACATTTTAAAAAAAAATCTACAAAAAATTGAGCAGATTAGCCTTTTTTTTCTGATTCTAAATATGTATGTAACTCAATTTTTTTTTTAATGTTAGTTGTGCCCTTTTTGCTTACGACGGCAGTGTGGCAGCCCCGACCTCCACCAGGTACGAATATCGAAATCCCCGCCCACATCATACAGGCTGTGGGCCCCGTATGCCACTGTTTCCGCAAAACAGATTGTGCGAATCGCTCCCTCGGTCTCCTATAGACTCTACGCCGACGGTCGCTACCATGCAGGCCCAACAACAGGACTCGACTCCATTGCTCCATATCCCAATCTAAGTGATCGCGAGCAAACTGAAGCCGGGCTTGTCGGTGGGCTGGAGACAATTTGGGTCCCGTGGCTGGCAAGTTCGCTTCTTTGAGTCTTCGCCTCACTGTCCACTCGCTGACAGCCCTCCCTGGAACTTCTCTGAGCTTCACTTTCTTGACCGTCCACGCCGGTCAGGTGTCGATTTCGGAGAAAAGAGGCGACAATAAATCGGTCATCTTTCATTGGAGTGCATGGCTATCGTCCAGAGCCTGGTCTCTGGACTAAGTGTCTAGTATCCCTGAACCTCTTGTATACCTTCGAGACACAAGACTGGCTCAGATGAAGCTGTCGTGCGATAGTACGCTGAGACAACGCTTGCTGGATTAGGATGACGACTTGAACGGCTTCTACAGGTGTGGTTTCCATTTTCTTTTAGCTTCAGTGTTCCGAGTGACGTGAAACATTGGACCGATAACCAATTTTCATAAACGCCCACTTTTTATAGGGTTTCAGGACTCGGTCAATCAATATGGTGTTTTGTTTTGAAAATTGATATGTTTTGTTTTTACGTTCCATGACATAAGGATCTTTGCTTATGATATTGAAAGAGGTTGAAAGCCAACTAAATTACCTGTTAACAGTGAACCATGGTTCATTGCATAGAAATTGTAAACATTTGTTTTGAGCTACGCGCCATGAAGTGATTCCAGTTTATTGCTCGCGAATGTATAAGGCGCCTTTCACGCCTCTACGGATATGGTGGGCCTTTTCTCTTTCCGGAACCAAACGAAACAATAAAAGAACCTTTATTGTTTCTAATTAGCAGTCCTATTCCATTTCCAAACCCTGATTGCTAGGATCGATGAGAACAAAACGTGAGGGGTCTGAGTTATTGCATCGTTTTGAGCGACTTGCGTGCACGCCGCGCCCCCGACACGCGAGCCTGCGGCACGCCAAACTATATCTAATGCTGATAAAATAATAAGCTTATAAGAAAGGAATATTCATAATTTACCTCAAATTATATGTTGACGGCTAATTATCGGATTCAAAAGTGTAGGTAAGTTGACCTATTGCCCTTCGCTTTGTACAAACATACAAAACCTCATCACATCATAAAAAGTAATGTAACGAAACACTGTAATAAAACCTATAGATTAAGATTATCGGGAAACCCTATAAATAAATATCTAAAGGTAAATCATTTGTATGATAAAATTACTGAACCCAGAATTCAGCAAACATAATAAACAAAACACTGCTACGAGCTGCTACGAAAGTGCTACGAAAACACATGTTTGCTAAGAATAGTCAACTAAAGTATAAGTAATAGAGGTCATAGACATCTTTTATGAATATCTAGGTTATTACTAAATATATCGTTAAATAAATATCTTGTGGCTTAGTGGGTGTGCCATAATCAGATTGCGGCAGTCGTAGAGCTTCGCTGTACGGACGGACTTCGGCCGCTCCCACCACACAACTAGCTCAGTAGTATTCATTTGAAGGTACGTCCTATGGCAGTAATTTGAACAAATGTATTATGACATAAATGAACTCTGATTTGTTCATACAATATGGTACATACACTTAGGTTAAAGTACGTCTTTGACCAAGGCTTTTGAATGAAAGTTACGTCAAAAAAGAGATATTTATTTATTTTTATTCGTATCACTAAGGTCTCAGTCACGAAAGCAAGAGATGAACTGGCTTCATCGAATGAGGGTGTAAGTCAAAATAACGCTGGTTCAACTCACCTTATTATTTCATTTTGTGCGTAACTCTGGCACACCACATGCCGCTGGCCGGCGCTGTCAGAAAGGCTTTGTTTTTCACATATCGGGCCACGGGGCCCGGGAGCTGGTCACGTGCCACGACCACTGCACACCCGGCACTGGAGGAATCGACGCTCGTGCTAAGACGATAGTGTGGAGGTCGCGCGTGTTGTTGTTGTGAGCCGGGGTCGGCACGGCAAGGTTGTCACAGAGCGAGTGTCGAGGAGCAGCGTGCGAGGCGCTCGGGCGGGCGGCGCGGCGCGACTGCGCGGCCGGAACGCGCGTGTCCGCTCGATACGCTGGCCATGAAATTTTCAGCCGAGCCACTGTCAACCGGTGGCGGCACGCAGGTGCGCTATCACCACCATGGCCAGATTCTCTCCTACACAGACCTTGGTTCCTTCTTTCTAAATAGTGACTGTCGCCCTAAAAGCAAAAGGCACTATAACTTTCAGTGCTCCTCATGACCTCCCAGCATTTACTACATATTCAAACCCACATGCTAAACGCTTAATTTTTGTCATTTCAGATCACAGAACTGTGTCAAAGGAATTCTTTGCTAATACCAGTATAAATAATATATTCCAGAAAGTAATATGTCCCCAAAAATTTAATTGAAAAAATTGAAAGTTGCTCAGCAGCCTACTTTTTGCCCTGAAAATATTGGCCAAGCGCGAATATTATGACATTATTTCCTCACGATCATTCATGTGGCCATTAGTAAGGAGGCCAAAGTTCACAGAGAGAGAAGAGAATAATTATGAAGACGCTATCTGGCAGAACACCCACTAATTACAAACTACGAGAAACCTCAGAGTAGTAGCGAAACACTGAATTTCACAAACTCATGTCTGGACGAATTTCTGAACTCCCCTCATAGGTGGCACCACTTGAAGTGATATACGCACGATCAATAAGTACATCGTAGGTACTTCACGCACGCCTTCCCATAGGCGTGTAACTTCCAACATTACTACTGATCACCAGAAAATGATTGCACCCTACACTATTCGGCACTGAATGGGTAACGTTAATTAAAACTATTCATAAAAGGTTTCGTTAACTTTTATTATACGAATATAAACATATTACAGAGACACTGGTGGAAAACTACAAAATTACACTTTAATTAGATACAAATATTTACAAAAATAAAAGTATTAAGAATGTCATTCCGAGCTTAATACATACTTAGGTACAATATAATGCAGAGAGGTAAGATATATGAGTTAAATACATTATGAACGATTCTATTTAAATAGGCAGTAATTTATATTAGGCACACCGTGAATCTTATGTTTATCGAATGTGTATGGTCACGTCAAAAGAATTAGTATTCAATACCACGGCGTATAATATAGTGAATAGATAATATTATATTGTCTTTAATTAAACGATACTCGTGAATACCGGTACATTTGATGAGTATGGCTGTAAGTAGAGCTTACGATCTACACATTAACTTGTGTGCAAATAATGGATTTGACATTATTATTATTTTTATAAAATGGCCTTTGATTTGATGCCATTTGCAACAATGAACACATACCTAAAGCGACATTTACTTCTACTGAAACTACAAGACACTTCAAGGTGAAATATTTCAGGGATAAAACAGTTAAGTAAGTACAATAATTCGTTATATCATGTAAAACATTACTAAGTAGAAGTCATAAAGAAACTAAAAATCAGTAATATTTCAAATGGATCCCAATCTGAACATTTTCTAGCTAGCCATCATTCAATGTAGATGTATTTATCAAAAACATGAATTATAAGTTACGACTGGCGTAGTAAACATCTTTTGAATCACTTTGATCCCGTTTTTTTACCCTTCTTTACTTTTAAACACAGACAATCTATAAGTATGAAATACAATACGAAATTCAATTTATAAAACATGTTCATATTAAAGCTTCTAAAACGTTATACAAAAGTGGTACAGCACCTTGCTATTAGACGTATATTGCCTTTGGCTCAGTATTACACTACAATATTATTCCATGAGATTCTTATTTACAAAACATTATATACAAACAACAATCCACGTATACATAAACAGTTAAATTCACAATACTATGCTAAAGGTGGCATTACAATAAGTTATTTACATGAGTACACATAACAAATATTACATCGTAGACACCGTGAAATGCACGTTAGGAATACATGGGAACACAATAAGTTGTCAGCAACGCGTCTGATTGCATTTACGTTAGTTAGGTAGTCGCAAAATGACCAAAGGAACTTCCAAATACAAGGCTAGGTAGTCTTCGAAGCGAAGACCTTTGTAGAATACCCAAGCTGAATTGGAAAATTTATGAAGCAGAGTATTTCTAACAAAAATGCACTTCGTAGATGTATCCAAAACGTAGGAATTTCGTAAACAATAAATGCGAAATTCTTGAAGCCTATTTTATTCCCTGTGTGTAAGTGTCCGCTCTAGCACCGAACCGTCGTCGCTCACCATAGTAAAAATACCTGTAGGAGTCCTATTAGCACAACTGTCTATGAAATCACCACTGTGGGCGATCAAGGGCGCTTGCCGCGAGATTTTCCGTTCACCACCGGCTCTAGCTGCTGCGTCTTGCGCGGGCGCAGTATAAAATTCAGGTTGTAGGCAGTATTTACTGCATAGTACACGTTTGCGTTAGCAGGGAGCAGCATTTCTGTAACAACATAGTACATTATTGTAACGGTGATTAACTACAATTTATACGAGGGATGGTGTGAGTATATTTCTGTCTGGGCAAATAAAATACCATGATCTCACTTTTAGTGCTTATAGTAGGGGGTGAAAAGGAGCTCGTGGCTAAGTAATAACACCCGCACGAGGCAATCCATCAGGTTAAGCTAAACTTTCTGAGGTTGGGTGGTGGATCGTTACATACCGTGACTCCTCCGCACCTCGGAAAGCACGTGAAGCCTTTTGGTCCCGGCTGTCTTTCGTGGATCTTTGACAGTCGTTACGGGTCCTCAGAAAACCGAAAGTCTGACAACCAGTCTTACCAAGATCGTATTACCCAGTTACTGGGTAGTGGAGGTCAGATAGGCAGTCGCTCCATGTAAAATACTGGTATTCAACTACATCCGGTTATACTGGAAGCCGATCCCAATATAATTTGGACAAGGCTAGGCAGATGTATTGAGTAGGGGTGAACATAAGCAAGCATCCATTCTTAACTTTTTTTAAACAACACTGCTTTTTAATGCACTCGCCAAAGTACCTACGTTACGTTTCTTTTCAAAGCCGCAAGTTCATAATCAGATAGCACTTGCAGACAAAAAAGTTATAAAGAAAACTTAAAGCTTGGTTATGTAAAATTGTAAGAATAAAACTTTATTTGAGAGAGTGATATAAAATCTTTACCTTTCTCGGGCAGAACTTGCGCCAAGGTGTATCCATCGGGATCGCCATCGAGATTGAGCTTGAGCATCGCATTGCGGATGACCTGCGGCGTACGCTCGTTGTTGCATAGCATGATGGACTTGTACAGCACCACGCCCTCCGTCTCCGCACAGTCCGACTCGTAGGTCACGCGGATGATGTAGAAGTCCGGGCCCGAGCGCACCCCCGGGGCCGCCGGGCTGGCGCCTCCCGCCTTGCCGTTGGCGGGCTTCTGCCCACTGTTGCCGCTCGACAGCGAGACATCCAGCGATGGCAGTGACGACGATGATGAACCGTGCGACAGACGCGTCGGCGACACCCGCCTCTCTAGACTGTCTCTCTTCCAAGCTGTGCCCGTTCCGTCCGTCTCACAATAGAACTGCGAGCTGTTACTCGAGCTGGTGCTGGCGATCGAGTCGTTCTTTCTATGACCGTGGCTATTGGAATCGTTTATTTTCTTCGGTCGCCTCTCCTTGGGAGGATTCGTCGGTGGTTCGATCTGGCAAGATAGCTGGTACGACTCCCGGTCATCCAGCACAATGACCGAGTCGAACCACCTGTCAAACATCGAGTCCTGAGGCAAGTGGTAGGCGTTGGCAGCACCCTGCAATAACTTAATCTGCGCGAGAACTTCGAATTCTTTCCGTCGTTTATCGAAATTAATTAAGCCATCAGCTACCGTGTCCGGAATGGCGGTATCGATCATAGTGAGATCGGTTAAAAAAGTTCCAAGGTAAGGGATAGTCCCGTGACTGACCCCAGGGGAACCCCGTTCGTGTAATAGTTTTTGTAGCTGGCGATCGTTTTCACCCACTGTGTCTGCAAACTTCGCGGTACCCTCGCGCATCAGTAGCTCTCGCTGAGCCCACCGATTATTGTCTTCACTAAAAATACGCGCGAGTTCATCGAATAATTCAGCTTTTTCTTTGGCTAGTATCGCCCACGTCTTTCTTAGTCTATAAACAGGGTTGCTCTGTAGTCCAGAGATGATCGCTTTTAACGAAGAAAAGTTTTTGAGCACTCTTAGTTCCCGAGCAATATCGAGCCAAGCCGCTAAGATTTCGGCGCGCTCGAGCGGCCTAAGATTCGGTTCAACCAAGACCGTCGAAATGACTCGAAACGATACAGCGTTGAATTGATTAACGGTAGCTAGTACGGTAGCCGCGTCGTGATTGCGGTCCTTATCCCGGCGGGACCAGACGGCACCGAGGCACTGGTGCGGTACGAGCTTCTTGAACAGCTCCATATCCATGCGCGTGAGCTGCTCGGCGAAGTGCCGGTGCGGCACGTGCGGCAGGCGGTAGGCGCTGGTGTGGTGCGCCGGCACGCGCATGCCGGCCGCCAGGCACAGCCCACCGACGCCGCACCCGCCATTGCGCTCTGCACTGAATACAGCTAACTTCTGTAATACCTGCAAATTATCACACCCAAGATTAGCACATTAATACAAAATAATTCATTTGTTCTTCAACAATTGTTCTAGTTCAGTATAACAAGAGCTTGCAAGGCATACCTTCGTGTGTAGTTCAGTCCCAGGTAGGTGAACCTGTGTGAAGGCGAGTAGCTGTTGCAGTGCGGGGTGGTGCGGGGGCTGGCGGAAGTCTTCCGGGTACGTGTCCAACCACACGTGGAGACACGCCACCAGAGTCCTGAAACATATTTGGTACATGAAAGTGATCCTGCGAAGGACTACTTCTTTGAAAATATGTTAAGTGCTATGATTATATTTGCATTTCATAACATAATGA
Organism: Dicycla oo; assembly: GCA_948252095.1. Lineage (NCBI taxonomy): Eukaryota > Metazoa > Arthropoda > Insecta > Lepidoptera > Noctuidae > Dicycla > Dicycla oo. Next base: position 25,146,734 of record OX411712.1, on the reverse strand, counting down.
CGGGTGTAAAAAGACGCTAACGAAGCTGAGAGTCACTTGCTCTTCCCGTCATCGTGATATTTATTATGTAGGTATACCATACTATACCTGGAAATTGCCTTCTGGTTACAGAGATATTGAATGCCAAATATTTCTTTGTATGTGTTTTTACGGAAAACTTGTTTTAAACTTTAAATAGTCCCACGATCCCTGTACCGTTGTTTACACCCATGGGCACAATGTTTTGCGTGCGTTACAATGCGCACTACGGTAGGTTATCGGCGAATTGTCACATCAAAAATAAAAGTCGTTTCCCAGCAATTATTTTTGCACAAAGTTACTTATAATACCAGATTCCAGAGCCGCCAGGCATTACTTATTTTCTGATTAACAAAATGTATGGGATAGAGTAGTCTTAGTACGTACTTCGAACGTACGCATACCTGCTAGCTTGGGCCGACGACCATCTTTCAGGTATTATGCACTTAAGTTATGTAAAAATATTACCTAACTTTTCTTGAAAGTCTGACTGCTGATTTTTATGTAGGTATGTTTTACAGAATATTGTTAATAATTAATAATCAATACTGAGAGATACGTCCCGTCGGCGGTTTTTTCCGCAGACGCTTTAAAGCTCGCAAAACATGACGTCATATTACTTATAAATAAATAATAATTTTATTTCGAGTATCAATACTAAAACACTCATACATCACAACATATATAATACAATCAAATTCATTCATTAATTAACACCATATTACACAATATAAAACAAAACAATCATAATTACTTAACCACTTTTAGTTTGTTAGTCGCATCAGCCTGCCACATGTCGCTTACAGCAGTGGGAGATGATGGAACAATCAAGCCTATCCACGAGCGCGGCCAGCATGTGTTAGCGTGTAGTTTGAGTCTTAATTTTTATATAATGATACTCAGCAAACTACATATTTTAATACGATTTGAAAGCAGCCTGACCAATCTTAGCTGCCAAACATCCCCCAGACACAATTAAAAGGCCGCTGTTAGTATCAGCGCGAGCGTGATAATTAGATGGTTTGTATCTGGGGGATGTTTGACCGCTACGATTGGTCTGGCTGCTTACAAATAGTATTGAAATACTTATGTAGTTCCCCGAGTATCATTATATAAAAGTTAAGACTTAAATTATAAGTAATATGACGTCATTTATTGCGAGCTTTAAAGCGTCTGCTGAAAAAACCGCCGACGGGACGTATCTCTCAGTATTGATTATTAATTATTAACAATATTCTGTAAAACATAAGTACATAAAAATCAGCAGTCAGCTTTTAGAAAATTGAGTAATATTTTTATGTACCTAACTTTAGTACCTGATATCTGAAAATTATCCGTCGGCCCAAGCTAGCAGGTATTCAAAACAAATGTACTTCTATTGGGTTGGCCAGAAAGTCTTTGTCGATATTTTACTTTACTTGAACTCTCTAGAAAAATATCGAAGGTTCTAGAAGTTTTCGAATGCAGCTACATATATAAGATGCAAGGTGCACGTTAGTAGTGTTGTATTAAAATCGCATAAGACATGGTACAAAAATGTCGAAAATCGAAATACATGTGCGCCACACGCTGCTTTACGAATTTGAATTGGGCCACAATGCAGCCGAAACATAGCGCAATATATTATACCTAGTGCATGCAATAGGTCCTGATAGGCCAGGGACTCTGAGTTAGCATGTAGAGTTTGGTTTCAACGCTTCCGAAAAGGAGATTACAACCTCGACGACTGCCCGAGAACTGGTCGACCAGCAGAGATGGATTGGATTTGGACCTCGTGCGTTCTCTTATTGAAGCAAATCCATATGAAACGACACGCTCTCTCGCAGAATCGTTAGGATGCTCTAAAACGGCATTTACGACATTGGAAAAGTTTCGAAGTTAGCTCAGTGGGTCCCCGGATACTAATCGTAGACTGCTCTATATAACTTCTATCGAGGAAACGACATTTTCACTGGTTGGACAAAATTGTTACTGGGGATGAGAAGTGGTGCCTTTACGTGAACCATACCCGAAAGCGACAATGGGTTGACGCACGTGAACAGCCAAAACCAGAGGCAAAAAGTGATATATACACGAAAAAAGTACTGCTCAGTGTTTGGTGGGGCGTTCGTGGAACTGGGATCTATCACTGGGAGATTTTTCCTGATAATATTACAGTTACTGCAGGCATCTACACAGAACAAATACAAAGACTGTCTGAAAAAATAGAAAACTAAACCCAAAACTTGAGAGTCACGTTGTTACATGACAACGCCCGTCCTCACATAGCGAAAATGACAGCTCGAAATACTACGACTTAGGTGGGAAGTTTTACCCCATTCACCGTACGAGTATTCAACGGACCTAGCCCCATGTGATTTTCCTTCCTTTTCTTCTCTTTTTACCTTTTGCGCTCTCTTGAGAACTTCTCAAGAAACAAAAAATATGATCAAAGAGCAGACCTCGAATAATAATAATATAATATCCTAGGACATTGTTCACACACGGTCATCTGATCCCAAACTAAGCAGAGCTTGTACTATGGAAACCAGATAACTGATATACTACATACACTACGTTTTTTGTAAATACATACTTATATAGATAATTACACCCAGACTCAGGACAAACAGACATGTTCATGCACACAAATGTTTGTCCTGGATGGGAATCGAACCCACGACCAGCGGCATGGCAGGTGGTATCTTAACCAACCACGCCATCTGGCCTGACAATATGACCTCGCTAGGTTTTTCGAATCTCAGCCCGAGAAATTCTGGAAGGACGGTATCCATTCTGTACCAGAACGTTGGCGACAAGTAATTGATAACGATGATGGATATATTACCGATTAATACTTATCGTTATTTTGTATAAAGTATGTTAAAATAAAACTATAAAAACGACAAAGACATTCTGGCCAACCCGATATATCATATTTAACCTTAACACTCACTTTCGGTGTTGTAGCGACGTATCGACTGCTGTTGGATGCACCTCCTCCGCAGCCAATGCTTCATATCGTCGCAGAAGGAGGTCGAGCACTCGGCTGCACTCCGCGAACGAACTGAAAACGTAAACCATAACTATAAAGACAAAAAATGAACTAGGAACATATCCTACCTTTACAGCTCTGCCGCGAAATGCTCGGTGAAAGTGAAAATAAAATCCAAATCTTAAAATGATAAATCTGAAGATGGGATAGGATATGTTACGGTAAGTACTAATTCATTCGTCTGGCGCACCCAGGGAAGGCAGCCTCGCAACAGCTTATGACTTTTGCAGACTTTAAAAAATAAGAATCGTTCTATAACTCACCGATATGTAGCCAGGAACACGTTAACGTATGTGGACTCGAGTTCACCATCGTCGGTGGCGAGTGCCTCCACCAGTCGCTCGACAGTGCCCGCTTTCACGAAGCGCACGCGCACTGTCTCCCATTCCAGATGGGAGATCTCGTCATCTGACTCCTGGAAACAACATGATTTAAATTACATTAGTATCATCATCTCAACAACCCAACTACGGGCCACGAGCACGGGGGGCCCTTCTGCTTTTGTTCGAAAAAGTACCCCGAAGCGCTGAATTATTCAATACTTATAGGTAATAGTTAAAGGCAGTAAAAGAACATCCACCAGGCTATTTAAAAGCAAAACAGGTATATTATCAGGGCCGGCCCCTTTGTGAGTCTATTTTTTTTTTAAACTCTTTGTGGATCTGATCTTGTGATATTGTTATTTGGCCTAACGTACTATTGCTTATGCAGCTATCAATGTCACCTGCGTCCGCATGCATACCATTCCTGTCACTACTATATACCTTAGAGAAATGGGATACGAAATAATTACATATTTCATTAATAGGTGTTTATAGAATCTTTCATGGACGGGGGTAGTTACTGGTGCCACCTTTCTTGATTTTTAAATAACTCCAGAAATATTTTGGGTCGAAGTAATTTTGCCTTTTTTTCAGCAATGTGAGCATTATAATATGATGTAGTCATACGGTCATAGCTTTCCCTAAGTAAATCTAAAGCAAAAATGTCTATATAATTATTGTACTTTTTAACTCGTAAGTCGTAGACGGTTCTTTTCGTTTAGTCTTTTATTGAGCTGTCTCGAGAACCAGTTCGGATATTTAGTATATTTTATTGGTACTTGTGGAACGTGGCGCTTAACCCATACAATATACGTAAATTATACAATTTTTTTACCATCTGATCTGGTCATGCAAGAATAGCTCTGATTAGCTCTGACGACCAATTTGACCTGCTCCAGTGTTGCATCCGTCACATGTGAGTTAAATACAATTGTGCTCGAATTTCAACCAAACCCCATAGGTTCCAAAAAGCCCGCGGTCGCCTTTGGATGATGTTTTTTTACATCTATATATTAATTACCACGTAATCTGCCTTAAAATAATGCAACATAGTTCTATTTTTACAATTCCGTGGCATTTTAAAATGGGTAAACGAGAGCTCACACAGTACAGGTGGATGATGTATATCTATTTTAGAAAGTGCATCCACTGGTGCACTTACCACAACAAGATCTTAGTTGGTCAAGAACACGGAACATATGTTCCGTGGTCAAGAAGACTGAATCAAGAATTCTGTTATTTTGATTCAATAAATAATTACAAGCCAAAATCTTAAAGAGTTTATTCTAAGCCTGTACAAATATTATGAGGAGCTCTTATCACACCTGTCCCAAGCCAGTTTAAAGATTTCATATTAAAGTCACCAATAATAAAGCATTCATTGGTGTGCTCCAAGACATTGTTTGTATTATCAACAAAATACTCCAGGGACTGCAGTCTCGACATAGATAGCGATCGCTTTTCAACCGAATTCGGTCGCAAAGTCCTAGTGGCGTCCCTAGACAGGCAAAACTGCATAACAAACACGAAAAACCAAATTGCTTGTCAAGCAATTTTGACCATCTAGGTAGCCCATTAGGACTTTGCAACCGAATTCGCTCGTAAAGCGATCGCTATCAATGTCGAGCCTGCAGGCCCTGTACTCTGAACTGTTTCGGCGACGGCAAATAGGTATACAGTACTCTAAGTGAAGCTTTCTTACTCACTTTAAGTTTAAATAAAATGTATCAAGTTTACTTTTGATTCATAATAGAACTTAGATAAGTTTATTAATTCTAAAAAATCTATGTCATTGTTTCTGTTTACGTGCTTTCTGGCATGTATGAATTTATTAAAGAATGCCTAAATATGAATGTTTTTTGAGAAAAAGGATAAACCGCATGTACCTACCTACATTGCCATCATAGTAATGTCCCGATGCGTAACAAGGTCCAGTTTACAAATCAATATGACTCCATTGTGATTTGTTGTGGTTGTATAACAATATGAGGAAAATCAGTCCCCATGTCAAATGCCTACGTGAAGAAAGTATACGTGTACGGCCCTTCTGCGTCATTCACAAAGCTCCCACGATACACTTACAACAACAATAAATTCAGAAATTACGGTAAATAACCTAAACGGTAATATAAGCAAGTTTTAAAAATATGTTAACTAAGCTTGCAATGTAAAACTACATAGCAAGTTTAGTTTGTCAACAAGAGCGATGGCAAAACTGTTAGAGCCTGAAAATCTTTTTTAAAAATAACATGCTCTTTGAACCGAAAACTTATTGATATGTCTATTCTGCCCGTCCTAACCTACGGTGCTCAGACCTGGTCGCTCACCGAGTCGCAAAAGTTCCGCCTTGGGGTTTGCCAAAGAGCAATGGAGCGCAGCAGTTTGGGTGTAAAACATACTGACAGAATACGAAACACCACACTGCGCTCTAAAACAGGGATCCTAGCCGTAGGCAAAAAGGCTGCCAAGCTAAAATGGGATTGGGCGGGTCAAGTCAGCCGCATGCATAGAAAGAAAGAAAGAAGAAAAAGAAGAAAGAAAATACGTTTATTTGCGATAAACATGGCGCAAAGAAATAAAATAACAAAATAAAACAAAGAACAAGTTTGGGGAAAATATGCGTCACATTCACGCAAAACGGCCGTCGCTCAGCATAATGCCGCGACCCCATAGCGATCGCAGGGCAACAGTCTCTACACGGCGGGTGCCTGAAGATGGACGGTGCCGTCGAGTCTGGCCCCGGAAGAGGTGGTGAGACGACCTAGACGCGTACCGCAAGGGTTGGATCGAGGTGGCTCTGGAAAAGGATGCTTGGAAGGATTTATGGGAGGCCTTTGCTCAGCAATGGGACAATGTAGGCTAACATAAAAAAAAGCTAAATTTCATAAATTTCAGGCCAGTCTTTAATTTCGTCCACACAAAATTAAAGACTGGCCTGAGTCAATTAAATAAGTAATTAAAATATCTACAGAGGCGCAAGCGCTAAAACAAACAGTATGTAATTTCCTTGCAGTGAAGCAGGAAAAATGTTAATTCCATGAACTTGTATTCACTATAAAAAAGAAGCCAAGTGTTTCGTACATAAAATAAATAAATAACCCCGTCGCCACCCGACAGGATTTTTGTCGAGGTATAGTTTTATTAATTATTTGTGCTGAATAGTAATAATAATAATTTTTATTTACACTTCAAAGTCACAAACATCTGTGTAGCCCTTGCTCTTGTACTAGGAGTTCCTGTATCACAAGAGCCAGACCTCTCAATTTACAGGGAATATGACGTAGAAGCGCGATTGACAAAAATTAAATAAATTACAGTTATGGCATGCATTGACAGGTATGCTTACAAAGATACAAAAGAATTAAAAAAATAATTGATTGAGTTTAAATTAACACTGCCATCTGTGGAGAGTGCGGGTAATGTGAGTGAGGGGCGTGTGTGTGTAAGGTGTTCGTGTGTGGGTGTGTCTGTGCGTGTGAAGTGTGTGCTTGTGTGAGAGAGGTGTATGTGAAGTGTGTGCGTGGACGGTGTGCATGGTGAATATGACTGGGTATTATGTTACGCTGTCGAAAAGATTCTCTGTTTCCTCATAATCGTAATTCCTCATAATTCTCTATAGTGTGCATAACTTTGAACTATGGAACTATAATATCTGCAATCGCGTCAACCTGAGGTGAACAGCGGCGAGCTACAGGTTGAACTTTGAATAATAACAAATTATATTATTTGAAGTCTGCGCTGGAAATAATAAATAAACAATATTAACAACAAGAAGCGCACCGATCGCGCCTTGGACATTCGGCTGCTGACAACTCATGAGAAAGAAGAAGAAAAGAGTCGAGAAAGCAGTTTAACACCGCCAAAAGATTCACCGGTAAAGCTGGACCTGGCGGCGACGTCGTTAAAAGATGCCCAACCATTGATAAATGTCACCAGACTCTCCACAATTCCTTTGCTTACTATAGGGTGCATACTCGGTAGGCTCTTTAGGTCTAGCGGTCCCCGGTCCGGTCTCTTTGATATGCAATGGTCTCTGTTCCATCAACATACATGAGGCAGCAGGGGCTAGAGTGAATTTTTGGGTTCATTCGAGTAATCGAGTCAGGTTAAACCTCGCTGGGGTCGGTGCATTTCATTCATTCATAACTATAATAAAACCACAACCAAACTGCATTCAATTCAAGATCAAACGGTGCGGTGAGAGTCTTTTGAGAGAACCCTACTGAATAGTTAAGAAAGCTACCTAAACACAGAACAAAACCAGCTTTAGACATAATAGTCGTGTGTACATAGATACTTGATACAGTTATCAAGTTATGTACACACGGCTTATGTAGCTCTACAATTCCAGTATAAGTGGATCTCGCACTGTGTAGGATTTCCGTATAATGAACGGTTAGCTTATACTGGAAATGTATAGCTTGACATGTAGCCGTGTGCACATGTAATCTGTAATTTTATGCAATTTAGACGTCAAGCTATTGTGAGATCAGCGAACAAAACTTTAGTTACTAATGACTGCGGGTTCCCACATCTCACACTACTATTATAGGTACCTACTCTTGTGTTTCGCTCATTGTATCCGAATAATGGGTACATAAATTGCTTTTAGATAATATGTTTTGTGCTGAGGAAAATAATTTATGTTGGATTAATAGGTATCTACAGGTATATACCGTACTCATTCATAATAAGTGGCTTACACTACTGATTTACCTATGTTTTATTTAGGTATAGATATACAATATATTTCTTACATCAACGAGATTTTCGACAATACTTTTACTTATGTTAGTTAATGAAGCTTTTTTTCCCAGAATTCTTTGCGTAAGCAAATTGAAGAATGGAATAATTATAATGAAAGGAAAACATTTTGTCGTTCAGTGATTCAACCATTGTTTTCTTAATATTTTTCGTGTAAACGCATTAATTCTGATCTCAAGTAACGATTATAAATAATTTCGTAATAATTCGCAAGCACACGACCTGTTGGGAATGTGAGCAGGAGAATAAGCAAAGAATGGCAACAATGTAAATGATTCATGATATCTACACTACATGTGAATATGTGATGCCAGTGTCTTTGTCATCAGCTGTGTACCTGCAATGTTTTGATTGCTATCTTAACGACATTGAAACAGCGTGGCCTCGCAGTGCAGAAAATCAATACTATTGCAAAAAATTGAACAAACATCGATGTGAATTTTTCACAGTATGGAGGTAGGTAGGTACACTTGTCCATAATTAAACGAAAAGGATCCAACCCACATTGAGCTTTATGTGGGTTGGATCCTTTTCGTTTGGACAGTTAATAGGTACCTACTCTCTATCACTTAAATATTGGCAATGTTTTGTATCAAGTCAGTCCAAATAAGGAGTCTTCTAAAGTCACATGTAATTTGCATAATCAGCCTACAATGTTCCCACTTCTGGGACACAGGCCTCCTCTCTATAAGAGGGAGTGGGCCGTAATCCACCACGCGGGCCCAGTGCGGGTAGGTAGATGTCACATGTCTTCGAATTTTTGGTTCTAGGACATGCCGCGCCGGTTTCCTTACGAAGTTTTTTTTTACCGTTTTGAGAGCAGTGGTAATGAAATCATTTACACAAAGTAAAGCGCCTGTCAGGGTTCGAGCCTACGACATACAAGACGTAAGTCGCGGCCGTTACCACTGCGCCACTGGGCACGTAACTTATTGACTTTTTTATTTTTTATTTATTATGGGGTTGCTCTTGACTCTAGTCTAGGTCGGAGGCCACAAAGACAAAGTCGACGATGGAGTGAGCTTACCCAGAAGAAGCCTGTTCAGTCTCACTTTGAAGAGATTAGGGTTGTATGAAACACAGGCACAGGTAGTGAGTTCCACTCTTTTGCTGTGCGCATTATAAAAGTCATTTGAAAGCGCTTAGTGCGAATCGGTGGAATAGCAACTAGGTAGGGATTACCATCCCTACCTAGTTGCTATTCCACCGATTCGCACTAAGCCACTCTGGCCGTAAGTAATAATAAGCTACCACTGGCCATAATAAGTTACCACTGGCAGTGCGTCTAGATGTCCGATTGTAGAAGGGGGCCGGTCGAATGAGGTCGTGGAGTTCTTGAGCACACTCACCGAAGTACAATCTGTAGAAGACCGACAAGCAGGCAACCTTGCGGCGATAAGATCTATTAGGGCTTCCAAACAAATATACAAAATTTTATAGATGTATGTATGTTTATATGTTTGTCCACGCATTTCAACGAAACTATTTAGCAGATTGCGAGCATTTAATTTTTATTGGCTTACATTTACTTCAACTTAGGGAACAGTGCAAGTTTCATCAAAATCGGTTCAAGAGTTTTCAGGATAATGGACTAATACATGTAAGTGTGACGGCCATGCTTATTGATACGAGCTACGGGTGTGGGGTCAAAAGGAAAACCTCTCAAAACCTTGGTCAAATTTTAGTGCAATATTTATAACAAAACTATTCTTGTTACAAACAAATATTCCAGTTTTTATTAAAAACTAAAAATCACGTAATAAAAAAACAATTAAAAAAAATTAAATCTACTTCAAAAAGAAATTAACTCACAGTTATGAAATCACTTTAATTTCGGAAGTCGGTGGCAAAAAACTAAAATACAGATCCCAAGACTCCGACTTCCGAAATTAAAGTCATTTCATAATTTTCAATGAATATCTTTGCAGTCGATTTAATTTTTTTAATTTTTTTGTCGTACCTAACCAAAAGCGATCAAGTGTGTCTCGAGTGCCTACCTGTATTTGCTCAATCAGCGGTGCTCAAAAGCATTTTCCTCAAACTGAACCAATCATAATAACAATAAGCAGAACTTCATTATAACCTATTACCTAGTGACAAAAAATATCAATCTTGTTGAAATGTTCGCATTTATATGACCATACTTTTTTTTGTCAAGGCAATAAGTACAACTTACAAGTCCCAAGTGCGGACTTGGAGCATATCAACGTAAATGTACTTTCCTAAAGTTCGTGTGCATGGTTCATGGGTTATAATCGTGCTCGTGCATTTTAATCGTCGGCACACCGCTCTATATGTATAATTGCAGATCGTGATAAACCATACATTACAGAGCGGCCTAATTAAAAAATACACAGTAATAAAGAATTAAAATTATAAGGTACACGCCAAAATTACATTCAGTAATTGTCATGTACAACCTTGTACACCATTGTCGGTCATCCGGGAAGTTAACAGTATACAGTACATATAAACATGAATATACTCGTAGCTCTGTCAGATTGTGACTGATCCGCGATGTTTTATAGCCACTTTGTATTCTACAAAATATTATCGCATACCGTAAATCGGAACTGTAACGTACTGCACAAACGAACACAATAGAAAAAATACTGAAATAGGTAATGATATCACAAAATGTTTGGAGTCATAAAAACAATACGGTGGAATCTGAAATTACAACGTTAAATGTGTAACTGCTGAGCAGTAATTGTATCATCATCTACCTAGCCTTTTCCCAATTACATATGTTGGGGTCGGCTTTCAGTCTAACCGGATTCAGCTGAATACCAGTATTTTACATGGAGCGACTGCCTACCTGACCTCCACAACCCAGTTACTGGGTAATACGATACCCCTTGGTAAGACTGGTTGTCAGACTTTCGGGCTTCTGACGACCCGTAACGACTGTCAAAGATCCACGAATGACCAACGGCTTAACGTGCTTTTCGAGGCACGGAAGGGTCTTGGCTCGTAAAGATGGTCACCCATCCACGGACCAACCGCGGCAAGCGTAGCTTAACCTGATCGATCAACGCATGTGCCTGTTATTACTTAGCCACAAGCCCCCAGCAGTAATGGTATATTACCTATCTATTAGCTCACATTAAAAGTAATTACTAAACATTACTTACTGAATTACACTAGTGTAATCAAAACCTAACTGCGAAATTGAGTAATAAATAAACTAGAACGAGTAAGTAGAATTAGTTTATTGACAACGTTTATTATGTTGCCGTCTCTTTTCATTATTATGTCGGAGAGTATTACCCACAGTATTGTAAGTAAATTGGAGTAAAGAGGGCTGTCGCACATTGTCACCTCTCTCGCTCACACAGGAGCAAATTTTTAAGATTATTAAATAAAAGGATGCCTTTTTGAAAACTGTAATCAATTAGCGAACTAGTAAATAATATTAATTTAATAGGTATTTATTAAAAACACATTTCTATTGTGTTATAAAAAGTACTAGGATCTGTTTTTAATGTTTTTGAAATATATGACACAATAAAAATGTGTTCTTAATAAATACCTATTAAATTAATATTATTTACTAGTTCGCTAATTGATTACATTTTTCAAAAAAACATCTTTTCATTTAACATTCTTAAAAATTTGGTCACGTGTGAGCGAGAGAGGTGACAAAACGAAACAACCCGCTTAAGTACTTAGCCTAATGTCCTATACATTAGGCTAAGTACGTACTTGATTATACTCTTTTGACGCTGTGAAAACTGAAAGTTAGACCAATTGAGAATGTTCCAAAAATTTTACTTATCTAACTACACCAGGGTCAAATTAAATTAACTACCTATGTAGCGAAACTTCGGAGAAGTTATGCGATATTATCCTAACTTAATATTATAAATGAGAAAGTGAGTTTGCTTTTTGTTACGCTTTCACGCTAAAACGACTTAACGGATTTGGATGAAATTTGGCAGATGGGTAGACCATAACCTGGATTAGGACATAGGATAATTTTTATCACAGTAGTATGTTCCCGTGGGATATTATCCGACTTCCACGCGAGCGAAGTCACGGGCAAAACCTAGTATTTACATAATAAAATAAAAAGAAAATAATTTGATGATGTTTTGTGGGGTTATCGACAGCAGTTATTGTAGTCAATTGACATCTAAACTTGTTAAACAAAAACATCTCAACTCAGACTTCAGTTACCCCCTAAAAACCATTAAATCTTTTTTTTTATTTTTTTATCGTGTTTAATACCCATAACGTCTGCATAGTTTCGCTATCTAATTTAATCTGACCCTGTATGCTTAGTAGCGTTTTAACATATTCGATTTATTGATTAGTATAACAATATCACACACCTTTTTTTTTTGTGGATGGGAAATCATCAAATAACTTCTCCCGCTCTGCGTGGAGCGGAAGGGCGTGTCAGACTTCTACTGACTAAAACCCACCCGTGTTCCTTCAGTTGCCTGTGCCAGGGCCACGGTAACTCTTTCGAACAACCCGCAACCCTGGCGGGCATCGGCCCTAGCGGACCCCTTCAGCTAGTGCTGACATCTCTTTGAGGCGCGCGTGGAACACAACGCGCCGTCGACCCGGGCCTGGTCCTTACCGGACGGCGAGCTACCCATTGCTCGCCATCCGCAAGCCCGCGCCTACAGTGGTCGGGAATCGGCTATCGATTCCCGACGCCCAGGGCGTCTCCTGCGGCGACTAGGGGCGTGAGGGTGCAAAGATTGCCTCTCCCTCACGCGTTCAGCCTCCTCCTTCGCGAGCATTACTGCTTCACAGAAGGAGGTGACGGCTTCCCATGCACTCTCGCTCCGTACCATGGCCTGGCCGGACGCGAGAGATCGCCGCCGCCGATCGCCTCCGCGAGGACGCGGCAGTGCTCTGTCCAGGCCGGGCAGACCTCCACCGTATGCTCCACCGTGTCCTCCGGGCGATCCACACAATGGTAACACCCGGACGTTTCCTCCCGCCTTATCCGGAACAGGAACCTCCCGAAGCAACCGTGTCCGGTGAGGACCTGCGTCAGGCGGAAGGTGAGGATGCCGTGAGGCCTTTCCAACCACTCCTCAAAGAGGGGACTTATCGCCGCAAATGTGGCGTGCCCACCGCAATTGTGGCGTGCCCAAATATCACACACCTAGATAAAAGGATGGCGCAACTCAAAATACCTCTTTTTTCAGGATCAGCAAAAAACGTTTCACTCGTTTTGTTGACCGATTTAAAATATTGTTATATGATGTGGTATTTTATTAAAGGAGATTTATACACAGGTGTCTTTGGAGTCAAAATATCTACCTAGTTTTCGATGCAGATTCCGATCATCGCAATAACTCGATTTTGGATTATTTGGAGTAGTGCCACCTTTTATCTAGGGTGTGCGATATGGTACCTACTATGTATTTGCTAACTGAAACAAAGTGTGCTTTAAGCAAGTGCCAACACAAGTGACTCCTCATCCTTATGAGTACAGTCACAGATCGGTACAGTCGTAATATCTGACCTAAGAATTAATAAAAGTAAAAAAAAAAATTTGCAAGCACACACCAACCCACCCATTTTCACCACACACCCCACCCACGCCACGCACACCCCACCCTTCACACACACTCTAACCCAAAAGCACATACACCGCACACACGCCACACACCCCACACTTCACAAACACTCAAACCCAAAAGCACCTACACCGAGTCATATAACCGTCTTTCTACAACATGGATAATTTTAGTAAGTTAACTTTTACACTGTATTGTTTTCTTTTGTTTTTATTTTTTATTATAATTATAATAAATAAATAATTGAGTACTTCACCATAATATATGAAAATGTTTGCTTTACTTGGGATGAGACTGGACCCCACGACACAGGGAATCCTAGTGTAGGGTCCAGGTATTTGTAAAAATCTAGCACCTAAGGCTCTATTACTAGTTTCTTTTTTTTTAAATATTGTATCGTGTTTTTTTCTGAACTGAATAATGTTTTTATTTATTTATTTAGGCCCGTACCGTAGGTAAGTACCGTGACTTATATCACCTCATAGTTGATCAAGTCACGGTAGTGAGTATGAAATAAGCATACCTAATTATAATTACATAGTCTTAGTTACGTATATTGTGTAAATGTTCATTGTAACATGCAATCCTAATTAATATGTAAAACCTTTTTGATTAAATATTTATTCACACCTAGAGACGTAGGTATACGCGTCATACAAAAGCATTGCGATGTCGATGGTTTTGTTACTGGCTTACTTTGGATGGAGGATGATGGGAATATTCCCACTAATACTATTCGTGAACTATCAGTGCAACTGTTCTTTATAAGCTATATATAGAGTGGCTGGTAATTAGTGACCGATACTTAAACACATGATTGTACTCATGATAACAAACAACTTTTATACTACGGGACCAAACATGAAATCGCAAAAAAAATAAGCTGTTCCCTACATTTTGACGAATTATGTATGGAGCAGCTGATTTTTTTTTCGCGATATCAATTTCAGGTTTGGTCCCATAGCAAAAGTTGTTTGTTATCACGAGTACAATCATGTGTTTAAGTATCGGTCACTAATTACCAGCCACCCATATACTTACCTATATGTATAGCTCTGCCTGAACAGGAGTATTTTAGAAGGGCAGGTACCTTTTTTTTTTGGATGGGAAATCATCTAATAACTTCTCCCGCTCTGGGCGGAGTGGGAGGGCATGTCAAGACTTTTACCGACTAAAACCCACCCGTGTTCCTCCAGTGGCCTGTGCCAGGGCCACGGTAACTCTATCAAACAACCCGCGATCCTGGCAGGCAAGGGTGGATACCTACCTACCTAATGTGCTGCTAACCATACTTATACCTAATACTATTATCTACCTAGCCCTTTCCCAACAATGTTAGGGTCGGCTTCTATTTAACCAAATGTAGATAAATACCATACAAACATAATACTTAACAGCATGCAATACTCACACTATTAGAAGCACTCCGTGTCGGTCGGTGGTAGCGAACTTTCTTGAGGTAGACGGTGTAGATGGCGCCGTCGACGCGCTCCTCGCCCCACAACCGCCATGTCGGCTGCTGGAACACACCACCAACAGGTCAACATAATAGTTCAACACCAACATTTACTCATATAACATTCGCAAAGTAAAACGGTTGTTTTCAGCCTACTTCATCATGATAGTTCAAGTGAGAAACATAACTAATTCCACTTATATTGTCTGCCTCGGCGATGCTGAAGGTATTTATTGACACAAGTGATGAATGCAGAGAGTTCTTTTGAACCGAATATTTTGAGGTAGAAGGCATTATTTGTTTATCAAGTCAAATGCATATGACACGTATTAAACGTATGCGTAGGCGCCTTCTTACAGCTTCAAGTTATAGTTTAGTCATAGTTTTTAGGTACATTTCAGTTACAACAATGTGTTTGGCTATAAAGATAAGGAACATGTCATAATAGTGTTGTTGATTGTAGGTATGTGTTGCTTATAACACGAGGCTTACATAATCATCGTCTAGGTTACGAGCGAACAGCGAGGGCTCGGCCTTACTGACGCCGCAGATCCTCCACATGGCCCATGTCCGCGACGTCACGCGACGTCACCTCAGCTGAGCGCCTCCCGCATCACGCTCACTTTCACTACCGACTGCACACCGCGCCGCTACGATACATCTACATGCAAATCCAGTAATTGGATCAATCAGCGGCGAGAGGCGCGCGAGTATGCGAGCAGCGCGGACGTGCGTGACGCGGGAGAAATCGCAGCGGACGCGGACAGCGGCACACTTGTCCACCGCGGCATCCGGCTCCAGAGCCGATACTACGCAACTTTTAATCGATTCACGCAATTAAGCTCCACTGTCACCTCTTAATCACTGACACTCGGTAAATGATCCAAAACGAACTCTCTCTCGATAACAAGTTTTCTACTAATTAAGTACCGCGTTACACTCTAATAAACTATGTGATTATCGTCATATTTTACTACGTTGATATTACGAAATCGTGAATTTGCATATTACATGGACGTCGCATAATTAACACAATCTATCAAAAACTTTCACACGTTTAATATTGAGAATGTTACCTACTGACTTTTACTGGATTTTGAAAATGAATTGCATAACTGTACGATACACATAACAACCACAATCAATTATATAGAAATAATAATAATAATAAAAATATGTAACGCAGGTAATACAGATGCGCTGGCGCTGCAGCGCGGGCGCACGACGACTGCTCTCTTCGTGGAGAGATCGCGTGAAAAACTCCGATAGAGCACGTCAATGACGCGCCAGGCGCCCGCGCCGGCCCGCCGCCTCTGTACCCAGGTGGCAGCTTCATAACCCGACAACACGTGCCGCCGCATATGTAAGAGTCGAAGCAAACAAGCATAGATATACGGAACATGACCGCTTGTTATTATAATGCTATTAGCGCAAACAAGTACCTACTCGCACATCCAATAGGTTTACCTATAAATAGCTTTCAGTACCTAATTGCTTATGAAATATTCCCGTACACAATGCGGACAAACTGCATTGAACACAAATACTGCAGAAGAAGCGAGCTGTAAGTTTCAACTATTACAGGCTTAGCCTTTGCGGTCTCATCAGCAATAGAGTACACCGCACATGGATGAGGTTAATGTTTACGGAAATTACAGATTGTGCACTTCCCTTTATGATACTATGGAGCGTTTACTAACTTCTCTACGCTGAAGTTGTAACATAACAGAATTACTTACTCTCTCGACATTTACGACATAACCTATAAATTTTAATAGAGATCCATAACCTTACCACATAATACTAAACGAAAACCTTTCAGAATATGTACCCACATATCTATCCCATAGACACAATAAAGCAGATATTTAGAACAAGCCGAACAAGCAGAGATTTGGGATAGTATTTTCGTACCTAGTATAAAATGTGTGTCTTATTGTATCAAATTCCATATATTTAGATGTAGGCTAGGTATTTAAGTCAAACGTTGGCATAGGCATACCTACATTAAAAATAATATATAAAATAATATATCTGGGCCACAAAACCACAAAGATTACAGTTGATCCTTTGGAAAGTTTTACCGTTAAATAAGCTGTGTAGGCAGGTATTTTTCACGTCTTACAGAAAAAAAGAATAATGAAAATATTATCCGATCATTGAAACATTAAATATTCTCAAAAACAAACTAACTTTGAATAGCGTAACTAAATATGTAGTTTGATGCCGACAAGCCTAATTCTAAAATCAACATTTACCTGTCAATAACATTTCTTTAAAGCCGGTAAACGTTAGCGTAAGTACTTTAGGAAAGTAAATAAGTTTTATCGCAAGTATTGGTCGAAATGAGACTTGAGTCATGAAGCGTAGGTATGCTCGCGCGCACCCAATGAAGCGATTAATAACTTGCCTGCTCAATTACGAAGTCGATGCGATCAATTGAAAATTGAAATGAACACCTAACTAACTAGACATTATGATGTACACAGACACACATCACTTTTTGCAAGCTATGTTAGTAGAGTATACTTCAAAACGTTAACAAGGTAGTTTGCCTGGTGTACTTTAACAAAATTAGATCCTATTTATTTTAATCCATTTTTAAACATTGCCATTTATTAAATACTAGCTGAGCCGACAAACGTTGTCCTGTCAAAATTTCAATAATTCATACAAAATTCCCATAGAAAATGCACTTTCAGTTTTCCCGAATTTTACAATTTTCCCGCCAACTTTTCAAGCATTTTCTTTCATACAAACCTTGTCCTGACAATTACAAACAACAAAAAAAGATTTATGCAATTTGGTGCAGTCGTTCGGAAGTTATGCGCGTACATACATTTCGGCGATTCATTTTTATATAGATATAGATTTTTTTATTTATGGAATAAATATGGCGGTTTGACAGCTTTTGTATAGAAAATATGTCAAACTGTCATACTTATTCTTCGGATAAAAGTTATCTGACTACTGAAAAATCCGCCCTTAAGACTAGCCTTAGACTAATAGCAATGTTTGAAAAGTTATAGGCCTTAGGTTTCATAATACTTCAGCTTACACTTCAGTATACTAGTAATACTTCAGCTACAGTAAGTAACTGTCCTCAACCGAGTCCTACGAGGGCAGAGTCTACCAAACACGCGAAGGTTCGATAAGCTCAATTTATGCTACGTAGACTCAGCTACACCGGATAGCCAACATTATTTTAAAGGTACTTACTCTAAAATTGAAGATGACATTTCTATAAAACTGAGCTCTAGTGCAGCAAAAAGGATAATTAGCAGGTGTGAAAGGCAATTATGACTGAAATGTTATTCCAAAACATAGCTTGTATATTTACAAGTTGGGCGGTTGTACGAAAGTTGACAACGCGCCAGCAGCCCAGTCGGCGCCGGCTGACCTCGCCTGACCTTTCTTTTCTAATGTAACAATTTACTACGTACTACTACTTCGATGGTTATCTCCTCAATAAACAATTTTCCAAGATGCCATCCTTTCAAATATAAAATGACATACCTACTAAATTAAATTGAGTCTCCAAGAGAAAAGAAAGATGTTAAAATTCAGTCAATCTACCTAGCCTTTTCCCAACTATGTTGGGGTCGGCTTCCAGTCTAAACGGATGCAGCTGAGTACCAGTATTTTACATGGAGCGACTGCCTATTTGACCTCCACAATCCAGTTACTGGGTATTACGATACTCCTTAGTAAAACTGGTTGTCAGACTTTCGAGCTTCTGACGACCCGTAGCGACTGTCAAAGATCCTCGAATGACAGCCGGGACCAACGGCTTAACGTGCTTTCCGAGGCACGGAGGAGTCTCAAGATGGTCATCCATCCATAACCCCGGCAAGCGTAGCTTAACCTGATGGATCGACCCGTGCGGCTATTATTACTTAGCCTAAAATATCAGTGATGGCCAAATTATAAACGATATATTGATCGCACAGATTCTGTCGGTCTACTGAAGAAGCAATATGAAGCCGGTGGGATCGTTATATAGGTATCAGTTGTTTAAATAAGAACTGAATCTCGGATAGAAAACGAACACGTATTAAAATTTATTTATCAATTCTTTGTAGAACGTTCCAGCGATCGATGGGACAAGCAACAATACTCAATTGATTTCGTAGATTGCCGTCCCACGCATTTAACCATTTGGAGCCCTTCACAAATGCGCAATCGCTTGAAAAATCTCTCATGACTAAACATTGTACCGACTGGACCCTTCTAACAGAACCTTTTAAGGATACGACGAAGAATTTCGGACTGAAGCCGATTTACGTCCATTCAAACCAATTCTTATTACTACTTTATATAGGGTGACTGGTAATTAGTGACCAATACTTAAACACAATTGTACTCATGATAACAAACAACTTTTACTATGGGACCAAACCTGAAATCGCGAAAAAAAATTCAGCTGCTCCCTACATTTTGACGAGTTATGCGAACATGAATGTATGGGACATAGCTGATTTTTTTTCGCGATTTCAGGCTTGGTCCCATAGTAAACGTTGTTTGTTATCATGAGTACAATCATGATACTAAAATAATAATAATAATACCTACTCTAAAATTGAAGATGACATTCCTATAAAACTGAGCTCTAGTGCAGCAAAAAGGATAATTAGCAGGTGTGAAAGGCAATTATGACTGAAATGTGATTCCAAAACATAGCTTGTATATTTACAAGTTGGGCGGTTGTACGAAAGTTGACAACGCGTCAGCAGCCCAGTCGGCGCCGGCTGACCTCGCCTGACCTTTCATTTCTAATGTAACAATTTACTACGTACTACGACTTCGATGGTTATCTCCTGAATAAACAATTTTCCAAGATGCCATCCTTTCAAATATAAAATGACATACCTACTAAATTGAGTCTCCATGAGAAAAGAAAGATGTTAAAATTCAGTCAATCTACCTAGCCTTTTCCCAACTATGTTGGGGTCGGCTTCCAGTCTAAACGGATGCAGCTGAATACCAGTATTTTACATGGAGCGACTGCCTATTTGACCTCCACAACCCAGTTACTGGGTATTACGATACTCCTTAGTAAAACTGGTTGTCAGACTTTCGAGCTTCTGACGACCCGTAACGACTGTCAAAGATCCTCGAATGACAGCCGGGACCAACGGCTTAACGTGCTTTCCGAGGCACGGAAGAGTCTCAAGATGGTCACCCATCCACAACCCCGGCAAGCGTAGCTTAACCTGATGGATCGACCAGTGCGGCTGTTATTACTTAGCCTAAAATATCAGTGATGGCCAAATTATAAACGATATATTGATCGCACAGATTCTGTCGGTCTACTGAAGAAGCAATATGAAGCCGGTGGGATCGTTATATAAGTATCAGTTGTTTAAATAAGAACTGAATCTCGGATAGAAAACGAACACGTATTAAAATTTTTTTATCAATTCTTTGTAGAACGTTCCAGCGATCGATGGGACAAGCAACAATACTCAATTGATTTCGTAGATTGCCGTCCCACGCATTTAACCATTTGGAGCCCTTCACAAATGCGCAATCGCTTGAAAAATCTCTCATGACTAAACATTGTACTGACTGGATCCTTCTAACAGAACCTTTTAAGGATACGACGAAGAATTTCGGACTGAAGCCTGGTGACTGGTAATTAGTGACCAATACTTAAACACAATTGAACTCATGATAAACAACTTTTACTACTTTACTTTACTACTTACTTTACTACTTTTACTAAAAAAAATTCAGCTGCTCCCTACATTTTGACGAGTTATGCGAACATGAATGTATGGGACATAGCTGATTTTTTTTCGCGATTTCAGGCTTGGTCCCATAGTAAACGTTGTTTGTTATCATGAGTACAATCATGTGTTTAAGTATCGGTCACTAATTACCATTCACCCTATATAGATTTCGATTTACGAAACCCTAGAAAACAAAATAAATCTTTTAGTTAACGAAGTTATAGCTGTCAAAATAGAATTGTAAGACGGATGTCATCGAAATTAGTATTCAAGGTAAAAGTGTAATTACAAAGTTTAAATTACAGTGAAGAACTAGCACGCTATCCACTGCGGGATGCCAAGGCAATTCTTTTACTGCACTGTCATCGTGATGAATAGTCGGCATTCGATGTGTCTACACCACGACGTATATTGTGAGTCGTATTTACGAATATAGGTCGCGGGGTAAACGTCGATTTTATTCTAGATTATCCTGTAGCTAGAAAATTAGTAGTAAGTACTAATATCGATCGGACATGCAATTTACAGCAAAGCAGTCTAAATATAGCAGATGATCCAAGTCGGGTGACTTCTTTGCCACCCCGTGTACCACCCTAGTCCTTAGCACCATGCTAGCCCAATTACCGCCAATTGTCAGTCTGCGCCGTCATATTGAAATAATTGGCGTTATCAAAATGAATATCGGCATTTTTTATTCAGGGAATAAAATACCAACTAAGTATGCCGCAAGTATTTTTTTTTAATAACTTGTTCGAGGACGGTTTTTTCGGGTGGGTTCTTGTTGTTTTCTTAGGTCCTGATTAATAGCCAGACATTGCTTTGATTAAAAAATTGATGAAAATTAACCATTTTCCATATCTCCGAAAACACGGAACCTACAATTTTGAAAAAAAAAAATTCAGACATTAAAACTACACATAGCTTACAGGAAAACCTACAAGAAGCCTTAAAAACAATGTTAAGTTTATGGCCTTAAAAACAATGTTAAGTTTATTCTTGGGATAAATTCATCCCAACTACGGAACCCTTCATTGTGCATGGTCCGCCACGCACTTGGCTAGTTTTTTTTTTTATTATCGTTTCTACTTACTTATGCCTTTCCAGATAAAAAATATTCAAATTGTAATTGAAAACATTGTGTTTACTACTCGTAGCGGTGCTACGAAAAATATATATAATTTCTTCGGAAAAAACGAACAAAATCCATATTTCTGAGAATGATAAATGGATTTGTATTGCCATTTTATCTCATAACATTGGCATTCCGTAGTCACCTGTATCAGTTTGATAAGATTATTGACCTCGAGAAAGTACAAACAAGCTGAAGATATTTGTATCTCCCTACGTTTATGACGCAGGTTGTTATGTGAACGCAATAAAACGTGAAGAGGCTCGGGTGGTAACAGCGTCGGAGCCTGAAATAGACCGCCAGTTGGAGAGGGCAGCAGCCGTGACGGGCGAGCGACTCTCCCGCGTGACGCACTCCCACTGTGCCACAACTCCCACACCATCGCCTAGCGCCTGTATAATGAAGAGGCGCCTGCAACCCCTATGCAAATGCATACGTCTCTAGCTCTACCCACCCTGAATAATATTAATTTATTGATTTGGTTGTGGACACTAATTAAACACGTATGGATGTTAATACCACAAAGGTTGAACGTTACTAAACTTATAAATCCTGAAAGGTTTATGAGACGATTTTATTTAGTATCGTATAAAAATTTTCGTCAAGTGAAAAGGTCATTATGCTATTAATCCATTTAGTTATTGAAGTATTTAAGAGGTTCATTGTACCGTCGTCCCGCGCAGACGTATGACTCTTTGACACGTTCGCGCCCTCTCGCCACCTTTCAATAATCCCAAAGAGTGCACTCACTCTGATTCAAAGCCATACATAACGACTGCTCTTTGGCTTGATTAACTTGTGAAGTTTCCTATAACTTTATTCCTTAAAATTTCTCCAGCAACGTTCGATAATACTTATAAAAGAAAATACACGTAGTGCCTAACCACTATATTGAATTGATTATCCATAAGCCTAGGAAATAGAAGTGGCTAAGAGGCAATGTTCTGCTTATAACTCAAGCTTAAAACATTGAACCGCGTCTTCGGGCAAAAAGTGCTCGTTGCTTATTAGAAAACTGTTGTTAAACAAAGGACAGTGGTGAAGTCGGAGGGCATTGTGCGACGCGGGGCAGGCGTGTGGCGTGACGGACGCGCTTGGCCGGCGGCGCGCCCTGGCCGCGACTGATGCTACCCGGAACAAACACCCACCAACTATTGGGCAAGACGGTGCCATCGTTGGCAAACTTATGCAAACTACAAATACTCTTCATCGCACTTAGCTTTCGAACTTGGCACCGAGTACCCGACGTTATATGACTATTCCTTTGAATGCCGCAAGAAACATCCCTTTGCATTCTGCAAGCAAAAGCTGACACCGATGTAAAGAAATGTCGGTCATTCCTTTTGCTGGCTTTTAGAGAGGCAGCTCATAAAGGCGAGTAGGTACACCATTCCTTATTTGTAAAACAACACTGCACACATTTTCTTACTTTCCACGCTCGTCTCGACGTAAACACCACGGTTTACATACTAAGCGGTAAAAAGCAACTTCTTTTATGGTGAAATCTTACAAGAAACATTTTAAGCACGTACTTTGAACAGACTCTCTCTATGTTTATGACAATTTTATTCAAAAGATATTCATTTAATTGAATCCCGAAATCAAGGCAAGTATATATCTACCACCAGTACCAGTTGTCCTAAAAGTAATAAATATGATGTAACCTCGGTCGTGTATGAATGGTAATCATACTGGCCGCGTGAGCATTCAATATCGTTATAATCACGCGACCTGAGTCCATAACAATCAGAATACAAATACACAGTTCTCTTCAGTGTAAAATTAGCACGGCTGCTTTAAAAGGGTAGATAATTAACTACTTATAGTTCATAAAAATAAGCAAGTTTGAGTTCGTCGGCACCTCTGCAATCGATACGTACCGAGCATCGGACCGAACAGTCCCGGTGACAACGACCTCAGGCTACCTCAAACACTAGGTGACCCACTACTTACTGTAGCCATGCAATACGCAGTGCATCCGACTTGCACAAAATCACGTACCTGCAGACCTAGATAGTTACTCTTACTTTTTCAAGGTTAATAATGAAACTGAGAAGGAGATCACCGAAAGTCAACTAGAGATCACAAAAATCTGCCGGTCTATTCAGTAAAAATGTCACCGTGATAACTTAGGTGAAGTGAGCTTGAATTGAGCTTGAAGTGAGCTGTCAATCCACCTGATGCTAGGGATTGACACTATTGACAGCTCACTTCAGAACTTTACTTTTGACAGAATTGACCGCCTGATTTTATACAAACTCGTTAAGTTCACTTTTATCAATCTCAGATTTGAAAAACATCACCGCTAATAGGTAACAAATTAACAATGAAGAATAACCATGTTGTTTTATAACTTATAAAAGTAACAATAGCACGGAATTAGAGACCACGTGGCTGTTAGCATGAAAGAACTGAAGCATCCTCCATGCATGAAGCACCATGCTGACCTATTTTAGTTTGTCGACTCACACCGCTAAGCCAGGGAATAGCACTCGGCATCCTGTTAAATATTAGAAAACAGTAAGTTATATGTCAGAACCAGTTGAATTTATTGAAAAGCTGATATAATCCAAATAATCAACCCATTAATTGCTAATAAATTTTATATCAAGGAACTTGGTAAACATGATAAGCATTCGGGAAAATGCCTATGTAGGCCTTTTTGCTTCTGTGTAATCACGTTATAGAAATGTGCTATGTCAATGTTAAAGCCAGTTTATTTGCTAAGAATACATAATGATGCGTCCATTCATAATATTGTACCTGCTGTTACTGATCGCTGTTTATCTAACTAATGTTTGGGAGTTTATAGCCGACATGTTTATCATTCAAACACTTTATGCTTCTGAAATATGTCCACTACTGTACTGAAGATGAGATACAGTTGTGTTAGTTCAGGAACAGGGAACAGGCATAAGGTGATAGGTAGGATGTAGGGGCTATGAGCTTCGTTTGCACATCGGTATCAGTAAAATACACTTGCGAGCAATAAACTGGAATCACTTCATCGCGCGTTGCTCAAACAATTTTTTACAATTTCTATGCAATAAACTATGGATTGATATCATTTGAAAGGTAATTTTGTTAGCTTTCAACCTCTTTCAATATCATAAATGAGGCTTACGGATAAAACTAATCTGTGATATTGACAAAATAATTGCTTGTTGTTGTGGAGCCTGTATGTAGCCACAGACGTATCACATAGAAAATTAAGTGGATAGACCTTCTTATTTAACAGTTTCAAAAGGAAACGCAGAGTAGCTTATGGAGTTTTTATAGTTATTATCATATTTGCCACAAAATTCTACGAAGCCTTAGATGACTTGGTACCGTGTGTACCTATTATAATTCGATCACCTTTGTACGTCCACAAACGATTCGTCACTTACGAAGTTATGATTCATACGAACTCACAGGGTTACTTGTGCTACAAACAAGTCAGTCACAAATACGCTCTTGTTCAGACAATTAACGCCCCACTAAACAAATATTCAAGAATATTTAAGCTTTGGAACCACGTGTAGGTGCCAAAGCAACTCAATTGTGCCCAAAATAATTCATACCGCAAAATAAGACCACTTAGGTATCTATTATTCAAATTTTTCGGGTCACAAAGTGATAAAACTGTTCTTATGTCAAGGACGTCCATCAAGTCGCTTCATTTGTGAGCCCAAATGGGGTGGGCCCCCTTGACCTATTTCGCCCCACGTCCCGATTCTTCTTTTATAATAACAGATTATAGCCCCCCTACGATCAGGTAGATGTAATGTATCTGTAATAGTCCCCAAACAAATAACATTTTCAGCAAGACTTTCAGGCCTTGACTCTTGACTATATGTATAAACACACAGACATCTAAATATAACCTGAATTTAGTGAATAATATAATATTACTAACTACAACTTGTAAGGTTGCTTTAGCTCATTTGAGTAAAAGAGTTTTAGACAAAGAGTTAAACAATTTTCATTCAGTAAGTATCGTTTATAAAACAGAGCGGCGATAGCACGCTGTTGCTGGGAAAATGCCATGAATATGCATACGTTACTGGAAATAATGCTATCAATACAGGATTAGTTTTCAACAACAGATCAAATTTTCAGAGGGTGTTCTACCCATGAATATGAACAACTTTCACTGTGGGCCAACAATCACGAATAAAATCTGCTAAAATTTAGGGAACAATTATTTATGTTGGCATAACTCGTCAAAATGTAGGGACTAGCGGATTTTTTTTTCGTGATTTCAGAGTTGGTCCCATAGTGAAAGTTATTCATATTCGTGGGTAGAAAACCCTCTGAAAATTTGACCTGTTATTGAAAACTAACCCTGTACACAGCTTAGGGTAGGCTTTTTAGGTACAGCTTTTCAAGTAGTAAATATTTACCAAATAACTGAGTACTTGTATCCAAGGCCCGCGTAGAAGCCTGCCGCATTCTCGAGCGCAACCCGCGTGCATTCCTATGTGCGTGCGCTGCCACGCCACTGACGCTCACATAACTCAAGCCTTGACCTGCATTGCTAACGAAGCCTGCAGACGTACCTGATAAGACGATTCACTGACACTGATTGCAAAATTAACTAAACTTTTAAACACTGTTGCTATTGCATTCTATAGTATTTAACACTGATGCTTACTGCAATACTGCGAAATAAATAAGACGCAGAATGAAAATATCAAAAAAAAAATGTTAAAAATACGAACCGTAAGCACGAGTTTTCGACCGACTTCCCAAGGAAGTAAGTATTTACTGAAAAGCATTCAGATTCGTAATGGCATGAATCAAGAATCTAAATACCCATGACGTCAGAACTTAGTAACGCATACAAAATCAATACGTGTTTAGTAAATCATTCATCTACGCATTCTACTACTTCAAAACCGGCTTATTAGTTTATGGAATCTAGGTGAGTTATAAAATCACATCAATTTTCCGCTTTTCATTTTCAAATCTTATCACAAGGGCGAGTTAACTGAAGGTACGTGCGGAAGAATAAGTAGGTATACGATAAATACATATAGGTAGGTAGGTACGGTAAGCAGGTTTATTGCATTGTTGTAAGATGAGTTGGTATGCTTCACAGAGATGTGTAAATTGACAATTCTTTAAATATTTGACAACATTATTTTGTAGTAAGGTCATATGCAAGGACACCTCCTTGCATATGACCTATCTACAAAATAATCTCATTTTATATCCAGACCCATGTAAACATTATTTCGTCACTTCTTGAAATCGCTAGTTTACAAATACTTTTTAACTGTAAATAATGGCTGGAAATAACTGGTAACAATTATCTAAACCTGACGAAGTGATGACTGTGCCTTTGTTTGCAAACCGGTGTGATACGCACTTTTCTATAGTCCAGATAATTTAAATTATTTCTGTACGTATTCGTTTTTTCCATTCATACGGTGTATGTATTACATTTACATATTTATGACGGGCAATGAATGTGTCAACGAACGGCAAAAAGTCGTCATTTTGTCATGTAAATATCATAGAACCCCTGATTCATCCATTGAGATGATTTGTTACAAACATCAATATCCGGTGTGTAATATCTACCTACATCCTGAGGTGTTATCCTTGTGACTTATCAAAGTTATCAATAAAACGAAAAGTGTAGATGAAGCCGATTAAAAAGGAGTGACCCGTGTTCTCAGAATTTGACTCCTGCGCGGCGCATAATTAAGTTTACATTTTGGTCTTTGATTATTTCACCTTTATCGAACTTCAACAACATAAAATCAACTGAACTCATAATATTTATTACAATATCTGAATAATCAAACAATACATTACACCAAACGAGAGTCTGCAATTACGTATATATATGCTCTACGTACACATATACAGGTTGTAAGTGTAAACAATGGCAACCTTTTAAAGGGTCATTGTACTCATCATTATGAACTACTTTTATTATGGGACCAAACCTGAAATCGCGAAAAAAAAATCAGCTATTCAGAATGTTCGCATAATTCGTCAAAATAGGGATCAGCTGATTTTTTTTCGCGATTTCAGGTTTGATCTCATAGTAAAAGTTTTTAATAATGATGAGTACAATGGCCCCTTAAAAAGTTGACACTGTTTACACTTACACCCTGTATATGTTAGGTACAATACATTACATTCAGTGTTTTCGGTTATTTTCTTTGGTTTTCATGAATACCATATTAATATTTATTCATCATAATTTCATATCCGTTCACCATGTTCTGACGAATGTGTATAGCATGTCATAAAGTCCTGAATAGTCCCGACTTCTGATGCATGCTTCTAACAGATGAACACGGCGGAATTGAGGACTTGGAATCCCAAACAAAATAAAAGTCCCAGATCCTTGAACCAAACTTACTTTGACATACCACCGCGTTTGTGACTTTCGGTGTCTGTTCCGGCGGCGCTCGCAACTTCGCTCAGCGCGCGCTGGCGAGCGCAGCGCGTGGCACTGCGCCGCCAGCGCCTTGGTGCGCTCGGCCAGCGAGTGCCGTAGCTCGCCCCCCACACACCCCCGCACCAGCATCTCAACCGACCTCCACTTGCTCCACTGAAATACTGTCGCCATCTACGATATCACTCATCGCGACTGCTTCACACTACTCCCGCCAATTTGTGCTGCTGCGGTGCCTTAACACAAAGAGATAATGCTATAGAAAACATATGACTTAGATATCCATTAAAACCCATTCAACTAAACGGTTTATATAATTAATGCCAAGATAAGATGTCAACTGTATACTCATCATAAATGAAAACTGTCGCACCCAACAATTACATTCTGTAGCTAAAAATAAATTGATAGTAACTGTTTTAGATTAGATGAATGAGACGAAGCATCAAGGTCTAGGTCGGAAGATAAGGTCGCGCAAGCCACAAGCTATTTATCATTTGATAATATAAACTAAACGCATTCTGCCGGGGAATGACTAGTAACCACAAACATGTGTCATTGTATATTTTTATTGAATGATTAACATAAAATCCCTTTTCAAGCGGGGATAAACAAATTGTACTCGTTACTACTTACATACAAGACGCAAAGTAAGAAAAAGATAAACTGCAACAACGTTCTGTGTATCTGTTCTTTGTACGGTGGAATGATTCATGTTCTCTGAAAGCTAAACAAAACTCAGTACAACCGATTTCACGATTGAAATTAGCCGTTATTGTAGGATTTGTAGGAAAGCTAAAGGTACGACATGAACGCTCGGAGACATATACAGGGTTATTTGTAAAACACCAGCAACCTCTTAAGGGGTCATTGTACTCATCATTATGAACAACTTTTACTATGGGACCAAACATGAAATCGCGAAAAAAATAATCAGCTGTTCAGTACATTTATGTTCGCATAATTCGTCAAAATGTACTGAACAGCTGATTTTTTTTTGCGATTTCAGGTTTGGTCCCATAGTAAAAGTTGTTCATAATGATGAATACAATGACCCCTTAAGAGGTTGCTGGTGTTTTACAAATAACCCTGTATATGTATATGTAGGTATAGGACAACCTCATTGTCTCACCTAGCCGTCATCCTCCGGTGACATGTTGTGACTCTTTTGACCGACATTTGAATTCTCTGTTACGTATTATTACTATTTGTTTACTTATATTCCATTAGTAGGACCTACTTAGTTCCACACTGTTACTGTAAATTACAATAATACAAGATTCTCTCAAAATTCAAAAGTCAACTTGAAGATACATAGGATGACAGGTAATTATACGTAGTGACCGATACTGATTGTACTCATGATAACAAACAACTTTTACTATGGGATCTGAATTCGCGAAAAAAATCAGCTGCCTCATACATTCATGTTCGCATAACTCGTCAAAATGTAAGGAGCAGCTGATTTTTTTTTCGCGAATTCAGGTTTGGCCACATAGTAAAAGTTGTTTGTTATCATGAGTACAATCATTTGTTTAAGTATCGGTCACTAATTACCTGTCGCCCTATGAATATTATATTTATTTGCCATGTCTGAAAATAGCAAGACAAGGCTCGTGGCTAAGTAATAATAAGCGCACGGGTCTACATAACGAGACCCCTCCGTGCTTCGGAAAGCAGCGTTGGTCCCGGAGTACTTATTTGCGATATGTTTGTTAATTGTAAAATATAATTTTAATGCAATTTTTTTGCCCTACCTCCTTTGCACACACTGTTCTACTCTGCTCTCAAATGATTAAATTATTCTATGGACGCTGAATAAAAATGTAAAAAGTCACAAAATTGGTTTAATTTTAACTAAATTATTACGTAAAAAACATGTTTATCATGTCTACTGAAGAATTGTCATGATGACATTTATTTTGTCATTGATATATTAATACCAAGTTTATCAAAACTGTGATTTATTGTACAATTAGCTGTTGTCCGCGACTTCAGTCTGCGATGCAGGATAAATAGTAGTATATGTCCTTCTCCAAGTCATGGTCTACGCAAGTGCCAAATTTCATCCAAATCCGTTCAGCCGTTTTAGCGTGAAAGCGTAATCAACAAACACTTTCGCATTTATAATATTAGTTAGGATAGTTAGGAAGATGAAATACCGGTCTATCGACACTCTACGACTCACAAAATGTATTAGGTACTAAAATAAAAGGTGTCTGTACACGTGACAACGTATATGCAAATTTTCAGAATGATCGGTTCAGTGGTTTAGGCGTGAAAAAGTAACAAACAAACTTACTTTCGCATTTATAATATTATAGTTAAGATAACAAATGACAATCGATTGACTTGTATAAATACTGGGAACGGCACTATACATTTGTTCAAGGAGATATGATTTGATTGCAAACTGTAAAAACGATTACTACTAAATAAAATAACCCAACCATGTAGTTTTACAGGGTAGAATCCCAGGACCCAGTTTGAAATAATTTTAAGCTTTTTTGGAAACTCTCTTTCCAGTTGGCAGAAACACAAAATTCTAAAACTGCAGGAATCCCGCGAGGCTTTGACTATATCTAGATTTTCCACAGGAATAATTCAATTTCCAAGAATCGACGTTCCATAAATAGAAACTGTATAAGGCCATCCGACTTTCATTTTTTGGATTATCGTGGAAACTATAATTTAATACGACATCCATATAAACGTGTTTATCGCATAGTCGCTGCGTAGACGTAACCACTTTAGTTGGGGTGCAATAACAAAAAAAATGATTTCAACGTAGAAACACTACTGTTGGCTTGGTAGCTTCCAAGAAAATTATTTGAAAAACGATGGAAGAAAATTAATAAGATACAGCACCCTAATTGCGTAACACAGTATCAGTTGGAATCTGAATCATTTTGAAGCAAATTGCTAATCCATTGCTTCCAAAATAGGTCTGCTCAACAATGTAAATAACGCAATGAATGTTGTTTAACTGTCAAAATGAAACCGATTCCGATTGATAGTGTGACTGCAATTGCCCCGCAGTTATCGATCGTAGCATAACTGATCGAAATGTAATCATTTCGGTCAGTTATGCTACTTTGAGCTCATTTTCATATATTATTAATTTCCCAAACATTTCCGTCACGATTGCAAAAGGTGCGAAAACGTCGCATACTCGCTACGCTTCGCGGCTCTAAAGCACCAAAGTTTAATTTTACTTGTTATTGCAAAAACATGATCTGTTCCGAATAACTACGGCATTGCAAGTTGAGCAGCCAAGCCGTAGAATACATGTCTGTAGAGTAGGTCGATATCTGACGAGGAAATTGGATAATTGAGGAAGGGAGCGGCCGCCGCGCCGCCGAGAACTAGGTGCATTAACGTATTTTTACTATGGACATCACATGTTGCACAATAACAACGCAGATACTTTGGCATGCTTAAAAAAAAACGGATACAGGTAGGTACATCAGGTTAAGTTCTTGTGTAGTACCTACTTACTGGACTGAATTTTGTGCATTATACCTAATATCTTCAATAGTCTGTAAAATACGAAGACTAGCCTAAGAACCTACTTCGACAGATTAGCTTTCCTTCTAACCTAAATAGCGATTACAACATGCGTGAAAACGCAAAAAAAAGCAATAAATTGCAACAGAACGAGTGGTCCGCGGTGGAACGTTTTCTGAGGAATTCTAGAGAACTCCTTACTGGGTCAGTGTGAGTGTATTTTAAGATATATCGCTCGTAAACTAGAATTAATTTCTGGTCAGCTTGTGAATTACGTTTTCTACTAATAATTGTGTTTATCAAAGATAAAGCAGGCTTATCGAATAAGTAATGTCATAAATCGAATGAATACAATTTCAAGCCTAATTGATGAAAAGATTTGTTTGTGTAGATCTGTGCTGATTTGTCTCGTCAAGTTGCTAACTTGACTAGTACTTTTAATCAAAAAGCATAGGCAATAGTAACCAATTATTCTTCAAAAGTTATAACAAGTAACCAACATTAAAGCATAATTTATACAACTTTTAATATATTAGGCGCGGCAGACGCACATGGGCGTTTTCGGACGTTCACCAGGTGCTTGACGGCGCGTATGCGCGTCCATACAATTTACATAACTTTCTTCGAGTGCGGTGCGCCGCACCTGTGCGTTCGTTGTGCATCTCTATTGTTTCGAAAACATCGTAAAATAAGGGTCGGTAAGGGTGTCTACACTCAAGATATTTTTTGCACGCACCCGAGGTTTGCCACACAGGATTAGTGTAGCATAAAGAAGCGTTTGCATAAATTTCGCTAAGAATTAAGCAGATAATGTGTTAAGCAACCACTGAGCACAAGCCGTGCCTTCGCCAGGTGCTTTTCCATATTTATTTAATGCCCCGAAATTTCGCCCGTCGAGAGTACCGAATTCGAATGAAAACGACAGGTGGCCCACGACGGTCGTCAGGTGCACATCGTACAAAGAACCGAAAAGGTTTTTAAAATACTACCTGGCTTCCATGCGTCCCTTACTAATTTATTTATGTGCTCATATGAACTGTGACTTTTTGCGTGTGCGCCTTATTGCAGTTTTCTGTTCATAGGTCATACAATCATACTGATTATCTAGCTAGACAGTAGGTCAGCTTATTATCAGTGAATGGCACAAAACAACTAAACACTTTGTTTTGATACCCACTTCTTCAATGCGTTTAGTCTTTCACTTGAATATTTTACTAGCGGCTGCTTGCGTTTCTGCGTTACTCGTTTATTTAGATATGATTAGATAAGTTTTTTCTTGATAGAAATGATTACATAAAGTTTTGAATCAAATTATTCAATAGCAACAGCGTTTGCATTTAAAATAAGGTACACGACGGAGAAGTCTAAGTTTAAATACTTGATTTTAACTTCTTGATGTTTTGGGCCCTGAGACATTGATTATATTTTTGTAGTCGATACCATCAATGTAAGTCAATAAACAAGTGCATAATTAAATCGTCAAAATCAATTCCGTTTCTGCCCTGCTCTACATTTAACTCATTCGTCTACAAGTAAAACAATGAAACAAGGTTTTAAGTGTAATCTTCAAGCTGGCTTTGTATTAATTATAACTAAAGAATACACTTTAATTAAATAATAAATACACTAAGATAAAAATACGCGCAGTGTAACTTCTCTTATAGAAGATTATAGCGCATTTATGACTGATTACACACATGAATCTTTGATAGTCACACCCAGACTAATGAACATTTGTAACTTCTCAGGACTCATGGTAACATTGAGTAATATAGTTTGTGAAAACTCTCAGCTGATGAAACAAGTTTACAATTGACATAAAACATTATAGGATGAATTTTATTGCAATAAACCAGGGCTTCTAACTCTTGGCATTAACTACAAACCCGATAACCGGCTAACACAACACTAATTACCATGCAAATTACACTTGAACTCAAAACACGTATAAAAAGACAAAAATGTTATCTCACTGTTCACAATCACATAAATCTTTAACACATAAGAGAAATAAACAGAGTGATGATTTCAAACTTTTGTGTTCACTGAGAGACACTTCACTAAAATTATTAAATCGAGTATTTCGGAAGTGTTCGGTGTCACTGAATGTAAAGTAAAGGCATCGAATGTTGACAAGTAATGGCCTTCCGCACTCGACGCGGGGCGCGCGTCGTCTGAGCCGGCGACGGCCGACGAGTTCTATCGCACTACACCATACACCGAGGACTGACGCGACAAGGAAACCACGCATGTGCAGGATTCACTCGGGTTTTCCGACACGGCACAATGATGACGTTGCAAAGAGCTACGTCATTTAATCATATAGATAATATTCCTGTAATATTCGACCGCTTATTGTAAATGATTTCAGCACCATAACAGGTAGGTAGTTACACTAGCAAATAATGTACATTATATACTCGTAGGTATGTAATTTTTATTAAGTAGCTATTCATTTTATGTAATGAGCCCCTAATTGCTACCGTGTAGCTACAAAACAGCTGAGCCTTTTAGATAGATACATAGAAATATATTATAGCTATGGATACATAGCCTCGAGCCCCAAGATACAGGCTAACTGTTTAGTTTGGGGCTTACTAGTAAATAATAATTTGCAACCTAGATATAGGCATATAGGTAACATTTTAAGATACATTATCGTCTCAACTTATTGTTAACCTATAAACCTGCTTACTGTATTTCCTGAACAATAAACTATTTCTATTTCTAGATACAATATTCTTTATTGTCTACGTACACCATTGAAATCCATATATTATAAATTCAGAAGTAACTCTGTCTGTCTGTCTGTCTGTTACCTTTTAACGCCTAAACCACTGAACGCATTTACTTAGGCTATTTTTTGTCTCACAGAGGGTGATATAGGGGACGAAAGTTTGTATGGGAAATCCAGCAATTCTTAAGTCAGGGATATGATAATTATCTTTTTTGCTTTTAGTAGGAGAAATATGTGGTTCAGCGTTTTTGAGAAATCATCCCCTAAAGGGGCAAAATAGGGGTTGATTTTAAAATTCACAAAACTGTACGAGTTCGATAAAATTTGGCAAGGCTCTTTTAGTAGGAGACACAAGAAATATGTGGTTCAGCGTTTTTGAGAAATCATCCCCTAAAGGGGTAAAATAGGGGTTGATTTTAAAATTCACAGAACTGTACGAGTTCGATAAAATTTGACAAGGCTATAGATACTGGGCCTTCCCCAGTCAGCCCCAGCCTTGTCAAATTTTATAGGCTACTTTTTGTCTCAAAAATAATCATACAGAGTGTGATATAGGGGATGAAAGCTTGTAAGTATAGGAATTTAACTTGTACAGATATTTTGCCAACGCTCAAGTTTATTCGGCTCAAAAGCTCCTCGGTGGCATCGGCGTAGTCAATAATAACAGGTTACCTATCATAAGTTCGAAAAATAATTGACCGAATTTCATTTCACCTAAAACTTTTGAACTATTATCGTTTCTTTTTTTTTACTTCATCGAAGTTACGTCTGCCACTGTATCAGTTGACCTATTATCAATTCGATATTTTTCGTTACTCCGACGTTTCATTTGGTCAAAAACCTTTTTACCGAAGTTACACTTAACCGAAATAACATTTGTACGAAGTATTATGTTTCCGAACATTCATTATACCACTGTTTTAATTACCATATTTTCATTTCACCAAACGCCTGGAAAGTTTGTGCACACTATTTCATCTAGAATTTTTGCTGTTACTCTTTTCAACAAATTTTTGTAGTTTTTAACCGACTTCAAAAAGGAGGATGTTCTCAATTCGTCTGTATGTCTTTTTTTGTATATTTGTTACGCGATTACTCAAAGACGGATGGACCGATTTGGAAAATACTTTTTTTGTTTGAAGGGTATACTTCCGAGGTGGTCCCATATAAATTTTATTAACCTTGCGGAGGTTAATACAATTACAAACACCTTCAAGTTTTTGAGTTAGCTTCAATAATGCGTATATTTCCCACTTATTTTATGTGGATGATGTGATGATGTTTTAATAACTTCCTATCACTGTTATTTACATGGCTATATCTACAATTATTGTGCTGTGTGGGGTAGGTTCCACAACTAAAAAGTGAAAAATAAAAACTTTTTAGCAACAAAATGAAACCGACTTAACTAAAACTAAAAACTACAAAACAAAACACTACAAAGTGAAAAATAACTTTAATTTCGGAAGTCGGTGGCAAAAACCGAAAATACCCAACCAAAGACACCGACAACCGAAATTAAAGTTATTTTTCACTTTGTAGTGTTTTGTTTTGAAAGTCGGTTTTATTTTTTGCTAAAAAGTTTTCATGTTAACAAGAATGCTTGCTTCAAGCATGCAGCATGCAAGCCGGCATGCAGCGTGCAAGCAGGCATGCAGCGTGCAAGCAGGCATGCAGCATGCAAGCAGGCATATGGCAGCATGCAAACAAGCATGCAGCGTGCAAACAAGCGTGCAAGCAGGCATGCAACATGCACCAAGCATTGTTTCTGTCACAGCTCCGGCGCTGCGGGATTTGGGCGGCCCCACGCGAGCCTATCGTCGCAGATGGTTTTAACGCTCACCACCTGCTCCTCAGCTCGCGAGCCGCTCCACCCCTCCGCGCCTACAGGGGCTTAAATTACACTCTAGAGGTAGGTAGGGCAGACAAGACTGTGTGAAGTCGGTTTTGCAGCGATTCGTTTCTGTCACTAAATTTTGTAGCTCAACATATTGACTTTTTATGATATTGAAAATGCTACCAAATAACCGGCTATATATTTGTGAATATTCCGTAAAATTTTGTATCGGTATGGTGAAAATATGGCATTCATTAATATATCATTTGGCAAATGAAAAAAGTCCAAAAGAGGCTTCGGCCAATAGCAAAAAGTTATTTTGTAAAACGGCGAAATATAGTTCGGTAAAATAATACCTACGACACATGATACTTCGATGATCTAAAAATATGTCAAATAATGCATATAGCAAAACAGACGTTGGTTTTCGGTAAAATGAAATTCGAACAAAAAATTTTCGGAAAAGGGATCGGTTCTCCATCTGCGTAGTCCATAATAGGCTGAATGAGAGTTTGAACAAGGGAGATTTTGGTGTTCAGGGGCAAGAAGCACTGCAGGCTTTTCAAAGAATGAAAAGTGTAGTGCACTTTACGACTTACTTGAACAACATGGTCAGTCAGTTCAATCTGAACTCCATTCAGACAGAGTGGAGACAGCGATGCAAACATAGAGCCTATTCCGCATATACCTTCCGCCAATAATTATAGCCTGGAATTTCCTAGGGTGGATTTGCAGTCCGAAGGACTGCGACCACTCGCTAATCAAATCCAGGTCTCTGTTCATGGCACACACAGCGACTTCCGTATCTTCCCTTAAGAAATGGCTGTACAGCTGCAGTTCGTCGGCATAGATATGGAAGTAGGAACAGATGACACTGGTGACAGAGTTGATAAAAATGGAAAAGAGAAGAGGACGCCACCCTGAGGCACCCATGCAGTAAGAGAGCACCAACCAGAAAAAGACTCGTCGAGACGAACCTGCTGCGACCGGCCTTTGAGATAGGAGTCGAACCAAGCAATAGTACTAGAAGAGAAATTGAAAGATTTAAGGATCCCTAGAGGGATGTCGAAATCAACAAAGTTAAAGGCACTGCTAAAGTCAAGAAGTACAAGTACGGTTTAAGGAAAACTGAAGATGCATTTTCTATGGGAATTTTGTATGAATTATTGAAGTTTGAACAGGACAACGTCAGTCTCAGAACGCTACCTTGAGGAACACAGAACAGCTGGTGGACCGATGCATGTGGCAAATTTTTGTTTTAAAATGTTCTAATAGAATTTGAAAAGTTGCCGGGAAAACTGAAAGTGCATTTTCTATGGGAATTTTGTATGTATTATTGAAATTTGGACAGGACAACGTCTGCCTCAGAATGCTACCTTGAGGAACACCAAATAATTGTTTTGTAATCTTGAGCAACAAAAGGAATAAAAAGGAAAGGTTACCTGTAGTATCGTAGAAGTATCGTGGAATACATTACACAATACTTTCCGTCACACAAAGATCTAGTGACTACGGTACCTTTTGGCCTGTGAAAGCTGCTAGCCGTGATAACTCAGTCGCCAATCAATCGTAAATAGTGATTAAATCAATTATTGTAAATAGTGATTTTAATTTAAATTTTAATTTATTAACATTTTTAAACACGCCAAGATGGTTAATTGTAGAAAGTTATGATTTGTACCTACAGCCTGCTTTGATTAAGTAAAGCGATGTTTAACACTTTTCATCCACTTTGAACTTTAAGGGTTGGCGTAAGGTGCAACAAATTGCATTGACTTCATTTTATCACTTACGGCTGCATTTACGAATAAAGTACATAATAATATCTACCTACACTTGACCATTACGACAGTCCAAAGCCTGCAAGTGTGATGGACAATTTAATTACAAAACAATCGTGAGCGAGCGTAGCGCGACGCCGTGCCGGTACAGATACAGGAGCGCGCGGGCGGCTCGGGGCGCGTGCTGACCATGTTTATGTACGGACAACCAGGTAACATAACATGCTTATAACTTTGTCATTTTTCATGATACAGTTTTGAAATTTTCGCGTGTTTCGGGTTTCGTATATACTAAAACTAAAGTTGTATAGGTACTGCCTCAGCGGTTTTGTCTTACGAATTTAGTACATCAGCGAAAATGTGGATGTCGACCACACCGTGTGACACTGGACCTCATATAATAGTATTGAACAATAGGTAGCTATTGTGCCCAGATTTACCGAGATACTTATTACATAATCACAAACATTGTGTATTTATAGATAGCACTATGAACTATAGAAAAATGACTTAGGTACTTACAATACTATAGGTATACTTAATAAATTATACCTATAGTATTGTAAGTACCTAAGTCATTTTTCTTACATGACAAGAATGATAATAATGTGGTAATTAGGATTTTAGGATGAAATCTGCTCAGACGGACAGTAGTTAGGTATGGCTCAGCACCGGCCGGCCCCGATATACAGATTTTAAGTCACGGATTCTTTAAATTACTTACCACTGGTGTCAAAACTGTGAAGAAAGACATCGTAAGGCAACATTACTAGAACCAAAAATTCGAGGACATGTAGTATCATCCGCCAACCCGCACTGAGGCCTAAGCAGTGTCGGTGTCTCAACAGGAGAAGAAGATTATCACCAGGCTACACAACAGCATAGCTGATAGTAAAAAAAAATACCTTTTGAATTTGGTTTTGTAGAATGGTTCTGAGCTAAAAATTGTATCAAAACACAACTTAATTTTGTAAATGATTTTAGATTAATTTATATGTTTGACAGCACACCCAGGCGAAGATGGCGGGACGAGCTTGACGGCTACGGACAGGTTTGGTTCACACTAGCTCAAAACAGTGAGAAGTGGAAAGGCGAAAGGGAGGCCTTTGCCCTGCAGTGGTACAGCACAGGTTAAAAATAAAAAATATTTTTGAGAAATAATTGCGTAAAAATAAAGCCCATTGGTCACGTGACATTTAAAGCGAGTCACTCCTTGTAATTGACTGTTTCAAATTGTATATAGAAACAAATTTTATGCGTCAGACATAGGTAAAGTTTCTTTTGCAATACCAATACACGTACGAAAATACTGGTCTTTAAAGGAACCACACTAATTGGTAGTGCGTGTGTCCCTCTCGCACAATGTGGCACTGTTCATTAATCTATTAGTTTAGTAGTATTCAGTCTCATTTTCATGTAACTACATGTAGTTACATGAAAATGAGACAATTTCCATTTCCTAATTTTAATGCATACATTAAAATTAGGAAGTGGAAATTGTCTAACATACGAAGTTCGTAAGACTGTAAAAGTAAACATTAACACAAATAACTATTTGTCTGCATTGAATATTATTTGGTAATGTTTAAAAACCTATTTAATTAAGACTAAAGAATATTATAATGGTTCGACATAAGTAGGTACCTACTTGAATAGTGATACAATGATTTCTATCGCTAACTACTTCATATTAGGAAGTTTGTGTACAGACAACATTATGAAAAAAACCGGCCAAGTAGGTGTAGTAACACGCACAGTGAAGGGTTCCATAGGTAGGATAAATATTTGCGCATGCACTTGAACAATATTGATGTTATTGACCGCAAAAATAAGTTTGCATATCATAATAGGTAGATATTTATATTCGAAAAAACTACATTATGAAAAACAAAGTTATTAGAAGATCTATCTCATATCTCAAAAACTATTGAACTAAATAAAAAAGAAAGATCATAATTTTGTCATCCCTCAGTTACATGTATGAGGAAAGCAACCCCTAATAATTGTTTTTTTTTTTTAATATACACCTTTCCAATTTTCATCAATACATAAAGTACAAATAGTCTCCGAGTAAAATGGCTGTGTAACATCCGGACACACGTACGCATGGACAAACGGGCATGACGCCAATATAAAGGTTCCGTTTTTGCCAATGGCTACGGAACCCTAAAAATCGGATTTGACGGGAAAAAAGTATGACAACACTCGAGCCGCCATGACTGTTATATGCCCCGTTTTCACAATCAAAATAAAATTGCTTTATAAAACATGAAAAATTAGTTCTGTTAATGTTAATATTTCGCTGAAATATTCTAATTTTGTGGAAAGCAAACCACAAGGAACATTACTAATTGGTTTCTCAAAAACTGTCAAATAGCCTACGTGGAGATGTGCCTTTTATATGCATTTGATGTGAACGTGCTCTAAAATAATGAGGCCTATAAACATCCTAATAGTCAACAGCGCCTTATTAACTGCTGTATAAACAGCAAAAAAAAAACATGAAAAGTTGATTCCATTCGATACAATCTATTGCAGTAGAATAGAGAAGAATAGACGAAACATTACATAATCATAGCTCGGTGTGTAAAAGATCTCAACGCGCGATAATAAACAGACTTTGTTTTGTTGCACACTTTTCCATTGACTTATTGTTTAAAACGTCGTTACATTCATGAGGAGTGGAGACCTAAACAGTAACAGAATATACTAGGTTTATTTAAATTAATTTGTATTTCATATTTATGATTTTTAAGCATGTTTAAAATATGTGTATTTTTCTAGGATACTAACTAATACAGTTTATGTTAGTATAATAATAACAAATAGCAATAATGATAATTACGCGAGCTGTTACTTAAACGTTCTATGGAACGCAATGTAACGTGAAAGTGTTAGTCGAAGGTCCGGGCTCCGGTCGTTTCACTTTCTACAGAAAAATGCGATTGTCGAAATGTTCGCGCACCGTCGTCAACTATTCAAATTATAAAACAACTATCTTATTAGCATAGAAATGTTAAATGGGAGATAATTTAACTCAAAGACCTTTTCAATAACCTGTAATATGAATAAATTGAAAGAATTTCACTGTCCGTCAGCGACGGATAGTGAAATTACTTCCAGGTAGGTAATATTTAGTGATTTTTGATTTCACTTAAAGGTATGCATTCAATTCCTATAGGTTATGTACCTAAACTTAGTTTAGTGTAGCATTTTCTTTAGGGAGAACTAATCATGGCGAAGGATGCATTCTTGCCCAAATCAAAGGAGAATCGGAGTTAAAGCCAAGTTATGGAACTCTTAGATGAACCAAGTAACGTTGCAGGCTACCAATCTACTTAACTCAGACAAGATAACTTTATGGTATTACTTAATGGCACTTGAATGGATCAAGGGCCACGAAGTAATACATATTATCTCACGATATTATTAAGAATTACTTTCTAAAAGATTCTGATTAACAGCAACGCATTGGTGGCGAAACTCATTCGGCGCAGAGTTGCAAGTTTGTCGGTGTTTTATATGATATATTTCGGTAAGTGTGCGCAGGAATTGAATAATTTGGAGACCATCCATACTCCAAAGCCTTTCCATTGTCGGACGACTAGATATACAGCTATACTCCACCGTTCTAGGTGGACATTACACCGATACATATTTACGTTCTGACAGTGGAATTCTCTTCCGGAGTATTTGCTTCCCGATAGTGTTAACGGCAACCTTCATAAGCGAGCGAACAGGTTGCTTCTAGGGAAGCGTACCTTCACCCATCACATCGTACCTTTACATCAATTAGTTGTGATACTAGTCAAAAGCGAGTCTATGGTCATAATAATAACTACGATGACGTCGTAGTGGGGCTTGCGCGCTCCTGAACTGCCGGTACTGCTGGACTGTGCCGGTAGAGTTTACTTTGCCGAAACTGGTCTAGGGTGAGGAGACAGACCTAGAGAGATACATGAACTCGCAGGGCAGCATGTGGCGAACTTTTGGGCAGTAGAGAACCTACGGATCCTATCTCCCGGGAGAAGTCTTATTACCTCTGGCTTAAATTTTTTGGTCGGCTGGAGAATACACTGAGGAGGAACAGAGCTCCCACCTCTTTCCTGCCTTTTTAGGCATCTTGACCTTACTTCTGGGATTGCCTTGACTGCCGTGGAATACCTCTCCACTCTTCAAGCACCTCAGGAAGTGTTGTGTGCTAGCGTCCATTTTCGGGGCCCATTATTGAGTGTGCAAGTCACTCCCTGCCATTTTATACGTATATTACATAACATTGATCAGCGTGGAACCTAGTCCTACCATAGTTCTAGGTAACCAAATCCACTATAGCCACCTAAACCCATAGCTTAGTTTCCATGTTCTGCAATAGCCCTGCACCAACTGGGGGTTGTCCTTGGGTGCACTTGCATAGAGCAAACGCGGATAATCGTCGGTTGGTGCCTTAACACTTAAAATTGTCTAAAGAGCCTCTACGAGTTGGCTTCGGCCCCTCGTACGCCTTCCAAAGGTCCGAGATATGTCATAAACATTTAATACGTCATTATGATACACACGTTTTTCACCACTTTTTCAACACACGAAGAAATAAACAGACTTGTATAGTTAAATTATGGAAACAATAATTAGTGTAAGTACAATTCTCAGAATGATACCGAACAGTTTTTATTGGCATTTTTAGTTTGTGTTATGGTATCGTTATTTTCATTTTCTCAGGTAAATGTCGGCGGTGATGAAATATTTTCATAGGAGTTGGATGAATGTTGTAATATAAGGGCTCGTTAGTGGAAGCAGGAGGCACTGAATAACTACTAGTGTCACGAGAAGTAGATTGTCGCGGCTCAGGGCAAGACTTTTTCGTCTGTGGCTCCAAATTAATTGGACGAGTTATTTTAGCACTAATGTTTGCCTTGTTATAAATAGAATCTTCGACATAAGATTCAGCGACTTGGTCAGATCGCCATCCGCCATGACGCTTTAAGATTAATATAGGTATCGGCTCCCGAATCAGCCAGCAGTGTAGCCGCAGTTCTTCTAAAACTTTGCCCAGTTTAAGAATCAGTCTCGGGCAAATCTAAATACTTTGCAATTTCTCTTGGCATTGATCCAAAGTTGATACCAATGGGTTGAGTTGTACATTTACCTTTTCGAAAGTTTTGGTAAAAGCGGTCATTTTTTGCATTTGTTGAACTAGATATATTTTACTATTTGATAAAACGGGCCATGGAATCTTGTTTTTAGTATTGGTTATTTTTACGAGAAGCATTTCACCGTGAGTTTCAACATCCTTTGTTTGTAATATCATTAAGCTCTTGACGTCGACATTAAGAGCGTTAACGCCGATTTTGGCTGTTTGACCCAAAAAGCGTACTTTTCAAACCATTTAATCTCCTCATAAAACGCAACCTGCAAAAATGTATCAAATAGTTAGTTGTAAGAACTTACGCTACAATAACGTAATTATACAGGATGTCTGAGAAAGGGTGTCGCCAACTTAAGGGTGTGGTACAGATCATCAGTTTGATACCAATCAGTTCAGTTTGAACGACATTTTCCCGGGGACCAACATCGTAATCGTGAAATAAAAATCAGTCGTCTCATACATTTGGTCAAGTAGGTATTGAAGTTTTGTATGG
Source organism: Dicycla oo (assembly GCA_948252095.1). Lineage (NCBI taxonomy): Eukaryota > Metazoa > Arthropoda > Insecta > Lepidoptera > Noctuidae > Dicycla > Dicycla oo. The sequence continues at coordinate 25,102,840 of OX411712.1, read as the reverse complement.
GACGACTGATTTTTATTTCACGATTACGATGTTGGTCCCCGGGAAAATGTTGTTCAGTTTGATGATCTGTCCCACACCCTTAAGTTGGCGACACCCTTTCTCAGACACCCTGCAGAGATGATACATTTAGATTTATAAAGTTCAACTGACCTTTGTTGCCAGGTACTGACTATCCGGGGCTTCTTTTAAAAACTTTTCAACGTCGGGACAATACTTTAGATTTCCGACCAATATAGCAGTTCGAGCGTCTCTTTAGAAATGCCGTAAGGTTACAGTAGCTTTTGATATAAACCTACAAATACATTACATACCCCTACAAATATCATTTTTGGTCTTAAGAGACCAAATCGAGCTGGGCTAGTATTTATTTGCCATTTCATTGAAGTAAGCCAAAAATATGTTTTCCTAAAATGACTGGGCATTTTTTTCTGTTTTTCCCCTGTATGAAAGTTTCGTATGCCGCTAGGTATTTCTCTCTAGATTTTGCTGTCAACAAGCTATCACTCGCGTTTCTTGCCTCGATTCATATTTCCAGCGGGGTCAAATTTACGTAGGTATTGCTCTTCTTCCCTAAGTGAAGACGATATTTTTGATAATAATTACCTAACCTCACAACAAATATAAAATTTATAGAAAATGGCGCGCTGGATTTGCTTTTTCCAGGCGCGTCGGTAGCGCTGTGCGCGCAGGTGTTAATAAAGGCACTGGCAAAACCACTAAACAGCTTGTATAAAAAATATAATAAACCCAAAATGTTTTGAATACGAAAATTAAGGTTAATAGGTAGTGAAAAATATATAATTTTGATAATTGATTTATCCTAATGTAACCTAAAACAGTTTATTTAATCACAAAAACATTCAGTATTTTTAGACATAAAACCTCTTTGCAGAGATTGAAAAAAGAATGTAAAGTGAAAAACACGAGTGTATAATAAGCTGAATTTTGAACCCAAATGCGTTGCCATATTTTATGAGTCACTTACAAGGAAGCGTGTTGAAAAAATAATAATTTTTCATAATGCCTAAGATAGCCGATGTCGATGTCAATTTCTCGTTTCACCTTCCACACTACTCTATTTATCATAGAACAGAAGGAAATCTGAAAGTTAACAATGGTGCAGAAACTGGAGCAAGCGCGCGTGTGGCAAGCCACTGCCACCAGTCCCACGAACACTTTCAACATTTTGCGTTATTGCTAGAATAACAAAACAAATATCGCAATCAACATCTGTGCCGTACTTTTTATGCAATTGAAAATGTATTATGAATGTAATGTTCATGTTTTATAAAAATCAAGTCAATTAATGTAAGCTATTCAAGTAGCCCAAACACCTATAGCCAAGGCTGAGGCAGGCTACGATGGTGATAACTCACTTACCCTTTAGATGACATACTTACCCTTTAGTTTGGAGATATTTTAGTACTGAATTTTCTGAGCTGGCCTGCAAATCTTGCTATGGACAGCAAAAAAGTCAATAACCTTTCCGGTAATTCGAGACAGATATGGGTTCTATGTTGACCTCTACATTTCTGTGGGCGAGAAATAGCACCCACGACGCATTGAATCATCGTCCAATCAAATAATATTTCCAATGAGCGTATCGAACTATCGACCATGCAGACATGCAGACAGCTAAGTTTTAACCACTAACTGTTTCAAAGGAATTATTTTTTGTTTTACGGGATATTGTTGATAGTTTTGTTTGGGTTTCAGTTTTCCTGTTGTGTAGGTACACATACTACACATCAACACTATTTTTGTTTATAACAGGAAAATATCTATCTACTTCATTATCAGTACAGCAGTTTTAGCAAATATTGCAATTAGGTACAATAACTAATAATCCATTAACTAAGCAGAATGTATGTAGACAGCCTTGAATGTCGCCAGTTCAAGTAAATACACACGTATTAAGACGTTTGCTGTCTATAATATCATCATTATAAATAGCCAAACTGAAATCGCCTCTGCAGTTTTCTCAATAGTGATCTAATACCTAGCTCTTGTCAGTAGTCGTGAGTATTCGTTAGACAACTCATCGCGGTATTCGCTCTTGCAGAAGAGGCTTTGAAACTTGGCATTCAGTGCCCGTGTTAGTCTTTTTTTTTTATCTGAGGAGTTAGTAGTGTTATGTGGAACTACAAAAATGATATTACCAAGCTCTCAGCATCCTGGCTCATCTTTTTCTACGCATGGTTCCCGTGGAGGAACCGCGCTGTGGCGGCGTTGCAGCTAGAATCCAGGTAATCCAAGGCACTGCACCATCGCACGTCACCATAACAACACGCCACATTCCATCACTGCATCCGCGTCCAACATATGATCGCGGTGGCCGGTGTCTCTGACGTCACGCGCTTTCTCACTACTTCACAAGGTTGTAACAACGCACTTAGTGCCTGTAGGTCCTGTGCACTCGATCACTAAAATTCAAACAATGATACTCTTGGCTGATGAATTGATTCGTTTCGCTTTGACGAGCTGTAGAAATAGTGTTCGCGTGTGGGCAAGTGCTATCGTGTGACGCAGGTAACGACTTTCGCGCACGAACTGAGTGAAGCACGTCCGCGTCGTGGCACCGCTCGTGGCTGCCGCCGCGCGCGCACCACGTAACGGCACAGGCGGCCCCGCGCCCCTGCCGCCGCGTGCGCCTCCCCTCGGGCTGGCTCCTCCGGACCTGCCCTCTCTCACTATAGCCTGCATAGCCGTTTTCATGTGTAGGTTACCACAATAATATAACTAACACCAATACGTATGCGTTTCGTATCGTATCGATGTCTGTGACCGAACCTACCTACTTATGCGTTATTGAAACAAGGCTAAAGGCTAACTAAATTATGTAGCTGCTCTGTGGTGATCACAGATTTTTATAATTATTAGGTCATGAGGCTGTTCGCTCTGAATCAGAGATCGTATAAAATGAACCTAGCTATATTATACAGTATGTTAACCAACAGAGGGCGTTCCCGTTAACCCGCAATAGTATAGCATCCATACATGCTAAAAAAAATATTACCATTCGAAAACAAAATGGTTTTTATTTTTTTTAATATTAAAATATTCACTAAAAATGTTAAATTGATACGTAAAAGAAACACTCTGTACACGCGTACTTGAAGGACGGAAACATCGCAATTTAGTTTTTATTTTTAGTGAATATTTTTATATTTTTTTGAATATTTTAGTGAATATTTTTAGCATTTTTAGTGAATATTTTAATATTAAAAAAAAAAAACCATTTTGTTTTCGAATGGTAATATTTTTTTTAGCATGTATGGATGCTATACTATTGCGGGTTAACGGGAACGCCCTCTGTTGGTTAACATACTGTATAAGTGGGTAGGTATACCTAATACATATTACAATTCATTTCATGATGATACAGATAACAGGTTAGGTAGCGGTCATTCATATCCTTACTACTTGCCTACCTAATTGAACGTTCATCAATCTGCCCAGCCTTTTCCCAACTGTGTTGGGGATCGGCTTCCATTCTAACCGAATGCAGCTGAATAACAGAATTTTACATGGCGCGACTGCCTATCTAACCTCCAGAACCCAGTTACTGGGTAACATGATAACCCTTGGTAAAACTGGTTGTCAGACTTGGGCCCCGGCACAAAAGTAAGCACGGCTTTCCGAGGCACGGACGGGTCTCGATATGTAGTGGATATGTAATGGATAGTCACATTGGTCACCCATCTATGAACCGACCGCGGCAAATGTAGGTGGCGATATCAAATTAAATTGAGGGCTTTTTCGTAACCATTTATTGCACTGTTACAGCATGTACGGGTGTAATTTTTCGCAATTGGGTTATCCTCGATACAATTTAGTTCCGAAACACCAACTTTTTAGGACCCCGCACCCGAAGGGTCCAAACGGAACCCTATGACTAAGCCTCCGCTCCCCGTAAATCCGTCCGTCTGTCTGTCATCGGTCTGTCTGTGATCGGTCTCATGAACCGGTAGACAGTTGAAATTTTCACAGATTGTGTATTTCTATTGCCGCTCTAACAACAAATAATAAAAATAAAATAAAGTTAAAAATTAAAGGGAGTCCCCATGTAATAAACTTTTGATTTTGATTTTTTTTTTCTTACTCTGGCATGTGGGATATTATTGTCTAGAATTCATCAAATACGAGTAGCTACAAATATAATTTTAATTTTTTATTTATCTTCAAATATGAAGAATTAGGGGGCCGCTAAAGTTGTCAGTTTTAGACTATTTTTTTTTATCGCAACATCTAAACAATGTAGGAATTTTAAACTTCTGTATATCATGTATGTACCAGCAGGTCAACCTACCCGAAACTGTCAGATTTTCCCAATCAATCTTGAACCTAATGCCTTAGCAATAAAGTCGAAAATCTATTAAAGAAATCTGACAGATTCTAGTAGCTTGATGTGCTGGCGTCTGTACCACTGTATTTAATCAACAAATACTAAACACACCGATTCACAAGGTATTTTGTTTAAATATGGGTGATTTTCTGCAACTGCAAAAAATAACTTTGTAATTCACAGTATCATTATCACTAATATTAGAAAACAAAATCCCTCGCTGCGTCTGTCTGTCTCTACACCACAGAATAGATAAAAGAGGTTAGAAGGGCCTTGTGGGCGGAGCAGGCGCGCCGCAATTATGAGCAGACGCTCAAAGTCAACCAAAATTTGCTTCATCGGCGAACAATCGCGCTCTTGTTGTGACAGCGTACGAAGTTCCGCGAAAAAATAATAATTATGCCGTCTTGCGCCATTATAACGTGTCGTAAAAGAAGCCAGGTGTGTAGTGTTGGGCACGCCACAATTGCGGCGATAAGTCCCCTCTTTGAGGAGTGGTTAGAGAGGCGCCACGGCGTCCTCACCTTCCGCCTGACGCAGGTCCTCACCGGACACGGTTGTTTCGGGAGGTTCCTGTTTCGCATAAGGCGGGAGGAAACGCCCGGGTGTCACCATTGTGTGGATCGCCCAGAGGACACGGTGGAGCATACAGTGGAGGTCTGCCCGGCTTGGGCAGAGCACCGCCGTGTTCTCACGGAGGCGATCGGCGGCGGCGATCTCTCGCGTCCGAGCCTGGTCCAGGCCATGGTGCGGAGCGAGAGTGCATGGGAGGCCGTCACCTCCTTCTGCGAAGCGGTAATGCTCGCGAAGGAGGAGGCGGAACGCGTGAGGGAGAGGCAGCCTCACGCCCTCAGTCGCCGCAGGAGACGCCCTGGGCGGCGGGAATCGATAGCCGATTCCCAGCCACCGTAGGCGCGGGCTTGCGGACGGTGAGTTGTGGGTAGCTCGCCGTCCGGTGAGGACCAGGCCCGGGTCGACGGCGCGTTGTGTTCCACGCGCGCCTCAAAGAGATGTCAGCAAAAGATGGGGTCCAATAGGACCGATGCCGCTGGGGTCGCGGGTTGTTTGAAAAAGATACCGTGGCCCTGGCATAGGCAACTGAAGGAACACGGGTGGGTTTTAGTCAGTAAAAGTCTGACACGCCCTTCCGCTCCACCCAGAGCGGGAGAAGTTATTTGATGATTTCCCATCCACAAAAAAAAAAAAAAAAGGTGTGTAGTGTAGCCCAAGAAGGGATTTCTTTTCACCGATAAGTCCAAAAACCTTAAAATACAAGTGATATTTGTAATTATTACAATAGTATTATGTAGTTTGTAGACAAAAACGATACAATCGCAAACAGATGCAAAATTACACATAAGCAATGTATAATTTTGCAGCTCACTCCATCGTCGACTCTGTCTCTGTCACGTTCAACCTAGACTAAAGTCAAGAGCAAACCCATAATAAATAAAATAAAAAAGTCAATAAGTTACGTGCCCGGTGGCCCAGTGGTAACGGCCGCGACTTACGTCTTGTATGTCGTAGGCTCGAACCATACCACTGCTCTCAAAACGGTAAAAAAAAAAACTTCGTAAGGAAACCGGCGCGGCATGTCCTAGAACCAAAAATTCGAAGACATGTGACATCTACCTACCCGCAATGGGCCCGCGTGGTGGATTACGGCCCACTCCCTCTTATAGAGAGGAGGCCTGTGTCCCAGCAGTGGGAACATTGTAGGCTGATTATGCAAATTACATGTGACTTTAGAAGACTCCTTATTAGGACTGACTTGATACAAAACATTGCCAATATTTAAGTGATAGAGAGTAGGTACCTATTAACTGTCCAAACCACAGAACAGTTAAAAGAGGTTAGAAGGGCTTGTGGGCGGGGCAGGCGCGCCGCAATACTGATGATCACGGAACAGATAAATAAGGTTGGAATGGTAATGTGGGCGTGGCAAGCACGCCACAATTATGATTCGAAAATCATAACTCGACCGATTCATTAATTCACCGCGTTTAGTGCGCTTCGGACTACTTCGGAGAACAGAGCTCTGCTTTAAAATGCCGTGTTGTGCAATTATAACTTGTAAAAAAAAAGTCAGACCGCAAGTATAGAGCGAGGAGGTATATCTTTCCATAGGTAAGTCAAAAATTATATTTAAATACAATTTTATTTGTAAAAAACATAAAATTAATCTGATCACTATGACATTCCAAACATTAACAACATTATTGCAACAAGTTACAAAAAATATACATTGCCCGATGTGTACTCGCTTAATCAACGCAATGACCAAGTCCGCTTACAATGTACGGCATGCGTAACGTCGTCTACACTTCAACCATTGACGTTTCGTCCTTTGCTCTGATTGGCCGTGATGCACGGCGCATGTTTATCGATAGTGAAATGACCATGTGGTCAATACTTTATATATCTACAATATTATATTTTTGATAAAACTATATTTTATTGTGAGATAGTCCAGAATACTTGGGCAACCCTGGAGACAGACGAGAAAATTATAATGTAATTTGATATATTTTTGTCTGTTTATTCAGGGTTATTGGTAAAACACCAACAACCTCTTGTTGTTCATAATGATGAGTACAATGACTCCTTCATTGTACTCATTATTATGAACAACTTTTACTATGGGACCAAACCTGAAATCGCGAAAAAAATCAGCTGTTCCGTACATTTTGACGAGTTATAAAAATGTAGGGAACAGCTGATTTGTTTTTGCGTTTTCTGGTTTGGCCCCGAAGTAAAAGTTGTTCATAATGGTGAGTACAATGACCCCTTAAAATATTGCCAATGAATTAAATTTCACCCTGTAGATCTGTCATCTACAAGTATTTACTATATTGTATTTAGAATTAAAATATAAGTAAAATGCAATTTTACTAATGCAATAAATTATAAATTTTAGGTTTCCTAAAGAACCTAACGCCAGGGAACAATGGATTGACGTGACAGGATGCCGACAAAGACGAGTACTATTTGCTCTAAACATTTTAGTGAAAATGATTTCATCTTTAAAAAATCAGGTTATAGGTACAGACGCCAGCACAGCAAGCTACCCGAAACTGTCAAATTTTCCCAATCAACCTTGAACCTAATGCTTTAGCGATAAAGTTGAAATTCTATTAAGGAAATTTGACAGATTGTAGTAGCTTGATGTGCTGGCGTCTGTACCTAAAACCAGGGGCGATCCCAAGAGAACAAATTGTTTAGATTTGTTCAAGTTATTTGGTAGGTTTTGTTAAATTGGAACTATGTTCTATATTTCATATTCTACTCCTATTTACTATCTCCTAAATTATGAACAAATCTGATCCCTGCATTTAAAACGTAATTATCAGGTTTTATTTTATTTTATTGTTAATTTTCATGAAAATATTTCGAGTATGTATGGTATCTTATAATAATTACAATAGATTAATATCACACTCCGGTAGGTAAATCATTATCATGCAAGCATCCAGCTCTATAAAAATAATTCAATTTTGATTTTTTTTTTCTACTGTGTAAGTGTACGTGTACGTGGCATGTAAAGACCTTTGCATTATTTTTCAGACAACTAATTCTTGCAATGCTATACTTCATAAGCCCAGTTATGATGCTATTTCCACCAGTGTGCAAAATTGCGAAGGCGGTCAGGTAACCTAATACTTATATGTTATCTTGAATTATAATCGCTCTCGTAAAGTCCGCATTTCAAGATATTTTATGCTATTTATGATTTTAGGATTTACAAGCACAGGCTTCATCTTCAATTTTGTTGACCTTGACACCAAAAAAAGATAAATCTTTAAAAAGAAAAAACACCGAAGTAAGTATACCTATAATGATACATGGCTTGTAAAGACATACATAGCGCATATTTTAATTAAGATAAAAAATAATTTAAAAATTAAATCGACTTCAAAAGAAATTAACTCAAAATTATGAAATAATTTTAATTTCGGAAGTCGGTGTCTTGCGATCTGTATTTGATTTTTTTGCCACCAACTTCCAAAATTAAAATTATTAACGTAAGGTTACACTTTGTTTTGAAAAATTCATTAAAAATTGATAGTAAGCGCCAATTGCTTAATAAATACGTTTTATTCCAAGGACAGTGATTATTTGTAATTAATAAAAGTAAAATAAATATGTCTTAATATTTATTTCATGTTTCATTTTTCCCCATACATTCATCAGATAAAGAATCGATATAGATCGATATCGATAAAGAATAGCGCCTTTATCAAGCACTAGCGTGTATGAAAAATTTTATTGCTTTTTGCGTGCGAGTGTCTATGCCTACGGGAGCTTAGTGCTAGTGTGCGAACGAATATCTGCCCTGAGATTTTATGTCTGAGTGATTTGTTTGTGTGCGAAATATTTGTAAACATAGTAGTGCGTATGTGTAGAAATAAAAATAGTGGGAGACAAGCGGTGACACTGGTCCTAATACAAAATTGGAGCTAGGGCCTTTCCAACCTTATTTATCTGTTCCGTGGGGATGATGACTAAAAAATGTTTTTTGTCCGTCATGTAGATTATTAAAATATATTGGACACGTATTTTTTCTTTTTCTACGTAATCAAAAGATTACGGCGATACATTGAGTTAAAATGTGGCATAACGTCACGTCTTCGTAGATTTTATACGTAGAAGTGACGTAGCAAGCCCCCACTCCCGAACTTTAATGCGAGTTATCTAAGTCATTTTTTATCAATATGATAAAGCAAAAAATACGTATCTAATATTTTTTTATTATCTGACTGACGGACTAAATAGAATTTCTTTTTTTTTTACCCAGGCATCATCCCTATTATGAGCAGACGCTCAAAGTCAACCAAAATTTGCTTCATCGGCGAACAATCGCGCTCTTGTTGTGACAGCGTACGAAGTTCCGCGAAAATAAAACAAATTATGCCGTCTTGCGCCATTATAACGTGTCGTAAAAGAAGCCAGGTGTGTAGTGTAGCCCGAGAAGGGATTTCTTTTCACCGGTAAGGCCAAAAACCTTAAAATACAAGTGATATTTGTAATTATTACAATAGTATTATGTAGTTTGTAGACAAAAACGATACAATCGCAAACAGATGCAAAATTATACATTGCTTGCAATACATGGGTACCATCTTGTACTACGTAAGCGATCATTTGTCATTATTTTTAATAAAATTAGCACACTATGGTCAATTACTTTGTATATTTTACAAGATCACACCTAAATCAACGTAAAAATCTCTAACTGAATTTCTCGAAATTCAACACTCTGCTGTGAGTGAAGCGGCTCGCATGGGTGTGCGTGTTATAGCATTTCGGAATCGCCTCATGTGGGACAACACCCCATGTAAGCCGCAGGCTTTAAGTTTTATTAAGTTGTGAGAATAAACGACATTTGTGTTTTTCTTCATACAACTTTTTTTTTTTTCGGAGATGGTGCTGTCTATAGCTGTCATATTACAAAATATTATAAATAATACTGAAATAAAGCCGTTCCGATTTTTATTTCTCGCCTAAAGAAATTTTGATTTCAATGTCCACGGAGCGTCGATTTCGACCGTCGTTTCTCGTGCATTATTTTTTACGCCAAAGTCGATTTTCAGCCCACTGTGCGGTGGCCCACAACACTTACTCAGTAGTATAGTAGTACGGTAGTACTACGGCGGTGCACGAGGTGGATATCGGTGGGGGTGCAACCCCCTCTCGGGCGGAACGGCAGCACTGCACAGGCGGCGCCCGCGTCCCCGGCCAGAGTGCCCGACAGTCTGCTCACGTTACGCACTGTACTGACATCGCGTCGAATCGTTTGCCCGCGCAAGGATCGCGCCGCACGTGGTCGTACTTAGCCATTACGATGTCAAACTTTTCTAATCGCGAGTTTTACGAGATGGTGCGAGTATTTATTAAGTACGTAGTCCCAATATTTTTGGCGGGGTTGAAAATAGGCGCGAGCAGATGCGCAGAATGCAAAATTAACGTATCCAACCTTAATAGGAAAATACCATGCGCAAAAGGCGCAAAATGGCGGTCGCGCTCACTTCAGCCTGACCAAAAAGATTGGGTATTACTTGTAGTGAAAACTTACGAGCAGATCGAAAAATGTGTATCCGTAACCCTGTGGTCCCTAATGAATGGACCATTTTAGGAGCCACTCAAAGGCTGCTTGATCACGAACAGTTCAGGACCCCGAATCACGCCAAAGAGTCTGGCTGACCTCGACTGGCGGTCGACGTAGAAGAAACTATTTTTTATTTCTTTGAGCAAGATCCAAGAGCCAGTACCTACGATACGGCACGTCGCTTTGGCGTGAGCCAGCACGTGGTATGGACAATTTTAATATTATGTTTTTGTTATGTGCCTTAATGTAATCGATCACAACGCTTTATTTTCTGTCTAAACTTTAAAAAAATCTACCTACCTAACCCGCTACGTACCTACGCCCGCGAATCTAGCGAGCGCACATCAGGGTGTCGCACTTGCGCCGGCCAAAAAATAGATATTTAATAAAACTCGTTTATGTTTAATTTGTTAAAATTTGCGCACTGAATATTTTTTTTTCCTGTGTACGTACATCTGAAGACCGGGACCTCAGCATAGCCGTGTACACTCGTCGGTCGCGACCTTAGAGCATTTAAATGCTCTAAGGTCGCGACGGTCAGCCACGGCTTACAGATGCGTCTGGTAATGTGTTCCCAGCTTTAGCCTTAAAAGGCTGGGTTTCAGATCTCAGGAAACGTATCATAGAATACCTACTGAACTAAATAAAAAATGTCGTCAGTGTATAATCTATGGTCAGAAAGAAATAAAGTTACATAGTATGTAATACATACTCTGTGGTCAGAAACAGAAAAGAATCGTGACGTTCATCATTTCAATATTTTCAATCCGTGTATTTTTGGATTTGAAAATTCACGTTTTTTACGAGTATACGATTCCTCTATTATAAGATTATAGTGAATCAAGCTAATTAAAAAAGTAATGATCATTTAACATTCACAAGTAACCACTTCAATCACAGAACATGTCGTGTACTTCCCATAATTCAGAAGAAAATAACGGTGATCCAATAGTGGGCGAAGAGCAGAATAAAAATGTAAGAAAACATCATGGTGATCAAGATGACGATAGTAATATTCCCTCAAAAAAGAAAGCCAATACTGAAGAACACAGTTCAGTGGTAGCAGCACACTATAACCACTTAGAAGAGAAAGGCTTGAAGGAAAGATTCAATTCGCCCATATATTACCTCAGAAATTTTAATAATTGGGTCAAAAGTGTACTGATACAAGAGTACACGGACAAAATTCGAGAAAAGGATTATGGTAGATCCTTGAGAATACTGGATATATGCTGTGGAAAGGGTGGCGACTTAAGTAAATGGCAAAAGGCCAGAGTAGAACATGTAGTTTTTGCTGATATTGCTGAGGTATCAGTGCAGCAGTGTCAGGTAAGATATGACGATCTTCGCTCTCGTTCACGGGGTGGGCGACTTTTTTCTGCTGAATTCATTGCAGCAGATTGCTCTAAAGACACACTGAGAGATAAATATAGAGACCCTTCTATCAGTTTCGACATTGTAAGCTGCCAATTTGGCTTGCATTATAGCTTTGAAAGCTTACCTCAGGCAAAGCGGATGCTTACCAACATATCTGAGTGCTTAAAACCAGGTGGCTATTTTTTTGGAACTATTCCTGATGCATATGAAATTGTGTCACGAGGAAAAAAATCACCGGATGGCTCATTTGGAAATAGGATTTATAACATTAAATTACTGTTTGATGTTGAGAAAGGCTATCCACTCTTTGGTGGAAAGTATGATTTTCATTTAGAGGGAGTTGTAGATTGCCCTGAATTTTTAGTGAATTTTAAAGTATTTACTAAGCTTGCTTCCAACTTTGGTTTGGAATTAGTATACAAAGCAAGATTTGCAGACTTCTTCAAAGATCACTCGGAAAAGTACAGACAACTATTGCAAAGAATTGTATGCTTTGAAAGTTATCCTCCACCTCCGGGGAAAGAGCTTATTGCTGATGAGGCAGAGTATGAACATGCTAAACAGTTCTGGGAGAGCAAGGATAACAAGACTGAGCGAGATAGAGTTGGCACAATGAGTTCATGTGAATGGGAAGTTGCCAGTAAGTATGCATTTAATAAAAATAATTTATTAAATGAACTTTGTCATGACCTGCTAATATTATTTACGCTTTTTATTTCATTTTTAGCTGTATACATGGCTTTTGCCTTTAGAAAACTGAAAAGCACCTGGGATTCAAATGGAAAGCCTGTGTATTCAAAACCAAAAGAAGAAAATCAATCAACAAACAAAAATTAGCTACATAATTGAATATTATTCCATCCTAATCTTTATTAGAAGTTCAATGGATAAGGACATGAAGAAAGCAAATTTGGTACAATATGCAAACGGCAAATCCACTGTGAAAGAATAAGACTATATATAACTTGACATTACATCCTTAAATCAATAACAGTGTTGGTATAGTTCACATCCGCTCTGAAACCAGGCTTTCCTATGCACTTGGCATGGCACGCTGCTGTTTTAGTATGGATATTGACTACTACAGTCATTTGTAGCCCACTTCAGAGCGGCAAGCTTACATGATGCAAACTATACATATAAGGTTGTAACTTCAAGTTTCGGCTCAGGCCTGATATTGACAGAGACATACCCTACTGAATTACTTAAGTTGTTTTTCTATATTTGTATAACAATTTTGTGTTAGTTCTAATTATATCGAGGGTTCACGGGCTATTTGTATTAAGCGACATGTTTGGAACTGTACAGGAGAGCATTTCAAAGTTTCCTTATTCGGAAAAAAGAACATTGTAAAAAGTATCAATATTTTTTATGAAAAATGGCCTATCAACTGTTTATAATCAATAGTGTCTATCTCCGTTTTTTACGTTTTTCACTTTTTAATGCAGGTAGATCTGATAATAACTCGATATCGGCCAGGATGTCGCTTAATACAAATAGCCAGTGAGCCGTCTAAATAGTGCTATTAATTTAACGCAAATGATTTTAAATGAATGGTGTAAAAATATATGTTATATTTTTAAAACAATCCAGCAAACTATGAACAGTTAAAGCCAAATCGATGCTTGCGGGAGTTCTATGTCCAGCAGCAGACATCTTTCTGCTGAAAATGATGATGATGATAAGCCAAATCTGCATAAAAGATCATAGTAAAAGTTTCACTGGAAATGTATTTATTAAGATAGTGGCGATGCTGTGTGAAAAGGCCCTGTAGAATATGATGTGCAAAAAGAAATTGCTGTATGTAAAAGGTCCTGTAAATCAGTTTTAAGTATGCTAAAAGTAAGAATTGGGTTTACATTTTATGCTTCGACAAGTTAATTCCATAATTCTGCACCAAAATGTCTTTTGTAACATTCACGTACGACCAATGTTCTGGATATACCAGGTTGGCACAAAAGGTTTTATATTTTTTCTTTTATTTTTCGGGACCCTGAGGTCCCGGACCTTTGGAAGGCGTACGTGGAGCCGAAGCCAACTCGCAGAGGCCCCTTAGATAATTTTAAATGATGAGGAGGCACCATCCGACGATTATCCCTATCTGCACTATGCAAGTGCACCCAAGGACAAACCCCGGTTGGTGCAGGACTATTGTTGTACGTGGAAACAAAACATATTGGGCTATGGGTTTGGATGGCTAAAGTGGATTGGGTAACTTGAACTATGGAGGAACTATGTCCCCTGCCTGACCAATGTTATATATATTACATGGATAAAATGGCAAGGGGTGACTTGCACACTCAATAATGGGCCCCTGGAAACGGCCGCTAGCACATAGTGACATAGCGACAAAGGGGCATCACTTCCTGAGGTGCTTGAGGAGTGGAGAGGTATTCCACGGCTATCAGGACAATCCCGTAAGTACGGTCAAGATCCCTACCATCACCTTACTGGAATACTTCCTTCCTCCAAGCATGTTTGCTCTTGCGAATTTCCACTCAAGCCGGCCAATAAAGACCAAAAAGAGGTGGGAGCTCTGTTCCTCGTCAGTGTTCACTCCAGCCGGCTAATTAAGGCAAGCCAGAGATGAGGACAAGATTTCTCCCGGGAGATAGGGTCTGTGTGGTCGCTACTGCCCTAAGACTTCTTGCCAACGATCTGGCAAAGTTTGGATGCCTTTCGCCCAGAACTCTAATGGCTGTGCCTCGAAAAAGTGGTTCAACTCCACCTCTACACCAGAGAAATCATTAAGTTGTTTACCCTTTTAATGATTTCTCTGGTGTAGAGGCGGAGTTGAACAACTTTTTCGAGGCACAGCCATCAGAGTTGTGGGCAAAAGGCATCCAAACTGCCGGATCGTTGGCAAGAAGTCTTCGATGCTAATGGTGATTACATCATTGACTAAGCTTTTGTATTGTAATAATAATAAAAAATATAAAACGTAAACCTATCATTTGTTTAGACTGCAAATGTTGTTTCAGGGCTCTAAACCTCTAAATTTTGTGTCCGTAGTCGCAGCGGAAATATGTCGAATTTTTTAATTTCAGTTTAGCAGATATTTAGTGTATGACGTGTAATTGTGTATGGTAAGTACTTTGTGCATCCGGTTGGATGCACAAATTTGTACTTACTTGGGGAGCTATTGAACAAAAACTGTTTTCGCTGGGACTACGTCATCCCAGCGGCACTTTTTTTTTCCTATGGACGCACAAGAAAAAAAATACATTCAATAATTAGTGTGTATTTGTGTGTAAATGTGTATGTATAAATGAAATTTGTGTGTCATTAAACTGCGAAGATATTCAAGTTTCCGCTGAGCTGACGTTTGGCTATTTGATGAAAATCATATAAAACGGTTTAGTACAGAGTTGTAATTTTTCACACACGTTGGTTTGAATTTGTGTGTAATGAAAACAGAATTTGAAAAAAACATACCGTTCAGAAGATATACACGTAAAAGTAAAATAAGGTTATTAGGTCCTAGTACCTAAAATGGGAACTCTAGAGCCTACCTTATACCTAACGTTTATATGTATCTTGTAAGGGTCCACAATGTCTTGCCAAGTTTCATTAATGTGCTCTTAGTAATAGGTTGGGGAAAAAGTTTCTTCGCATTTTTTAATATAGTTTATTTACATTTAACTAAAGTATGTAGGTACCATTTTGTTCGATAACTTTTTGCCATCTTGTAGGTAGGGACATGATCCCATTGCTATAGAAATTTTGGGACTTCTGGTCAAAATACCGCGACAAGTGGTTTTGGCAGTCCTCTCGTGATGTTAACCTGACACTGCCTAAAGAATTCTGAAGAGACAGAAACAGGTGGAAATGTGAAGGTGCAAGGTCAGGACTATACGGCGGATGCATTAACACCTCCCAGCCAAACTCTCTTAATTTTTGCTGAGTGGCTAAATATGTGTGAGGTCTAGCGTTATCATGATGAAAAACCACACCCCTTCTGTTGATTAATTCCGGCCGCTTTCTCTCAACTTCTTGCTTTAATCTCATCAGTTGTTCGCAGTAGAGTTCAGAATCGATGGTCCTGCCTGGTGGTAACAGCTCATAATGAATAATGCCCTTCCAATCCCACCACACACACACAGCATCACCTTGTTGCGAGTTAACCCGGGTTTCGCCACAGTCTGTGAAGCCTGACCGGCCTTTGAACTCGACCTTTTTCGCACGTTCTTGTCATACGTGATCCACTTTTCATCACCAGTTATCAGCTTCTTCAAAAATGGTTCGGTTTCATTACGTCGTAATAAAGAATCACCAATGAGTACACGGTTCATTAGGTTTCTTTCAGTGAGCTCGTGAGGTACCCAAATGTCGAGCTTTTTTGTGTACCCAGTTTTTTTCAAATGCGCCAAAACTGTTTTGTGGTCAATTTCCAGTTTTTCAGCTACGTCGTAACTACTGATATGCCGATCTTGCTCCACTTTTTCAAAAATGGCATCCATTTTATCCGTAATAGGGCGACCAGAGCGACGTGCATCTTTGACATCAAAATTTCCGGATTGAAAACGCTTAAACCAAATTTGTGCTACTCTCACAGACACTACTAGGTCCATAAACATCGCAATTTTTTTTCGCGGCTTGCTGACTGAAATTAAAAATTTTAAAATGTATCGAATTTCTTCATTAGATTCACTCATCTTTACGGTACGAAAAACAAATGAAAATCACACATTTTCCTAATTTGAATTTGGAATTATGTTCTTTAAAATTTAAACTTTCAATGATACCAAAACCAGCCAGATACAAATAGTATAGCCAAAGAGATTTTATTACAAGTTCATACATACTATAATGCGAAAAGACTTTTTCCCCAACCTAATAATTAATGAGGAATGGCATAATTTACTACGACTAGACCACTATATTGTATGACATCCGATTATAGGACTTTTTCAAGGAAAAACAAAATAAAACCTATTCCAATATTTAGTGTATTAATGCAACTATTCACATATAAAATTCCAGCTCATTACACTAATTAATTAAAGAGATATAATAAAAATACCAGAACAACCGCTATACACGGATAAACCGACCAAGTTTGAATAGCTACAAAAAAGCGGCCGTGCAGTATATATTGGGTTGGCTAATAAGTTATGAGCGACATACAACTATTTTATTTTTATTTATTTATTAAATGAATAATTGTTAATCACTAATTAATTAATATATTCACCGTCGTTTTCTACTACCATTCGCCATCGATCTGGCAAAGAGTGAATGGCGTCCGCATAGAACTTCGTTGGTTTTGAATTGAAGAAGTCGTCTATGTATTGTTTCAAATGTGGTTCTTGAACCTTTCCGAAAATTCTAGAAATTATAAACTAAAACGCTCATTACTTATTAGCCAACCCGATAACTACTAGCTAACATTCTAAAATTTCCAGTATTGTGCCATTATTGGATTGGTACAGGTGGGGTGCGTTACCCGGGCAAAATGTCTGAAAAAGTTTGCTTTGATTGCTACTCATGATACACTAATTATTTGTTATAGTCTCACACTATAACAAATAATTAGTGTATCATGAGTAGCAATTTGTTTAATAATAGCAAAATTTGTTTGAATTGTAGTTATAAAGTTATTTGAGATAAACAGATTTTGCTGCAGTAACGTTTGAAACGTTACCCTGGCAAAATCGTTTTTCAAAAATTTGTTTCAGCCCGAAACCAAATACTTGAATAGATAGCTTTTGTTGAGTAGTAAATGTTAACAAATAGCAAAATTTGTGTGTTATGGTTCTTAAGTTATTTAAGATTTTGCTTCGTTTTGTGATTTCCCAGATCTCGGAAACGGCTCAACGCAGAAGTTTGAAAAAAATACCATTAAGATACCTTAATTTGTTTAAATATTACTTTTTGATTTGGTTGACATAAACCAATGTAATTAAATGGTTTCAAAAATCAGAAAAAAACGGATTTGCAAGTAAACCAATACATTTATAACCAAATAAACAGCTGTAAAAAATACCCGTGGTAGACGCAATTGCAAATAAAAAAAAACTTTGAACTTCAAAGAAAAATACTTGGAAGTACTAAAGTTTTTTTTTATTTGCAAATACGATTCTGCTTCTTATTTCTACAATGATATGTACCGATTTCATATGCAAGTATTTTCAACTATGGGCGCCGAAGGTGAAGCAAGTTCGGAGTTCGGTGGCCGTGCCCGAAACATTCTGAAGTTATCTTCTAGCCAGACCGAATGGCACCAAATACTTTCCAAGTACTTTATACCTGGTTTTCGACCCTGGTATTCTTAGTATTTTTACATACTCGTACTTGGAAGCCCTGGTAATGAATTTTGCAAGTATATCTCATACCTAAAGTGAGCCCTCCACACAACACATTCGTGCTCGCGGGTAATCGTCTATGATTATAGGCGAGCACGATTATAAAGAGGCGCCAATTTCCAATAGACGTAATGGACTGCGCGTTGGAGCGTTCCGTATTCATTCATCAGTATATTATATTGGATACAAACCGTAAGAAAAGTACGAGACAGAAAGCGAAAGTGGAATAGGGCGAGAACTTTTCAAATTGCGTTGTCCGCCTCATGAAAAAGTTCTCACTCTACACTAGTTCCGCACGCAAGACGAAAATATTCTGGATAGAGTCTGGCCACGCTGTGCCATAGTGTTGTAAATAAATTGTTTTAAACCAAAATCCGTGGTTTAAAACCAGTTGTAAATTTGTTTAAGACCACGTGGGCCGTACATGATGACATATTACTTTAAAAATTAAGTTTAAAAGGCTAATTAAAGTCATTTACCATTTTTATTCATTTAAGTGAAGCCATTTATCATACTTATACTACTTTTTAGGATTAGACAGACTGAAAACAATCATGATATGCATATTTGTTAAAATATAACGGTAACGCTGCATTTTTATTTTGCACTTTGCTACCAAAATCGCAACGTCGTAGGTATGAGGAGAAAGGGGGCACGAAAGGGCCCGCACATTTTTTTTAATATGTAATAGGTACATCATGTTTGTATTAATATACATACAAAATATAAATAAATATAATCTTCTATTAATAATTAGTTACTATTTTTTTAAAGTTTACATGAATAGATTCATGTTAACTCGTTTATGTTTTGCCTTTCACATTTAGCCAAAATTCAACCATTAAATAGTTACTATGTTTATTCACTGGTTGAGTTAACTACGGATCAAAAACACCTGCCCTAAATCAGGGAGTAGGTGTGGTCTAGATCATTTCGTGTGAAGACTATATCAAGGAAGGAAGAAGTATATATCAAGGACACCTTAAAAGCCAGTGTCACGGAATTAATGATAAGACACGCATCATGTCTACAATTAAATATATTGAGTAATATCATTTTAGGTATATCGCACCTTGAAAACAAAAGTGGCGTTATACAAAAATTAAAATTTTTCTGTATGTCCATTTAAAGCTTTTTTGACGCAGCATTTTGGTCAATATCTTAGCAAATAACTGAAATAAAAGACTGCAATTTGACTTTCTTACTCTAAGTTTTGTATATACTGAAAATATGCCAGTAAATTATGAAGTTATTTAGAAAACATAAGTTTTGATAATGCCACTTTTGTTATCAAGGTGCGATATATCGTTCACCATCAAACACTAACGCAGAACCTTTTATAAACTCTTTGTCACTTCATCTTGACAACCAAAACTCTCAAAACAGCAATGTTATAATTGCTGGTAATATTAATATTATACCTAAACACACTGAACAAACATATGAATTTAAAAATAGAACTTCATACCTGGATATGTTATCGAGTCATGGTATTCTCTCCGGTCACACCTTACCTACAAGGAGAGCCAATTGTCTTGACCACTTTATGTTCAAAATAAACAGGAAACGGCACTCAGCCTTTATTGCCATCCTACGCACTACTACAACAGACCACCGTACAACCTTTTTATCGCTATCTAAAATAAAACATTGCCAAACTACACCAACAACTACTACTAAAATTGATTTTGAAAATGCTTTACAACATTTAAAAGAAAAAAATCTATCGACACTGCTTTTTTGTGAAAATCCTAACTACGTAACAGAATATTTAATCCAAGAACTTATTGACTCATTAAAAACAAATACTACTATTCACAGGATACCTAAAAATAAACGAATTATTAAACCTTGGATCACAGAAGGAATATTAAGATGTATAAAAAATCGTAATAAGCTCCAAAAACAATCTCGAGATGACCCCCATAATGAAATTAAAAAAATCACATATGCTCGTTACAGAAACCATTGCAACAACCTTATTAAAAAAATAAAAAGAAAATATGAAAGAAACCTTCTTACTAAATCGTTAAACAATAACAAATTACTTTGGAAAAATCTGAAAACCATCACCTACACAAATAAATGTACTAGAACTAATACTGAATTAACTAATCTAAAAGCATCACCTACGGAATACAAACTTTATAAATCAATATTTCGCAAATATTGGTAACCAACTTGCAAATGACATCCAACAAAACGTAACCCAGAATGACCTAAATCTATATCTACGCTCCTTACCTAGTCTCTCTAAATCTTTTGTTCTTCTGGATACAGATAACAATGAAGTAAACTCTATAATTAACTCTCCAAAATCAGTCGAGATAGTATCCCATCCTGGGGCACTCCAGGATGGGATACTATCTCGACTAGGTATATAAAACATGTAAAATACGAAATCATTCCAATTATAACACATCTGGCTAATCTCTGTTTTAAACAAGGCATCTTCCCTAACTCTTTAAAAAAATCAATAATAACTCCTATATACAAGGGTGGGCAGGAGGGTGATATCAACAATTATAGACCAATTTCTGTTATTCCTGTTATAGCAAAAATATTAGAAAAACTTTTAAATTACAGATTACTAAGTTACCTTCAAAACAACAACATTTTATCTCCATCCCAATTTGGCTTTAGACGCGGCATTTCTACGGAAGATGCTATTACATCTTTAACTTCATTAGTTACAAAAGAACTCGACAAAGGAACTAGGTGCTTATCCGTTTTTATAGACCTAAAAAAGGCCTTCGACACGGTCTCTATTCCCATCCTTGCCCAAAAATTAGAAAAAAATGGTATTAGAGAAACACAACTAGCTACCTATATTTACCGATTATCTGACAAACAGAAAACAGAAGGTTAAGCTAGGGAACTATGTCAGTGGGGAAGTTGATGTTACATGCGGTGTACCCCAGGGAAGCGTCTTGGGACCTACCCTATTCCTCATTTATTTGAACGACTTATGTAACATGTCAATCAATAAAGCAAACATTTTTTCGTATGCCGACGACACCGCAATTGTCTTCACTGGCTCAACCTGGGCTGAAGCCAAGACCAACGCAGAAAATGGCATGGTACAAGTAGCTTCATGGCTAAAAACCAATCTTCTAACGTTAAACACGATCAAAACCAATTACATTTGCTTCTAAATATATAAAAATGTCCAACCAGAACATGATTTCAACATCAAAATACATGAATGTAGGAGTGTGGCAAATCACAATTGTAATTGTCCAATCACAACTAAAGTCAACCACGTCAAGTATCTGGGTATAATGTTGGACCAAAGCTTGTGCTGGTATCCTCAAATCGAACAAATTACTGCGAGAATACGAAAGTTTATTTGGATTTTTAAATCATTACGACACGTCGTAGTCCCAAGGAGTGGCAAATCAAAAAACCTTCTAAATGAATTGTATATCTCGCTAGTTCAATCAGTAATAATATATTGCATTTATATTTGGGGAGGCGCACGTAAAACACGTTTTCTTGATGTTGAAAGAGCACAACGGACATTAATAAAAGTAATGTACAGACGCCAGCAGGTCAACCTACCCAAAACTGTCAGATTTTCCCAATCAACCTTGAACCTAATTCTTTAGCAATAAAGTCGAAAATCTATTAAAGAAATCTGACAGATTGTAGTAGCTTGATGTGCTGGCGTCTGTACTTCAAAAAAAGGACCTTTCCCACTTGCGAGCTATACCAAATTAGTAACTTATTATCAATCCGAAAATTATATATTATACACGTAGTACTAAAAAAACATAAAACCCTACCATTAGATTCCAATATCTTAGCTAGAAGAAGAAAACACAATGTTGCTTGCACCACTCTGGTAAAAACAAAATTTGCTAAAATTCAGTACGACAGTCGCTCGTCTTATTTATATAATAAAATAAATAAAGTAATAGATATTTATACTAAACCGTTTAAAGAATGCAAATCGTTGCTGGTTAAATGGATAAACAAGTTATGTTATGATGAAATTGAGAATCTGCTGTTAAATATAAATTAAACTGTTCCTATTTACACAAACCACTTTCCGTATAAATACACACACACACCCTTTCACTCACAAACACAGAAACACAAACACACACACACACACAACTCGCACAAACGCACATAAGCACGCATGCACGCACACACTCACACTCACTCAAAAACACGCACACACACCAACAGACTTATGAAAAAACTAGAATTATTAGACTGTTAATTATTCATTTACACTTTTGTTTTGTTAACTTATTACACTCGTATGATATAAAAGAGCGGCGCCTCCTGGTACAGGCATCTATTTGCTTAAAAGGGGACGCCACCAACTGTATAACATTGTATAACGTGTAATAACGAAATAAACATTTTTTGATTTTGATTTTTTATGTTTTGCCTTTCACATTTAGCCAAAATTCAACCATTAAATAGTTACTATGTTTATTCACTGGTTGAGTTAACTACGGATCAAAAAAACCTGCCCTAAATCAGGGAGTAGGTGTGGTCTAGATCATTTCGTGTGAAGACTCGATGCATTCTATTAAAAAAAAAACCGCTAAGTATGGTTTTAAATCGTTTTAAAACCAAATGGTTTAAATCGCTTAAAATCCGTTTTGCATCTCTAGCCATGGAATAAAATATGGGCAACCCCAAAAAAGTTTTGTCTATGGTATACTAAAAGTTGACGGTGACAATTTACAACATAATGAAGCAAAACAACAAACTTTGTGGTTATGCGGTACCTAATTACTCTGTGAAACTACTACCTATATACAGTAAAGTTACAACAAGTATGTACAGCCTTGGCCAAAAGTATTAGGCACCAAGTATTAAAAAAAAACAAAGCTATCTGTTAAGCAATAACCCACGAGGTGTATTCAAACGTTAAATAAAACAATAGATACGGTATTTTGATGTGCCATAACACACCTCGTCCACATTGGGGAAGAAAACTGTCAAATTAGTTTCGCGTAGATGGCACTAAATGTTTGTTACTTACTTGTCAATGGCTTTCATTCATGTACCTTGTGTTTTTTCTTGTCGCTGATTGGTCGCTTTATCTTCAAGATGACTTTGACAAGTGACAAACCCACAGCGCTCTCTTGCGGCGAAGCTTCCGGGAAACAACCCCATTAGTATGAATTGGAATTTAAGGTGAAAGCGTCAGGGTAGCCCACGAAATCCAAATTTTCTTAAGTTTTTTTTGCAATTTACAAGTCAGTATTAGGTTGTACGTTGATTAAAATGTGATTCGCAACCGTAAGAAGTATGTATTTACAGAATTATAATCATTAAAGACATCAATACAACTATTTAAGGCCAGGTAATCCTAAAGAATGACTATTTCATAGAATCTTGACCCCCTTAATGAGAAATATTTAAATTTTTTCTCAGTCTTCTTTCGCTGTTAATCGTGTGAAGCTAGTTTGTGTTATTTATTTGTGAAGTATGGACTGTCTATTTTACGAAATGCCCACACAAAGTAAACTTTGTATAAAAAATGGATATAAATTCAGATTCTACACGAAGAGGGCAATTTGCCCTGTTACGCGATTAGGGTACAGGGATTTGCCCTGGGCAAATCCCTGTACCCTAATCGCGTAACACACTATCGATCGTAATCTGAATCATTTTGAAGCAAATTGCTAATCCGTTGCTTCATACGTTCGATAATTTTGTCTGGTCAACAACGCAAATAACGCAATTAATGTTATTGAACTGTCAAAATGAAACCGATTCCGATTGATAGTGTGTTATGCGTAACACACTATCAATTGGAATCGATTAGGCTACAGGTAGAGATCGCCAGGTTGGTAAAATGTTCTCTGTGTACGGTGCAATCTGCTCTGAAAAGGTTCGCGGAGACTGGTTCTCACACAAACAGGGTGAAATCGGACAGAAAACGTGTGATTACTGAGCGCCAGGACAGAAAACTCATTCGTGACTCTCTCAAGGACCGCTTAAAACTTCTTCTGAACTCGCTGCACCTCTATCGGAAGACATTGGAAAGCCGATTAGTTCTCAAACGGCAATAAGAAGACACAGAAGCTGGCTTAAACGGCTGTAAAGCCAGGAAGAAGCCTCTGTTATCCGATAACAACAAAAAGATCCGCATAGAATGGGGTCTACGACACCAACATTATACCGAAGAAGAAAAAGGTCCAATGTTGTATGGTCCGACGAATCGAACTTTGAGACAAGTTTTTATATCATATCGGTATAAAACAACAACAATAACTACTAATTAGGAAGGACTTTTATATAAGGGTATATATATGTGTATATATTGGACGGGGAGAGGGGAGGGGAGGAGATCCCCTTCCCTTAAGGGGGAATCTAGGAAACAGTTTTTTTAATGAATTTTTAAAAATCTTATTGTGAGGTTATGTTTTGTTAAGTTTTGGGTAATATTTAGTATCTTTGGTAGTAGAGGGGTGGTGGGGGTAGAGGTGGGGGGCTGCCCCTGGTACCACTCTAACGAAAAGGTAACGCAATGTTCTTGAAAAAAAAATTGTAGCCTAACTTCAAAACACTTTAAAGTTACTTCTGCAGTGCAGGCTCTTTGCCCTTACGTAACAAAGGATAGGCACCCATGCTCACCTCCGCAGCTTCGGCTTGCTGGTCGCCTCCGGCGAGCAGCCTCAGCCGCTACGGCTCGCACGGGTGGGTGCCTATGCTTTGTTACAGCGAGCGGGGGCTGCTCTCCCTCCGCGCCTCCGGATTTTTATATACACTCTTGGGGTAGCAGCAAAAAGACTACGTAGGTACACCAATTGCACAACCGAATTGGGACACCCCGACTGTACAGTCGGGGTGTCCCAATTCGGTTTTGGGACAGATTCGGCCTATTTTAACCATAAAGTGGGGGTACACTAACTCGCTTGGCTCTCTCTCGACCCCGCCATCCCCTACAGACATTGAATGACATGACACAAAAAATCACAAAATGGCTACTTTGTTTGTGTTTCGTTTCACCTGTGTAGCAGATACCATCATGACAAAAATAATAATTTAATATTGCCAATAAATCAAAATTTTTGTAGTACCCAAAGAAAACTTATAATTCATCAACAACTTTGAAAATCCTTTTTTCTCTCTCTTGCGTGTTCTTTCCTCAAAATCCTTTAAACTATACATGCTACAAAGACACGAGGCACATAATATAAATCTTGAATGTTGTCTAATTAGCTTGATACCAATCACTCCGTGACTTCGCAGTAGAAGTATATTTTTCACGACCATAAACTTCAAATGCGATTTTCTCAACTTGTACATTTCGACAGATTCCGATTCAAAAAATTATAAAAAAGTAATGGCTTATAGATCTGGTTCTTTTTCTTTAAATGGGTAATTTTATTTAGTTTCAGGAACTATCAATAACTCCATATCTCGAAAGTTGTACCTTTTCAGATTCACAGTCACATTTCACATCCCGTTTATAAAAGACGAGCCTCTTTATCTTTCTATGATATTTCAGTAAGAAAAGGACAGAAGATAAATATTATTTTAGTCCAGTTAAATTAGTCAGCGCCTGATGTAAATTGACGTATTTTTAATAACCAAGTTTTTAACCTTTTCACCGCCAAGCACTTCTATAGAAGTTCGGGATTTTCGTGCCACCAGCGCCACAACTTCTATAGAAGTTGTTCATTTTAATTATCTTATTAAAATAAATTTACTGTGATTAAAAGCTTTGTTTCATTTTATTATTTAAGATAGCACTGTCTACTACCCTGTTTTTTATTTTTCTACACAAAATAAGCCCTAGTTTGTCCTAAAATCGGCAAAAACAGAAACTCCGAATTTTGTTACTTTCCTCAGAACGCCAATCACTTCATATCAAGTTGGCCAGTGATGTGCCGTGAAAGGTTGATTTCACCATTGAAATATTTATAAATACAGAAAGTTACGAATATCGAAAACATTTTGAGGTCAATAAAATATGAACTTAGTTATCTACTTCATTACAAAGGATAGTATATGAATTTCGACCTTCAGGTAGATACGTAATTATAAAGTTGTTACTAATTCTTGTCGATAGTTATTTTCCCATCTCTTCAAAACAATTGGTCGTCTATGCCCCTGTGCGCCACCGAGTGCCACGAACTACTATAGAAGTTGGTCAGTGACGTCATAGGCGTGCGGCTGTCAAGGTCACTTTGGCATAGTGCAGCACAAAATCGGATTCGCGCGCACGCATCTTTCTTTCTTTCACTTGCAAATACAAAAATGAGTGAAGAACTTGATTCGGACGAACTTCTGAAAATTTTGCAAGGTGTGGATCGGACTCGGAGTATTTTGTGGAGAATATTGAACCAGAAGATAATTCTGAGAAACACTTTAAAAACAATTCAAAATTCTGCCACTTAGATACCTACGGTAAAAAACGTTGACTGAAGTTATTAAAAAAACACAGGAATAAACAAAAATAGAAGAAAGAAAGACCATAGACCCCATCCCTGATCAGAATCGAATTCAACGTGCCCTCAGTGCCAATAACTTGATATGAAGTTAAAGAATGAGATCATGAAACAAATAGAGATGTACCCCATTCCTTATAGTTCTAATTGAGTATTTATTATGTATTATGTATTAGTTTCTTTGATACTCATAAATTATACTGTTTTTTCTTATTAAGGATACTGTGAAATAAAACAAATCTGGAAATATTTAATCAGTTTTTATTTATATTCGTAAAATCAACTTTAAATCTCAACTTTACGCGTACAAATCTTATTCATCGATATGACGATATCCCCATCACTACTGTTTACTGTATATTTAGTTATACATTTATAGCTTAGCGCTCGGCGAGGCATTGCGTTTTGTGTACGTTGGCGGCGAAAAGGTTATCACGTCTAAACTTGTATAGGGAGTATCTTAATTTGACAGGACTAAACAATATTAATCGTCTGTCCATTTCTTAATGAAATAGAAAGAAAAAGATGCACTGAACTTAAGTTTGGTTTAGTTTGTGTACAAGGGAATCGGTGCCATTGAGTGTTTTAAAAAATGTTTTAGGTATTCGAACGCTGGGTGTGATGTGACGTTTGTGAAACGGAGTGTCGGCGAGGAATACCATCCAGATTGTATGGTACCTACCATCGAACATGGAGGCTACAGCTTTATGACTTGGGGCTGTATGGCTGCCGATGGGGTTGGCAAAAAAGTCAGATAGGAAATGCCGACCTCATCTAGTTTAAAAAAAAAAAAGATTGACTTGTAAAAGTGTTTGTACAAACCTTCTTACAGAAATAATAATCATTTATCATTTGCGAAGGCCGCATGAACAATGAACAGTGCATCAATGTGCTAGAAACTGTCTTGATGCCTACGTTGGTGCGCATTTTCGGTGGCATGGCACCAACTTAGACGGCATCAAATTGCAGGAAGATAATGCTCCATGTCATAAATCGGCGACAACAATGGCTAGGTTTAGAAATAACAGCATTGACTTGCTGGACTGGACTGGCGCAGTCTCCAGATATGAACCCCATCGAGCATCTTTGGGGTATACTGAAGCACAAGATACGGGAGAATAGCTTTACATCAAAAGCAGTGTAAAAATGCCTCAACAAGTGAGTGGGATGCCATGTCCTGATGAGTGCAGAGAGTTTCATATTCATTTAGCTTGTACGCAGTATGCCTCAAAGGAACGCTGTGGTGATAAAAGCGATGGGCGAACCCACTAAATATTAATATTTTTAAACATCGACAACAAAACTTGTTTTATTTTTCATCCCAAATGTGTGTAATGCAATCATTTATATGGTGCCTAATAGTTTTGGCCAAGGCTGTACTCATTATTTGTAAATTCCAGGTGGACTATGTGAAGAATTAAAACCTAATCTTCAAGCTGTTTATAAACAAAATAACCTATCAAAACAAAAAAAAAACAACTAGTATCAAATTTCTTTTTTCGTAGTACAGACTGTTGCCGTAGATTTTCGAATTACAGCATTTTATTTTTTTACTCGTGCGGGGTTAGCGTGGCCGGACTCTATTTTACGTTTTTTATAGTTTAGTAAGATTCTGTTTAGAACGTTGCAACACTACAAAGTAGTCTGAACAACGTCCAATTAAGCACATTGAACCGATTCACCTGAAGCTATCAACAATCTTGGGAGGAACGGCGCATGCGCATTCGTCACTTCTCAGCACTTAGAATTTTGCGTTCGCTTGACCAGCCTCATGTAATCGTACATCGGTACTTTTTGTACTAACGTCGGTCGGTAATACGTAGGCAAAATGAGTGTCGAAAATCCCGCTAGCGACAATGATTGTGAATCAGTAAGTGATTAAATATATTCGTATATTCAATATCAATCAGTTAACATTACATTAATGCCATACGATAATCTGAATTGTGCTGTTTACTGGCGAACACAAGTCTCCACGAAGCGAAAATTTTCTAAGTCCCAATATGGCGTCAACCAACTACAGTGTTCGAACAAACTGAAGCTAAGCGTCGGTTTGGAAAGTTTCGAGAATAAAAATCGACACAACTGTAGTGTTTAATAGCGCTTTAAATATTTTACTAGGTACTTATTGACAATTTGATGTCAATTATTTTGGTAATGTTAAAATGTCGTAAATTGTTCTCAGGGAAAGGTAAATGGTAATAAAAATGAACACGTGAACGGTGTTCACAATGGATACAGTAGCTCTGAGAAGCACAGATCCAGCCACAAGTCATCAAGTAAGGACAAGCACCGAGACAAAGATAGGAACCACAAGAGCTCGTCCAAACACAGCAGGTTAGTTTTTCCAGAAGGTTCTGTGTTAACATGCCTTCTGCATTGTTAATCTGATGGAGTTTGTTATTTATGTATTTAATTTATAGCGATAAAGACAAGCACTCATCTAGTAAAAATCACAGCAGCTCACACAAGTCCTCCAGTAAAGACAAAGACCGCAGCGAAAAAGATAAAGAGCGCGGTGATCGAGAACACAGCAGCAAGGATAAAGATCGCGACAAGGACAAGCACCGCAGTGAGAGAGACAAGCACAGGGACAAGGAGAGAAGTGACCGTGAAAAGGACAAACACAAGAGCAGCAGTAGTGATAAAAAATCATCCTCGTCGTCATCTAAGGATAAAGACCGAGATCACAAGAGTTCATCTAAAGATCACAAGTCAAAGGACAAGGATAAAGAACGTGAAAAAGATCGCCACAGAAGTGACAAACACCGCAGTGATAAAGACAAAAATTCAAGCTCTAAAGATAAACACAGGTTGGTTGCAAATAATGTATGAATGCATAATTTCTAAGCTCTTTTTTCATTGTCATTCTAAGGTTAGTTGAAAAAAGTCCAAATCAAATTATAAAAAAATTTGTATGTCATTTTTTATATGTCAAATTAAATTTGTTCGGTATATTTCAGTATTTTTAAGTGTTATTAGCAAAATTGTGGTGTCTCTTTGCACAAATGCCAACCATTGCAGAGTTGAAATTCTTCTGGTTAATGTTCAGCTAGCAATGAATAATTGCTCTAGAAATTTGCTCAAGTTAATATCTCATCCATCAATATAAATCAATCTCATCACAAATTTAGATTTTGTATGTCTGTGTCCACCAAGAGGTTAATCTTCATTTACATACCTGCAAACAAAAAGCATTACTTCTATGTAGAGAATAACAATTAAGTTAAAAATCATAGCTTAATTTGCATAAAATGTAGAGCATTCGTTTTTAATACGGAGGTTATAAATCTGTTTGAGCAAATTATACTAATGTAAAATACAAGTTATTGACTAACTACAATGTGTATACCTAAGGTGTCTGCCTGATCTGTATTTAATGACCCAATTACAATAAATAAATTTTCTATAGCTCCAGTAAAAGCAAAGAGAAAAGCAGTAGTGAAAAACATGATAAAATCAAATCTGAACCAGATTATCAAGATTCTCACATCCAGGATGAGCCCAAGCAGGTAATTACTTTAAAATACTATGAACTAGCTTTTGCAGATAAAAAGTAGCCTATGGGTTATTCCAGACTAGACTTATCTCTGTGTTAAATTTCATCCAGAACCGTTCAGCCGATCTGGCACGATTGAGTTACAAATATCCATCCACACTTTCGCATTTATAATATTAAGTAAGAAGTAAGATGGTACATACTGAGAATTTAATTTGAGAGACCAATATTTTTGTTTTTTTTTTTTACCATAGTTCAGTTTATTATAACATTCTTTTATTTAATTAAAATAGATACATCAAGTTGATGTCAAACGAGAAATGAATGATGAAAGCAATGATTTTGGAGGACTCAACACAACAGCTTCATCATGTGACTATTCTCTATCACAGTTTAAGGATGAGCCATTGTCAGAACTCCCACCTGAAGATGAAAGTGATGAAGATTCACCATCGGTAATCATTTGATTTTTACCATGTAAATCTCATGTTATTGACTACTGTTACCAAATTAATCTTATTCTTCATTAAACAGTCTGAGCCGATTGGTAAAAAACGACGTGCGCCCAGTGAGAGTGAAGAAGACATTCCATTACTTCAGCGTAAGAAATCTAAAAAGAAAATCAAAAAAGGTTTGTAATTTATTCATAAATTGTCGTTCATTTTTTATTCTTCTAATCTTCAAAATGATGTCCTCGAGATAACTACATAATAATATAATTTCAGAACCTGTTTACGACGATGATATGGATGAGGAAGAAGACGAAAAGCCAAAAAAGAAGAAATCAAAGCCAGCAATAACAAAACCAAGCAAAGTTAAGCATGAGCCAAATGATGGCCCCAGTCCAATCAAGCGCAAGAAGAAACAAGATGATGAGCAAGAAGTCTGGAAGTGGTAAGTTAAATTATATCCACAAATAAGGTCAATAAACATCTTATTGCTAAAATAGCACACTAACCTCATCGCCTTAGTTACATAGGAAACGAATAGATGGCGCTTTTCTATAACAATGTGACATACAGATTTGAGGTTATGTTACTTGAAGATGTTCTTTAGAAATGTGTCAATAAAAATTTTAGAAGTGAAATCAGTTTTTAGGGTAACACCTATAATTATTGTGAGGAAAGTGCGTTATTGCAGGCCGAAGTGTGTGTAGGTTTTTTTTATTATTAAGATTCTTACTACCTAACCTACACATGCAGGTAGTATCTTTATGTAAACTATATTAAACTTCAAATGCTTGACATTAATTATCATTAAATTTCTTTCATAAGGTGGGAGGAAGAAAAGAAGGACGATGGAACTAAATGGAAATTTTTGGAGCACAAAGGACCTGTATTTGCGCCAGATTATGAACCTTTGCCTGAAAATGTTAGATTCTTTTATGATGGTAAAGAGATGAGACTTTCTCAGGATGCTGAAGAAGTGGCGGGATTCTACGCTCGAATGTTAGACCACGATTATACAACCAAATCCACATTTAACACGAATTTTTTTACTGACTGGCGCAAAGTAATGACACATGAGGAAACAAAACAAATAAAAGATCTCTCAAAATGTAATTTTAAAGAAATGCAAGCTTATTTCGCTAGCGTTTCAGAAAAAAACAGGAATCGAACGAAAGAAGAAAAAGCATCACTTAAAGCTAAAAATGAGGAAATTCAAAAAGAGTATGGATTCTGTACCATAGATGGCCATAAAGAGAAAATAGGGAACTTTAGAATAGAACCCCCTGGTTTATTCAGAGGGCGTGGTGAACACCCGAAAATGGGAATGTTGAAAAGACGTGTAATGCCTGAGGATGTGCTTATTAACTGCTCTAAAGATAGTAAAATACCTAAACCGCCCCCAGGACATAAATGGAAAGAAGTTCGCCATGACAACACAGTTACTTGGTTAGCTTCATGGACAGAAAATGTCCAAGGGCAAGCTAAGTATGTCATGTTAAATCCTAGTTCTAAATTAAAAGGTGAGAAAGATTGGCAAAAGTATGAAACTGCCAGAAAACTTCACAAGTGTATTGATGTAATCAGAGAAAACTATAAAAATGATTGGAAGGCTAAAGAAATGCGTGTTCGTCAACGCGCAGTCGCTCTATACTTTATTGACAAACTAGCATTGAGAGCAGGTAATGAAAAGGATGATGATCAAGCAGACACAGTAGGTTGTTGCTCATTGCGTGTTGAACACATTGCTTTGCATAAAGAAAAAGATGGAAAAGAGTATGTGGTTGTATTTGATTTTCTTGGTAAAGATTCTATCAGATACTACAATGAAGTGCCAGTTGAAAAACGTGTATTCAAGAATCTCGAGTTGTTCATGGAGAATAAAAAAGATAGTGATGATCTCTTTGACAGACTTAATACCCAAACTCTAAATGAACATTTAAAAGATTTAATGCCTGGACTAACTGCAAAGGTTTTCCGTACATACAATGCATCTATTACACTGCAAAGGCAATTAGATGAGCTTACTGATAGTGATGCATCAATACCAGAGAAAATACTGGCTTACAACCGTGCAAACCGTGCAGTTGCTGTCCTTTGTAACCATCAACGTGCTGTCCCCAAAGGTAATTTAATTTACTTTTTTGACTTTTCATAAGTTTAACAAAACCCTTTGAGGTGGTTGCCACTCCTTCTTAGCTGACGTGTCCAACATGCGAAAGTTCTCAATTTAGCATAACATCTTCCATTCTATAAAAACATTATTTTCAGGTCATTCAAAATCTATGGAAGCTTTGAAGGAAAAAATCCAAGCTAAACGTGATCAAGTTGATGAAGCAGAAGAAGACTTGCGAGAATCAACAAAGGCAGCCAAACGGGGTTCTGTGAAAGAGAAGCTTGCTTGTGATAAGAAGAAGAAAGCACTAGAACGTCTGAGAGACCAACTGAAAAAACTAGAACTCCAGGAGACTGATCGCGACGAAAATAAAACAATTTCGCTTGGCACTTCTAAACTGAACTATCTTGATCCACGTATCTCAGTAGCTTGGTAAGTGCAGAATAATTTGATAACATTGGACATATTATTATAAATTCTTACCATAATCGTTCATTTTGTCCTTGCAGGTGCAAAAAACATGGTGTACCAATTGAAAAGATCTACAACAAAACTCAACGTGATAAATTCCGTTGGGCGATTGATATGGCCGGTCCGGAATATATCTTCTAAGGTCAATATTAGCATTAGCTATTACTATTATATTATTTTCGTTAAATCTGAAAACGTTCCACAGGTTCCACTTCCTACATGTTGTTTACATGGAATTTATTTTATGGATTTCTGACATGAAATTTTTATCTGGTGATTTAGTATTGATTATGATAAAACATTTGGACCCAAACGGAAAAGTGTTCCTCCCAAGATTAGGATCCAAATTAGAAGTCTGATTCTAATTTATTTTATTAATTTAGTTACAATGTTCTCTTTAGCTTAATTAGTTGTAGGCAAAGACTAGTGTTAAAATGAAATTTAAGAGTTTCTTGTAAAGATTTGCGAACTTTTTGATGTTAAAAGTAGTTTTTCTTTCTAAATAACTATTACAGCTTAACAACAATCATTCATACAATATTTGTATCAAAATTTACATAGTGATTTCCTTTGAACAATAATTTCTGAGTGAATATGGTTTTTATTTAATGGGTTAGTAGGGCCGTGGCTAAACGATAACAGCTACAAGGGTCGATTGAAGGTTAAGCTACACTTGCCGCGGTCGGTTCGTGGATAGGTGACCAGCCATTACATATCGGCAATTCGAGACCCTTCGTGCCACAGAAAGCACGTTAAGCCGTTGGTCCCGGCTGTCATTCGTAGATTTTTGACAGTCGTTACGCGTAGTTAGAAACCCAAGTCTGACAACCAGTCTTACCGGTCATTAACTGGGTTGTGGAGGTAGATACACAGTCGCATCATTTAAAATACTGGTATTCACCTGCATCCGGTTAGACTGGAAGCCGACCCCAACATGTTGGGAAAAGGCTAGGCAGATTGATTGGCTTATTTAATGGTTTTCAGCCCCTATTGAAGAATGTGGTGTATGCAGTTTTAACAATAAAGTGTTTACATTAACAGTAGAGCGCCACCTACTTAATGCAACCTATGAGTTACTATGATATATAATTATTCATTAACAAACATGAGAACCTGAAAGAATAAAGCCACATCAGATGTAATGTAAATTGTGCACAATGTGTGCAGTAGCAAATGTTGTAAATTAAGAAATAATGTTATTTTATTTTTATAAAATTAGGATCGGAAATCGTGGCAAGCGCCAGTTCATCTTACGAAAGGTACAATGCTCTAGATAAATTTGTAATATTACATACATTTTATGTGTGCGTCTTGTATATAGTAAATTTTTACCATGTCAAACAATTGTGTAATGAGATTATCCCAAATAAATAAAACATTGACACTAGTAATTCAGTGATTTTATTAAATTAACATGTGATTCATTAAAACCTAATCATCATCATCATCATTGTGGAAGAAATCATTATCCTCCATTCCCTCAGGCATGTAGCTTAATCCAGACTGGGTTTTATGTGTCATATTATAACCACTGCCATAACCTGAAAAATCGGTAATATTCATTAGGTATTTATATAATAAGGGAGGAATTATTTTGCTGCTCAATATTGGTATAAAATCTGCGATTAATTTTATACTGAATAAATTTAATTTCCTGTAATAATAAATATCACGCCTGTATTCTCCGAAGGGTTAGGCAGTGGTGTAAAAATCGCATTCTCTTATTGCACTAATCGAGTAGCTGGTATGGATCAAATGCTGTGACAAATCAAAGGAAATGACAATTTTTAAAAATTGCAAAAACTGTGTGTCGCTGACTCTGGCAGGGCCACCATCAGGGATTTTAATTTTGAAAACGCAAAAAATTAGTCCAAATTAGTCGCCAAATATCGTAATTAGTCGGTCACTGGTTCAAAAGATACCAAGGGTTTATAGGTGGCCCTGCTGGAGAGACTCCCCAGCAGGGCCAAATTTATATCTCAAAAAGTAGGGCACCTAGCGAAGATCTGTTTTCTCCCATATTTAGTCGCCAATTAGTCGGAATCAGTCGCCAAGTTACAGATTTAGTCGGTGTGTAATTAAAAAGATATTAAAGAATTCAATTTCCCCATACAGTGGTACAAGCGAGTACAAAATACTTTATGTATTTTCTAGATAGTATCTATGACGTCTTATGGAGGAATGTTTGTTTCGAATTAAATAAATATAAACTTAGTCTATAATTTCAACCCACCATAGGAAAGCTGTATTCATTACTTATAAACAAATCTACAATAATGTACGATGTAATGTGTATGTACCTATGTATGTGTGTGTGTATGTGTATGCGTAAATATTTATCCAACACAATGTGCACTTACCACTTAGTCACTGGCAGATAGATCGCTGCGCTCCGTTTCATTTACGGTAAGTAAGAAAGAGATAGATGCGCGTGTACAGACGAGCTGCTTAGAACGAGTTGCCCGTCACGTAAGTTAAAGGGTCAGCGCAGACAGAGAGGAATAATAGATGATCAAACGAACTTTCAAGTGAAGTTCGATCGCTATTATATGAGTCGCTTCATTCGAAGATATAATTATTTACAACTAGCTGACCCGGCGAACTTCGTACCGCCTAACAGTACATTCTTTAATTATTATTTTTGTAATACTTATTCTGCTATATTCAGGACTACTACTATTCAGAAATACTAACGTCACTCAATTGTTTTGCCTTCCCAGAATCTCTCCACTAATACTTAAACTTTATGGTATAGTATTAAAGTTCAAATTTTTAAGTATTTAATATATAATACTTAAAAGTTCAAAAACTTTTAAGTATTATTACGAATCGATTGTATGGGAGTATAGAAAAGTGTTGTTTTTAGACCTTTTCAGGTATTTTTTTTATTTTTTTCTCTCCGTAAGAACCATCCTCGTACTTCAAGTAATATTCTAAAAAAAGAATTAGCAAAATCGGTTCAGCTGCTCTCGAGATTTGCGCTTAGCAACACATTCAGCGATTCATTTTTATATTATAGATGTAGTCCCTTTATCCTACAGGCAACATCGCACGATTTTAAAGAGTATCTCAATTAACTAAAAAAAACATCATTCGTTCGGTTCACTCGTTCCGCTGTTAGCGCCAAAGTTCTCATTATGTTTACGAGTGGAAATAAAGAACAAAACTTTTTCGTGGGTTCCGTATGTGGTTAATGGGTGGGAGGGTTCTTATATCTTCGAATGAAGCGACTCATATAATAGCGATCGAACTTCACTTGAAAGTTCGTTTGATCACCTATTATATTTCGTCGCTTCATTCTTTGATATGATTATTTACAATGTAGATGTTCAGAGACAAAAGTTTTGTTCAGATGTGTGCAGGGTAAGTTTCCAAAATAATAACCAATCTTAAATTAAATAAAGTATATTTGTGATAATTATTAACAAAAAATATTGTATCCGTACAATAAAACTAAATAAAATAAAAACGACTTCAGTAATAATTTAACTAATTATTATTGGTATGCCGCATTACGGCGTTTGCAAAATCACCTTCGCTTAATATTGGTCTATTATAGAAGCGAGCAAAAGACGTAGAAGTACTGGTCCAGCCAGCCGTCTTACAGATCGCGTCTACACTGAGCCCCGCGGCGCGGGCAGTCGAGGAAGCAGCGTGACGCGTGCTATGCGCGGTAAACGTGCTCACGTCAATGCCACATTCAGCTAACAACTGTTTGATCCATCTACTGATAGATTGGGAACTTGCGGCTTTGTGGGGCTTTTTGTACGTCAATAATAATTATTGTCTGCGTTCGAGGTCCTCATATTTTTTGTGACGAAAATATAATCTTTCGAGTGCTGAAGCAGGGGCATGTTTATATTCTCATGGAAATATGGTAAGAATAAGATGGGTTGATCCCGGCCGGGGCCAGAAGTTTTAATTATATCAGTTATGGCTATCTTAACACCGGTCTGAGTAATAGAGATATTATCGATTTTGATGAGAGAAAGAGTTTGAACCCTATGTGCCGTACAGAGTGCTAGTAAAATGGTAGGTAAGTTTTTTGGTTATTTTTTCCATGTTCAGTTCTAAATTAGGGTACCAATTAGAAATGTAATTAAGAACCAACTGTGGGTCCCAAGTTGAGGTATATTTAGGGCGACTTGGGTTAAGTTTGTATGCTCCTTTTAATAAACGTCTAATACATTCGTCGGAGCCTATATTATCGTTTAAGAAAAGCGACAGTGCTGATCGGTGGCTGTTAAGAGAGCCATAAGAGCAACCAGAATTGAATTGTTGTGTTAGAAAAGACAGAACTAATGTTTTGGAACTTTCAAAAACCGGAATGTTATTGAGTGTACAAAATTCCCACCAAAGCTTCAAAGTGACACTGTACTGCTTGATGGTATTGTCTGACAGTGACGCGAGCATTAATTGAAGAGAATTTGATGGTGCACCGCGGTGTGTGAATGCCAACCGCAGAGCCTCGCGGCACCCAGGGTAAGTTTTGGATGCAGTGGATGGTGCTTCCTGAAAGCGGATTGGAGCAGATACTTATTTGGGTTCAGAAAAATTATTTTTGAATCGAGAATACTATGCAAGAAGGGAAACCAAGGCTGAGATGGCCAGTATGGGAAAACTAAGATACCAGTAGCTTTGTCGTCAATGACTTTCTTATGCATTTCAAAATTAATGAAAATGGTGGATTGCGAAAGCATCTGGCTCTGGTTTCCAAGATGTAAATATTTCACATTTGGTGTTGTTGCGAGAGGCGAACAAATCGATTTCTGGACAGCCAAAACTATGTACTATTGACTGATAAGCTTCGTTGCATACTTTCCACTCCGTGTCGGGATTGATCTTTCTTGACTCAGCATCGGCAAAATTGTCTTTAGTATTGACATATGAGGCGTATAACCAAATGTTCCGCCTCTCGCACCATTGCCAAATCGATCGGGATAAATTATTTAAATGCGGGAATTGGATACCGCCCTGGCGGTTAATATAACTGATTGCTGTGGTGTTATCTACTCGCAGTAATATAGCACAGTGATCCATTTCGGTAACAAAACTTTTTAATCCTAGGGATACTGCAAGAAGTTCCAAATAGTTAGTATGGTATTCTAATTCCGCAAGCTTCCATCTCCCGTTAACCTTTCTTCCGTCACAGACCGCTCCCCAACCTGTACGGGAAGCGTCCGTGAATATTTCTTTTTTATAATTTAGAGTTCGCATCGGACAAAATGTTGTTGAGATATTGTCACGCCACCAGTCTAGATCTTCTAAGATTAATGAAGAAAGCTGGATCTTGGCTTCATAATTATCGTTATGTTTTAACAAAGCTAGAATTTTCTGGCGTTCTAAGATTTTTGTGTATGTGAATCCATACCTAGCTGCAGGGCAAGCTGCAATTAGAATACTTATTAACTGTGCAAACTCACGTATTGTACATTTTGGAAGTTTTGAGAACTTCTGTACCGTTTGGGCAATATGCATACGTTTTTCTGGCGGCAATGATATCGAAAAGTGTTTAGTATCATATACAAAACCTAAAAAAGTGCAAACTTGTGAAGGCGCTAAAACGCTCTTCTCATGGTTGACTACAAACCCTAGGCATTCCAAAAGTGATAGGGTTATTCGTACATTATTTATACATTGTTCGATATCATCGCCAATACATAATACGTCGTCGAGATATATAACCGATTTATGACCTTGTTTTCTCAGGTATGCAATGACCTCTCTCATTATTTTGGTAAAAACCCTGGGTGCCACAGATAAACCGTAGGGCATAGCGGTAAACTCGATAATGAATGAATGAATGAATGAATGAATGAATGAATGAATGAATGAAATGCACCGACCCCAGCGTGGTTTGACCAGACTCGATTGCTCGAATGAACCCAAAGATTCACAATAGCCCCTGTTGCCTCATGTTACATGGTGCAACAGAAACCATTGTATATCAAGGAGTAGACCGGGGGGCACGATAATGGTAGGGAAGACAGGCCCTTAGGATACGGATAAGGATTTGAGCCTACCCAGTATACACCGTAAAGCAAGCAATGGAATAGTGGAGAGACGGGTGTTATAATATATGGATGGGCTCTTTTATTCAGCTTCTCCGGTGAATCCTTAGGCAGGATTAATCTGCATTCCCGACATTTCCATGTGACTGCCATGCTGCGTATTTCCAGACTTCGTGTAAGGTCCCGCTACCATCCGTTTCAGGTTTGTTGTAATTCTCGCTGGTAGTAGCCCTCTCAGTCTTGTCGCTCCTCAGTCGCGTCCATCCCCATGTCTTGTCGAAGTAGATCACCTCAGCAATGGACTTGTGGAGAGACGGTTGACATTAATCAGTGAATGGGCATCCCCCAACGACGGCGCCGCCAGGCTGGCCCAGGTCCAGCCTCACCAGTGAAACTTTTGGCGGGGTTAAACTGTTCTCTCGACTCCTTTCTTCTTCGCACCGATGAGTTGTCAGCAGCAGAAAGTCCAGGATGCGGTTGGCCCGATCCTTGTTGTTTATGCCCAGCTTCGACCCCAAACAATGCAATTTTTGTTACTATTCAAAGTTCGACCTGTAGCCCGCCGCTGCCCGGCTCAGGTTGACGCGACTGCAGATGTTACAGTTCTCTAGCTAACTTTATGCACACTTTTACATAATATAATAAGACTAAACTCCGACAAATAATCCTGTCGTTGTAGCGGCGCCGGCGCCGGCGCTCCACGCTCCCTACGGGCCCTTGAGTTCTCCATAGTCTGTTCAGAATGCGCATTCATAAATAAATTACTTCACCACTTACAAAAACACTTTTGAACTCCGACTATAGGACACAGGTGCATAAACACTGCACGTAATATAATTATTCATTTATATAGTTATTTATTAATGAACATCAACAGCTTATACATTGTGGTGTTTCCCGCCGCTGACCATCGGAACTTTAACCTTTAATCTTTTTATTAATTTTTACTATTTTTAAAAATTTGTAATTAGCTGATAGCCCCGGCTATCTGTTACGTTACAACATTCAACATTGGTTTACGCTTATTCGTAAGCAAAACTGATGAAGCCATTGAAGATTTTTTGTTAGGAGAGCAACATGTGCAGTATTGTCCGTTTAGGTACTTCAAACTTTGACAGGGGTGAGATTTACGAGCCGTTTTCGCTTTACAATTCGGGGTTTTCTTGTTGCGATGCAAATAAAATTTAGTTGCGGCCGAGTTCTCGAAATCATCACGAATATTAGACAGACAGACAGACGCAACGGGGGACCCCGCTTTACAATATGTAGTGATAGTGATGAACACACCATCCTATAACAATTTGCTCAGAGTAAATTTCGAATATTCGCGTGACTCGAGCTTCGAAGGTTACCAGAAGGTTTCACAGTGACACACAGGATAAAAGGCCGAAGGTAGCCTCAACTACACACTGACAACGCTGTCACATGCCATATTATTTCCCTACGTATTCCATATTATTTGATCACGACCCTAAGCCCTCCGGCCTAAGGTGATGATCAAATAAAATGGAAGGATCTCACCAAATTAGCTGGGGTGTCAGAGCCTCCTTGGCAGATACAGGAACAGGAGAGCACGCATTCCACCCGACTTTTGCAAACACCTTGCACACAACATCACAAAATTTTACTTCGCGACACAAAATACCCGTGCACGGTTCAAGTAGGTAGATACACTAGTTAGCACATAATTATAACTAATTAAACTAGTAGGGACAAATATTTTGGCCCATGTGGCGTGCCCGCCGCATAGACCTTAGCAAAACAAAAAACTGACGGATGCACACGACCGCTCGCATCGACGTCTCCCGAACCAATCTCCGTAGGGCATAGCGGTAAACTCGATAAGTACATAAATTATTTGCATTCGGAGCTTGGAAATTAAATCTTAAAAATTTTCGATCGTCATTACTTATTGGAATCAGAAGATAGGCCTCTTTTAGATCGATTTTAGCTATAAACCCGCCTTGAGGTATAAGATTTAGAGCGGTCCTATAATCCTCCATTTTAAAGTGGGTTCTTGTAATGAATTTATTTAGGGATTTTAAATTTAATATGAACCGCTTTGTGCCGTTTGGCTTAGGGGCTAAGAATATATTGGATATGTATTGGCCTTGAACTGGAATACATTGTGAAACAG
The DNA here is from genome assembly GCA_948252095.1 of Dicycla oo. NCBI lineage: Eukaryota > Metazoa > Arthropoda > Insecta > Lepidoptera > Noctuidae > Dicycla > Dicycla oo. The sequence goes on along the minus strand of OX411712.1, from coordinate 25,061,601 downwards.
CTCCCAATTCAATTAATTTATCAATTGCCTCAGCCATCTCCAGTCTTTCTTCCAAAGAGAAGTTAGACTTGGGGACAATATTTTGCGTCACTTCCTCACGAAAGGGTATAGCATACCCGTATTTTATCCAATCTAGAACGGTTTGGTTGTTTGTTTACGAGACCAACAATGAAAGAATAATTTAATTCTACCTGCATGTACCTGTTCTACTGTGGCGGTGCACGGGGTCTGAGCTGGTTGTAGCCCTTCGGCTGATTCGAAGTCGGAGCAGGGTAAGTACGCCGGGGAGGAGCTGCTGGTCACTGGCCCCTGTAGCCCTGACCCCCCCCCCTCTCTGTTCGACGGGTACCGAGGAGGTCCTGACCAGTTTCCCTGAGGGCGACTGACAGTTGATGAAACGTAAGCTGGTTTTTGACTCGCCAACGGTTTCCTTATCTGGGAACCTTGTCGTTCAATTGCCTTACTGGCTTTAATCTTTTCAGATAATGAGTAGCCGAATAATGTGTCATCTCGCTCAGAGTCTTGTATGACATGAAAAAATTCTTTTCTAGACTGGGTGTAATCAATTTGATCCTATCCTTTGTTAGGGCGTAATGTAAATCAGTCAAGATGCGGCAGCCATCGCTCAAGTACTTTAAGGCTTGTATTTTATTATCGGAACACAACAAGGTGTCCATTGCTCTATTTATTGCCGAGGTACCCGTTCCGAGCTGTTGTTGGAAGCCGATAAACTTTTTATCTCGTCCTCTTACCACATCTGACACTGCGGCGGATATTTCGGCGTTTAGCTTAGGCGCCTGTAGTAGCTTACAGTTGCTAGGAATTAAATAATCCTTTTCTTTGAAAAGAGTTTCCTTTTGGTCTTTTGGTAGGCCTTTTTTTAAAAGCGGGGTCCATAAGTTAGCTAAACTGTCGTGTATTTCATTTCCAAAATCTGGGGCGTCGGATGTTGAAGCTCCCAAGGCAGAAATAATTTCCGCATCAAGTGTAATTTCAGGGGTTATATTCTGAGCAGCCACCTCTGGTGAGACTGCGGTGTCTGTTAGTATCGATTGTTCCGGTTGGATTTCATCGAAACTAGTGGATGGATCTGGGATGTTAGCAGTCGGTTCTGCTTCATTTGGTTGAACGATATTAATCGTATCTAAAACAACGATTTTATTTTTAGAATAAATTTTGTGAAAATGAAACAAATATAAAATGTTAAAGAGGGTAGGTAATTTGTAATGCGAATTAATCGACATAGTAATATACAAAGGATTTTTATAGAAAAACTGTGCATTGTATTGTCCCGCAGACAATAGGTGGTAGGCAGCACGCATCTATCTAAGAATGCTTGTAATTTCCACCAATATGACCACCAAATATGATCCACAATTAGCCCGCAGCTAATTATGATATCGCGATTGACCCGCAGTCAATCTCGATTTAGTTGTAAACGTTAAGATTTTACGTAATGAAAAATGAAATTATTTATTTTTTAAAGAGGGTAGGTATAATATGTAATATAACTATTATCGTGTTATCATGATTCTTTTCACTTGTAAAACTCTCAAATGTACAACATCACTGTATTTTTCGCAAACATTTCGTTAAGATACAACAATATTAATTAATGATAGGTAGGTAGGTACCTGTATTTTCCTCATCGTCTGACGAATCTATACAGCGTATTCGTCGGCGTTTCACTTTCTCTTCTTTCTCCAATAACTTCCTAATCTTTTTTTCGTAGCGTTGTAATTTCTCCTGTGCGCTGCGCTTCGGCATTTTTGCGGCGCGTGCGCACGTTGCCTCGCACGAAAAAGGAATGAGAACTTTGGCGCTAACAGCGGAACGAGTGAACCGAACGAATGATGTTTTTTTTAGTTAATTGAGATACTCTTTAAAATCGTGCGATGTTGCCTGTAGGATAAAGGGACTACATTGTAAATAATTATATCAAAGAATAAAGCGACGAAATATAATCCACGCACGGTCTCGGGTATTTTCTTTACGGATCGCGTATGTTCGAGCTTGCGCGCGACCTCGCGAGTAAACCGTTCTAGGTTACAGCTACAGTAAACATGCCAGTTTGTCGCGAAAGTTCGTCAACGATGGTGGACTGGGATATGATTATAATTGTGCTTTTGGCGGAAGAAGAAGAAATGGAAGAACATGTTAATAAAACCCCTAACATCCAAACTCACAAACTGCATCTGTTCATAATATTGAATAAATAGGTATTTGTAACATTTTCTGAAAGTACAATAATTTTAAGGTAATAAATCATTTTATATTTCGACAATAAAGTTTTATTATTCTAACCTAAATTAAGATAAAATAAAAACTCAACCCGTCCATACCCACAACACAACACTCACAATCACCTCAAAATACACACAAACACAACACACATCAAACGAATTTTTTGAAAATTCATTTTTATAAAATAAAATTTGATTACAATTGACAATACGTTTTCAACGTTTTAGTATTTTAAACATTTTACTAAAGGTACGATATTTTTTTTATTATTCTAACGTTAATTAGAGGTTAACATTGTAAACTGGTAAAACAGTTGCATGCGACTGTACATCTTGACACTAAATAGACCAAGAGCAAGGTTTAATGTTTTCAAAGAAGTTTAAGCCACTCTAAACTAGTAATTAAAAACATAAAAACATGAATTTAATTGAGAATTTATCTCTCTCGGACATTGCTAAAGACTTTAGACCGATAAAACTAAAAGTATATTACACATATTAAGAAATATTTTTTCTTGGTAATTTTTCGTGAACTCTTCGATCTAGCTCTTGGACTATACCTTACTAATTGAACACATTATATCTCCTAAACTAAGACCCGACTAAATCTGTAACTTGGCGACTGATTCCGACTAATTGGCGACTAAATATGGGAGAAAACAGATCTTCGCTAGGTGTCCTAGTTTTTGAGATATAAATATGGCCCTGCTGGGGAGACTCTCTCCAGCAGGGCCACCTATAAACCCTTATATCTTTTGAACCAGTGACCGACTAATTCTGATATTTAGCGACTAATTCCGACTAATTGGCGACTAAATATGGGAGAAAACAGATCTTCGCTAGGTGCCCTAGTTTTTGAGATATAAATTTGGCCCTGCTGGGGAGAGTCTCTCCAGCAGGGCCACCTATAATTATACCCTTATATCTTTTGAACCAGTGACCGACTAATTCTGATATTTGGCGACTAATTCAGACTAATTGGCGACTAAATATGGGAGAAAACAGATCTTCGCTAGGTGCCCTAGTTTTTGAGATATAAATTAGGCCCTGCTGGGGAGTCTCTCCAGCAGGGCCACCTATAAACCCTTATATCTTTTGAACCATCCAGCAGGGCCACCTATAAACCCTTATATCTTTTGAACCAGTGACCGACTAATTCTGATATTTGGCGACTAATTTCGACTAATTAGCGACTAATTTTTTGCGTTTTCAAAATTAAAATCCCTGATGGTGGCCCTGCCAGAGTCAGTGACACAAAAACTGGCACTTCCTTTGTAATACTCGTGACCAAAACAATGTCCATTACAACCGCGCGGCCAACTCATGTTTGATGAAACTTTGCCAGGAATTAGTGGTAATTTGTTACTATACACACCTCTTTTCCTGAATTTGTTGCAAAAAAAACTAAGACGCTATGACTAAAATTATTGGAACTAGGGAGGGACACCGTTCCGGTGTCCCTCCCTAGTTCCAATACGCTATGACCAAAAATAGTCGACCGCTACAACCGCCACTTGCCGTAGTCATCGCCTGTGATTACACAAACTAAATAATGCAGATAGGCGAATGATGCATCAAAAGAAATGTCTTAATTTGTTGTAAAAATAAAAACATCAAAATGTAAATAAACAAAAAGTTATGCAATATTTAGTTACCAGGTTATGGGTAGGTAGGTATTGTAAGTTATTGGAACTAGGGAGGGACACCGGAACGGTGTCCCTCCCTAGTTCCAATAACTTTAGTCATAGCGTCTTAGTTTTTTTTGCAACAAATTCAGGAAAAGAGGTGTGTATAGTAACAAATTACCACTAATTCCTGGCAAAGTTTCATCAAACATGAGTTGGCCGCGCGGTTGTAATGGACATTGTTTTGGTCACGAGTATTACAAAGGAAGTGCCAGTTTTTGTGTCACTGACTCTGGCAGGGCCACCATCAGGGATTTTAATTTTGAAAACGCAAAAAATTTGTCGCCAATTAGTCGAAATTAGTCGCCAAATATCAGAATTAGTCGGTCACTGGTTCAAAAGATATAAGGGTTTATAGGTGGCCCTGCTGGAGAGACTCTCCCCAGCAGGGCCAAATTTATATCTCAAAAACTAGGGCACCTAGCGAAGATCTGTTTTCTCCCATATTTAGTCGCCAATTAGTCGGAATTGGTCGCCAAATATTTAGTCGCCCAAAGTCGATTGGGAAAATTTGACAGTTTCGGGTAGCTTGATGTGCTGGCGTCTGTACATGGATATTTAGTACCTAATAGGTAAATATCCATGTATGTTTTCAACTAATTTCCCAGTTCATTCGTGGCTACACAAAAATACACTGACGTCAGAATGTCGGGTGTATGAAACAAGTGCAATATTTTGCCACGAGTTATAATTAGGTACTAATTTTTTTGAGATATATTTTGTTAATTTCTGAACAATATAGGTACCCGTGGTGCTGACGCTCTCGGTTTTTGGAACAAAAATCAACACAAAAATCTGCAAAAAAAATTGTCAGGCGCGTATAACATCATTTGACTTGAGTTTAATTTTGACGCGTGGATAATTTTCCTTCTAGAAACCGGGAGCAAGTCTGCCACTGTGCTTTTCTCTTTTGAAAAAAGTACCAAAGTACCCTTTCGCTCACTTTGGTACTTTTTACAGTTATACACCATTATTTACCTAGTTGCTTCATAAGCTTCGTAGGAGCATTACGCAGATGGAGTGGAACTGGCGGCAGGGGACCCTTTGCTTCGAACAGCGATTTTCGACATCTTTTCATAGCACAGTATACTTCTCTGCTTTTAGGTGCTCTTGCAAGTCTAACAGCACATTGTGCAAGCAAAACGTCGCATTCCGGCATTCCAATATGCTGACAACCTTGTAAACATGCAACAGCTTCAACGACGGCAGTCTGGTCTGCTAAACCTGTTTATATACATCAAAAATGCGATTATTTATTACGTGGTCCCTGCCGTAGTCCGTGGAAGGGACCATGGGGAATTTTGTTACGCGTGCTCCCTCCGAGAAGTACAATGCTGCCGAATTAAAATGGTACTCTCGAAAATATGATTCCCGACAAAGACAATAACAACTTACTTATGTAGATTTGCCGTCGTCTGGTTTGATTTCCGAAATCAGACCAACCCACGGCAAATCTAACTTAGAGAGATGTATTGATTATTCTTATAAGTATGGTTTACATGTATTTAATACATATTTGTTATTGTTGCGAATCATATTTTCGAGACTACCACTTTAATTCGGCAGCATTGTATTTCTCGGAGGGGCCACCATAAACGTAAAAATGCACGAATATCTAACAATGTTATAATCCTTCATTTTCCGTAGACTGACGGAAAAAGAAGGACTATAATATTGTTGATAACGACACTATTATTGTGGGTTGATTTTCAGGCGCTGTACCCATTGATATGAGTCCGCATAGCACTGGTAAGTTCCGTCACTCGTCAGTTTATTTAATTCGCCAGTTTCGTTGATTGGTCAGTGTTACAGATTTGATAGTTGCGTCAACTCAACAGTTTCCAGGTTCAATACGGTCGATAGAAAACTGCACACACTTCTGCTAATTTATATTCGCCTGTTTCCTTAAAGGGTTAGGCAGTACATAGAGTACACCCATCCCATATATCAGCAGTTGTGTTTAAGTGTCGACCATGTTGTAATAAGAGGCGAGCCTATTGCCACTAACCGGGCCCAAATCCTGACTCCGAGCCGCTACTGAAAAATGTATACTTACTGGTAAATATGACGTTTTTTCGATTTGAGAATCGAACCTAAGACCAGAAGCGGCTCAGCAGTAGTGCTTGCGACCACCAGACCAACGAAACCAAATAAAATAAAATAAGTAACATATATGTATTATAAGGTCTACCTATTAGATTTCAGATGATGTTAGAATTTTAAAATTTTAAATCATTGTGAGTTTAAGTTTGATTGAAATTCTTTTGTTTCTTTATATAAACCTTTTTTTTTCTTGAGTGTACCAAACTTGTCCTCACTTCTCTCTCTTCTTAAAACTAAACCTAAACTTCTATGACATACGGTTGAAAAAGCGCGCAGCGCGCCGCCCTCCGCCGCGCTTAGTTTTAGCATTTTACCTTATCAGTATCTTCACCGCCCTTCCGTAGGTGTGCGCTAGGCCTAATCAACAAAACTGGCGAATGAAATAAACTGCAGGAAACTGACCAATGACACGCGGACTTATTCAGTTATAACACGGGCACAATATAAATATGGATAGAAGGGAAACTACGTACAAATGGTCGAAACGGCACACTCACACAGACGCGCGCATCGACGAGGCCCCAAAGCGATAGTCGCGGTGCTCTCAGTCGCGGGTGGCCGGGTGCCAGTGTCGAGAGGAGTGGTCACTTTATACGTTTATCTTTTGCACCACCACGGACCGTCCGCGATCTTTTTAAAAATGCCACGAGCGTATTGCGTAGTATACGGCTGTTTAAACTCGGCTTCTTCAAAACCGGAGCATTCGTTTTTTAAACTCTCTGCTAATCTCGAAAGGTAAGAATGATTTATTGTTAAAATCGCTAACGAATTATGGTCCGTGTGATCGATCATAAGAATTTCGTGAATTTATTTGTAAATCCAAATGAATGCTAAGAGGGATGTGTGGTATTACACGAATGGATGGATAGAATAAACAATGAGTACATAAGAGGAAGTTTGAAAATTACACTGTGACTGAAACGTTGTGCGGAAATCGTTATATGGGCAAGTGATGCGGAGGAATGAGGAAAATATGTCCTGAGGAAAGGTTTGAGTGTGAATGTCGATGGCTATAAGAGTAGGGGAAGACCAAAGAAACGATGGATGGACTGTGTGAAAGATGAAATGGGTAGAAAGGGGGTGACTATCGAGATGACTAGGTAGGTACAAATAGATTGGTATAAGAGAAGTATGAGAAAAAAAGGGCCATGTTGCGCCGACCCCAAATATGGGGTCGGCGCAACATGTCCCTTTTTCAATACTTCTCTATTACCTAGTCGTCATCTCGGTAGTCACCCTCTTTCTATCCAGGATAGTGATTTGTAAATCCAAGATGGCGGCTGCGAAAACTTAAAAATTTTTCGTCATGGGTGTCGTTTCATGGTTTTCGAGGATGTTAAAGCCGATAGTGACGTTAAAATGTAAATCCAAGATGGCGAAACCATGAAAACGAAACCCATGACGAAAAATTTGAAAATTTTCGCAGTCGCCATCTTGGATTTACATTTTCACCTCACTATCGGCTTTACCACCCTCGAAAACCATGAGAACGACGACGAAAAATTTGAAAATTTTCGCAGCCGCCATCATGGGTTTACCAAAGAAGAAAGCCGCATGGAGAAGGCATAACATGTATGAACACTTTAATTTCTACTTTATTACGTTTGATTTCTGCCAGTCAACTACCACAAGCCGCGTTAAAGAACTTCGTTCCAATAAAACACTTTTCAATTTTACAAACATTAAGGGTCGTGTCTCGTGGAGATGGCCTCTTAATGTTTATGTGAGAGAATCGCGGCGACATTGTCGTAGAACGAGCGATTATTCCGCCAGTGTATCGTCGCGACTCTTAGCGGAATCGCAAGTGTATAGAAATACGTGGCATTACGATAATATCGCTGCGATTCTCTCGCTCGTGGAGACGGCGCTAGGGCGCCGTCCTATTGTCATCGCTCGTTCGATGATGCGATGCGATATCATCGTGCGAAGAAACCGCTCGCGCGATAAGAAATTGTGTGCCCTGTTTTGGAGCGATGCGATCACACTCGAAATGGCTCTTGTCAGAGATGCACAGTTTTTGCATGATCGTGCGATCTTCAATACGACATTTATTAGATATCAGTATGTTTGAACGCACGGTCGCACGATCATTTTCGTTGGACGCAAGCATCATGGTACGAGCGATGGCAATAGGACGGCGCACTATGGGACCAACCGGTATTTTCCATCTCAAAAATCGATAAGTCTGTTGTTTTGTGATTTTTCTCCTTAAATTTTTTTTCACGTATTTGTGAATATCTAGGCAATAAAAGAAATCAAACATCATCATTTTAAAAATTATATATTTTTCGTAAAAAAATGACAAAGATAATGTTATACGAAATTTTATACAAAAAATTATACAGTTATATTAAAATAGCAATAAAACTTACACTTTTTCTTAAAATAAGTTTAAAACTAAATTATTATTATTAAACAAACAATTACATGACAAAAAAAAAATTTTTAGCGCTTAACCTATTCATCACTTTCTACTTTCAACAATTCTTTAGCTTCGTCAAACAATTCTTTGGATATTACAAAACTTGGTTTATTTAAGCTAGATATATAAGGATCAGATGTATATAACAAAATATGCAGAACGTCTTCGTTTGTTGCTGATCTGGAACACTTCCTAGCGTGATGTAACCTATATTTCTTGTAATCTTTATTTCGGGCTTCCTGGGCATCTTCGGATAATTGTCCTATAGGCAAAACTGCATAATGCTCTATTATTTTAGCACCATGTATAAGTACTTTATGGACCGAAGATGGCATGTAGTACCAGTTATATTTGCTTACATATAATTGCGCGGTTATCAATGTATACTGGCCGAATTTTTCTGCGTTTATAGGGAATCCCGATGACATAGTTTGAAGAATTACATATAATCTCTTGATTAATTCTTCATCAATTCCAGTTATCTCTGCAGAACATTGGTAATTTTGGAAAAATCTCCTTGCCGTATTTCCGTCATTGCTGTTACCGGAACCTTGACGTGGTTTATCAATGTGCAAACCAAGCACTTCTCGGAAACGTTTTTGGACATATTTTTTCTTGTCTTCTTTAAGTTGCTTGTTTTCTGGAGTTGTTGCAGACCACTTCTCAAAACCTAAATTGTAAGAAATATGAAGGATCATTTCCATAAATCTTATCCATGCGTGTAGTGTCGACAATCCGTATTTAAACGCATTTTCATTTTCAACTCTCGTTGTAACTTTTAAGAGATCATTCATTTGTCTGGGAGTTGCTCCACAAACAGTGCAGGTAGCACTGGATGATGTGTTTGTTAACACTTGAGCAACTTTCCCATCAATCATTGTCATAAACAGTTGATGTTTAACTTCGATGACTTTGTCGTCTATTGACACAAGAGTTGGAATCAATTGATTAATTTTGGCTTCAATTTCACTGACAACCGCTGTAGTTTTTTCGGGTGTTTCTTTTGCAAATTCTAATGAAATTGGTCTGCAATATCTAACAGATGAGCAAGTAGGGTTCTGCCATATAACTGCAGAAGTTTCTTCGTCTACTAGTCGCAGTGGTACAAGGGACACTATAAACAAATTAGCATCCGATATTTGTTCGTTTTCTTCCGGTAGAGTTTGTTTATACTCACTTTGCCCGGAGGATCCATCACATCCCCATTTAGTGAACAGCTTGAGACGATTGTAATTTGTTGATCTTGACGTTATCTTTATTATACGGCAGACTGTATGGTCTAAGAGATCTTGCAGATTGATTTTTGCGCTTATGTTTGTCACCGTTATGCTGGATGCAGGCGGATAGCAAGCCATTTTTGCTTCACTTAGTGTTTGATACGAAGGTAATACAGAACTTAAATTCTTATCAACGAGCCTTTTTCTTAGGTACGCATATTGGGCTTTGGTTAGATCTGTTTCAATACACATACTCAATGCCTCCTCTTTTGTAAAGGAAAGTGCATTATCTGGATTGAATATGTTTTGTAGAATTACTTTTTTCTCTTCTTTTTCCTTATTTCTGATAATAGTCACAATCGACGCTTCGTCATTTTCACCCATGGATCGTAAACCTTGTACATAAGCGTTACGGACATGTCCCATTCCATATTCCTGGACCAGTTCCATATTTTTTCGTTTCTTTGTGTTTTCCGAACACTCGTCATATGGTTTTGTTGGTCTACCACGATCACCAGAAGAATTCAAGCCAGAATTTTCAGATGTTGAGGTACTGCAAGAATTCAGTGATACTTTAAACTCACCATTTAACCAATTAGAGTATAGGCTCTCGAACCTGTCTGGCTTTCTTTGAGCTTTGGTCCATTTTTGGTTGCAACTTGAAGTTAGATTTTTTTGAATACTCTCTATTACAGTATTAACGTCAAATTCCGATAATTGAAAGTTGTCCAACAAATATTTTTTCAGGTCTGAAGTACTTTTCCCTCTTATTATTTGATCACAAAGATCGCGTCGAACACAAACGAATTCACTCATTGTTAGGTAATATATGTTTTTTGTCTGTTAATTGTTATTGAAAAGAAGTATCTGAACACTTTGATGAATAGTACGCTGAAAACACGGGTATATAAAGGACCAATATATTAGTGCCTTGTGCAAAAACCATGGGACAATTGATTATGACAGTTCTCATCGAAATTGTGTAATCAGTACTGATTGTAATTAATTACCACAACAGATAAATAGAACTTCCGCAGCAATATAGTTTATCATACTTGTGGTTAAGGTGATCACCGCAAGCAAGTGTCATGGGAACATTCTTTCAAAGTAATATAATAGTAGTCTAATAATTTGTTAATGTATGCTTCTATCATAGAAATGGAAAAAAAAACAAGATAGACACAACCGTAATTTTCGTGGATATTTTTATTTTCCCCCGATTGACATTATTGCTTCTAAATCACCACTGGCGCAAAAAACGCGCAAGTTTTTTTTTAATCCTCATATTACTGAATAGATAAGGTCTCTAATAGAGTGATTAACTTGACACCGGCAGCTTTCGGCAACTAGGAAAACTCCAATTGAAATAAACAAAGACTAAATTTTCTTTACTTCACTAAAAAAAATATTAAAAAATAAAACAAAAATATTTTTTTACAAACACCGAACGTGTTTGTAAAGTGTACATTCTAAGCTATCTAATGATGTATAACACTAACACGCTTCCTTGGAAAACTTCCGAATAATTTTGTGTTGAACTTCCTTTACGGTAATTTAATTGGCATGAAAATATTTATGTCCAATGTTTGAGGTTCATTTTATAAACGTAAAACTAAATTATTTAATTTTTTTTTGTAATTTATTCGTAAGTTCCGTCCTTTGAGAGTATAAAACCATAAATAAATCTATGGATTTACGACTTTCGTCAAAACCATTTTTGAGATGGAAAATAATGTTTGGTCCCATAGTGCGGCGCCTAACGCTTCAATGGAGCATACCTAGGCCCTAGGTTATAATTATTTTTTTAAAATTGGCCTGGTTTCCCTACTGTCCATATTTATATTGTGACACGGGTTTGATACTTGATTTTGTACGACTACCTAAGGTAAACATCGCAGGGCCCATGGACAAGGGCGGATTCAGGGGAGGGATCGACCACTGTTAATTTTTCTAATCTCACTGATAAATTATTTAATCAAATAAATACTTTGCATGATGACAAGACTATGTGCTGTTGTTATATGATGATGGACCATGGACTTCCTTGCCGGCTATTATCCATAGGAAACAGCCAATGGAACCGTGTACCTAGCTTCTGACGTTTCATACCTAAGTGCCTATGTAGGTTTATGTGAAATAACATATTTTGATTTTGATGCACCAGTTCGTTCATTGTGAATAAAATATTGTTCGAACGATTCCAAGTTTGTTTTCCGCGCCGCGCCGTCATTCATTCGTGGCCGTACTTCCTATCATCAGATGCGTCAGTGACACCACACCGCCGTGTGCCGTGATGCCTGCGTCCCAGCGCCGTACCCGCGCACTGTCTGTCTAAAGCAGCCTCTACACTACTCGCGAAGTTGATCGTAGTGTAGCGATTATGATAGTGTAAAAAAGGGCACTTCGCTCCGCTGTGTGCAACCTCGGCTCGCTTCGATTGTTGTCGGTTTTTGCGCCCGAGTCAAAGCACGAAGCGTCTTACTACACTACTCGGGTCACTTCAGATCGCGTCGAGACGTCATCATCAGCGCGTCTGCCTGCGTCATGCCTTCGTTCACAGAACGTTACATACTGACTACAAACAGAACATAATTATGATGAGTGGTACACAGTGGTCACAGGAACTAATTCTTTAGTTCCTCAAAATACTGCAATCAGAGCCAGTTATTTGGGACCCAAATGAGAAAAGTTGTAAGGATAAAAAGAAACTCAATGATGCTTGGTTACGTATCCAGGAAATCCTCAAAATACCCACAGAAGATTTGAAGAAAAAGAAGGAGACGCTTTTTGCTACATACAGGGGCTACTGCATACATGGACAGTTTTATTTTCTCCATTTTTTTTTTTCGTCGAGTGATAAATACGCATGTAGTTATAATATGCGAGAGTGCACATTGCAACGGCAGCTGCCACTTCAACGTTATCCATGATGCATAACGTGCGGGCGCCGCCGGGCAAGGCAACTGAGTTCCTCGCGAGGTTGCACGAGTTTGTAGTCACGTACTTCGGACTTCGGTCAACTTCGACCAGTATACTTCGTCGAAGTAACTTCGCGAGTGTAGTGCAAGTTTAACGATTAAACAATCCGGCCGTAGTCGGCAGTCGAGTTCAATTGATTTTAAAAGGTTACGGACGCTATAAATGATACAATGAATGTCCTACGACAGAAAAGGGAACAGGCGGGCACAGTTTTCGGTCAGCTTTTTGAAGAGGCAAAAGAAGCTGAGCAACTAGACGTAGAAAGTAAATACTCCAGAATAGTGTTAAGTTAAACTGCTCCGGGCCCCCAGTCTTGGGGGCCGCCCAAATCTTAAGAAGTAAATATGTCCCAAACATGGTCGAAATAGTATAATCAGTAAGAAGCAGTTTAGAGTTGGAGGCCCCGTAAGTACGTAAAATATAAAATTGTAAGTTGCTAAAATGTTCGAGCTCGCTTCGCTTGGTCTTGCATTCTAAATTCCTCTGACTTTCAAACTTTTCTGCATAAGTCGACAAAGCAAACCGTAAAATTTTCAATAGAAACCTAACCGAGAATTCCGAGACGACGTGCACAAAAATTCGAGCTAGTGTAGCTCGCTCTCGCATCCTACTTTCTCGCTTTTCGTTAATAGCCTATTGATAGAGGAGATGAAAATGCACCTCCCTGAAAAAACTATCCTGACGGTTGCGAGGCCCGTGGTGTAGGTAGATTATAATTACGCACGTTATACTTGTTTTTTTTTTCCTTGTCATTATATATTTTTGCAAAATGTTGCTAAAAATTCTTACGTAAATTGAGAAGACGGGGGAGGTAGGCTAATTTTGTTTTGCCGTCTCGGGCCCTCGGCAGGCTTAGTCCGCCACTGATTGGAGCCTGTCCTGATTGGACCCCGACTATGTGACACCCCCTGACTCGGAAGGCTGGATCCGCCTTTCCCCATAGACAGACAATTTTGTGTTACCATGGATGTCCCAAAAAAAAGTGAGTTAGGTACCTATATCTTCACAAGCTGCCCGCACCAGGCGTCGTGCTATATACAAAGGATCCTCGCCACCGTGCAATGCTCGCGTAGTCCAGTACAGAGCAGCGTTATCGTCGCTTGCTCGAATTGACTTGTGGATCGCCGACACGGTATTATAGTGCTCCTCACCTTTTCGATCATAAATCATGTGTGATCTCTGTAATAGCAAATTCATTCAACTTAGTTTATAAACCGGCAAAGAGCGACTCGGGCTCGCGCACCGAGGGTTCCATTCCTTGGTAGGAAAAATATTTTTCCAATAAGTATGCATATGAATGTCGATGGCTATAAGAGTAGGGGAAGACCAAAGAAACGATAGATGGGCTGTGTGAAAGATGATATGACTAGAAAGGGGCTGACTACCGAGATGACGACTAATAGAGAAGTATGGAAAAAAGGGGCATGTTGGGCCAACTCCAAGTTAATAGGAATAGGGAATAAGGAATAAGGGCAGAAGAATGAAATGATGTGTATGAAAATAAATTTTCATACTCCAGTTGACTTGAATTTCAACTTCTCGTTTCGGTCCCTGTTGCAATGATAGTAAAAATATTTATTCAATTTGTTTACTTGCAAACTTGTTGTATATATTACTAGCAGCGCCTCGCGGTTTCACCCGAGTGTCGAACCCGTAGGAATATGGGGATAAAAGTATCATATGTGTTAGCTATCTGTGTGCCAAATTTCATCAAAATCCGTTCAATAGTTTTTGCGTGAAAGAGTAACAAACATCCATCCATCCTCACAAACTTTCGCATTTATAATATTATAGTAAGATTTAGATGTGCAAGCATAATTTACTACTATTTATTTAGTACCTATTTCAAGTCGATAGCATTAGTAATTCCTGAAATAAGCAGTTATGGCATGTGATAGACAGACAAACTCATACCATACCATTACCATTTTAGCACGTCACTAAAAGCAAAAAATAAAAATGGCACACCTTTATACCGTCTTTAATATCTTCAAGACTAATTATTGCTGGCCCTGTGTTCAGCAGAGCAATCCCAGGAGCTCTTGCCCCAAGTGCCAGTTCCAGAGCTCCAAGCGCAACCCTTGCATCTCCATCACACACTTCGGCTAGCCACTGCAGTGATGCTTCTTCTACAATGCATCTTAAATGAATTAATCAATTAATTTAATTAATTAATATTATTATTATCGTATAGCACGGCGCAAGCCGACGGCGACGCTCGTAAATTTGTTGCTATGAGTGATAAACTTGTGTCAAATGAACTGCTGGCGTTCCTGCAGCAGAAACTAGACGTGATGGACGAGGTGTCCGCTATCCAGATCTGTGTATCGAACTTCAGCGAGGAAGACATTGCTGCTGCGAAGCAGCTGTTGTGCCCGTCGCTTAATAAAATCGACCAGATCGTGTCTCGTCGACGCGACGCGACAAAGAAAAGTTTGCAAGACATCATCATGCTTCTGAAGGCTACCGGTCCTGACGATGTGCCGACGTTTGTGGCGAGGGATCTGAGCAAGTTACCTCCAGTCACATCGACCACGTCGACATTACGAGCCTGTTGAAGGACATTGTGTCCTTGAAAGCTAGTCTAGCTGATGTGCAGAGGAAGTTGGAGACATCCCAGAACACCGTCGCAGACCTGCGTATAGAACTCAATGAGTTGCGCAACTCTGTGGCGTTAATTGGGTCACCGACGCGTGCAAACGGACCAGGCTGATGATGACGGCTACGTGACGGTGCAAAGGAGGAAGCGCCGACAGAGTAGCTGTAAGAACCGCTGCGGCAAGGCTCCTACGGAGTCCAACGAAAAACTGCGTGATGCGAAGCTATATATATATTTCACGTCTCCACTACACCACTGACGCGGAAGACATCGTGAAGTACGCGAGCCCAAGGCTGAAGTACGCGCCGAGAGTGCAGCTGCTGGAGTCGCATCGCAACGTCAACGTTAAGGCGATTGTGGTGCGCATACCAACATACTACTTGCCTCAGGTGATGGACGAAAGCTTTTGCCCTCAGGATGTGGTATTCCGCCGCTTTCGTGGAGAAGTGCCACCGGAACGCACAAAGAGTACAGCTAAGTGATACTAACATAGTTTAAAGTTTTATTTACTAACACAATTCTTATTATATGTATACTTAGGTTAAGGTATTTATCTATGGGTCTTTGTAACCTGAAAATAAATGTTTTTTTTTTTTTTAAAGTTGTTGGTACTTACTGTGTTTATTAAAATATGATTTAAATAATCATATTTTAATATTGGATTATATGTGTGAAAAACGATAGAGCTAAGTAAAAAGGAAGTACACTATGATGATGGCAGATGGCTGATGAGATGCAAGGGAAACAAATATGTACTGCACCAACACAAATAAAATAGCATTACACTGCTGGATGTTAATTGTTTTGAGTGCCATAGACCATATCAGTAGTCATTGCTTAACAATTCAGCATCAAATTTAAGTAGAAAATACATAGTTGTTTACAGAACTTACTCCACAAGATCAGTTACAGATGATTCTTCAGAGTCTTCTGTGAGGTTTCTGATAACTGCCTTTCCACGCTTTTTAAGAGCATGCTTTAAAATTATTAATATGTCATCTGTGCTTAATTTTTCCATAACAACCACCCGACATCGGCTCAGCAGTGCATTATTTAAACTGAATGAAGGATTCTCAGTAGTCGCACCAACAAGAATGATTGTACCATTTTCTACATGAGGTAAAAATGTGTCTTGCTGTAGTTTGTTGAACCTAAAATGATAAGTTACTACAGTGAAATTGAATCCACATATCAATTTGTTCACTTAATCTTGGTTTAGTATCCACCATGCATAAAGTTTAAGTACTTAGTTTCAAGAATTATGTTTAAAAACAGATCTTTGGCTTAAATAATTTGATACCATTATTACCCAAAATTTGAACATCCAGGTAGCTAGAGCAGCCTCACTGGCATATTCACTTTTAAAACGTTTGTACCATGCCTACTCTATGAGTGCTTCTAAAAATTATATGAGATACCAGTGTATTAAAAATAATTGAATAATGATTGTCTGGTTGAGATTAATAATAATGACGATCCGCGTGCGCACTAGCGCTCTGATAGCAAACCTTTTGAGTGGTTAGTTGACCTTTTAGAATTAGAAGTGCATCAGCATCATACACAATCCAAAAATATTTCATACTAGCTTTTGCCGGCGGCTTCGCCCGCGTGGTTGTCGGAAAATTATCCTACGGGAACGCACTACCGGGATCAAAAGTATCCTATGTTCTAATCCAGGTCATGGTCTACCCATGTGCCAAATTTCATCCAAATCCATTTAGCGGTTTTAGCGTGAAAGCGTAACAAACAAACAAACTCACTTTCGCATTTATAGTATTATGAAAAACCGGTCTATCGACACTCAACTCGCAAAATATATTAGGTACTTAAATAAAAAAATAAAGAAACTCTTAACACACTATTAAAGTTTATATAATAATATAATTCAATCATGATTCGAAAGACACGTGGCGCCATCTGTTCTCATAAGAACGTTATTGTTGTTTTCCTTGGGAACAGTACTTTTTCAGGATGAAATGTACCCTATGTACTATTTCTGTACAAGTGCCAACGTATATGCAAAATTTCAGAATTATTGGTTCAGTGGTTTAGACGTGAAAAGGTAACAAACAAACAAACTTACTTTCGCATTTATAATATTAAGTTACCTGTGAATTTCATCCATGAACAGTACAGTCTGCCTTTTGAACTGGGTTTCATTTTTGGCAACTTTGACCACTTCTTTAACATCATTTATTCCAGCCATTGTAGCAGATAACTTGACAAACCTCAAGTTATTTTGTTCTTTACAAATATTAGCTATAACATTAGCCAGTGAGGTCTGAAATACATTTTTTGGATATTATAACAATTGCCAGATAGAATCATTATTGTTTACACACAGGATATTTCTATGCTGCTATGTCATGATTTGAAATAGTATATTTTGTATAACTTGCCAATCTTCCTTCAGCTGCATCCAGTTAGACCACACGGTTAGGTTTAAACCAAATCCAACATAGTTGGTAAAATGTTATAAGTACAGATGATTAAATTTAACTGTAGGTAACAGAGTACAGTAATACCTTCCCACAACCAGGTGGTCCCCAAAGAATCATGTTGGGTATTATTTTCCGTTCTATTGAAGACCTTAACATTGACCCTGGACCAAATGCTTGCGTCTGCCCAACAATGTCTTCCAGATGTAGGGGTCTCATACGTTCAGCCAGAGGTATACTCTCGACTTCCTTTATTTCGGTTGTTATGCCAGTTTTAGGTATTTGTGGTTTCTACGGAAAAATACATTTCTTGAACATTTTTTTCAAATTCCGATCTGGTTGCTTACATTTACTCATGAATGTTACTCACCCTATTTGTGACAGAACTCGGGCTTGTGCTTATTCGTGCACGTTTTTCATGTAAAGATGTATTCTTGAAGTGTGAACTACTTCTTTTGTAATTCGGTTGGTCTACTTTATTTTGTTTTAATTTACTTTCTTCCGATGTATTCAGAAATAAACATTTATTAACATGTTCCTGTATCACGGTTTTCGTAAAACCTTTATTACAAATGGGACATGCAATAGTAATTTCCTTAGAATCTGGATCCTTTTCAACATCAATTGAAGCCATTGTTTAAAATATCAGAACAGAACAGAATTCAGTGCATATAATGAAAGTTTTAGCTGGCCTCTTGTCAAAGAGTAAAGTAATATAATAATAAAGAGACCTCTTGTTGACAGTCTTGACACTGACATCTTGACAAAATGTTATTTTCTTTTTTTTTATATATGGCATCTCGTAATTGGCCTAGAGAGGCCGTGACCAGTGTTGCCACCTTAGCCCTTTTCGGGCTAGATCTAGCACTTTTTACTGTAGGTAAACTCGTTTTTTCATGCTTTAGCCCGAAAAGAGCAATCTAGCCCTTTTCAAGCGAGACGAAAACTTCGCACCGCGATTACCAAGTTATGAAACAATGCGCGTCATGTAGTATAGATTTCGTCTTGCTGTTCCCACGAGGTGTCAACTGAAATAATAAAAAAGTGTGGGAGTAATTTGAAATACTCGTTCAAATTGGCTAAGAACACAAAAGACATTTTGTCAGCCATCAACTTCTTCTGCTTCGGCAGATATGATTTTGGAAAATTCCGATGAGGACTCTGATTTTTAACAATTTAATAACTGAATTATAATGAGATTTTTCTGAAATTAATACGTTTCATATAAACAATTTTTAACCCTTTGCATTTTTTTCCCTTTCTAGCACCTCTTTTGATCGCATTTGCTAAATCTAGCTCTTTCTAGCTTGTTCGACTGCCCCTTTTCAAAAACCAAGGTGGAAACACTGGCCGTGACTACTTAACCGGTCAATCCTGTGGCTGCGAACTCAAAGCCACCAGCCAGGGGAACAAAATGTTATTTTTTTTTTTATGTATGGCATCTCGTAGTTGACCTAGAGAGGTCGAGACTACTTAACCGGACTATCCTGTGGCTGCCTTAAGATGACTCAAAGCCTCCAGCCAGGGGCATAAAACTTACAGACTAAGCGACTACACGCTAAGGGCTCCCCCTGTGGGGAACGGGCCTCGGCTTAGGGCGTCGCTGGGGGGAGGACAGCAAGATGGGACAGGCTGGATCAGATTAGAATTATTATTGTCAGGGGAGTTTAAAGCTACTGGCTCAGCTACGCCACCAGCTGGCACATCATACCCGAGCAAGGGACGGGGGGGAGGACGATTATTACGGGGTCGTCGCGAGGGACCTCGGCGGCGAGGTCGGAATGTCGATTTGTTTTTGTTCCTACGGTCCCTACTGCTCTCCTGGAGAAGAGTTATGGGGTCGTCGGGATCTGAGAGGACAAGCCTAGGGCGGCGGACCTTACTAATACGAGAGGGGACATAGCTAGCCGCCTCGACAACCAGAGGGTTGCGATGGTTGGTGCTTACTTAATTGATCATTGAACAAGCTGGTCTTTACTTAATTGATGGGGTACCCAAACACTATATTTGTAAGTCTTTCCCAAACCATGTAAATGATTTTCTATGGTGCCATTAGAGCACTGGCGCTGAACAGCCAAATCGCGTGTAGTTCTTCGAGGATCTTCTTCGATTAATAGTTTTAATTTATCGATATCTATTTCCACGGGGCGCCCAGGCCTTGGTTGATCAATTAAGGAAAAATCGTTATTGCGGAACCGTTGGAACCAGCGCTTTGCTGTTGCTTCGGAGGCTGCATCGTGAGCTATCCTTTGACATATATTACGTGTAGCTTCTGCAGCAGAATGCCCAGATTGAAACTCATATAATAAACAATGTCGTACGTGGGTTTTAATATCACTCATTTCTTTGTGAACTTTAACGCTCTAACAGCCAAACTATCAATAACGCGCATGATTTTTTTTTTTTTTGTGAATGGCATCTCGTAGTTGACCTAGAGAGGTCGAGACTACTTAACCGGACTATCCTGTGGCTGCCTTAAGAAAAACTCAAAGCCTCCAGCCAGGGGGCGCATGATCGTGAATTTCTCTTTATATACCCTCTGCTACAGAACGTTCCCGAACCATTCCGAAAATTCTAGAAATAATAAACTAAAACGCTCATTACTTATTAGCCAACCCGATAATATAAGTGCAATTTCATTTATGTGTCGTGAGCCTGAGTCGCTAATTCCATGAGTACAGCTGACAGTGACTTATAAAAATCATAATTAGACCTCGTTATCTTCGGCTGTCACCGCCCGTAGGAATCCTCTTGTTGTGGTTCTGACTATATGATAGTGTACATATGACATTTCGTAGTGTTCCAACTCCAAACAGGCAACTGTCACATGTTTCAATGTCAAAAATGTGAATAAAGTTTTTATTTCGTTCATAAAGCACGTCCCTGGGAGTGTATAATTTAATAGGCACTAAACTTGAAAATAGCTGTATGTGTCACGTATTCTTTGTTTTGCCCCGGCGATAACGAAGTCTGATCATAATATAGACTTAATGTTTGACTACAGAAAATACAGTTATACAAAAATATCGACGCCAAAATCAAAACAATATTGCCTTCTCTTTTTAACTTTCTTAATTTTCAGCAAAGAGTATAATAATAATACGGGAGAAGAGAGCCCTCTTGCGTCATTTCGAAGCAGCCAGATTCGAAACGCCATCTACATATCTTAACGGGAACTAAGGCTCTATGACAGGAATGTATATATACCTACATACGTATAGGTTACTATACTCTTTACTTGTATGTATTGGTGATCTTTCTTGTTTTTTGCAAATATCAGCTGTGTTTACGTCGTATGTCGATTAAAATGCGATTTGTGAATATAATGACGATACATTTACTAAATTACAATTATTAAAATTTACTGTCTGAAGGAACTATTATTGATATTTTAATGATCGTGATTCAGTAAGTAAACGAGTCATCATTAGCGAATCGCATTTTGATCGATGTGGACACAGCTTCTATTTGCAAAAACATAAGAAAATTTGAATTTCACCCGCTACATTTACTTGAATAGAATTGGCATTGTAATTTGTAACTTATGGATAATATTTTATAGGTATTTTTATATCAAGTTTACGAGAGCAAAATAAAATTTTACTGGGAAACATTTTAATCTTAGAGATAAATTGTTCAGACAACTATTATAAAAATTAACAAAATTATTACTGTTACAAATTACAATAAATAACTAAACAAACAGAAAAAAATATTTTTTATATTTTATTGTCAGCGTTAGAATTTTATCACATTTATTTTCTATTTTTATAATGTTTATGCTTATTATAATATTTTTGGGCTGCAGTTTTGGTTTCATCTTCACCATCATAAATTAATTTTCCGACCAAAATTCGATTGACTGAGCGACACCAACTGTAAATAATTACATTTATTGACACATTTAAAAAGTATTTTTTTAATGTATCACTATGAGCTGGACATTTATTTGGACAATCCCCAAACATATCCGTAAAAGAAATTATTGTGTGTTTCACACGTTTTTTGGGTACGTTTCTCTTTAGGCATGATGTTTCGAATTTCATTGAAATAATTTTCAATTTCTTTGCTGGGATAGCAAAGCCATTTTTTGTTTTGATATTCTTTAGCTTTAATGAATACATTATTTGCATTACTTGTGTTCTCTAGTAAAGTGCTTTTACAAGTTTGACAACTTTTTACAACATTTTTTAAACATTTTTTTAGAACCCAATCACAGACATAATTGCTTTGACCAGCATCAGTTGTATTTGACTGGTCAAAGCAAATTTCACTATTAAAATGTATTATTTCACTTTCCTCAGGAACATCGGGAGTATCAACCTTCTCTCTTAAAAAAAAATCTAGTGTCTGGAGGCACTCATTTGCATCCTCCTCACAGTTTGCTCTCCTTGAATGAGGAGAATTAAAATTATTTAATAATAGAGCTTTGAATGCTCCTTCAAAAGCCACTGCATTAGGTGCAATATTCCTAGCCCCGTAACTCCTGATGTTCCCGAAAAAATTTTCGACAGGGTCTTGGTTGAAGTTCCGTGTCAACATTGCATCTAAGCCATATTTACTAGACAACACTGTCCAAAGAGATTCCATGCCCTTTATAGTTTTAATTAGATTTGTCACAGATGGTATAGTTGTCTCAGTCAGACGGATTTTGTCCCCAACTTTAACTTTTTTAATATATTTTACAGTTGAAAAAACTTTTTTTGCTTTTTGCCATAGTTGATGATGAGGTGAATTGTGTTTCACAGGCCCTTTATAAATTTTACCATTTGGTATGGACATACTACTAACATTTAGTGTATCAAATAAATTATCTATTAATAGAGTCATGTCTATTATTTGACATTCTTCAGGAAGATCCTTCCTTGCTGTCAAGTGTTCGGTGACAACAGCAACACTGTGACTAAATATTTGTGTCGCCGATTTCACACGCATTTTATTTATTTTCTCCGGATTCACGTGTTCTTCCGTAATTTTGTCAAGGAGACGTAACTCTCCATAAGATTTGTCGGCAGCATAGACCATTTGGTAATATTCCCATTTTATTGTTTTTCTCTCATTAGATGTAACGTATGTCATATCTTTGGTCAGCAAATTATTTCTCAGACCCTTTATTAAATGAGGAGTATCATAGAGGGGAATTATGCTCTGACCATTACACCGGAATATTTCATGATGCCACTCTTTGCCTTGACGAAGATAAGCAGCTTTCGTTTTATTAACCAATTCGGTTATAGCGCCAACATTAACGGCACTTTGGTCACATACCGTGTTAACCACGATGAGGCTATTTTCTAATGCGTACTTTACCACGGATTTTATTAAAATTTCCAATTGATGCTTTTTCAATCCGGTTGTGAAGTAGTAAGCAATTGGTTGTTTAAAATTATTTTTCACACCCTTCACCATAAAAACAAGGGCATGGTCAGCAATTGAGGCCTCTTGATTTGATGCAAACCCTTCCAGTTCATCCTTATGTGCATTATACAGAACTTGTGGCGTAATTGACATTTCGTCGAACATGAGGCTGCAGAGTCGATCTGGAACATCCTTTTCAGCTATCCCTTTTTTAATCTTTTCAAAGATGATCGGATTTATGCCTGGTACTAATTTAATTTGGCTCAGCAAACGCTTCATAGCTTTTGCTGATGGCAACGCAAAATATTTGTGCAACAGCCTGTAGCACTTTGGACTCTTTTTGAAGAGTGACAAGGACATCACTTTTTCTTCAATTGAAAACCGTCTCCCCTTGGATTTCTTTTTAGACTGCAGTTGCATGTGAACAAACAGTTGTGCTGCTTTTGTCATATTTTTTGTCACTAGTTGAAATGCAACTTCATTGGACAATTTTTCTGCATTAGCCAATCGTGCTTTAAATGACTGTCCTTTTTTTCGCAAACGACCTATTTCATTTTGAAGATACTTCATTTTTTTCTGGAGGGGTCTCATTTGCATGCAATTGAACCGCACCCCATTCCTTTCACGAGCATCTGAAAAATGCAAAACATAATAATTATATATTTGGTTTCAATCCCTCTAATTTAAAACTGTTTCTACACAAATAAAATTATGTAGTTCGTTGATAGCTCTATTTTCAAAATCACTCATGTGTAACTTCAATGTTTGTGCAGCTCAACAGTGGCACAGTAATAGGTTTTAATTATAATGCTGAAGATAAATTACCTTTGAGTAATCCTTTTTGTTTGAGTCTGCTTATTACGCTATAATTATGTTCCAATGTCACAGAATTTGTAGCAGTGGAGCAGGGACTTTTATCTGAAAACATTATAGACAATACATGAAAAATGTAGTATGCAAGAGACTGGACCATGTTGATGGAACACATACTAATAATTACAGTACCTAAAGTTGAAGTAGCAAGAAGAGAGGTATTAGTGGAAGGATGACTAACACTGACCACCTCAAACTGCTGAGTTTTAGCAGTGATGCCGTAATTTTCACCTGAAAAAATTACAATAAATATATTACATGTTAATAAATATACTAAATACTAATATTATTTTTTTAGTCAAGTTACTTAATACCTTTGATGCGTCTGATTAGCAATTAGCAGACACAATGAAAGTCCTATTGTTCTCAAAGCCGATAGGCCATAACGTGGGTTGAGTTATTAAAGGGTGGTTATTCAGAAAGGTGGCCAGGAAAACTGATACCATTTGATCAATATAATTTTATCAAACTGTTGATGTCCAGTTTATGACACCCATGGGAAGATATGGTGTGGTGCTATTTGCACCTGACACCACACGGACAGCACAAACAGAAGTGGATGCACACCAAATGCGGTAATATCAAAGACATGTACCTAATTAATATTTGATAAAACTTACTTGGAGTCGAAATAGTAGGAAGAGAAATGCTAGTGGTAGGGTGACTAAAACTTAGGTTAGCCTCAGATTGCCCAGCTGTAGCAGT
Organism: Dicycla oo; assembly: GCA_948252095.1. NCBI lineage: Eukaryota > Metazoa > Arthropoda > Insecta > Lepidoptera > Noctuidae > Dicycla > Dicycla oo. The sequence continues at coordinate 25,036,979 of OX411712.1, read as the reverse complement.
GATGCCATGACTTTTGCCTGAAAGAATTATTATATTAAATATAATTATGCAGATATTCATGTAGGGAAACACTGAGTTTATTGATAAATTACAAAAACAAACATGTTTAGAATAGAGGAAACATATAATATTTTGATTTATTGTCTGGTAAATACTGGTAATTACATTTAGTGTTAGTAAAAGAAAAGAAAGAAAATTTGTTTTTCTGCACAAACAAAAACACATTACAAAAAAAATTAATAACATAAAATACACACATACAAAGTAGCCAAAAGCTTTGCATTCAAGCAATTTAATATTGAACTCACCTGGCAAATAAAGAGTTGGCATTGCCAATGCATTTAGACGCTTAAAGCGATTATGGTGCTCATCAGTAAAGTGAATATCACATATTCTCTTCTTCTTATAAATGTCATAGTCTGTTAATGTTTCCAACAAGATTAACCCAAGCTTTGAAACGCTCAGGAAATTTGTCAGGATTCGGAAACTGATGCATCACATTGCCTGAAACGAAAGGAAATAATATTATATTTTTTTTCACAATGTAGTCCATCCTAAGGTTGTATGAGATTGCTGAATGTGATAAGGCTGTCCATTGTACTATATTTCCTAAAAAGTATGTATATATTGTAATAAAATGTAACTGCTTTGTACATCTAAAATAATTTACAGTAGCGGGCCTCTATGGAAAATAATATTCATTCAAATCTGTTGGAAAAAGGCAGACGATAGAACTCGATTGAGCTCGTCATCTGGCAGTTGGCAGTGCACATCATTTCAGTCATCATCGATTTACATCTGATAAGTATATAAACGAAAAATCTAGACGTTTGATGTTTTTCGAAAAGCATATTCTTAGAATATCATATTTTGAGATTATGTTATTAGATATGAGAACAAAGGATTTTCATGGCTAACAGAAGAGTTCTGTTTTAGCGGGCCGAAGAAAGAAATTTAACAAAGTCGAGTCAGTTACACCATTTTTAGCTCAAGAACGGCTGGGCCGATTTTTATGGTCTTTGATTTATTGGATTTCTTTACGCCCCGAATAGCAGAATAACTATTAAAACATGGGAAAATTCAAGAAAAAAAAAGAAAATATTTCAAGGCGGTACGGTAAGTTCGCCGGGTCGACTAAAAAAACACTCCTTTTGGGCAGTCGTGTAAAAAATTACTTACCAGTATCCTTACATCCAAAAGCGCAACGGTGAGGCATTGTATTTATGTTGGTGGACACACACAGCACAAACACAAAATAGCGTCTTTTCGCAAAATACCACTAAGTTTAGCAAAAGTTTTTCACAATTTTTGTGAAATTGCTATCCCAACGTAGCAGCTGAAAAATATTAGGTTCCGGGTAGTAATCCAACAACAGGACGGAGGAGAAACTCAACTCGATGTCTGATGTAGATAAAACACTCAAAAACTAATATTTAAACACAAAATGGAGACACGAAACACAAACAAGCGCGGACGCAAGTTGCGGCGGCCATAATGTGTGATGTTGCCAGACCAGAATATGTCACACAATATGGATTTACGTGACAAGGTTGCCATAATTGATAATGCTGGACATGTATGAAATATAATAATGTGATAATTTTAATGAAATATATTACAATTATTCTCTAGAAAAATACTATAAACTAAATTAGAGAACTTAGTTATTTGATTTTCTTATTTTCGTTAAGTTGCGATTACAGAGACATCTATCGATTATTATGAAACTAATAGTTTCTCAGTTAAGTAAAGTAGATGGCGCCTCTTTCTTTACGAAAGTAGTGCTTGTTCTAACTGTCTCCTATGCATCCTATGAATGAGGTGAGGTTTTGCGTGCGCAAACACTGAACCCGCATAGGTCATGATGGGGCGAATGCACGCTGTATAAATGCGCAATTTGCACCTAAGTGACAATTTGCTACGTGCATTCAGAACGGAGTGGAGTCTACCGAGAGCGAAAGCGGCGCGCGAACGCACCTGCTTTATGTGCTCAGCGAAGGAGAGGTGGTGGTCGAGGGTCACACCGAGGTATTTGGCTCGCGTCTCCCAAGGGATCGGCTTGCCGAACATGGTGATCGGTCGGGGGGGGGGGAGTCGAGTGCGACGCGGTCACAGAAAGAGGACCGCTTGACTCTTGTCAGGATTGACCTCGATTCTCCACTTCCTAAACCAGGCGCCGAGGTTATCGACTGCGGTTTGGAGAGTGCGAGATATCGGGTGTTGGTCCCTGCCCGAGTAGTAAATGGCCGTGTCGTCTGCGAACAGAGCTAACTGCGCCTTTTTACTTTTCGGGATATCGCTGGTGAACAACGTGAAGATGAGGGGAGCGAGCACAGAGCCCTGTGGGACTCCTGCACGGATGGGATGGGGGGAGGATAGCGCTCCTTCTATGCGATAGCGAAAGGTGCGATTCGTCAAAAAGTCTCGTAAGATGAGTACGAGACGATCCGGCACGCCAAGTTGGTAGAGCTTATATAATAAGCCGTTGTGCCAGACTTTGTCGAACGCTTTCGGTATATCAAAGAAGACAGCACCCGTCATCAAACCACGTTGGAAGCCAACGCTTATGTGTTGGATGATGCGGTGGACTTGATGAACGCAGGAATGCTGCGTTCGGAAACCAAACTGCTCGTTAGGGATGAGACCCTTTGTCTCGGCATAGTCTCTGAGTCGCTTATAAATAAGCCTCTCATAGATTTTGCCGAGCACATTGAGCAGACTGATGGGGCGGTAGCTAGTGGGCTCAGCCTTGGGCTTACCGGGCTTGGAGCATTGCTTAGCCTCTGGCCATCCCTATATACAGGGTGTTTGGCAGAACGTTGAACATACGAAAATGGTGGATAGGTGGGGTCATCTGCTACTTACTCAGCCCTAATTTATTTGGCCCTGGCCCACTGGGTATTTTTAAAATTTTTTTTTCTTTTTTCTTGTTTCACCACTTTCTTAACTTTAAAGTGTAATTTTTATTAAAAATGGGTAAAACAGGCAATATTTTGTTTTTTATTTTAATCTTTGATGTTGGCAGATTCTTATAAAATTATTGCTTTGTTCAGATGTTAGCTAGAAAAAAAAGTTATGAGTCCTCAAACTTACAGAAAGATGTAAAAAATACTTAAATGTTAATTTCAACTTGCATTAAAAAAAAAAACGAAAAATGATTGAGGAGTTCCAATTCTAGCAAAACATCCCTAGGGTGTGAGCTTTCTAATGGTATGTAATTTGCTTTTATAAAAAAAAACTTTAAGAGTTATTTCATAATTTTATCAAGTAGGAAATTTTTGACGAAACTCTACCTTTACGGAAAGTTAAATGTTTTGCGAAATTTAATACTGCAAAGTTGGTAAAAATTAAATGATCGATTGAAATTATGCTGTACCAGTTAGGTGCGTTAATAAAACAATTAAATAAATTTAAATAATTTATTTAAATAAAATCACAGATGTTCAAATTGACGCCCTTCATTTGCAATACAGGTGCGGCATCTATGTCTGATTTCTACAGTTGTTGTGCGCAGCAGCATCTCCTGTCACATAACTTCGAAAGCAGCATTAATTCGATTTAACAAATCTTCTCGACTTTCTACTTCTGTAGTGTAAACTAGTTTCTTTGCCCTTCCCCACACGTGAAAATCGAGCGGAGTGAGGTCGGGCGATCGTGGAGGCCAGGGAATTGGTCCTCCCCTGCCAATCCACGAATTTGGGAAACAATTATCCAAATGCTCACGTACAATTAGACTAAAGTGAGCTGGGCAACCATCGTATTGAAAGACAATAGGCCTGTTTATGTCTACTTGGAACACTTCTTCCACTAATGGTGGTAAATCATTTATCAAAAAATCCAAGTAGTTGTTCGCATTGATGTTGTCGGGCAAATAATGAGGCCCTATTAGTTTATCGCCAATCACTCCTGCCCAGACATTCACACTGAATCTCCTCTTTAAGCGCATGTGTGTGCATGTGTGGTTCCATACCACTACACCCCTATGTCTAATTTCGGCATATGAAGAGTCTGAGTCCAAGCAACTACATACGTTACTTACGAAAGTCGAGCTAGGGGATCAACGACCCACTCAACTTCTTCGTAAAATGCGAGAACTCGAAAGCAGATCCTCCAAGACGCCTTCGTCAATTAGATTTTATTTCTCAGTTTTGCAACAAAATTGAGTTAAGGGCGAGCTCAATAACGCCGCCGATGCTCTTTCAAGAATAGAAGAGATATATGTGCACGATATTTTCGATTATGAGCAATTATACAAAAGCCAAGTCGAAGATACGCAATTAATAATGCTAAAACAAAAACCTAACTTGGAATTTAAATTGTTCCGCATGTCATACGCAAATCAAGAGCTTACGTTCGAAACATCAACGTCATCAGCGCGACTTTATTTACCGTCGGAGTTTCGAGAAAAAGCGATTTCAAGTGTCCACGCTCTTAACCACCCTGGGGTAGCCGTTACGCGTCGCCTTATCGCGCAGCGCTATTTTTGGCCCAACATGAATACTGACGTTGCAAGCTTTGTAAGAAGTCGCATTCAATGTCAGAAATGTAAAGTACAAAGGCATACAATTACACCTCTAGTTAATATTGGTGATCACGTCGGGGTCACCAATATAGAACTTTTATTTTTAAAATCACGTCGGGGTCACCAATATAGAACTTTTGTTGGGACGTGATTTAGGTTCTATGAAATTAAATGTTCGTTTAGTGGTACACATGAGTTTAATAAAATGATATTAAAATTAACACGGTACAATAACTGTGTTTGAAATCAAGCCTTTAGTACAGATACTACCGCGCCGTGTGGGTTCGGCCGCTGTCGTGTTCGGTCGGCGGCGCAAGCGAGATGCCACTATGCGGGACGAGCGGGACGGTAGTAGGCGCTGTGCGCGTCATAAAAATGAGTCGTAATGGTGGAACCGGGTTGAGAGTATGCGCGCGCTTTGAGGTTAGGTTACTTGGGAGTCATTGCGCGGGCGCCCGGGAATTTAGATACTAAAAATCGGTACGGTTTTGCCTCGTATCGGGTGTGCTACTACGGAGCACCGAGGCCTGGTGTTTGGACTATAAGTTGCACGAGAAGTGGTGTGAACAAGGCGTGGTCGCCGTGGTCGGTCAGCGAGCTGAGGAAGACGGGTCGTCGTGGAGAGCCCGGATCCTGCTGCGAGGCCATCGCAAGGTTCACAAACACACATAATACACATACCTACACTAACTCAAAACTTGCGAGTGGTCACGGGGTGATATCGACTCGAAGCAGAGGTAAGTTTAGGTATAAGTAGGGTTAGCTGGCGCGTATCGCGTCCGATTTGTTCTAGTCAGGATAGCCGGTTTTGTCGGCCTATCATCTATGGGCCCGTGAGAGGCCCGGTGGGTCCTGGCTGGAACATATTTCTGGTAGCAGAGCGTGGTTTTTACCCACTTTGTAAAATTAGTAGGTACATTGGGTACCAACTAATTTACTTTGATAAAATTTGTGTTCATAATTTCAATTGAAGGTAGACCGATATTGACTCACATTCCATTGTACATTACAAGTTAAGTTTTGCACTAAGATAATAATACTTATAGACTGGGAATATTGGTTGAGTGGATAATTTGTTATTTACGTTTGGTTACGCAGAAACATACATCCATTATTACATTGTAGGTGTAGCAGAGTTGCGTCGTAAATTTATTCACTCAACAAATAAATTATTATTGTTTGGTATCGTATACAATAAGTGTTATTAGTTGTATTGTTGCATAATTGCGTGTATTGAAGTTGGTACAATGGCTCCGTCGGTAATTAAGACTATCGCGGCCAGAATTGAATCTGAGTTAAGATGGTTCTCGACAGCGGTTACGTTGGTTGGTCGTTCAGACCGCGAAGACGCGTTGTTGACGCGCGCTCGGCAAGTAGACGAAAGATATGACGCCGTTTTAAAATATCACGCCGAATACTTAGCCCGTCTTGAAGACGAGGACCCGACGTCGGTAGAAAAGGATGTTCAGGCGGTAGTACGGGGTAATGTGGACCAGTGTGGTGAAATGTCGATAAGCATTATTCAGGCAGCAGCCAACATTGAGCGGTCGCGAAAAGGCGATATTCGTGAAATAGGTAGGCCGGCGGGCGTAGGTATTATGGCGCCTTTGCCGCCAGTTAACGTACCAGAATTTAGCGGCGAGTATGCCGATTGGCCGAGATTTCGCGATATTTTTAATAGTGTCGTGCATTCGCGTACGGACCTCTCGCCCGCGTATAAAATGGCACAGTTAATGGGTAGGCTGTCCGGTGAGCCTCACGACATTTTGACCCATTTGGAAATTACAGACGCTAGCTATGAAACGGCATGGGGCCTATTAATCGACCGATACGATAATCGGCGATTGATTATTGATGGGCTCATTGATAAAATCTTTGGAATCCCGAAGGTTTCTAACGTGTACGAAATAAGGTCGAAAATCCTTAATCCGGTCACGGTAGCGATTAACACGTTAGATCGACTTAAGTTGTCGTTAGGGGACAATAAGTATATCGTTGTTAATAGGGTTCTACGGAAATTGCCGAGCGACGTAGTGGCGCGGTTTGAACAGTCACATGGTGGCGAGTCAACGGACCACCTCCCGAGCTATGATAATTTGAGGGTGTTTTTAGAGGGCGAGTGCAGGCGGGCGGATTGCCAAGGGGCAACCACGTCGCACCCTCCCCCGTCAACCCGACGTACTAGCGGGCCCAAGCCGGTTGAGCCCCGGCGGGGGGGGGCAGAAATACAACGCCCTCCAATCGGAAGTGTGCCCCTTCTGTCGGGAGGGGGGACACGGTCTCACCGCGTGCGCGGACTTTAAGGCGCAACGGGTGCATAGGCGCAGAGGAGTGGTCAAGCAGCGCTACTTGTGCTTCCGCTGCTTGGGTACCCACTTTGTGCGTGAGTGCAGCAAGACCACCAACTGTCGGACATGCGGGGGGGCCCATCATGAGCTCCTATGCCTGGCGGAGAGGGGGGAGGTGCACGGAGCCTCGTCGGGAGGTCACCCCCCCTCTCCTAAGCCAGCTACGGGTGGTCGGTCACCCCCCCATAGGGGGGGTGGGGCAACCAGGGATCAGCGGTCGCCTCCCCCTCGGGGAGGTGGATCAATGAGAAATCCGGAGCATAACCCGATGCAGCCGTCTCCTCCGCGGGGGGGGGATCGGCGCCGACACGCGCGGGTGCCCGGAGGCAATACATGCGGAGCCGGGTTATGCGACCTACTCGACCGCGCTGGGGAACACGCTGCTACCCCCGAGTAGTCGCTTCTCTCCGCCCCTTGCAGAGCGCCCTCGGTTGATGGCCTTACTTTAGAGCCATCACGGGATGGCGCCGTAGGTATAGGTGGCAATCGGGTGCCTCACCTCAGGGGTCAGACTACACTCCTGTTTGAAATGGGTGACTCAGCATCGGTCACGCGGGTGAATGCCACGGTGATTGTTTTGGACGAAGTGGTAGGGGTCCTCCCTCAGATACGGTTACCGCCGGCGGCAAAAGGGTTGACCAATGGGTTGGAGTTGGCCGATCCCCACTTTGCGATCCCCGGACGGGTGGACGTTTTGCTTGGGTCTGACGTCCTCGGGAAGCTGCTACGAAGCGGCAAGCGGGAGCTACAACCAAACGGGGTTGTGGCCATGCGTACCGCAGGAGGATACGCGTTATTGGGCCCAGTACGGGGACTACAGGACGCAACGGATTATAGCCCAATATATTATGGCAGCGTTTTATCAGACGTCCTGCAAAGGTTCTGGGCAACGGAAGAGCCACCCACCGCTCCTAGGACTAGCCCGCTTGACGAGGAGTGCGAGATATTTTATCAATGTAACACGGTGCGCCTCCCATCAGGTAGATTTATGACGCGGTTGCCGTTTCTATCAACTCGACCTCCGCTGGGGAGCTCTTGGAGTCTGGCAGAGAAACGGTTAGTGGCAATGGAAAGGCGCATGAAACGGGACTCCAACTTCCGACAGAAGTATGTGGAGTTCATGCGCGAATACCTGGCGTTGGGCCACATGTCGGTGTCCAGGGTCGACTGTCGTCATGAGGAGCACTACGTTTTGCCTCATCATGCAGTCCTGAAGACCCCTGACTCCAAGATTAGGGTCGTGTTCGACGGGAGCGCGGAGACATCTAGCGGAGTGTCCCTGAATCAATGTCTCCATGCTGGTCCTAAGTTGACCAGAGACATTGCAGACATTCTAACGGACTTCAGGAGACACCAGGTTGTCTTCGTTACGGACGTGAGGATGATGTTTCGCCAAACGGAGATCCATCCAGACGACCGTCGGTTCCAACTGATATTGTGGCGAGAGAGCCCAGAAGAACCGATGGTCACGTATGAGCTCAACACAAACACGTACGGATTAAAGCCCAGCCCGTATGTAGCCATGCGTACGCTACGAGAACTGGCTGAACAGGAACGGCTTCGCTTTCCCCGCGCGGCTGCTGTCATTGATAGGGACGTCTATGTAGATGACATTTGTACGGGCTCAGATAGTATTGAGCAGGCGCTCATCTTGAGGGATGAATTGGTGGCGCTCATGGCCTCTGGTGGCTATGAACTCAGGAAGTGGCTGTCAAACTGCCCAGAGGTGCTGGCGGGACTTCCAGCTGAGTACCAACAAGACCCGCATTTGTTTGAAGACTCGGAAAATCTTCATGCGTTGGCAATTTTAGGGGTCCAGTATCGACCGAGTCAGGATGTCTTCACGTACAATTGTGAGGCCGAGTTGCTGTCAAAGACCTGGACCAAGCGATCGGTCCTTTCGACCATCGCCCGAACATTCGATCCAACCGGTTGGATCGCGCCGGTCACGTTCATGGCAAAGTGCTTCATTCAGAAGCTTTGGTTGGCTCAACTAGGTTGGGATGATCAGCTCACAGAGGAGCTGGCTCGGGAGTGGTCGGCATTCGTCACCACCTTACCACAGATCTCGGAGATTGAGATCCCGCGCAAACTGCTCCCGCAGGCAGGAGTCAGGGTCACCCTGCACGGGTTTTGTGATGCGTCGGAGAAGAGGTACGCGGCCGCAGTCTACCTGAGAACAGGTGAGACCGCTGGTGTGGGAATTGTACGCTTGGTCCTGGCCAAGAGCAAGGTTGCGCCTGGTCGGACCCGTTGGACGATTCCGAAGATGGAATTGGCGGGTGCAGCCCTCCTGACGCGGCTCCTGAACCATGTGGTGCAGAATTTGCGTGGTACGGTGGATCTGAACGAGACGGTTTATGCATGGACTGACAGCCGAATCGTGTTGTGCTGGCTGCAGACTTCGGTCCACACGCTCGAGGTATTTGTGGCCAACCGAGTCTCACAAATAAATAATTCAGAGACTCCTCTGGTCTGGAGACATGTTCCAGGCGAGTTTAATCCGGCTGACTGCGCCTCACGCGGCTGTCCGGCGCCTGCTTTGGTTGAACATTCTCTATGGTGGGGGCCACAATGGTTGGAACGGCCACATGCGGAGTGGCCATTTAATGAGTGCGGTCGGCATTCATTACCCCCGGACCAAGGCTTGAGGCTCAATGTGACTACAGTGGAGCCCGCCACCGCAGACCACACTCTTTTGGATCGATATAGCTCACTGGGGAAGCTACTTAGAGTCACGGGATGGATAATGCGTTTCTGTCATAATTGTCGAAGCCCTGTCGCGCAGCGAAACATGTCGCCTGTAATGGGACCTGAGGAACAACAAAGGGCTCTCTCACTTTGGGTGAAGGTCGTTCAGGGGATTGAGTTCCAGGACGAAATTAGGGTCTTGAGGTCTGGCGCAGGTCGATTGAAAAAAGGTCTTATCCGCCTCAACCCGTTCATCGATGAGCACGGAATGCTCCGGGTGGGAGGACGACTACGGAATGCCGACTTGCCCTATGCAGCGCGACATCCTCTAATTCTCCCCAAGAAGGGAGCTTTGGTGGAGTTGTTGGTTCGGGACCGTCACACCAGGAATTGACACGCAGGCTGTAACACCCTTCTGGGCATTTTGCAGCGTGAATTCTGGATTTTATCGGCACGGAGAGTAATACGGAGCATTGTGTTTCGTTGCTTGACTTGTTACCGACTCAAGGCAGCCACAATGCAGCCACAAATGGGAGATCTCCCGCCCGAACGAGTTACGGAGGCTCGGCCATTTGCTGGCGTAGGAACAGATTTCGCGGGGCCTTTCATGGTCAAGACGTCACACCTTCGAAACGCGAAGTCGGTTAAAGCATATTTGTGCGTCTTCGTGTGTCTGGCAACCAAGGCAGTTCATTTAGAAATGGTAGCCGATCTCTCTACGGAGGCCTTTCTGGCAGCGTTGGATAGATTCGTTTCTCGAAGGGGAATACCGTCACTGATTCGGTCGGACTGTGGTACCAACTTCAAGGGCGCCGACCGTTGCTTAAAGGAAATTTTATTGTTTTTGAGCCAAAATGAGCGAGAGATTGGCACGGGCCTCGCCAGTCGGGGCATTTCGTGGTATTTTAGTCCACCTGGATGCCCCCACTGGGGTGGAATTTTCGAGGCAGTAGTTAAGTCTTCCAAGATTCACCTGTATCGGGTCATCGACTCAACGATCCTCACCTTTGAGGAGTTGTCTACGGTGTTTTGCAAAATTGAGGCGGTCTTAAACTCGCGACCTTTGTGCCCGTTAAGCGCTGACCCGAATGACTTTGAGGCCATTACCCCAGGCCATTTTTTAATTGGCCAACCACTTAACGCCTTGCCGGAATATCCGTATACAGATGTAAAGTTGTACCGGTTGTCACGGTATCAGATGTTACAGCAAATGAGTCAAAATTTTTGGAAGCGATGGTCGCTGGAGTATTTGCATATTCTACAGCAACGCGTTAAGTGGACGGACAGGACGACCCCACCCTGCGTTGGAGACCTCGTACTGGTTAAGGATGCTAACCTATCACCGTTGTGTTGGCGACGGGGGCGCATTGTTAACCTGATTACGGGCAAGGATGGGTCTCCACGGATCGCAGACGTACAGGTGAGGGACTCGATCCTTAGACGGGCGGTTTCAACGTTATCCCGACTACCGGGAGTTTGAGCGGACCGACAACGGGTCGGTCCGGGGGGGGTGATTGTTTGAAATCAAGCCTTTAGTACAGATACTACCGCGCCGTGTGGGTTCGGCCGCTGTCTTGTTCGGTCGGCAGCGCAAGCGAGATGCCACTATGCGGGACGAGCGGGACGGTAGTAGGCGCTGTGCGCGTCATAAAAATGAGTCGTAATGGTGGAACCGGGTTGAGAGTATGCGCGCGCTTTGAGGTTAGGTTACTTGGGAGTCATTGCGCGGGCGCCCGGGAATTTAGATACTAAAAATCGGTACGGTTTTGCCTCGTATCGGGTGTGCTACTACGGAGCACCGAGGCCTGGTGTTTGGACTATAAGTTGCACGAGAAGTGGTGTGAACAAGGCGTGGTCGCCGTGGTCGGTCAGCGAGCTGAGGAAGACGGGTCATCGTGGAGAGCCCGGATCCTGCTGCGAGGCCATCGCAAGGTTCACAAACACACATAATACACATACCTACACTAACTCAAAACTTGCGAGTGGTCACGGGGTGATATCGACTCGAAGCAGAGGTAAGTTTAGGTATAAGTAGGGTTAGCTGGCGCGTATCGCGTCCGATTTGTTCTAGTCAGGATAGCCGGTTTTGTCGGCCTATCATCTATGGGCCCGTGAGAGGCCCGGTGGGTCCTGGCTGGAACAAACTGATTGTATGACAATTATGAAATAACGCGAATGACGCGGTAGGTAACGACAGTGTTGCGTGTTGTCGTGACGTCGACTGACGACTGTTGACTGTTGACTGACTGACAATTATGAAATGACGCGAATGACGCGGTAGGTAACGACAGTGTTGTGTGTTGTCGTGACGTCGACTGACGACTGTTGACTGTTGACTGACTGACAATTATGAAATGACGCGAATGACGCGGTAGGTAACGACAGTGTTGTGTGTTGTCGTGACGTCGACTGACGACTGTTGACTGTTGACTGACTGACAATTATGAAATGACGCGAATGACGCGGTAGGTAACGACAGTGTTGTGTGGTGTCGTGACGTCGACTGACGACTGTTGACTGTCGACTTACTACTGTGTGACAATTATGAAATGACGCGAATGACGCGGTAGGTAACGACAGTGTTGCGTGTTGTCGTGACGTCGACTCACGACTGTTGACTGACTACCTGTCTGTTGAACTTCGCAGACATGCGAAGTTATAGGCACTTAAGCGCATGTGTGTGCATGTGTGGTTCCATACCACTACATGTCCTCCCCCCTTTGATGAAGACAATTTATTACAAGGGTAAACAAAAATAATTGTCAAAAAACATGAGCAAAGTGTAGGTAAAACATTGCAAATACCTATAAAATGGTTTAGTGTAAAAGTGTATACCTAACTTAAATGAAACAATAAGACACTATGCTAACATGAGGCATTTAGAATGTATATAAAAACAAAACTACACAAGTGGATGCTGAAACTAGAGAAAGACATTTAGTAAAAAAATTAAAATACATTGGTCATAAATTGACAACAACTTAATACAAAAAGATTTTTTAACTTAACTAAGTGGTAACGATAACATAAAAATAATGACGTTATAAGTTGACATAATTGCTGTGAGAACGCCACAGAATTGTTTGTTTTGTTGGTCTATTTTAAAAACACAGAACACTTCACCGCACTTCAAATTTCACATTGACATTTTTATTGCTTTGGGACTGGCGACAAAAAATGTTTTAAATGGCAAATCTCACGGTCTTTTTCACGATGCGACCTGATCAAGTCGTGACAGATGGCTCAGATTTGTCAAGTGGTGTCGATTGGGCTCCACTTCCAACCGGTGTGTTTGCTTTTGTTTCTGGTGAAACGAAAACTTCATGCGGTGGCGACTCAAGTGCAGGGCCATTAGTTATAACATAAGCAGGTTTGAGACGATCGAGAGAAATAGTAACTTTTCGAGAACCTACTTGAATGTCGTAATGTTTATTGCCTCGTTCGAGGATTTTATAAGGGCCGTCGTATGGTGGTGTTAACGAACGTTTAACTTCGTTTTTAATGAACACGTAGTCTGATTTTTCGAACTCTCCTAGAGGTGTAATTGTATGCCTTTGTACTTTACATTTCTGACATTGAATGCGACTTCTTACAAAGCTTGCAACGTCAGTATTCATGTTGGGCCAAAAATAGCGCTGCGCGATAAGGCGACGCGTAACGGCTACCCCAGGGTGGTTAAGAGCGTGGACACTTGAAATCGCTTTTTCTCGAAACTCCGACGGTAAATAAAGTCGCGCTGATGACGTTGATGTTTCGAACGTAAGCTCTTGATTTGCGTATGACATGCGGAACAATTTAAATTCCAAGTTAGGTTTTTGTTTTAGCATTATTAATTGCGTATCTTCGACTTGGCTTTTGTATAATTGCTCATAATCGAAAATATCGTGCACATATATCTCTTCTATTCTTGAAAGAGCATCGGCGGCGTTATTGAGCTCGCCCTTAACTCAATTTTGTTGCAAAACTGAGAAATAAAATCTAATTGACGAAGGCGTCTTGGAGGATCTGCTTTCGAGTTCTCGCATTTTACGAAGAAGTTGAGTGGGTCGTTGATCCCCTAGCTCGACTTTCGTAAGTAACGTATGTAGTTGCTTGGACTCAGACTCTTCATATGCCGAAATTAATCTTTCGAGGCCATAATCGGTGCACAAAAAGCAGGTGACGCACTTAAGCGCATGTGTGTGCATGTGTGGTTCCATACCACTACACCCCTATGTCTCTTCACGTGTGGGTTTTGATTTTTAAGTGCCCAATGGTGAAGATTGTGATAATTGACAATCCCTTCTTTGTCAAATTTGGACTCGTCCGTCCACAGAATACTTTTTAAAAAGTTTACGTCGTCCACATCGGTATGCAGCAAATGGCGACAAAATTGCACACGTCTCCCAAAATCACTGTCATCGAGACCTAGAACAAACAAAACACGTCTAAGAATCGATTTCAATACTGAATCTTTTCTTCCTCCGAGTTCAAACTCTACAATTATCTAAATTAAATTATCTTCAATTTTTAAGTACACTAATTGGCTTTATGGCTTAGCCATAAAGACGTAAGACCACATTCACAAAAGGGCGTGCGACTTTTCAATTTTGTTCTAAAAAGGAGCCATAAGTGCTGGCAAGTTTACCTACGCTGACCACCTGCGCAAACCGAATCCGAAATCCGAATCCTGTAAGCGCTGCCCGCCTGATTGTTACGTGAATGCGGCCGAATAGGAATAGTTTATTCGAATTTAATTTGAAATTAGAATTGAATGCGCTAAAAACAACATGAGGCAAAACAACTAATAAAGAAAGTGACGAAATCAAGGTTAAATGGAACGATCAATTGAACTGTCTCATAATTTACTACATTCCACAAAATCGTATCAGATGCAGTGCATAAACGGCTTAATCTTACCTTGCACTGGAGTGTAGTGAAAAGCATGCCTACCATCTTGCCGGAGAACAGACCACACTTTCCATATGCTTAAGCCAAGTATTGAAGCTATCTGTCTAATGCTTTTGGTAGGGTCCGCGTCAAACTGCGCGTTCGGCAAGAACTTGTTCGTCAATGGTAGTATCGGGTCGTGCTGCGTTCACTCGTGGTTCTTGTAAGTTCAGGTTACCGGTTTGTCGTAAACGTCGGTAAGTACTCGCAAACGTCTGGTACTCGGCGGTTGGGATAACGCTCTTGATAAATTCTTCGCGCTTCACGCGAATTAGTATTAGCGCTTCCATACGCTAACAACATGTCCGCGTATTCTTCACTGGTAAAAGCAGCTATTTCTTTACCAATAACAACAGGTAACAGTAATAACAAAAAACTTAACTAACAGGTTATAAAACTAGTGATAACAATAAAAGAAAACGAAGTGAACAAAAACAAACGTAAGCGTAACGGGCACGTGAGATCGCAGAGGCAGTTAAGTCTCGACTGAATAAAAGAAAAGAATTCATTCTGAGGCGTCACGGTGCCACGAGAGCGAAAGAGAGCAAAAATACGCTATGACTACGCAAGAGTGAAACAAAATTTCTACCTGCTTTGTGTAACCATCTCAAGGGAATAGTGAATGTCAATTTGCACCACTGCTACTGGCAAGCCGTCGATCATTTAATTTTTACCAACTTTGCAGTATTAAATTTCGCAAAACATTTAACTTTCCGTAAAGGTAGAGTTTCGTCAAAAATTTCCTACTTGATAAAATTATGAAATACCTCTTAAAGTTTTTTTTTTTATAAAAGCAAATTACATACCATTAGAAAGCTCACACACTAGGGATGTTTTGCTAGAATTGGAACTCCTCAATCATTTTTTGTTTTTTTTTAATGCAAGTTGAAATTAACATTTAAGTATTTTTTACATCTTTCTGTAAGTTTGAGGACTCATAACTTTTTTTGTAGCTAACATCTGAACAAAGCAATAATTTTATAAGAATCTGCCAACATCAAAGATTAAAATAAAAAACAAAATATTGCCTGTTTTACCCATTTTTAATAAAAATTACACTTTAAAGTTAAGAAAGTGGTGAAACAAGAAAAAAGAAAAAAAATTTTTTTTAAATACCCAGTGGGCCAGGGCCAAATAAATTAGGGCTGAGTAAGTAGCAGATGACCCCACCTATCCACCATTTTCGTATGTTCAACGTTCTGCCAAACACCCTGTATACAGGCTGTCTGTTTACGGTGTAGCGAAAATTAAGGGTGTGGTACAGACCATCAAACTGAACAACTTTTTCCCGGGGACCAACATCGTAAGCATGAAAAAAAAATTAGTCGTCTCATACAAAACTTCAATACCTACTTGACCAAATGTATGGAATGACAATTTTTTTTTTCACGATTACGATGTTGGTCTCCTTGAAAAAGTTGTTCAGTTTGATGGTCTGTACCACACCCTTAATTTTCGCTACACCGTAAACGGACTCCCTGTATAAATGTACTCTGTGCCTCTGGCCAAGGTAAAAGCCAGCTAACACTAAATGTTTGTTTAAAATGATTTATATGTCAGTGAGTGCTGACAGCGGGACAGTGTGACGTCAAACGTCTTGTTATTGTCAAATGTCAATTACGTCAAATCAAATCAATAATGAAGTCTTAGGCAGCGACACGGTTGCGAAAATAAGTTTTAGTAATTCATATTAGATATTCATGAATGAAACTTAATCAAAAAGAGCGGTAAAAGTTGAAATTTAATTATGGATTTATCTACAAGTGTCAAAAAACGATTAATCAAAAAGAAAAATAAGGAGGTCAGCGAACTTGAGACAGACAGTTACTTAGAAGCGCCCATAAATACCGAAACAGAAGTTGTAAGTGCTTATCATAATGTTAGCGGTACCCTTCCCCTTCTTCAGAATCATCAAGTAATACGTTTGGTGTCGTACAAGTTTTTCTCAATGCCTAGCTTTATGAGCCTGTCTTTTTTAGTTATGAACAGCCTGGAATTCTATGTATGATGTTTGTAAATAATACATAAAGAACTTTCAAGAGAATCGGATGTTTAAATAATGTGGACAGAACACATTCACTGTTTTTCTTAGTCTTACATCTTCCTCTACAGTCTGTAATCTTAATGACTAATTGTTTGCACCTATACTTAAATGAGACCTTATTCTAGCAAAAAGATCATGCCACAGCTGAAGATGAAATAGAGCCAAGAAAAGACATAGCACTGTCTAAAAACATAGACCGGGCACCATTAGGTGTGTACTTACATTTGGAAATAAATCTGGTGTTTCTTGGCCTACTAGCATTGGCACTATGTACTAGACTACCCAACCTCGAGGAACCTCATTATATTGTGTAAGAAACTTTATAACTTTTTATTATGCTAATATAGCAAATTATAATAGATTTGATAAAAACAAGTATGATTTGATGGCAATTATCTTAATTTATATGTATGCTTTGATTTGTGAGTTTTCTTTCATAAGGTTATTACTTGAATGTTTATGATTCTGACAAAATAGATTGATGTGCACATAGGTATTAAACTGTTTGTTGCCAAATGAAAACAATTTTCTTATTTTTATTTTTTGCAGCTTATGTTCTCAAGTCTCATGGTGTGAGCGATATATTAATATAATGTTTCATAAATTCATAACATTATTAATATAATTTTTTACAATTTAGCAAATTATATATTTTTTGCAGGTTTGATGAATTACATTATGGCCGTTATGTGTCTTTGTATACAAAGGGAGTTTTCTTTTTTGATGCTCATCCACCTCTTGGGAAACAGTTGTTATACTTAGCTGGCCGAGCTGCTGGCTATGATGGAAACTTTACTTTTGACAGAATAGGCACACCTTATACAGAGAATGTGCCAGTGAAGGCTCTGCGGTTAATTCCAGCACTAGCAGGCAGTATGTTAGTAGCAGTTACATATCAATTAATGTTGGAGATATCTTTTTATCACTGGACTGCGGTTCTGGCTGGTCTTCTCGTCCTATTTGGTGAGTAATAAATGCCATTCTGAATGTAAATTGCTAATAATTCATACATTTACCGGATAATTAAAATATTAAGCATAAAATGTAACTTGGTGATGTGCAAAGTGAGCAAATATAGGTTCAAATGGTCATACAATGTGGAAGTGGCAACTGCTTTGCTAAAAAGCGATTGTCTGGCTTGGTTACATATACTTACAATACAAATCATGACCTTATACAGTTTCCAAGGTTTAAAAAGTTAAAGTTCAATACTCTGCTTGGCAAGTGGCGAGTTCTTAACTCCCTGCCAAGTAATTTATAATTATTTATTGTTTGCTTTCAGAAAATTGTTTTTTAGCACAGTCAAGGTTTATGTTACTAGAAAGTATACAGATATTGTTTGGACTGTGTGGAGTTTTGTGTGCCATTAAAAGTACTCGCCGCACGGGCCTTGTGAGCGTTGTTTGGCTTTGCATAGCTGCACTCTCACTTGGTTGTTGCTTTTCGTGAGTATAATTTTTTAAACCAGTTAAGTATACAAACTTATGAGCATCGCGTAGACGTAGAAAATGTTGCGTTTACGCCACGTATACATTCATTGAACGCCAACGAAAGAACATTTTTCACAAAGGTCTCCATTCTATTTGAATTTGATATCCATTAGCAGCATAAGCTACAGCCATTATAGGGTAAAACTCCCAGCAGCAGTCAGCCTTTTAGCGAGAATTTTAATTTTCTAGAGCTGTCAGTTAAAAAATTGTGGATAGAGAAACAAAGTTTTGCAATCAACATAATGATCGATCATTTATTCATTTCTTTCAAAGCGGTCAAAAAGTTGCACCTTTGCACACTTGTTACGTAACAAAAGTGTCGTGACTGTCAAAAAGTTGCACTTTTGCACACTTGTTACGTAACAAAAGTGTCGTGACGGGCAAAAAGTTGCACTTTTGCACACTTGTTACGTAACAAAAGTGTCATGACGGTCAAAAAGTTGCACTTTTGCACACGTGTTACGTAACAAAAGTGTCGTGACGGTCAAAAGTTACACTTTTGTACACTTTTTGTTACGTAACAAAAGTGTCGTGACGGTCAAAAAGTTACACTTTTAATAAAAATAATAACCCTACCGCCGTATCTCTACGTTGACGTCGTGGTGGGGCTGGGTTCTGTGGCTAGGTCTGTGCCGGTAGAGTTTACTTTGCCGAAATAGGTCTAGGGTGAGGAGCCAGACCAAGAGAGATGCATAAACCCGCAGGGCAGCATGTGGCGAGCTGTTGGGCAGTATCGACCCCACGTATCCTATCTCCCGGGAGAAGTCTTGCTCTTCACCCCTGCAGGCTTGCCTTTATTGGCCGGCTTGAGTGAACACTGACGAGGAACAGAGCTAGGCTCCCACCTCTTTCTTGCCTTTATTGGCCGGTGAGTGGGGATTCGCAAGAGCAACGTGCTCGGAGTAAGGAAGTATTCCAGTAAGGTGCTGATAGGAATCTTGACCGTACTACGTTGATTGTCTTGCCGTGGAATACCTCTCCACTCTCCAAGCACCTCAGGAAGTGTTGCCTCATTGTCGCTACGTCACTATGAGCTAGCGACCGTTTTCGGGGGCCCATTATTGAGTGTGCAAGTCACCCCCTGCCATTTTATCCATGTATAATTATATAACATTGGTCAGGCAGGGGACATAATTCTTCCATAGTTCGAGTTATCCAATCCACTTTAGCCACCCAAACTCATAGATATGTTTTGTTTCCACTTTCTGAAAAAGTCCTGCACCAACCGGGGATTGTCCTTGGGTGCATAGGGATAATCATCGGTTGGTGTCTCCTCATCATTTAAAATTGTCTAAGGGGCCTCTGCGAGTTGGCTTCGGCCCCTCGTACGCCTTCCAAAGGTCCGGTCCCCAGGGTCCCGAGATGTCAAAAGACTAATAATAATAAATAATAATATCCTGGGACATTTTCACACACGGTCATCTGGTCCCAAACTAAGCAGAGCTTGTACTATGGAAACCAGATAACTGATATACTACATATACTACTTTTTGTTTTGTAAATACATACTTATATAGATAATTACACCCAGACTCAGGACAAACTTACATGTTCATGCACACAAATGTTTGTCCTGGATGGGAATCGAACCCACGACCAGCGTCATGATAGGCGGTATCTTAACCAACTACTATCTTAACTATAATAATAATAATAAATAATTTATTTCAGATTACATCCATATTTGTTAGTACAATTGCGAGCTTACAAACTAGTGTTAGTAATAATTAATAATTGATTGACGTATAATAATAATAATAATAATTTATATACAGGGTGACTGGTAATTAGTGACCGATACTTAAAAACATGATTGTACTCATGATAACAAACAAGTTTTATTACGGGACCAAACCTGAAATCGCGAAAATAAATATCTGCTGTTCCCTACATTTTTTTATTTTTTTTTATTTGAGATGGGTTTGCTCTTGACTCTAGTCTGGGTCGGTGGTGATTAAGTCGACATTTTGACGAGTTATGCGACCGTACAGTATGGGACAGCTCATTTTTTTTCGAGAATTCAGGTTTGGTCCCATAGTAAAAGTTGTTTGTTATCATGAGTACAATCATGTGTTTAAGTATCGGTCACTAATTACCTGTCACCCTATACTGGATGATTTTTTTACCGTCTTGAAAAAAAATTAGGGTACAATAGGTGAACGATACAATAATACCTACAAGCCTATGGCATACCTAGTTTTTTTTTTTTCAATAGCTTAGACAGAAATTGCTCTATCAATAAACACTACACATTTGACGTAAACTAGAACAATAAAAACAGAAATTTTGAAAAACTTTATAGATCGTTAAAAAATATCGAAATTCAAATCATACGCACTAAACTTTATAGATCGTTAAAAAATATCGAAATTCAAATCATACGCCCTAGTTTTTCAAAATTTCTCGTTTCTCGAAATTCAAATCATACGCACTACGTGCCCCTGCGTAGTCGCAGGGGTACGTAGTGGTGATTTGAATTTCGATATTATTATTTTTCAAAAAAAAACTAGGTCCGTTCACCTGTCATACTTACCCTATTTTTTTCAAAACGGTAAAAAAGTCACCCAGTATAATAAAAATAACAATTTTATTTTTTAATTAAACAGTAAGTGGCAGGTCCGGATGGACTCTCCGATGATGGTGACAAATCACTATACGACTGCGTGCAGTCGTACCCAGCGAGCCAGCATCGGAGAGTCCCACTGGTCCGCCTGCGCGCGCAGGATGGTGTTGGGACTGTCGCGCGTGCGGCGCATGATAGAAGCGCACCGTTTGAGCATGATAGCTGCAAAGCCGTCTATGTCAGCCGCCGCGAACGTCGGAGGCGTTGCACACTTTTATTACGTATCAAATGTGTCATGACGGTCAAAAAGTTACACTTTTGCACACGCTTTCGCCAAGTGTGCAGAGTAGGTATAACGTGGACTCTATTTCACCAGTCACTTGCGCATCCAATAGTCAGCCACTTATCGGCTATTATGTGATGTAACAGTAACTAAAATGAACTCTAATGATTAGCAGACCCAAGAGTCAGACCAGTAGATGACTGGGAAGGGCTGATGTCTACCTATTAGAAAACCTTGTAAAAATTATAGCGCGGTAGGGAGCCTCCCGAAAAATTATAGATTTTACAAAAAAAACTTGCTAGTTACACTTATGACAATGATCCAGAAACTAATTATAAGCTTTATAAAACATCTAAATATCGTTTACATTAAAAATTTCAAAAGATATTCACTAATTCCGCGACCAAGGTTTCTTGCAAAAAATATAGTTTTTGTGGCGGTGGTTGAAACAATCGTCCGTAGTTCGGCTTCCCGTGAAGCTATTATTTTGAAAATTTGCTTAATATAGTGTACAATTACTATAAGTAAGTAATAAGGCAATATCTGTACCTACTGTTGATAGCGAAATAAAGGTTGGAAAGGCTAACTACTAGTGTAGGGCTGTCTACTGGGTGTTATACCCTACATAGCACACAACGAAAACGAAAGTGTCCCCTGATTTACACAAATGCATAAGCATTGTTTGATAGAATCATGCACTTACCGTTATTTTTATCGTTACAGAGTCAAATACTCAGGCGTATATTCGTACTTGCTAGCAGTTTTCCTAGTTGGAAGACAGATTTGGCAATGGATTGGTCGTACGGAATCCGGACTTCGCCTTGCTTTGTCGGCATTATGGAGACTGCTTATACTCACCGTTATTCCGTTTGCGGTGTATGCGGGTGTATTTTATGCTCATTTGATGATGCTGCCAAAAGCTGGCCCGCACGATAGCGTCATGACAAGCGCTTTCCAAGCGTCCTTACAAGGTGGACTCGCAAGTATAACTCGGGGACAACCCTTACATGTGGCACATGGCTCTCAAATAACCCTTCGGTAATCATTTATTACATTCTGTATATTATTCGTAGTTGAATAATGAAAACAATTAATGCACTGGATTATAATACATTTTTACTTGTTTTAGGCACACTCATGGTCGCACATGCTGGCTCCACTCCCACGCCCACGTGTACCCGGTGCGGTACACGGACGGGCGCGGCTCGTCGCACCAGCAGCAGGTCACGTGCTACAGCTTCAAGGACGTCAACAACTGGTGGATAGTGAAGCGCCCGGATCAGGCGTCGCTGACCGTGTCGCGGCCGCCCGACGCTATACGACACGGAGATGTTGTACAGTTGCTTCACGGAATTACTAGTCGCGCTTTGAACTCGCATGATGTGGCTGCACCTGTGTCACCACAGTCTCAGGTATGGCAATGCGAGAATGAGGATGTCCTTTTTAGGGTTCCGTACCCCCAAAAGGAAAAACGGAACCCTCGTAGGATCACTTCATTGTCTGTCACTCAAAACTACCCAAGCAAAGTTAAAAATAAAATTTATATGGGACCACCGCACAGGCTTCTCTAGTCGGCCAAGACCCTTTTTCTCAGGAAAATGTAGAGGTATCAAATTGAAATTAAATACATAGGTCTACGGTCCTTAGGAGCTCTAAAAAATCAGGCTTCTATACAATTTTTTTTTTTTTTTTTTTTTTATTGACTTCAAAAAGAATCGAACTCAAAATTATGAAATAACTTTAATTTCGGAAGTCGGTGTCTTGGGATCTGTATTTTAGTTTTTTGCCACCGACTTCCAAAATTAAAGTTCTTTCATAATTTTGAGTTCTATTCTTTTTGAAGTCGATTTAATTTTTTTTTATTTCGTTTTTTTAGTTTTTAGTAAAAACTGGAATATTTGTTTGTAATAAGTATTTAATAGTTTTGTTATAAATATTGCACTAGAATTTGACCAAGGTTTTGAGATGTTTTTTTTCTGTTTGACACCACACCCGTAGCTCATTTTAGATTTTAGATTTTGATGAAACTTTCATGCCCTAAGTTGAAGTAAATGTAAGCCAACAAAAAAGAATGGTCACGATCCGATTAATAGTTTCGTAGGAATGCGTGGACAAACATACATACATCTATAAAATTTTGTATATTTGTTTGGAAGCCCTAATAGATTATCATATGTGAATATATTGCAGTTCCAATAATATTACTTACATACGTGAGGAATTGATATCTCCTTTTTTTGCAGTCGTTAAAGTGTAAGGTGAAGCGTGGCCGAGCTCTCCAAAACTATTAAGTACCTACATTATTTCTATTGTGTCTATTTTTTATCGTTTTTTATTTAGCTATCTTGAGAATTTCGTTGGACGGAGACCTAGATGACTGATGATGTCACCTACCTTTTTTTTTTTTTTTTGTGGATGGGAAATCATCAAATAACTTCTCCCGCTCTGGGTGGAGCGGAAGGGCGTGTCAGACTTTTACTGACTAAAACCCACCCGTGTTCCTTCAGTTGCCTATGCCAGGGCCACGGTATCTTTTTCAAACAACCCGCGACCCCAGCGGCATCGGCCCTATTGGACCCCATCTCTTGCTGACATCTCTTTGAGGCGCGCGTGGAACACAACGCGCCGTCGACCCGGGCCTGGTCCTCACCGGACGGCGAGCTACCCACTACTCACCGTCCGCAAGCCCGCGCCTACGGTGGCCGGGAATCGGCTATTGATTCCCGCCGCCCAGGGCGTCTCCTGCGGCGACTGAGGGCGTGAGGTTGCCTCTCCCTCACGCGTTCCGCCTCCTCCTTTGCGAGCATTACCGCTTCGCAGAAGGAGGTGACAACCTCCCATGCACTCTCGCTCCGCACCATGGCCTGGACCAGGCTCGGACGCGAGAGATCGCCGCCGCCGATCGCCTCCGTGAGAACACGGCGGTGCTCTGCCCAAGCCGGGCAGACCTCCACTGTATGCTCCACCGTGTCCTCTGGGCGATCCACACAATGGTGACACCCGGGCGTTTCCTCCCGCCTTATGGATGTCACCTACCTGATGGTGGAATCTGAAGGCGGGTATAGGTTAGGTTAGGTTAGGTTAGGTTAGAAACCAGATAACTGATATACTACATATACTACTTTTTTTTGTTGTAAATACATACTTATATAGATAATTACAATGTAGAACGCTCGTATTTTTACTTATTTGAATACAATATAAATGTTGAAAGCTAGGTCATCCTAACTATTTCCATTACTTAGGACCAATAAACACTTACCTGGTCATCATCCGACCTTCAGAAAGTATCATGTGGTAGCACCCATGCTCAATGAGATAAACGTTGAAAGCTGGGTCATCCTAACTATTTCCGTTATTGAGTGCCGATAATCACTTAAGTAACTGGTTATCATCAGACCTTCAGAAAGTATCATGTAGTAGCATCCGTGCTCAATTAGATAAATGTTGAAAGCTGGGTCATCCTAACTATTTCCGTTATTCAGTGCCGATAAACACTTAAGTACCTGGTTATCATCAGACCTTCAGAAAGTATCATGTAGTAGCATCCGTCCTCAATTAGATAAATATTGAAAGCTGGGTCTTCCTAACTATTCCCGTTACTGAGAACCTTGTTTTGAGATGCTTTCGCTTTGACACCACACCCGTAGCTCATATCAATAAGCCAGGCCTTCACACTTACACGTATTAGTCCGTTATCTTGAAAACTACTGAACCGATTTTGATGAAACTTTCATGCCCTAAGTTGAAGTAAATGTAAGCCAACAAAAAGGAATGGTCACGATCCGATTAATAGTTTCGGAGAAATGTGTGGACAAACATACATACATACATTATACATCTATGATAATAATTTTGTATATTTGTTTGGAAGCCCTAATAGATTATCATATGTGAATATCTCGCAGTTCCAAAAATATTACATACATGCGTGTCGAATCAATAACTCCTTTTTTTGAAGTCGTTAAAAATACGGCCATTTATGTGACATATTTTGATACTTGCAAATAAATCAAAACCTATTTAGGGGTAGTTCCCATTGGCCTAGAGCCCTAGAATCATGAAATTTGCCAAGAACAAGGTCTCACAGCACAAGTAAAGAAAACACAATTACAAACTTACATTTGTAGTTGGAGAATTGACCGTAAGTCTATCGTCTATCTAAGTTTTCAACAATGTTAAGTTTGTTTTTGGGGTAAATTCATCTCAACTAAGGATCCCTATATTGTGCGTGGTCCGACACGCACTTGGCCGATTTTTTAGGGTTCCGTACCTCAAAAGGCAAAAACGGAACCCTTATAGAATCACTCATGTGTCTATCTGTATGTCCGTCTGTCACAGCCAATTCGCTCCGAATCTAATGGACCGATTGAGTTGAAATTTGGTACACGTATGTATTTCTGAGACCCACACATGGACGTGTAATGTAAATTAATGAATTTTGAATATGGGGTTAAATTTTGGGGGGCAAATAAGAAAATTTAAATATATTTGCAAACTGTACCGTGCGATATATCAAATGAAAGGGCTTCCTGTGAGGGTCTCAAATATATATTTTTTTATAATTAGAAAATAAACTGTTTTAAAGTTATTTCTTAAATAACTTTAAAAATAGACGAAAATATTGACCATTCCCCCTTTATCTCCGATACTACTGAGTTTAAAATTTTGAAAAAAATACAGAAAATAATTCTATAGTATAGATTACAGGAAAACCTATAAGAAGTCTATTGTCTTAAAATAACATGGAACATATTCAATATTGTGCGAACAAACTTACATTTGTCTATAGTTAAACGAAAAGGACCCAACCCACATTAGGTGTAATGTGGGTTGGATTCTTTTCGTTTGATAACTATGGACATTTGTAGTTGGAATGTATGGGTGAACATGTTTTTCAACTACAATGTTTAGTTTGTTCTTGGGATAAATTCATCCCAACTACGGAACCCTTCATTGTGCGTTGTCTGACACGCACTTAACCGGTTTTTATTATAAAGTACGTATAATACCTACCTACAGTCATGTACTTAATCAATTTTCAGGAAGTTTCTTGTTACATCGACTATAACGTATCGATGTCGGCACAGAATCTCTGGCGAGTTGATATCGTGAACCGTGACAGCGAAGACGCCACGTGGGATAGCATCCGGTCTATGGTTCGATTGGTGCACGTAGAATCTGGCTCTGCGCTACGTTTCAGTGGTCGCCAACTGCCTTCGTGGGGCTTCCATCAACACGAAGTGGTTGCTGATAAAGTGCTGACACATCAAGATACAGTATGGAATGTTGAAGAACATCGATATACGAAAGGTAACATTGTGACCAAAGAGAATTAAACCACTTGAGAGCTGATAGACCGATTTCGTCTAGGCACACGACTCACCCCTGCGGGCCGGAGGACGAAGAAAATACAGCGGTTGTGATTGGCCGATGCAACAATGTCAGAACGAATGTTCCAAACATAGTGATGCACAAGTCAGTTTTACAACAATAATATCGATATCGATAAAATTGACGTCTACTAATTCTACTTTTTTTAAACTATGTTGATAGGGTGTGAACTGGGTGCAAATAAAACACTGCCGTAATACTTCAAATTTAACTTTATTCATTTAAATCAATCAGCTAATTTAATCGACCATAAAAGTTACCAAAATAACCGCGTGTGCAGAGATCCAATCAAAACTGGTCAAAACTAAAATGGCCACTCATATTGTCATCTAATATAAGTGCAATTTAATTTATGTGTCGTGAGCCTGAGTCGCCCATATGAGCAGTCAAGAGGCTATAATATATAGTCATTGATTGTGACCAAGTTCGTCATTATATCATCGGCCAGTAGTCTACTGTTGGACATAGGCGATCATACGAATTATTATTGTTTCCTTCACAATTGCTAACTCAATTTTATTATTTTAGCTGAAGACAGAAAAGAAAGGGAACGCGAACTTGTATCTGCCGAAATGATTCCGACTGCTGTGACTCAGTTAACATTTTGGGAGAAGTTTGCGGAGTTGCAATACAAAATGATAGCACACGCGCCCGACGCACCTCATGGTCATATGTTCGCGAGTGAGCCTTCTGAGTGGCCGTTGCTCGTCCGGTCCATTGCATATTGGCTATCACCCAATTCAAACGTAAGTACTTTGAGAAATCAGTTCTCCCAATGAAATTATGAAATATTTTTGTTTTTTGCCTATATTAACCGAAACTTTTTTTCAGGCTCAAGTACATTTAATCGGGAATCTAATAACTTGGTACACCGGATCAATTTGCGTTCTTCTATACAGTGTTTTCCTCGCACTGTATGCCATTCGACAGCGCCGTGCCTGCACCGACTTACCACCGCTGGCATTGCAAAAGTTTTATGACGCCGGCTATATTCTCTTCTTGGGCTACTGGATCCACTACTTACCTTATTTCTTTATGGACCGTACACTGTTTCTTCATCACTACTTACCCGCTTATACTTTTAAAATCTTACTCTTATCATTCGTCATGGATCACATATACTACATTCTTCAGTCGCAAGAAAAAACTCGTCCACTGACAAACATATTTATTTTATGCATTGCAGTATGGTTAGGATATGTCGTAATTACTTTCAAAAAATTTAGCGTTCTCAACTATGGGAACGTTGACCTGACTGAACATGACCTTTTGAATCTCAGATGGAAAGATACTTGGGATTTTATAATCCATAAAAAAGGATGACAAACCTTACCAACCTGAATTTCTACTTCAGCTGCCATTTCAAAGATCTTGTCACTTTATCTTGTGGAAAAACGTTTATTAACCGTGGTCCCTGGAAGGAATCACGGGGAATTATGTTACCCGTGGCTCCTCCGAGAAATACATGCTGCCGAATTAAAATGGTAGTCTGGAAAATTATGATTCGCGACAATAACAAATATGTAGATTTGTCGTCGTTTGGTCTGACTTCCGAAATCAGACCAAACCACTACAAATCTAACAGAGAGATGTGTTTATTGATGATTCTTATGGTTATCATAATTTCGCGCATAAGATCGCGAATCTTAATTTCGAGGCTACCATTGTAATTCGGCAGCATTGTATTTCTTGAAGGGACCACAGGTAATAAACGTAATATCAATATACACAGTTAGAAAGTATAATAAAAATAAATGTAAGTTTTAGCCAGAGTGCATTAATTATTACCCTTTTATAAAGTAATACCATAGATAGGATAACACATGTTAGTTACCTACCTTTAAAGTGTGTTAACAACATAAACAAGGGATAGGCGTGACCCTATCCCTATATTGAAGTTACTCAAAGAGCAGTCTTATGGATGTTGTTTCCATACAATTGTGAGCATAATGCTATTTTATTCTATCTCAAACAGAATCTCAGCAGCAATAGCGAAAGGTAACCTTTTAGTATAATTCAACGCGTTCTAATTAAATATTATATCTTTTTATAATTGCAGTACCTTAATATTTGTTTCAGCTACAATTTAAGAATGAATATGTACTTGGGAAAGTATTTCTTTCATGCAGTTTATATAGGGCATTTTTTTTTATCATTACTTAAATTTTCACAGGGTACCTATTCTACCCATGAATATGAATAACTTTCACTATGGAACCAACTCGGAATGAACAAAAATCGGCTGTTTCATACAAAAGTACTCTACCAAAATGTACGAAACAGCTGATTTTTCTTTTTTCGTTATTTCAGTGTTAGTCACATAGTGAATGTTGTTTACATTCATGGGTAGAATACCCTGTGATTTAGGTAGAGATAAAAAAATTGCCCTGTATGTGCATAATAATTAATTGTGAGAGTAGTTTACTTATGCCAAAAAAATGAGTTCAACACAAAGGGTAGCACTATTTAAAAAATTCCATAAGGGTCCAGGATCAGTACTCAAATGTATGTAATTTAAGGACAATAATTATAAGAAACTGAAAGGAGTATAATACTCAGATAAAATATGCAGTGGCACTATTTAAGGATCTAGAATAGATTATACTACAGGTTAGGCCACCTGTTGAAGTCATTCCATCCATAAATATGTTTATTTTTGTATTGAGAATTTATTAAATTATTATTTTATATTAGCATAGTTGTTTTTATTAAAATAAACATAAATTATATAAGAAAAAATTACATTTATTTTATAAGCAATTATAATGCAAAATTGTATGAAGTTAACGACGACTGTGTGTAGGTTCTACTTCCATTGGCTGGGGGCTGCTGATGTTAACAGATGTAACCTCCAGGGGAATGACGCGCTGCTTCAGCACAGCTGTAGTGCCCAGGGTATATCTGTAAGACCCTTGCTTCTTGCCCTGAATAAATTATTGTTTTAAAAGTTATTATCAGTCAATAATTTTAGAAGAAAGAGTGACAAACTGCTTATTTCTGCAAATAGTTACCTTAACATTAGCCTCTTCATATGTTCTGAGGTACTGAGCAGGTCCTGTGTTGCGAATAACGCAAAGGTCAACATTGGAACCTGATCCCAAGTCATTGAAGATACCAGCAGCAATAGCATCACGAACAAGTTTCTTTCCTTCTTCCTCACTCATGTTTGGCTTCCAACCAGATTCAAACACTGCCATGGCAGCCAAGGAGCCAGAACCTAATTTAAAAAACTACTGTTAGAACGCATAGTCAACATGTTTAACACGTTATGTGCGGCCAACGCGCATGCGCGATTTTCGAACGTTCACCATGTGCTGGCGGCGCTTATGCGCGTCCATACAATTTATATAACTTCCATCGAGTGTGGGTTTTTTGTGCATCTCTATTTTTATTGGTGTAATTGTTTTATGACTCATAAAACTCGAAAATTTTCTAACACACATAAGCGTCTCGCCGCACTTGGGACAAGTTTGTAACGCCGCACTGATGCGCCCAGCCGCACTGGGTAGACTTTCTTCAACCGCGCATGCGCGATCATAGCACCACACGAAATATTTTTTGGGCACGCATGAGCGTTTGCCGCACAGGGTTTAGTGTATCATAAAGCAGCATTTGGAACAAATTCGCAAATAATTCAGCAGATAATGTGTTAACTATAACATTAAGATAAAATCTTACCCATAGTTGCATAGGGTAACTTGTCTACAGACCCATGAGGGTAAATGCAATAGATATGTGGACCAGTTCTATCAACACCACCGAGAACCAGAGCAGCACCGATGTACCCCTGGTAGCGGAACAGCATACGCTTCAATAGGGTGGCGGCAGTCTCGACAGGTACTGTGCGCCCAGTGTGCAGTCTCTGTAACTCCAACTGCGATGCAACTGTTTGCGTAGTCATTTCAGTATCAGCGGCAGTGCCGGCACCGCAACAGTACATGTTGCCAGCTAGGTAATGTATTTTTTGACAGTTTTTATCAGAGACGACAGTATTTTCAGTCGCTCTGGTATCAGCGCCGAGAATGACCCCATCAGCGTATATTATGCCCACGATAGTGGTACCAGTTTTAGTAGCTTTAGGGGCCGGAAATCCTTTCTGGGCTAAGAAAGCATTGCTGTAAAAAAACAAGAAAGTTATTGGAATTCTACAGCAAGGAATGAGTAATCGGTTTCAGTTTTTGCTTACCGCTGGCAGTTCTCAAATGAGAACCCTGAAGCTGGAACTTCTGGTACGAGAATAGAAGCCATGTTTATTTGTTGTTAAATTCAGCAGTTCAGTTTTATTTGTGTTGAAAGGATTTTGTGAAAAAGCCGAATTGTATTTCTGCAAGCAATGCTGTGAAACGTCACTGTCAAACGATCAATTTCAAATCACAATGACTTTTCAAAAACGCGAATAAGCCACAGATAAAAAGTTATATATGGGTTTCAATTAATCCTAAATCGACTAAAAAATTTTCAACATATTAACATGTTTAAGTGCTCTAACTGTAAGACATTCTAATATTAGATAAACACGCAGTGATTTTATTCGACGGTGACTAGCTTAGAGATTTTGGTAGCAGTTTAGTCGCTAGCGATTTCAAAATCTGTATGTGGACGTGAGAGTTTGAAATCACCAGTGAGTCGCTGGTAGTGTTGGGCAATGATAATAATCCGGTTAATATCATTTGGCTAATAATCGATTAAAAGCAGTTAGTAGCCATTAATAGCAATTATGGATGATAACGCTGCTGTTAATGTTATTTTACTGATTGAAAATTTCCCTTCATGGTTTTCAGGCTTGTCAGAACTGTCAGATTAGACTTCATTTTCATCATCTTTCTTTGTAGTAAATAAATGTGCAATTTAAAACTAATCTGGCCCATTTAAAAATTTTCAATCAGCTATTTACATTGATTTTTGATAATTAGATTTTTATGTACTTAGTTTTTTTTTTTTAATTCTTAATCAGTCATTTATTTGTGATATTTTTTTATTATCGTTTTTAGTTGTTTTTTTTCTCGCTGGCGAAATTATATTACTGTAGTATGTGCTGGTGACTAAGTCGCTGCATGTTTACTCAGCTTAATACCATAATATCCTCGTAAACTGTGGTATTTCCCCCTATATTGTCGGCTATTAGACGCCCTCTCACGTCGTCGCCCACAGCTGACTGACTGGCAGGGGGGGCACATTTAACACTGTCATCAATTTCCATAGATGACAGCGACATCTGCAGTCTAGTGGCAAAAAAAACTTGGCAGCCATATTGTCTTGCTGAAATAGATGTCATTGTCGCCATTGTCAACTCCGACTTTCCCGACATTGACGCGCAATACTCGTACCGTTGAAAATTGTTTCTCGTTGCTGTTATTTGCTTTGTTTTGTTTCTATTTCATAACATACTTTGATTTTCGTTTATTTTTGTTGTTTTGTTAACATGAGTGAACTCCGAAGAAGATATTGTATTTTTGGCTGTGATGTTTTATGTAAGTGTTTATTACCATACCATACCGTATTATCTTTATTATAACCAAGAAAAAATGTTATGTTATTCCTTAATTTAATTTAATTAAGTATAATAAGTATAAAACGAATAAATATTAAGTAATAAAATTTTTGTTTGATAATAATAAAAGGACATTTTTCTGAACTCCATACGTGTTTTTTTCCCCTGACTGTTACCATAACACAAACTCGCTCAGAGTATAATAAATAGGTGAGCTACATATTATAGTAAGTATGCATACCTATAGGTAGTATTATAGCCTTAACACATTAACTGCTGAATTATTTGGCGAATTTGCTCCAAGTGCTGCTTTATGATACACTAAACCCTGTGCGGGAAACGCTCATGCGCGCCCAAAAAATACTTCGTGTGCGCATGCGCGGTTGAAAAAACTCTACCCAGTGCGGCTGGGCGCATATGTGCGGCGTTACAAACTTGTCCCAAGTGCGGCGAGACGCTTATGTGTGTTTGAAAATTTTCCAGTTTTATGAGTCATAAAACAATTACGCCAATAACAATAGAGATGCACAAAAAACCCACAGACGCGCATAAGCTCCGCCAGCACATGGTGAACGTTCGAAAATCGCGCATGCGCGTTGGCCGCACAGAACGTGTTAAGTCACCCACCAAACTAGAGGTAGCAGCACTTTCCATACATGCAAATTTTACCACAGAGTAAGAATAAGTACTAGTAGAATTTTACTTTACTCTTTGCTGACTGGACTGCTTTACGCCCGCACGTGCGCTAGAGATGACATAATGCTTCCTTCTCTTTCACTCACAGACACTACATCCCTTCCATATTTTAATATTTTATTTTCATATTCTATACGATTTCCTTCACCCGCGTAGATAGAGAATGAACTCTAGTTCATTCTCTATCTACGTTCACCCGTAATCGTTACGTTTAGGGCTAGAGATCATAAAAGCTAACCTAAAAGACGATGCGGACATTGACCGGGAGCGAAGGGCGTTGTCAGTCAGAGGTAATATGATAGCACGTAGGATTGTGCGTGGGAGGGAGGTTAAAATAACGCTCTTTAGAGCTTATTGTACATCCCTCTACACGTGCAGCCTGTGGGCAAAGTATACTCATGCGTGCGGCATATAGCGCCCCCCGCGTCCAGTTCAATAACGCGTCCAAGGCGGCGTTGGGGCTGCCCCGCCACTGCAGCGCCTCGGGCATGTTCGCGGAGGCGCACAGCGACTGCTTTCACGTCACGATGCGCAAGCGGTGCGCGTCTCTGGTGCGCAGAGTGTGGGGCAGCGCCAACACAGTCCTGGCGATGATCGCCAACAGACTGGATTTGCCCTTACATACGGCAATGCTGCAGCAGACATATTGTTAACTTGTGAGTGTTCGTTTTTGTATGTACTTGTTGTCCTGTTTGTATATTCTGCTATATGTATTTGTTTGTATATGAGTCTTGTTACTCGAATTAAACTAATTTTATTTAAGGTACTGGTAATTTGGTCCTACTTTGCTCCTCTACGTGTAATTATGCTCCTGTTCTGTAAAATGTTTTCGCCTATTCTACGTTAAAAATTTTGCAACAATTAATTAAATTATGAACGCATCCGTTTTTATCCATTTTTTCGTTTTTACTCATATCTCACCAATTTATATCATCCAAATTAGCAAAACATATTATAACTGGAGCAGAGTTTGAATTAGGAAAGCATTAATTTGCTCCAACAGCTTTAACAATGGAGATTACATAGAAACTATATCTAGGAGCAAAGATACCCAACACCATGGGTAATTTTGCTCAGTATTATTTGTCAAAAATAAATTCATAATATACTTCATAATATCTATTTCCCTATATAAATACTTGTCAAATAAGCTATATATCCATAAAATAATACATTAAGTAAATTGTATAGTTGATTTTCTAAAAATAATCATAATTTTCAACATTTGGAGCAAATATTGGAGCAAAGTAGGACCAAATTACGGTATTTATTTATAAACGGACCCAAAATCTACACCACACGAGTAGAAAGGAAACATGGAAGAGCTTCTTTCAGCAGGTAAATTTCCCATAAAAGGTTGTATTGTCTTCCCACGTAATACAAACCATACACTACTTGGTCTTGCTACGTGCTAGGTGTCTGCCACCTATTGGCCAAAATCGTTCTCTTATTGAGGCTAGAAGTTTTGAGGACCAGTGTGAAATAGGCGTTCATGTTCGTACATACCTTAATATTAATTTAGTTAAATGATGCTTTGCATCTAAAATAAAAAAAAAAAAAACAATCTGCCTAGCCTTTTCTCAACTAGGTACGTTGGGGTCGGCTTTCAGTCTGGCCAGCATGATGCAGCTGATAGTATTTTACATGGAGCGACTGCCTATCTGACCTCCACAACCCAGATAAGTACTGGGTAGTACGATACCCCTTTAAGACTGGTTTTCACACTTTGGGGCTTCTGACGACCCGTAACGACGTCTTTTGACACCTGGTCAACGATAAACCGCAAGGATTTATAGGATTTCCTTTGAATCGACTCAATGTTAAATAATGCCTTCAAGTGATTATTTATTAATAGGTTTTTATAATCAAATCTCTGACATAACAGGTCCCATGCAACCTTGTAATTTTTTTTTAACTAAATTCTATTGATTTAATAACAGCAGCTGCGCTTCCTTCAAGCGCAGACCGTAGATAGTGGAATTTATTAATTGGTGCAATACTTTCATTGCAAACAATCACTGACTGAAATGTGTCTTTCAATTCTAGCCAGTTTAAGTAGTACCCATCAAATGCAGGAAGTTTGACTGTGGGTAATCAGCTACTATTTGATGCATGGTGCACAATGTGAGCTTTTCTCTGGGGAGAACTATATAAGGTATCTTGGCTCTTTGCTATTAAGGTGATATGTTGAAAAAAATGTGGTTTTTCTATTTCGTGTAACTTGTTAAATATGTGGAATAGGGATTTAACATTTTAGTATATGTTTTCTGACTCTTTAGTCTAGTATCATGTAAAAGGAATACACGATTCAATGAATTTTTCTCGATACAAAAAAAATGCAAAGTTATATCTAGTTTTTTACTTTTTTCGACATCACGGCGTAACGCTTAAGAGTTATAAAATGAAATTAACTTTAAAACATAGATAATTATAATATTAAAGTTTACTCAAAGTAGTTTTAAATTTAATTAATTTATTTTGTTAAAAAAGGAGTAAATTCGTTTTGGCACATACGTCGTTTAATTTCGAGCGCACGCACATTATAGCCTTCTCTTCTTTTGCGTTTCAAAAGTAATTGCATCACTTTCGTTCGCTTACTGGATCAGTCGCCCGGTGCACTTCATCGACGACGAATCTATGTCATTTTTTGACAGATCGGTGCTATCGGATTTTCGTGATTTTAATAAATGTTTATAGGTATAGTAAAAGGTAGTAAATTGTTAGTTAATTAGTGTAGAAGTGATATATAAAGACTTCTTGTGATTGAACAGTACCTATAAAGTATCGTGTTTCTATTTGTGACGGGTTTTTAATGATTTATAAATAAAAATGGGAAGAAATAGGAAACCAAAACTAAATAAAGTATAACGTTTAGAGTACCTGAGGGTGAGGGCTTAAAAAATGAGAGAGAGCAAAAGTAAGTATATAGTTATGTACAATAGTTTCTACTTTATCAGTTATGGGCGCGTTCTTGACTGCAATCACTGCCCGATGGAAGACAAAGATGACATCGGATATATACGTAAATAATGAGTTGCACTCGCGAGTTACTTCTTTTGTGATTTTTTTGTTGTTAGATCCTAAATCACTTCCACTGCATGATGCACCGGTCGACGTCATTACGTCAACGCCGGCTGTCGCTGAAAACCAGCGCTGAGGCTCTGTCTCGTATGGGGTCGCGGCATTATGCTGAGCGACGGCCGTTTTGCGTGCATGTGACGCATATTTTCCCCAAACTTGTTCTTTGTTTTATTTTGTTTTTTATTTCTTTGCGCCATGTTTATCGCAAATAAACGTATTTTCTTTCTTTCTTTCTTTCTAAATTCATAACCACTTGACCGGTTTTTATCAGTGGACTCATTTTACAGAAAATCAGTATCAATAGCTGATAATAATAAATAATCGAAGTCGCCACCTTCGCTCATAAATTTGGATAATCAGCTACAACCTATCCTCGCCTCGCAAAGTAATAATGGGTAAGCATTCTATTTGCTAGAACAAAATATCTGTTTTAATTTTTGTAAGTTACCTATAATTGTGTATCTAATGAAAAAGGCTAAAATGTAATTATAATTAATTTTAGGTTAGAAATATGTCAACAATACATCGGTCATACGTCAAGTACTATTACTGCGTGTGACAGACTAAGAGCACAAAAAGCAATGGAGTCGCATTTGAATTGCGAAAAAAGGTGAGTTTAGTCAAAATTATTTTTTGATCTTTATTGAAGTATGGATTATTGTGTGTGATTTAATATAATAGTTTATTTTAGTTTTTTTAAACATTTTAGTTTTCTTTCCAACAAGTGTTCATTTTTTTGTGATTTATAAAAGTCGTGGAACAAAAGTTATCAAAAAAAAAATCTGCATGAATTTGATTATGCTAGCTCCACTTGAATGTTGATGAACGTTTTTATTGCAGAAATAAAAGGAAGCAACAACCACTGCCATACGAAATCGAACTTGAAGAAAATGTGAGTTCTCTTATTTTATTTACTATGTACCTACTATGAACTTTATACTGTAGAGCTTGGCATAAATATCATTTTTCCATGTTGGCTTATACTTTTTCTTTCAGGAGTCCAAAAGTGCCGACATCAGTGGCCACAGAGTTGTTGATGTAAATAACTTTTTTAATGAATTAGTTAAAATATTGAGTCACGAATCAATGTTCCAATGTGGCCTTACCACCATCAAATTAGAATCCGAAAAAGTTTCTGGCCTTACATCTGAGTTTACATTTTCTTGTACATTATGTAAAATAAAGTTTAAAATACAGAACTCAACATACAGGTTGAATAAAATGGCGGTGGCTGGGATAATGTCAGCTGGTTGTGTTAACGCTCAACTGAAACAGTTTTCGGCAGCTGTCGATTTACCATCCTTGTCGGAATATAGGTACAAAATCGTACAAGATGAAGTATGTGATGAGTGGGAAGTGACGGCATGAGAAGAGACGAGGAAAGTGGGGGAGCGGGAGAAAGAAGCGGCAGTCAAAGAAGGAAAGCTTACTAAAGATGGCATACTGTAACGTTGCACGTTATTTCTATCAATTAATTTCACTCAAATTTCAACAAAAATAACTCGTTTACTCAAATAACCGGCAACACTACAATTATAATGGATCTTGAGGGAATAATAGTGGCAACACTCCAGCTACGTTCTGATTGGCTGTGTTTCCCTTCCACAAAATATTGCTAGAACCATCCAACCAACCAGAAACGCAGCTGAAGAAACCTATTTTCACGACAATTATTTGTTATTCAAGTACCAATTAATTTTAACTTCTAAGTAATAAATAATACCTAAGTTTTGTGAAAAACCCCGGACGGGTGAGTGTCGCAGATATCTATTTCTTCGCCGCATATAAAAGAAAAAGAAAAGAAAGAAAAACAGTTTATTCGCGTGAAAATGACGCACACAAACTATACAAGAAAAGCGAAACACAAAATAATAAAACATAACAAACCACACAAAACAAAAAACATAAGTACACACAATAAAGTTTTTGGAAATGTGCGTCACTACCCCGCGAAACGGCTACACGCTCAGCATAATGCCGCGGCCCGTACACGAAGGCATGAATCCACGGCGCTGGTTTTCAGCGTAAGCCGGCGGTGTGTATCGCTGTCAGAGTAGTTCATTCTCTATCTACGACAGACATAAATAATAAAATATGTGGCAACATTTCAACGCGTCTCAAACCAGAGACAATAAAGTTTGTCTGTCATCGTTCGTGTCTTGAGAGAGGTTTTATTTTCTGTGCTTGCGTTGCGCAACAGTTTGACAAATGAGCCATGCGTCCGACCTCAGACTAAGTATCCTGTAGACGGAGTTATAACTTGTTGCCGCTCTTGTATCCGTGTGTCAAACAAAGTATAGTTCTCCCTGTCTACTTCACAGAGCTCAGGAACGAGTAAAAGGTACAGCACATGTAAGTTTGGCAACGTCGCACTGTCTGTGTAAATCGTGTCAACAAGTGACCGACTTAGTCGGTCAAAATATTGCGGCTTGGTGCAGTTTAAATGCGAAATATTAAATAATATCAGTGGTTTGGCTAGGACAAAATTAGTAAAGTGAAAATATGCTGTGAGCGGCTGTATATTATTCATCAAGAATAACGAAAGAAGGCGTAATAGACCCAGAATTATCATTTCACACGTAAGTCTATGACAACAATTTTATCGTTAATTACAGAGGTTAACTGTTAGAAAATCGATAAACATTGAAGATTTACATATTAAGACTAAGATTGTCTTATATCATATTGATAAAAACACAAGTTTTATAGTCTAAATTAATGTTTAACTTAGGTATTGTTTTAGGCGTGAACTGCAGGGATGTGTACAATATTATCGATAAAATATCGACGTTTGTTGTTGATATGGTATAATAATTTTTGCTTACTGTTGTAGGTTTTCATAATATTGTGAAATTAATAAGAAGTGAGTGGATTAAAGCTGTTAGACGTCAGAACTAGGAACATGAAATATTCAAGGCTTTGCTCCAAAGAAAGCCACAGCTATCCTGCTTCATAACGGGTTTATCTACAAAAAAAAAAAAAACAACTAAAGTTTGTTTCGGTGCCAACAGTATTCGAATATCCAGAATATTGCCAACATCCAATTTGCAAAATAATCAATTTCATTTCATTTCATTGTTATCCAATATATGTAAATATTACAATAAATAAAATCGTAAAAATATACGTCTGATTATTTATTTAAGTTATACCCTTAATTGGTAATAAATTGTTACATTAATTTTACATAATACCATATTTATGTGCCCATAATTTTTATTTAACAAAGCACACATTTTATTATAGTAGGTAGGTACTAGCTTCTATCCGCAGTTTCACTCCTGTGCATTTTTCGTTAAGCAAAAAATCGATGTACTACAGATTCCATAGTATGCTTTGAAGCGTCGACCCTTCCCTAGTCACGCACACTAATACTACTCGAGAGCCGCACACTAACAAGAAAAGGACACGCGTCTCTCTTAAAGGCTCCGTCTACAGGATATTTAGTCTGAGCGTCCGACCAACCACATCGCACGAGAATTGGAGTTATGTAAGCCTGAACATCAATGGCGTCAGGAAAATGATGTTTCAACTTGCTATATAACTTTGCAACCTAAATAGTAACGTTTAATTACAATCCTATGTAAATTAGAATTGTTCTATCAGTGTTCTTACGCGTACCACGGTTATCTTAGATCTACCTACAACTCACTTTTCTAAGCGTTCATAATGTAACTGTTAACGCACACGTTAACACCTCCAAGACACACATGCGTCATCAAGCAGAGGGGAGCGGGCGGCGTGGTAGCAGCAGCGGCTCGACGACGGCTCGCGCGCCCTCTACAGGACACTCCTTTTAACACCGCGACCACGATCGCATCGATTTCAATAATTAAATTTTGACCTGTAAAATACCTAATATTATAACCTAGAAATACAGTCCGCTTTTTATTCCACCTGGGCCTATCTAGTAACTGTTATCCGTACTAGTACCTAACAATTCTTTGTTATAAATAACTTCTTAAGCGGCCTATAAACTTGTTATCTTATTTTTATTAACCATGTATCCAGTGGAGGATATCCAGATCTGTTCGTAGCGTAGGATTAAAAGTGAAAAGAAAGTCTATAATTTTTCTTCACCTACCTACACATTTGGATGTCATTCTTTAACTTACTTTATTCATGTGTTTCTATTGTAACGCGCCACCTAGGCTGCCACATCTCGATAACCAATGGAGGCCAGCTCACTGCTGTCCACCGTAGACCTTCCGACTACGGTTGTCGGGATGTGTCAGTCGGTCGCGTGTGTCCGGACAACACCTCAACGGACAAACCTACTATTTACAGGGTTCCTTGCTTCCTTCCTTCTTACCTTCCTATACTACGAACAACAACAACACCGGTGCCTGCATCACCCGCGCAGACGTGTCTACGTGCGCTGCGGGAAACTCGAGGCCCGGAGGCGGTTACTAATACTGCCACTGCCGTTGCCGCAGGGGAGTGGCTGGACGACCCTGCCGCAGCGCTACGGGACCCTGGACCACCGATATCCAGTTCCCGCTACCTACGTCTGGAGGCTCTGCAGGACAGTAGTGTTCTATATACGGTTCTAACTTACACGTACGCTCGATATCTTATCCACGCCCGGCTCAACCGGCTTTTTATCTAGTCATCTATCTTAATTAAATCTAATCTTTGTAACGTAACTCTTCTTTCATTTTCTCCACCCACCACTACACAAAACCTAACGTACAAAACGTTACAATACCAATAATAGATGTAATCTTAGATGGTTGTTGGGCTAAACGTTCATACAGAACTAATTATGCTGCACTATCTGGCACTGCGACAATTACAGGTAGACAAGTTCTTTTCATGGCAGTCAAAAACAAATATTGTTGTATTTGTGCTAGAGCGGAAAAACGAAATGAGATAGTAAAACAGCATGACTGTTTTAAAAAATATAGTGGATCTTCCACAGCTATGGGATCCACTATTATCGCCGAAGGATTTAAACAGTCCATAGAAATGCATGGCATTATCTATGGAAGATACATAGCTGATGGTGACAGTAGCACTTAGGCAAAAATACTTGACACTCGATCATATCCCTCAATCACGGTCGCAAAGATTGATTGCAAAAATCACATATTAAGAAATTTTTGTAACAAATTGATAAATTTAAAAACGGATACAAAATATGCTGTAACAGAAAAGAACATAATAATTACAAATAAGATTTTAACACATTCTCAGTTGAATTCTTTATGCAAACGCTTCTAAAATGCTACACCCTTACCGACCCTTTTTTTTACGATGTTTTCGAAACAATAGAGGTGCACAATGAACACACATGTGCGCCGCGCCGCACTCGAAGAAAGTTATGAAAACGCGCATGTGTGTCTGCCGCACCGAATGTGTTAAAGATACGAAAGTACATATGTAACGCCATAAAATATCATGGCTTACAAAATCTACAGTAATCAGACAAAATAAAAAATCTGCACCAAGATATTACGAATGCCATTTATCATGCATTTGAGCACCATGATTCTTGTGATAAAAATATTTGTAGTGAAAATACAAATGAAGAATCAAAAAATATTTGTAACACACGTCTCTGGCATCAGATGAAATATATTTTTATCTACAATGTTGCATCACACTCAAGGATCTAATTGAAAATGTAGACAGCAACATTGTTGAGAATTTTAATGGAGTAGTTGCCAAATTAGTTGGCGACAAAAGAGTCAACTACGCTCTTAAACGGTCTTATCAGGCAAGATGCGCAGAGGTAGTAGTATCATTAAAAAAAAAAAATACTTATTTTGCAGTTTCATTATAACTGAAAATTTGATTATTTAATTTAAAGAATATAAAAAATAAAAATACGAGTAATGTTATAGAAAATTGCCCTGATTAAATACGGCGAACACTAACAAAATTAAACTAATATAAATTTGTAAAATTATTTAATCGATTTTTTAAAAAAGGTGTTACTAAGAAGTATAAAATAACAAAAATTGTCTACCTATTGTGATTCTGAAGTACCTAATAGAAATTTATAAACTGTTATGACTTTCAGTTAATACTTTTTAGTTCAAAGCTTCTTTTGAAGACGGTTCATATTCGGCTATTTTATTTTAAATGTTTTATTTAGTATTCGCCTTTTTTAGTCAAGGCAATTTTCCATAAAATTATTTACTCATATTTTTTATTTAATTTGTTGTGTGGAGCTCTGTCATATTTATGTCTATAACTTTGTTAATAAGATTGGCATCTTAATGTTTTGTAGGTACACTAAAACCATAGTTGTAGTACCTAGATTGTACCAGTGAAAGAATTATCAAAATCGGTTCAGTAATTTACTAGAAAATTGCGAACATATATTATTATGTATATACAAAAAACACGAGTTTTTTTTAAAGTAGGTTAATTTTTGTAAAATTAAAATAATTCATTAATCCTACTAATATTATAAATGTGAAAGTTTGTATGTTTGGATGTTTAGATGTTTGTTACTCAATCACGCAAAAACGGCTGAACGGATTTGGATGAAATTTGGTATACAGATAGTTTATAACCTAGATTAAGAGATAGGGTACTTTTCATCCCGGTAGAAGGTTCCCGTGGGATAATTTCCGACATTCACGCGGGATAAGCCGCGGGCAACAGCTAGTATATTAAGACATAGGATACTTTTCATCCCGGTAGAAGGTTCCCGTGGGATAATTTCCAACATAGCCGCGGGCAACAGCTAGTATATTAAGACATAGGATACTTTTCATCCCGGTAGAAGGTTCCCGTGGGATAATTTCCAACATAGCCGCGGGCAACAGCTAGTATATTAAGACATAGGATACTTTTCATCCCGGTAGAAGGTTCCCGTGGGATAATTTCCGACATACACGCGGACGAAGCCGCTGGCAACAGCTAGTATATTAAGACATAGGATACTTTTCATCCCGGTAGAAGGTTCCCGTGGGATAATTTCAAACATAGCCGCGGGCAACAGCTAGTATATTAAGACATAGGATACTTTTCATCCCGGTAGAAGGTTCCCGTGGGATAATTTCCGACATACACGCGGACGAAGCCGCTGGCAACAGCTAGTATATTAAGACATAGGATACTTTTCATCCCGGTAGAAGGTTCCCGTGGGATAATTTCCAACATAGCCGCGGGCAACAGCTAGTATATTAAGACATAGGATACTTTTCATCCCGGTACAAGGTTCCCGTGGGATAATTTCCAACAAAGCCGCGGGCAACAGCTAGTATATTAAGACATAGGATACTTTTCATCCCGGTAGAAGGTTCCCGTGGGATAATTTCCGACATACACGCGGACGAAGCCGCTGGCAACAGCTAGTATATTAAGACATAGGATACTTTTCATCCCGGTAGAAGGTTCCCGTGGGATAATTTCCGACATACACGAGGACGAAGCCGCTGGCAACAGCTAGTATATTAAGACATAGGATACTTTTCATCCCGGTAGATTGTTCCCGTGGGATAATTTCCAACATAGCCGCGGGCAACAGCTAGTATATTAAGACATAGGATACTTTTCATCCCGGTAGATGGTTCCCGTGGGATAATTTCCAACATAGCCGCGGGCAACAGCTAGTATATTAAGACATAGAATACTTTTCATCCCAGTAGATGGATCCCGTGGAATAATTTCCAACATAGCCGCTGGCAACAGCTAGTATATTAAGACATAGGATACTTTTCATCCCGGTAGAAGGTTCCCGCGGGATAATTTCCGACATACACGCGGACGAAGCCGCTGGCAACAGCTAGTATATTAAGACATAGGATACTTTTCATCCCGGTAGAAGGTTCCCGTGGGATAATTTCCAACATAGCCGCGGGCAACAGCTAGTATATTAAGACATAGGATACTTTTCATCTCGGTAGATGGTCCCCGTGGGATAATTTCCAACATAGCCGCGGGCAACAGCTAGTATATTAAGACATAGGATACTTTTCATCCCGGTAGATGGTTCCCGTGGGATAATTTCCGACATACACACGGACAAAGCCGCTGGCAACAGCTAGTATATTAAGACATAGGATACTTTTCATCCCGGTAGAAGGTTCCCGTGGGATAATTTCCAACATAGCCGCTGGCAACAGCTAGTATATTAAGACATAGGATACTTTTCATCTCGGTAGATGGTCCCCGTGGGATAATTTCCAACATAGCCGCGGGCAACAGCTAGTATATTAAGACATAGGATACTTTTCATCCCGGTAGATGGTTCCCGTGGGATAATTTCCGACATACACACGGACGAAGCCGCTGGCAACAGCTAGTATATTAAGACATAGGATACTTTTCATCCCGGTAGAAGGTTCCCGTGGGATAATTTCCAACATAGCCGCTGGCAACAGCTAGTATATTAAGACATAGGATACTTTTCATCCCGGTAGAAGGTTCCCGTGGGATAATTTCCAACATAGCCGCGGGCAACAGCTAGTATATTAAGACATAGGATACTTTTCATCCCGGTAGAAGGTTCCCGTGGGATAATTTCCGACATACACGCGGACGAAGCCGCTGGCAACAGCTAGTATATTAAGACATAGGTTACTTTTCATCCCGGTAGAAGGTTCCCGTGGGATAATTTCCAACATAGCCGCTGGCAACAGCTAGTATATTAAGACATAGGATACTTTTCATCCCGGTAGAAGGTTCCCGTGGGAGAATTTCCAACATAGCCGCGGGCAACAGCTAGTATATTAAGACATAGGATACTTTTCATCCCGGTAGAAGGTTCCCGTGGGAGAATTTCCAACATAGCCGCGGGCAACAGCTAGTATATTAAGACATAGGATACTTTTCATCCCGGTAGAAGGATCCCGTGGGATAATTTCCAACATAGCCGCGGACAACAGCTAGTATATTAAGACATAGGATACTTTTCATCCCGGTAGAAGGTTCCCGTGGGATAATTTCCAACATAGCCGCGGGCAACAGCTAGTATATTAAGACATAGG
The DNA here is from genome assembly GCA_948252095.1 of Dicycla oo. Lineage (NCBI taxonomy): Eukaryota > Metazoa > Arthropoda > Insecta > Lepidoptera > Noctuidae > Dicycla > Dicycla oo. The sequence continues at coordinate 24,992,502 of OX411712.1, read as the reverse complement.
ATACTTTTCATCCCGGTAGAAGGTTCCCGTGGGATAATTTCCAACATAGCCGCGGGCAACAGCTAGTATATTAAGACATAGGATACTTTTCATCCCGGTAGAAGGTTCCCGTGGGATAATTTCCGACATACACGCGGACGAAGCCGCTGGCAACAGCTAGTATATTAAGACATAGGATACTTTTCATCCCGGTAGAAGGTTCCCGTGGGATAATTTCCAACATAGCCGTTGGCAACAGCTAGTATATTAAGACATAGGATACTTTTCATCCCGGTAGAAGGTTCCCGTGGGATAATTTCCAACATAGCCGCGGGCAACAGCTAGTATATTAAGACATAGGATACTTTTCATCTCGGTAGATGGTTCCCGTGGGATAATTTCCGACATACACACGGACGAAGCCGCTGGCAACAGCTAGTATATTAAGACATAGGTTACTTTTCATCCCGGTAGAAGGTTCCCGTGGGATAATTTCCAACATAGCCGCTGGCAACAGCTAGTATATTAAGACATAGGATACTTTTCATCCCGGTAGAAGGTTCCCGTGGGATAATTTCCAACATAGCCGCGGGCAACAGCTAGTATATTAAGACATAGGATACTTTTCATCCCGGTAGATGGTTCCCGTGGGATAATTCCCAACATAGCCGCGGGCAACAGCTAGTATATTAAGACATAGGATACTTTTCATCCCGGTAGAAGGTTCCCGTGGGATAATTTCCGACATACACGCGGACGAAGCCGCGGGCAACGGCTAGTGTATTAAGACATAGGATACTTTTCATCCCGGTAGAAGGTTCCCGTGGGATAATTTCCAACATAGCCGCGGGCAACAGCTAGTATATTAAGACATAGGATACTTTTCATCCCGGTAGATGGTTCCCGTGGGATAATTTCCAACATAGCCGCGGGCAACAGCTAGTATATTAAGACATAGGATACTTTTCATCCCGGTAGAAGGTTCCCGTGGGTTAATTTCCGACATACACGCGGACGAAGCCGCGGGCAACAGCTAGTATATTAAGACATAGGATACTTTTCATCCCGGTAGAAGGTTCCCGTGGGATAATTTCCAACATAGCCGCGGGCAACAGCTAGTATATTAAGACATAGGATACTTTTCATCCCGGTAGATGGTTCCCGTGGGATAATTTCCGACATACACGCGGACGAAGCCGCTGGCAACAGCTAGTATATTAAGACATAGGATATATTTCATCCCGGTGGAAGGTTCCCGTGGGATAATTTCCAACATAGCCGCGGGCAACAGCTAGTATATTAAGACATAGGATACTTTTCATCCCGGTAGAAGGTTCCCGTGGGATAATTTCCGACATACACGCGGACGAAGCCGCGGGCAACAGCTAGTATATTAAGACATAGGATACTTTTCATCCCGGTAGAAGGTTCCCGTGGGATAATTTCCAACATAGCCGCGGGCAACAGCTAGTATATTAAGACATAGGATACTTTTCATCCCGGTAGATGGTTCCCGTGGGATAATTTCCGACATACACGCGGACGAAGCCGCTGGCAACAGCTAGTTATTAAGACATAGGATATATTTCATCCCGGTGGAAGGTTCCCGTGGGATAATTTCCAACATAGCCGCGGGCAACAGCTAGTATATTAAGACATAGGATACTTTTCATCCCGGTAGAAGGTTCCCGTGCGATAATTTCCGACATACACGCGGACGAAGCCGCGGGCAACAGCTAGTATATTAAGACATAGGATACTTTTCATCCCGGTAGAAGGTTCACGTGGGATAATTTCCAACATAGCCGCGGGCAACAGCTAGTATATTAAGACATAGGATACTTTTCATCCCGGTATATGGTTCCCGTGGGATAATTTCCGACATACACACGGACGAAGCCGCTGGCAACAGCTAGTATATTAAGACATAGGATACTTTTCATCCCGGTAGAAGGTTCCCGTGGGATAATTTCCAACATAGCCGCTGGCAACAGCTAGTATATTAAGACATAGGATACTTTTCATCCCGGTAGAAGGTTCCCGTGGGATAATTTCCAACATAGCCGCGGGCAACAGCTAGTATATTAAGACATAGGATACTTTTCATCCCAGTAGAAGGTTCCCGTGGGATAATTTCCGACATACACGCGGACGAAGCCGCTGGCAACAGCTAGTATATTAAGACATAGGTTACTTTTCATCCCGGTAGAAGGTTCCCGTGGGATAATTTCCAACATAGCCGCTGGCAACAGCTAGTATATTAAGACATAGGATACTTTTCATCCCGGTAGAAGGTTCCCGTGGGATAATTTCCAACATAGCCGCGGGCAACAGCTAGTATATTAAGACATAGGATACTTTTCATCCCGGTAGAAGGTTCCCGTGGGATAATTTCCAACATAGCCGCGGGCAACAGCTAGTATATTAAGACATAGGATACTTTTCATCCCGGTAGAAGGTTCCCGTGGGATAATTTCCGACATACACGCGGACGAAGCCGCGGGCAACAGCTAGTATATTAAGACATAGGATACTTTTCATCCCGGTAGAAGGTTCCCGTGGGATAATTTCCAACATAGCCGCGGGCAACAGCTAGTATATTAAGACAAAGGATACTTTTCATCCCGAGAGAAGGTTCCCGTGGGATAATTTCCGACATAGCCGCGGGCAACAGCTAGTATATTAAGACATAGGATACTTTTCATCCCGGTAGAAGGTTCCCGTGGGATAATTTCCGACATACACGCGGACGAAGCCGCTGGCAACAGCTAGTATATTAAGACATAGGATACTTTTTATCCCGGTAGAAGGTTCCCGTGGGATAATTTCCAACATAGCCGCTGGCAACAGCTAGTATATTAAGACATAGGATACTTTTCATCCCGGTAGAAAGTTCCCGTGGGAGAATTTCCAACATAGCCGCGGGCAACAGCTAGTATATTAAGACATAGGATACTTTTCATCCCGGTAGAAAGTTCCCGTGGGAGAATTTCCAACATAGCCGCGGGCAACAGCTAGTATATTAAGACATAGGATACTTTTCATCCCGGTAGAAGGTTCCCGTGGGATAATTTCCAACATAGCCGCGGGCAACAGCTAGTATATTAAGACATAGGATACTTTTCATCCCGGTAGAAGGTTCCCGTGGGATAATTTCCGACATACACGCGGACGAAGCCGCTGGCAACAGCTAGTATATTAAGACATAGGATACTTTTCATCCCGGTAGAAGGTTCCCGTGGGATAATTTCCAACATAGCCGCTGGCAACAGCTAGTATATTAAGACATAGGATACTTTTCATCCCGGTAGAAGGTTCCCGTGGGATAATTTCCAACATAGCCGCTGGCAACAGCTAGTATATTAAGACATAGGATACTTTTCATCCCGGTAGATGGTTCCCGTGGGATAATTTCCGACATACACGCGGACGAAACCGCTGGCAACAGCTAGTATATTAAGACATAGGATACTTTTCATCCCGGTAGAAGGTTCCCGTGGGATAATTTCCAACATAGCCGTTGGCAACAGCTAGTATATTAAGACATAGGATACTTTTCATCCCGGTAGAAGGTTCCCGTGGGATAATTTCCAACATAGCCGCGGGCAACAGCTAGTATATTAAGACATAGGATACTTTTCATCCCGGTAGAAGGTTCCCGTGGGATAATTTCCGACATACACGCGGACGAAGCCGCTGGCAACAGCTAGTATATTAAGACATAGGTTACTTTTCATTACGGTAGAAGGTTCCCGTGGGATAATTTCCAACATAGCCGCTGGCAACAGCCAGTATATTAAGACATAGGATACTTTTCATCCCGGTAGATGGTTCCCGTGGGATAATTTCCGACATACACGCGGACGAAACCGCTGGCAACAGCTAGTATATTAAGACATAGGATACTTTTCATCCCGGTAGAAGGTTCCCGTGGGATAATTTCCAACATAGCCGTTGGCAACAGCTAGTATATTAAGACATAGGATACTTTTCATCCCGGTAGAAGGTTCCCGTGGGATAATTTCCAACATAGCCGTTGGCAACAGCTAGTATATTAAGACATAGGATACTTTTCATCCCGGTAGAAGGTTCCCGTGGGATAATTTCCAACATAGCCGCGGGCAACAGCTAGTATATTAAGACATAGGATACTTTTCATCCCGGTAGAAGGTTCCCGTGGGATAATTTCCGACATACACGCGGACGAAGCCGCTGGCAACAGCTAGTATATTAAGACATAGGTTACTTTTCATTACGGTAGAAGGTTCCCGTGGGATAATTTCCAACATAGCCGCTGGCAACAGCCAGTATATTAAGACATAGGATACTTTTCATCCCGGTAGATGGTTCCCGTGGGATAATTTCCGACATACACGCGGACGAAACCGCTGGCAACAGCTAGTATATTAAGACATAGGATACTTTTCATCCCGGTAGAAGGTTCCCGTGGGATAATTTCCAACATAGCCGTTGGCAACAGCTAGTATATTAAGACATAGGATACTTTTCATCCCGGTAGAAGGTTCCCGTGGGATAATTTCCAACATAGCCGCGGGCAACAGCAAGTATATTAAGACATAGGATACTTTTCATCCCGGTAGAAGGTTCCAGTGGGATAATTTCCGACATAGCCGCGGGCAACAGCTAGTATATTCAGACATAGGATACTTTTCATCCCGGTAGAAGGTTCCCGTGGGATAATTTCCGACATACACGCGGACGAATCCGCTGGCAACAGCTAGTATATTAAGACATAGGATACTTTTCATCCCGGTAGAAGGTTCCCGTGGGATATTTTCCAACATAGCCGCTGGCAACAGCTAGTATATTAAGACATAGGATACTTTTCATCCCGGTAGAAGGTTCCCTTGGGATAATTTCCAACATAGCCGCGGGCAACAGCTAGTATATTAAGAAATAGGATACTTTTCATCCCGGTAGAAGGTTCCCGTGGGATAATTTCCGACATACACGCGGACGAAGCCGCTGGCAACAGCTAGTATATTAAGACATAGGATACTTTTCATCCCGGTAGAAGGTTCCCGTGGGATAATTTCCAACATAGCCGCTGGCAACAGCTAGTATATTAAGACATAGGATACTTTTCATCCCGGTAGAAGGTTCCCGTGGGATAATTTCCAACATAGCCGCTGGCAACAGCTAGTATATTAAGACATAGGATACTTTTCATCCCGGTAGAAGGTTCCCGTGGGATGATTTCCGACATAGCCGCGGGCAACAGCTAGTATATTAAGACATAGGATACTTTTCATCCCGGTAGAAGGTTCCCGTGGGATAATTTCCAACATAGCCGCTGGCAACAGCTAGTATATTAAGACATAGGATACTTTTCATCCCGGTAGAAGGTTCCCGTGGGATAATTTCCAACATAGCCGCGGGCAACAGCTAGTATATTAAGACATAGGATACTTTTCATCCCGGTAGATGGTTCCCGTGGGATAATTTCCGACATACACGCGGACGAAACCGCTGGCAACAGCTAGTATATTAAGACATAGGATACTTTTCATCCCGGTAGAAGGTTCCCGTGGGATAATTTCCAACATAGCCGTTGGCAACAGCTAGTATATTAAGACATAGGATACTTTTCATCCCGGTAGAAGGTTCCCGTGGGATAATTTCCAACATAGCCGCGGGCAACAGCTAGTATATTAAGACATAGGATACTTTTCATCCCGGTAGAAGGTTCCCGTGGGATATTTTCCAACATAGCCGCTGGCAACAGCTAGTATATTAAGACATAGGATACTTTTCATCCCGGTAAAAGGTTCCCTTGGGATAATTTCCGACATACACGCGGACGAAGCCGCTGGCAACAGCTAGTATATTAAGACATAGGATACTTTTCATCCCGGTAGAAGGTTCCCGTGGGATAATTTCCGACATAGCCGCGGGCAACAGCTAGTATATTAAGACATAGGATACTTTTCATCCCGGTAGAAGGTTCCCGTGGGATAATTTCCGACATACACGCAGACGAAGCCGCTGGCAACAGCTAGTATATTAAGACATAGGTTACTTTTCATCCCGGTAGAAGGTTCCCGTGGGATAATTTCCGACATACACGCGGACGAAGCCGCTGGCAACAGCTAGTATATTAAGACATAGGATACTTTTCATCCCGGTAGAAGGTTCCCGTGGGATAATTTCCAACATAGCCGCTGGCAACAGCTAGTATATTAAGACATAGGATACTTTTCATCCCGGTAGAAGGTTCCCGTGGGATAATTTCCAACATAGCTGCGGGCAACAGCTAGTATATTAAGACATAGGATACTTTTGATCCCGGTAGAAGGTTCCCGTGGGATAATTTCCAACATAGCCGCTGGCAACAGCTAGTATATTAAGACATAGGATACTTTTCATCCCGGTAGAAGGTTCCCGTGGGATAATTTCCAACATAGCCGCGGGCAACAGCTAGTATATTAAGACATAGGATACTTTTCATCCCGGTAGAAGGTTCCCGTGGGATAATTTCCAACAAAACTGCGGGCAACAGCTAGTATATTAAGACATAGGATACTTTTGATCCCGGTAGAAGGTTCCCGTGGGATAATTTCCAACATAGCTGCGGGCAACAGCTAGTATATTAAGACATAGGATACTTTTGATCCCGGTAGAAGGTTCCCGTGGGATAATTTCCAACATAGCCGCTGGCAACAGCTAGTATATTAAGACATAGGATACTTTTCATCCCGGTAGAAGGTTCCCGTGGGAGAATTTCCAACATAGCCGCGGGCAACAGCTAGTATATTAAGACATAGGATACTTTTCATCCCGGTAGAAGGTTCCCGTGGGATAATTTCCAACATAGCCGCGGGCAACAGCTAGTATATTAAGACATAGGATACTTTTCATCCCGGTAGAAGGTTCCCGTGGGATAATTTCCGACATAGCCGCTGGCAACAGCTAGTATATTAAGACATAGGATACTTTTGATCCCGGTAGAAGGTTCCCGTGGGATAATTTCCAACATAGCCGCTGGCAACAGCTAGTATATTAAGACATAGGATACTTTTCATCCCGGTAGAAGGTTCCCGTGGGATAATTTCCAACATAGCTGCGGGCAACAGCTAGTATATTAAGACATAGGATACTTTTGATCCCGGTAGAAGGTTCCCGTGGGATAATTTCCAACATAGCCGCTGGCAACAGCTAGTATATTAAGACATAGGATACTTTTCATCCCGGTAGATGGTTCCCGTGGGATAATTTCCGACATACACGCGGACGAAGCCGCTGGCAAAGGTTCCCGTGGGATAATTTCCAACATAGCCGCTGGCAACAGCTAGTATATTAAGATATAGGATACTTTTCATCCCGGTAGAAGGTTCCCGTGGGATAATTTCCGACATACACGCGGACGAAGCCGCTGGCAACAGCTAGTATATTAAGACATAGGATACTTTTCATCCCGGTAGAAGGTTCCCGTGGGATAATTTCCAACATAGCCGCGGGCAACAGCTAGTATATTAAGACATAGGATACTTTTCATCCCGGTAGAAGGTTCCCGTGGGATAATTTCCAACATAGCCGCTGGCAACAGCTAGTATATTAAGACATAGGATACTTTTCATCCCGGTAGAAGGTTCCCGTGGAAGAATTTCCAACATAGCCGCGGGCAACAGCTAGTATATTAAGACATAGGATACTTTTCATCCCGGTAGAAGGTTCCCGTGGGATAATTTCCAACATAGCCGCGGGCAACAGCTAGTATATTAAGACATAGGATACTTTTCATCCCGGTAGAAGGTTCCCGTGGGATAATTTCCGACATACACGCGGATGAAGCCGCTGGCAACAGCTAGTATATTAAGACATAGGATACTTTTCATCCCGGTAGATGGTTCCCGTGGGATAATTTCCGACATACACACGGACGAAGCCGCTGGCAACAGCTAGTGTATTAAGATATAGGATACTTTTCATCCCGGTAGAAGGTTCCCGTGGGATAATTTCCAACATAGCCACTGGCAACAGCTAGTATATTAAGACATAGGATACTTTTCATCCCGGTAGAAGGTTCCCGTGGGATAATTTCCAACATAGCCGCGGGCAACAGCTAGTATATTAAGACATAGGATACTTTTCATACCGGTAGAAGGTTCCCGTGGGATAATTTCGAACATAGCCGCGGGCAACAGCTAGTATATTAAGACATAGGATACTTTTCATCCCGGTAGAAGGTTCCCGTGGGATAATTTCTAACATAGCCGCGGGCAACAGCTAGTATATTAAGATATAGGATACTTTTCATCCCGGTAGAAGGTTCCCGTGGGATAATTTCCAACATAGCCGCGGGCAACAGCTAGTATATTAAGACATAGGATACTTTTCATCCCGGTAGAAGGTTCCCGTGGGATAATTTCCGACATAGCCGCGGGCAACAGCTAGTATATTAAGACATAGGATACTTTTCATCCCGGTAGAAGGTTCCCGTGGGATAATTTCCGACATACACGCGGACGAAGCTGCTGGCAACAGCTAGTATATTAAGACATAGGATACTTTTCATCCCGGTAGAAGGTTCCCGTGGGATAATTTCCAACATAGCCGCTGGCAACAGCTAGTATATTAAGACATAGGATACTTTTCATCCCGGTAGAAGATTCCCTTGGGATAATTTCCGACATACACGCGGACGAAGCCGCTGGCAACAGCTAGTATATTAAGACATAGGATACTTTTCATCCCGGTAGAAGGTTCCCGTGGGATGATTTCCGACATAGCCGCGGGCAACAGCTAGTATATTAAGACATAGGATACTTTTCATCCCGGTAGAAGGTTCCCGTGGGATAATTTCCGACATACACGCGGACGAAGCCGCGGGCAACAGCTAGTATATTAAGACATAGGATACTTTTCATCCCGGTAGAAGGTTCCCGTGGGATAATTTCCAACATAGCCGCGGGCAACAGCTAGTATATTAAGACATAGGATACTTTTCATCCCGGTAGATGGTTCCCGTGGGATAATTTCCGACATACACGCGGACGAAGCCGCTGGCAACAGCTAGTATATTAAGACATAGGATATATTTCATCCCGGTGGAAGGTTCCCGTGGGATAATTTCCAACATAGCCGCGGGCAACAGCTAGTATATTAAGACATAGGATACTTTTCATCCCGGTAGAAGGTTCCCGTGCGATAATTTCCGACATACACGCGGACGAAGCCGCGGGCAACAGCTAGTATATTAAGACATAGGATACTTTTCATCCCGGTAGAAGGTTCACGTGGGATAATTTCCAACATAGCCGCGGGCAACAGCTAGTATATTAAGACATAGGATACTTTTCATCCCGGTATATGGTTCCCGTGGGATAATTTCCGACATACACACGGACGAAGCCGCTGGCAACAGCTAGTATATTAAGACATAGGATACTTTTCATCCCGGTAGAAGGTTCCCGTGGGATAATTTCCAACATAGCCGCTGGCAACAGCTAGTATATTAAGACATAGGATACTTTTCATCCCGGTAGAAGGTTCCCGTGGGATAATTTCCAACATAGCCGCGGGCAACAGCTAGTATATTAAGACATAGGATACTTTTCATCCCAGTAGAAGGTTCCCGTGGGATAATTTCCGACATACACGCGGACGAAGCCGCTGGCAACAGCTAGTATATTAAGACATAGGTTACTTTTCATCCCGGTAGAAGGTTCCCGTGGGATAATTTCCAACATAGCCGCTGGCAACAGCTAGTATATTAAGACATAGGATACTTTTCATCCCGGTAGAAGGTTCCCGTGGGATAATTTCCAACATAGCCGCGGGCAACAGCTAGTATATTAAGACATAGGATACTTTTCATCCCGGTAGAAGGTTCCCGTGGGATAATTTCCAACATAGCCGCGGGCAACAGCTAGTATATTAAGACATAGGATACTTTTCATCCCGGTAGAAGGTTCCCGTGGGATAATTTCCGACATACACGCGGACGAAGCCGCGGGCAACAGCTAGTATATTAAGACATAGGATACTTTTCATCCCGGTAGAAGGTTCCCGTGGGATAATTTCCAACATAGCCGCGGGCAACAGCTAGTATATTAAGACAAAGGATACTTTTCATCCCGAGAGAAGGTTCCCGTGGGATAATTTCCGACATAGCCGCGGGCAACAGCTAGTATATTAAGACATAGGATACTTTTCATCCCGGTAGAAGGTTCCCGTGGGATAATTTCCGACATACACGCGGACGAAGCCGCTGGCAACAGCTAGTATATTAAGACATAGGATACTTTTTATCCCGGTAGAAGGTTCCCGTGGGATAATTTCCAACATAGCCGCTGGCAACAGCTAGTATATTAAGACATAGGATACTTTTCATCCCGGTAGAAAGTTCCCGTGGGAGAATTTCCAACATAGCCGCGGGCAACAGCTAGTATATTAAGACATAGGATACTTTTCATCCCGGTAGAAAGTTCCCGTGGGAGAATTTCCAACATAGCCGCGGGCAACAGCTAGTATATTAAGACATAGGATACTTTTCATCCCGGTAGAAGGTTCCCGTGGGATAATTTCCAACATAGCCGCGGGCAACAGCTAGTATATTAAGACATAGGATACTTTTCATCCCGGTAGAAGGTTCCCGTGGGATAATTTCCGACATACACGCGGACGAAGCCGCTGGCAACAGCTAGTATATTAAGACATAGGATACTTTTCATCCCGGTAGAAGGTTCCCGTGGGATAATTTCCAACATAGCCGCTGGCAACAGCTAGTATATTAAGACATAGGATACTTTTCATCCCGGTAGAAGGTTCCCGTGGGATAATTTCCAACATAGCCGCTGGCAACAGCTAGTATATTAAGACATAGGATACTTTTCATCCCGGTAGATGGTTCCCGTGGGATAATTTCCGACATACACGCGGACGAAACCGCTGGCAACAGCTAGTATATTAAGACATAGGATACTTTTCATCCCGGTAGAAGGTTCCCGTGGGATAATTTCCAACATAGCCGTTGGCAACAGCTAGTATATTAAGACATAGGATACTTTTCATCCCGGTAGAAGGTTCCCGTGGGATAATTTCCAACATAGCCGCGGGCAACAGCTAGTATATTAAGACATAGGATACTTTTCATCCCGGTAGAAGGTTCCCGTGGGATAATTTCCGACATACACGCGGACGAAGCCGCTGGCAACAGCTAGTATATTAAGACACAGGTTACTTTTCATTACGGTAGAAGGTTCCCGTGGGATAATTTCCAACATAGCCGCTGGCAACAGCCAGTATATTAAGACATAGGATACTTTTCATCCCGGTAGATGGTTCCCGTGGGATAATTTCCGACATACACGCGGACGAAACCGCTGGCAACAGCTAGTATATTAAGACATAGGATACTTTTCATCCCGGTAGAAGGTTCCCGTGGGATAATTTCCAACATAGCCGTTGGCAACAGCTAGTATATTAAGACATAGGATACTTTTCATCCCGGTAGAAGGTTCCCGTGGGATAATTTCCAACATAGCCGCGGGCAACAGCAAGTATATTAAGACATAGGATACTTTTCATCCCGGTAGAAGGTTCCAGTGGGATAATTTCCGACATAGCCGCGGGCAACAGCTAGTATATTCAGACATAGGATACTTTTCATCCCGGTAGAAGGTTCCCGTGGGATAATTTCCGACATACACGCGGACGAATCCGCTGGCAACAGCTAGTATATTAAGACATAGGATACTTTTCATCCCGGTAGAAGGTTCCCGTGGGATATTTTCCAACATAGCCGCTGGCAACAGCTAGTATATTAAGACATAGGATACTTTTCATCCCGGTAGAAGGTTCCCTTGGGATAATTTCCAACATAGCCGCGGGCAACAGCTAGTATATTAAGAAATAGGATACTTTTCATCCCGGTAGAAGGTTCCCGTGGGATAATTTCCGACATACACGCGGACGAAGCCGCTGGCAACAGCTAGTATATTAAGACATAGGATACTTTTCATCCCGGTAGAAGGTTCCCGTGGGATAATTTCCAACATAGCCGCGGGCAACAGCTAGTATATTAAGACATAGGATACTTTTCATCCCGGTAGAAGGTTCCCGTGGGATAATTTCCGACATACACGCGGACGAAGCCGCTGGCAACAGCTAGTATATTAAGACATAGGATACTTTTCATCCCGGTGGAAGGTTCCCGTGGGATAATTTCCAACATAGCCGCTGGCAACAGCTAGTATATTAAGACATAGGATACTTTTCATCCCGGTAGAAGGTTCCCGTGGGATAATTTCCAACATAGCCGCGGGCAACAGCTAGTATATTAAGACATAGGATACTTTTCATCCCGGTAGATGGTTCCCGTGGGATAATTTCCAACATAGCCGCTGGCAACAGCTAGTATATTAAGATATAGGATACTTTTCATCCCGGTAGAAGGTTCCCGTGGGATAATTTCCGACATACACGCGGACGAAGCCGCTGGCAACAGCTAGTATATTAAGACATAGGATACTTTTCATCCCGGTAGAAGGTTCCCGTGGGATAATTTCCAACATAGCCGCGGGCAACAGCTAGTATATTAAGACATAGGATACTTTTCATCCCGGTAGAAGGTTCCCGTGGGATAATTTCCAACATAGCCGCTGGCAACAGCTAGTATATTAAGACATAGGATACTTTTCATCCCGGTAGAAGGTTCCCGTGGGATAATTTCCAACATAGCCGCGGGCAACAGCTAGTATATTAAGACATAGGATACTTTTCATCCCGGTAGAAGGTTCCCGTGGGATAATTTCCGACATACACGCGGACGAAGCCGCTGGCAACAGCTAGTATATTAAGACATAGGTTACTTTTCATCCCGGTAGAAGGTTCCCGTGGGATAATTTCCGACATACACGCGGACGAAGCCGCTGGCAACAGCTAGTATATTAAGACATAGGATACTTTTCATCCCGGTAGAAGGTTCCCGTGGGATAATTTCCAACATAGCCGCGGGCAACAGCTAGTATATTAAGACATAGGATACTTTTCATCCCGGTAGAAGGTTCCCGTGGGATAATTTCTAACATAGCCGCGGGCAACAGCTAGTATATTAAGATATAGGATACTTTTCATCCCGGTAGAAGGTTCCAGTGGGATAATTTCCAACATAGCCGCGGGCAACAGCTAGTATATTAAGACAAAGGATACTTTTCATCCCGGTAGAAGGTTCCCGTGGGATAATTTCCGACATAGCCGCGGGCAACAGCTAGTATATTAAGACATAGGATACTTTTCATCCCGGTAGAAGGTTCCCGTGGGATAATTTCCGACATACACGCGGACGAAGCCGCTGGCAACAGCTAGTATATTAAGACATAGGATACTTTTCATCCCGGTAGAAGGTTCCCGTGGGATAATTTCCAACATAGCCGCTGGCAACAGCTAGTATATTAAGACATAGGATACTTTTCATCCCGGTAGAAGGTTCCCTTGGGATAATTTCCGACATACACGCGGACGAAGCCGCTGGCAACAGCTAGTATATTAAGACATAGGATACTTTTCATCCCGGTAGAAGGTTCCCGTGGGATGATTTCCGACATAGCCGCGGGCAACAGCTAGTATATTAAGACATAGGATACTTTTCATCCCGGTAGAAGGTTCCCGTGGGATAATTTCCGACATACACGCGGACGAAGCCGCTGGCAACAGCTAGTATATTAAGACATAGGATACTTTTCATCCCGGTGGAAGGTTCCCGTGGGATAATTTCCAACATAGCCGCTGGCAACAGCTAGTATATTAAGACATAGGATACTTTTCATCCCGGTAGAAGGTTCCCGTGGGATAATTTCCGACATACACGCGGACGAAGCCGCTGGCAACAGCTAGTATATTAAGACATAGGATACTTTTCATCCCGGTGGAAGGTTCCCGTGGGATAATTTCCAACATAGCCGCTGGCAACAGCTAGTATATTAAGACATAGGATACTTTTCATCCCGGTAGAAGGTTCCCGTGGGCTAATTTCCGACATAGCCGCGGGCAACAGCTAGTATATTAAGACATAGGATACTTTTCATCCCGGTAGAAGGTTCCCGTGGGATAATTTCCGACATACACGCGGACGAAGCCGCTGGCAACAGCTAGTATATTAAGACATAGGAAACTTTTCATCCCGGTAGAAGGTTCCCGTGGGATAATTTCCAACATAGCCGCTGGCAACAGCTAGTATATGAAGACATAGGATACTTTTCATCCCGGTAGAAGATTCCCTTGGGATAATTTCCGACATACACGCGGACGAAGCCGCTGGCAACAGCTAGTATATTAAGACATAGGATACTTTCCATCCCGGTAGAAGGTTCCCGTGGGATGATTTCCGACATAGCCGCGGGCAACAGCTAGTATATTAAGACATAGGATACTTTTCATCCCGGTAGAAGGTTCCCGTGGGATAATTTCCGACATACACGCGGACGAAGCCGCTGGCAACAGCTAGTATATTAAGACATAGGATACTTTTCATCCCGGTGGAAGGTTCCCGTGGGATAATTTCCAACATAGCCGCTGGCAACAGCTAGTATATTAAGACATAGGATACTTTTCATCCCGGTAGAAGGTTCCCGTGGGATAATTTCCAACATAGCCGCGGGCAACAGCTAGTATATTAAGACATAGGATACTTTTCATCCCGGTAGAAGGTTCCCGTGGGATAATTTCCAACATAGCCGCGGGCAACAGCTAGTATATTAAGACATAGGATACTTTTCATCCCGGTAGAAGGTTCCCGTGGGATAATTTCCGACATACACGCGGACGAAGCCGCGGGCAACAGCTAGTATATTAAGACATAGGATACTTTTCATCCCGGTAGAAGGTTCCCGTGGGATAATTTTCGACATACACGCGGACGAAGCCGCGGGCAACAGCTAGTATATTAAGACATAGGATACTTTTCATCCCGATAGAAGGTTCCCGTGGGATAATTTCCAACATAGCCGCGGGCAACAGCTAGTATATTAAGACATAGGATACTTTTCATCCCGGTAGAAGGTTCCCGTGGGATAATTTCCAACATAGCCGCGGGCAACAGCTAGTATATTAAGACAGGATACTTTTCATCCCAGTAGATGGTTCCCGTGGGATAATTTCCAACATAGCCGCGGGCAACAGCTAGTATATTAAGACATAGGATACTTTTCATCCCGGTAGAAGGTTCCCGTGGGATAATTTCCAACATAGCCGCGGGCAACAGCTAGTATATTAAGACATAGGATACTTTTCATCCCGGTAGAAGGTTCCCGTGGGATAATTTCTAACATAGCCGCGGGCAACAGCTAGTATATTAAGATATAGGATACTTTTCATCCCGGTAGAAGGTTCCCGTGGGATAATTTCCAACATAGCCGCGGGCAACAGCTAGTATATTAAGACATAGGATACTTTTCATCCCGGTAGAAGGTTCCCGTGGGATAATTTCCGACATACACGCGGACGAAGCCGCTGGCAACAGCTAGTATATTAAGACATAGGATACTTTTCATCCCGGTAGAAGGTTCCCGTGGGATGATTTCCGACATAGCCGCGGGCAACAGCTAGTATATTAAGACATAGGATACTTTTCATCCCGGTAGAAGGTTCCCGTGGGATAATTTCCAACATAGCCGCTGGCAACAGCTAGTATATTAAGACATAGGATACTTTTCATCCCGGTAGAAGGTTCCCGTGGGATAATTTCCAACATAGCCGCGGGCAACAGCTAGTATATTAAGACATAGGATACTTTACATCCCGGTAGAAGGTTCCCGTGGGATAATTTCCGACATACACGCGGACGAAGCCGCTGGCAACAGCTAGTATATTAAGACATAGGATACTTTTCATCCCGGTGGAAGGTTCCCGTGGGATAATTTCCAACATAGCCGCTGGCAACAGCTAGTATATTAAGACATAGGATACTTTACATCCCGGTAGAAGGTTCCCGTGGGATAATTTCCGACATACACGCGGACGAAGCCGCTGGCAACAGCTAGTATATTAAGACATAGGATACTTTTCATCCCGGTGGAAGGTTCCCGTGGGATAATTTCCAACATAGCCGCTGGCAACAGCTAGTATATTAAGACAAAGGATACTTTTCATCCCGGTAAAAGGTTCCCGTGGGATAATTTCCAACATAGCCGCGGGCAACAGCTAGTATATTAAGACATAGGATACTTTTCATCCCGGTAGATGGTTCCCGTGGGATAATTTCCAACATAGCCGCTGGCAACAGCTAGTATATTAAGATATAGGATACTTTTCATCCCGGTAGAAGGTTCCCGTGGGATAATTTCCGACATACACGCGGACGAAGCCGCTGGCAACAGCTAGTATATTAAGACATAGGATACTTTTCATCCCGGTAGAAGGTTCCCGTGGGATAATTTCCAACATAGCTGCGGGCAACAGCTAGTATATTAAGACATAGGATACTTTTCATCCCGGTAGAAGGTTCCCGTGGGATAATTTCCGACATACACGCGGACGAAGCCGCTGGCAACAGCTTGTATATTAAGACATAGGTTACTTTTCATTACGGTAGAAGGTTCCCGTGGGATAATTTCCAACATAGCCGCTGGCAACAGCTAGTATATTAAGACATAGGATACTTTTCATCCCGGTAGAAGGTTCCCGTGGGATAATTTCCAACATAGCCGCGGGCAACAGCTAGTATATTAAGACAGGATACTTTTCATCCCAGTAGATGGTTCCCGTGGGATAATTTCCAACATAGCCGCGGGCAACAGCTAGTATTTTAAGACATAGGATACTTTTCATCCCGGTAGAAGGTTCCCGTGGGATAATTTCCAACATAGCCGCGGGCAACAGCTAGTATATTAAGACATAGGATACTTTTCATCCCGGTAGATGGTTCCCGTGGGATAATTTCCGACATACACGCGGACGAAGCCGCTGGCAACAGCTAGTATATTAAGACATAGGTTACTTTTCATCCCGGTAGAAGGTTCCCGTGGGATAATTTCCAACATAGCCGCTGGCAACAGCTAGTATATTAAGACATAGGATACTTTTCATGCCGGTAGAAGGTTCCCGTGGGATAATTTCCAACATAGCCGCGGGCAACAGCTAGTATATTAAGACAGAATACTTTTCATCCCGGTAGAGTTCCCGTGGGATAATTTCCAACATAGCCGCGGGCAACAGCTAGTATATTAAGACATAGGATACTTTTCATCCCGGTAGAAGGTTCCCGTGGGATAATTTCCAACATAGCCGCTGGCAACAGCTAGTATATTAAGACATAGGATACTTTTCATCCCGGTAGAAGGTTCCCGTGGGATAATTTCCAACATAGCCGCGGGCAACAGCTAGTATATTAAGACATAGGATACTTTTCATCCCGGTAGAAGGTTCCCGTGGGATAATTTCCGACATACACGCGGACGAAGCCGCTGGCAACAGCTAGTATATTAAGACATAGGATACTTTTCATCCCGGTGGAAGGTTCCCGTGGGATAATTTCCAACATTGCCGCTGGCAACAGCTAGTATATTAAGACATAGAATACTTTTCATCCCGGTAGAAGGTTCCCGTGGGATAATTTCCAACATAGCCGCGGGCAACAGCTAGTATATTAAGACATAGGATACTTTTCATCCCGGTAGATGGTTCCCGTGGGATAATTTCCAACATAGCCGCTGGCAACAGCTAGTATATTAAGATATAGGATACTTTTCATCCCGGTAGAAGGTTCCCGTGGGATAATTCCGACATACACGCGGACGAAGCCGCTGGCAACAGCTAGTATATTAAGACATAGGATACTTTTCATCCCGGTAGAAGGTTCCCGTGGGATAATTTCCAACATAGCTGCGGGCAACAGCTAGTATATTAAGACAGAGGATACTTTTCATCCCGGTAGAAGGTTCCCGTGGGATAATTTCCGACATACACGCGGACGAAGCCGCTGGCAACAGCTAGTATATTAAGACATAGGTTACTTTTCATTACGGTAGAAGGTTCCCGTGGGATAATATCCAACATAGCCGCTGGCAACAGCTAGTATATTAAGACATAGGATACTTTTCATCCCGGTAGAAGGTTCCCGTGGGATAATTTCCAACATAGCCGCGGGCAACAGCTAGTATATTAAGACAGGATACTTTTCATCCCGGTAGATGGTTCCCGTGGGATAATTTCCAACATAGCCGCGGGCAACAGCTAGTATATTAAGACATAGGATACTTTTCATCCCGGTAGAAGGTTCCCGTGGGATAATTTTCGACATACACGCGGACGAAGCCGCGGGCAACAGCTAGTATATTAAGACATAGGATACTTTTCATCCCGGTAGAAGGTTCCCGTGGGATAATTTCCAACATAGCCGCTGACAACAGCTAGTATATTAAGACATAGGATACTTTTCATCCCGGTAGAAGGTTCCCGTGGGATAATTTCCGACATACACGCGGACGAAGCCGCTGGCAACAGCTAGTATATTAAGACATAGGTTACTTTTCATCACGGTAGAAGGTTCCCGTGGGATAATTTCCGATATACACGCGGACGAAGCCGCTGGCAACAGCTAGTATATTAAGACATAGGATACTTTTCATCCCGGTAGAAGGTTCCCGTGGGATAATTTCCAACATAGCCGCTGGCAACAGCTAGTATATTAAGACATAGGATACTTTTCATCCCGGTAGAAGGTTCCCTTGGGATAATTTCCGACATACACGCGGACGAAGCCGCTGGCAACAGCTAGTGTATTAAGACATAGGATACTTTTCATCCCGGTAGAAGGTTCCCGTGGGATAATTTCCGACATACACGCGGACGAAGCCGCTGGCAACAGCTAGTATATTAAGACATAGGTTACTTTTCATTACGGTAGAAGGTTCCCGTGGGATAATATCCAACATAGCCGCTGGCAACAGCTAGTATATTAAGACATAGGATACTTTTCATCCCGGTAGAAGGTTCCCGTGGGATAATTTCCAACATAGCCGCGGGCAACAGCTAGTATATTAAGACAGGATACTTTTCATCCCGGTAGATGGTTCCCGTGGGATAATTTCCAACATAGCCGCGGGCAACAGCTAGTATATTAAGACATAGGATACTTTTCATCCCGGTAGAAGGTTCCCGTGGGATAATTTTCGACATACACGCGGACGAAGCCGCGGGCAACAGCTAGTATATTAAGACATAGGATACTTTTCATCCCGGTAGAAGGTTCCCGTGGGATAATTTCCAACATAGCCGCTGGCAACAGCTAGTATATTAAGACATAGGATACTTTTCATCCCGGTAGAAGGTTCCCGTGGGATAATTTCCGATATACACGCGGACGAAGCCGCTGGCAAGAGCTAGTATATTAAGACATAGGATACTTTTCATCCCGGTAGAAGGTTCCCGTGGGATAATTCCCAACATAGCCGCTGGCAACAGCTAGTATATTAAGACATAGGATACTTTTCATCCCGGTAGAAGGTTCCCTTGGGATAATTTCCGACATACACGCGGACGAAGCCGCTGGCAACAGCTAGTATATTAAGACATAGGATACTTTTCATCCCGGTAGAAGGTTCCCGTGGGATAATTTCCGACATACACGCGGACGAAGCCGCTGGCAACAGCTAGTATATTAAGACATAGGTTACTTTTCATCCCGGTAGAAGGTTCCCGTGGGATAATTTCCGACATACACGCGGACGAAGCCGCTGGCAACAGCTAGTATATTAAGACATAGGATACTTTTCATCCCGGTAGAAGGTTCCCGTGGGATAATTTCCAACATAGCCGCTGGCAACAGCTAGTATATTAAGACATAGGATACTTTTCATCCCGGTAGAAGGTTCCCGTGGGATAATTTCCAACATAGCCGCGGGCAACAGCTAGTATATTAAGACATAGGATACTTTTCATCCCGGTAGAAGGTTCCCGTGGGATAATTTCCAACATAGCCGCTGGCAACAGCTAGTATATTAAGACATAGGATACTTTTCATCCCGGTAGAAGGTTCCCGTGGGATAATTTCCAACATAGCCGCGGGCAACAGCTAGTATATTAAGACATAGGATACTTTTCATCCCGGTAGATGGTTCCCGTGGGATAATTTCCGACATACACGCGGACGAAGCCGCTGGGAACAGCTAGTATATTAAGACATAGGATACTTTTCATCCCGGTAGAAGGTTCCCGTGGGATACTTTCCAACATAGCCGCGGGCAACAGCTAGTATATTAAGACATAGGATACTTTTCATCCCGGTAGAAGGTTCCCGTGGGATAATTTTCGACATACACGCGGACGAAGCCGCGGGCAACAGCTAGTATATTAAGACATAGGATACTTTCATCCCGATAGAAGGTTCCCGTGGGATAATTTCCAACATAGCCGCGGGCAACAGCTAGTATATTAAGACATAGGATACTTTTCATCCCGGTAGAAGGTTCCCGTGGGATAATTTCCAACATAGCCGCTGGCAACAGCTAGTATATTAAGACATAGGATACTTTTCATCCCGGTAGAAGGTTCCCGTGGGATAATTTCCAACATAGCCGCGGGCAACAGCTAGTATATTAAGACATAGGATACTTTTCATCCCGGTAGAAGGTTCCCGTGGGATAATTTCCGACATACACGCGGACGAAGCCGCTGGCAACAGCTAGTATATTAAGACATAGGATACTTTTCATCCCGGTGGAAGGTTCCCGTGGGATAATTTCCAACATAGCCGCTGGCAACAGCTAGTATATTAAGACATAGGATACTTTTCATCCCGGTAGAAGGTTCCCGTGGGATAATTTCCAACATAGCCGCGGGCAACAGCTAGTATATTAAGACATAGGATACTTTTCATCCCGGTAGATGGTTCCCGTGGGATAATTTCCAACATAGCCGCTGGCAACAGCTAGTATATTAAGATATAGGATACTTTTCATCCCGGTAGAAGGTTCCCGTGGGATAATTTCCGACATACACGCGGACGAAGCCGCTGGCAACAGCTTGTATATTAAGACATAGGATACTTTTCATCCCGGTAGAAGGTTCCCGTGGGATAATTTCCAACATAGCCGCGGGCAACAGCTAGTATATTAAGACATAGGATACTTTTCATCCCGGTAGAAGGTTCCCGTGGGATAATTTCCAACATAGCCGCTGGCAACAGCTAGTATATTAAGACATAGGATACTTTTCATCCCGGTAGAAGGTTCCCGTGGGATAATTTCCAACATAGCCGCGGGCAACAGCTAGTATATTAAGACATAGGATACTTTTCATCCCGGTAGAAGGTTCCCGTGGGATAATTTCCGACATACACGCGGACGAAGCCGCTGGCAACAGCTAGTATATTAAGACATAGGTTACTTTTCATCCCGGTAGAAGGTTCCCGTGGGATAATTTCCGACATACACGCGGACGAAGCCGCTGGCAACAGCTAGTATATTAAGACATAGGATACTTTTCATCCCGGTAGAAGGTTCCCGTGGGATAATTTCCAACATAGCCGCGGGCAACAGCTAGTATATTAAGACATAGGATACTTTTCATACCGGTAGAAGGTTCCCGTGGGATAATTTCTAACATAGCCGCGGGCAACAGCTAGTATATTAAGATATAGCATACTTTTCATCCCGGTAGAAGGTTCCCGTGGGATAATTTCCAACATAGCCGCGGGCAACAGCTAGTATATTAAGACATAGGATACTTTTCATCCCGGTAGAAGGTTCCCGTGGGCTAATTTCCGACATAGCCGCGGGCAACAGCTAGTATATTAAGACATAGGATACTTTTCATCCCGGTAGAAGGTTCCCGTGGGATAATTTCCGACATACACGCGGACGAAGCCGCTGGCAACAGCTAGTATATTAAGACATAGGATACTTTTCATCCCGGTAGAAGGTTCCCGTGGGATAATTTCCAACATAGCCGCTGGCAACAGCTAGTATATTAAGACATAGGATACTTTTCATCCCGGTAGAAGGTTCCCGTGGGATAATTTCCGACATACACGCGGACGAAGCCGCTGGCAACAGCTAGTATATTAAGACATAGGATACTTTTCATCCCGGTAGAAGGTTCCCGTGGGATGATTTCCGACATAGCCGCGGGCAACAGCTAGTATATTAAGACATAGGATACTTTTCATCCCGGTAAAAGGTTCCCGTGGGATAATTTCCGACATACACGCGGACGAAGCCGCTGGCAACAGCTAGTATATTAAGACATAGGATACTTTTCATCCCGGTGGAAGGTTCCCGTGGGATAATTTCCAACATAGCCGCTGGCAACAGCTAGTATATTAAGACATAGGATACTTTTCATCCCGGTAGAAGGTTCCCGTGGGATAATTTCCAACATAGCCTCGGGCAACAGCTAGTATATTAAGACATAGGATACTTTTCATCCCGGTAGAAGGTTCCCGTGGGATAATTTCTAACATAGCCGCGGGCAACAGCTAGTATATTAAGATATAGGATACTTTTCATCCCGGTAGAAGGTTCCCGTGGGATAATTTCCAACATAGCCGCGGGCAACAGCTAGTATATTAAGACATAGGATACTTTTCATCCCGGTAGAAGGTTCCCGTGGGCTAATTTCCGACATAGCCGCGGGCAACAGCTAGTATATTAAGACATAGGATACTTTTCATCCCGGTAGAAGGTTCCCGTGGGATAATTTCCGACATACACGCGGACGAAGCCGCTGGCAACAGCTAGTATATTAAGACATAGGATACTTTTCATCCCGGTAGAAGGTTCCCGTGGGATAATTTCCAACATAGCCGCTGGCAACAGCTAGTATATTAAGACATAGGATACTTTTCATCCCGGTAGAAGGTTCCCGTGGGATAATTTCCGACATACACGCGGACGAAGCCGCTGGCAACAGCTAGTATATTAAGACATAGGATACTTTTCATCCCGGTAGAAGGTTCCCGTGGGATGATTTCCGACATAGCCGCGGGCAACAGCTAGTATATTAAGACATAGGATACTTTTCATCCCGGTAGAAGGTTCCCGTGGGATAATTTCCGACATACACGCGGACGAAGCCGCTGGCAACAGCTAGTATATTAAGACATAGGATACTTTTCATCCCGGTGGAAGGTTCCCGTGGGATAATTTCCAACATAGCCGCTGGCAACAGCTAGTATATTAAGACATAGGATACTTTTCATCCCGGTAGAAGGTTCCCGTGGGATAATTTCCAACATAGCCGCGGGCAACAGCTAGTATATTAAGACATAGGATACTTTTCATCCCGGTAGAAGGTTCCCGTGGGATAATTTCCAACATAGCCGCTGGCAACAGCTAGTATATTAAGACATAGGATACTTTTCATCCCGGTAGAAGGTTCCCGTGGGATAATTTCCAACATAGCCGCGGGCAACAGCTAGTATATTAAGACATAGGATACTTTTCATCCCGGTAGATGGTTCCCGTGGGATAATTTCCGACATACACGCGGACGAAGCCGCTGGCAACAGCTAGTATATTAAGACATAGGTTACTTTTCATTACGGTAGAAGGTTCCCGTGGGATAATTTCCAACATAGCCGCTGGCAACTGCTAGTATATTAAGACATAGGATACTTTTCATCCCGGTAGAAGGTTCCCGTGGGATAATTTCCAACATAGCCGCGGGCAACAGCTAGTATATTAAGACATAGGATACTTTTCATCCCGGTAGAAGGTTCCCGTGGGATAATTTTCGACATACACGCGGACGAAGCCGCGGGCAACAGCTAGTATATTAAGACATAGGATACTTTTCATCCCGATAGAAGGTTCCCGTGGGATAATTTCCAACATAGCCGCGGGCAACAGCTAGTATATTAAGACATAGGATACTTTTCATCCCGGTAGAAGGTTCCCGTGGGATAATTTCCGACATACACGCGGACGAAGCCGCTGGCAACAGCTAGTATATTAAGACATAGGTTACTTTTCATTACGGTAGAAGGTTCCCGTGGGATAATTTCCAACATAGCCGCTGGCAACTGCTAGTATATTAAGACATAGGATACTTTTCATCCCGGTAGAAGGTTCCCGTGGGATAATTTCCAACATAGCCGCGGGCAACAGCTAGTATATTAAGACAGGATACTTTTCATCCCGGTAGATGGTTCCCGTGGGATAATTTCCAACATAGCCGCGGGCAACAGCTAGTATATTAAGACATAGGATACTTTTCATCCCGGTAGAAGGTTCCCGTGGGATAATTTCCGACATACACGCGGACGAAGCCGCGGGCAACAGCTAGTATATTAAGACATAGGATACTTTTCATCCCGGTAGAAGGTTCCCGTGGGATAATTTCCAACATAGCCGCTGGCAACAGCTAGTATATTAAGACATAGGATACTTTTCATCCCGGTAGAAGGTTCCCGTGGGATAATTTCCGACATACACGCGGACGAAGCCGCTGGCAACAGCTAGTATATTAAGACATAGGTTACTTTTCATCCCGGTAGAAGGTTCCCGTGGGATAATTTCCGACATACACGCGGACGAAGCCGCTGGCAACAGCTAGTATATTAAGACATAGGATACTTTTCATCCCAGTAGAAGGTTCCCGTGGGATAATTTCCAACATAGCCGCTGGCAACAGCTAGTATATTAAGACATAGGATACTTTTCATCCCGGTAGAAGGTTCCCTTGGGATAATTTCCGACATACACGCGGACGAAGCCGCTGGCAACAGCTAGTATATTAAGACATAGGATACTTTTCATCCCGGTAGAAGGTTCCGGTGCGATAATTTCCGACATAGCCGCGGGCAACAGCTAGTATATTAAGACATAGGATACTTTTCATCCCGGTAGAAGGTTCCCGTGGGATAATTTCCGACATACACGCGGACGAAGCCGCTGGCAACAGCTAGTATATTAAGACATAGGTTACTTTTCATCCCGGTAGAAGGTTCCCGTGGGATAATTTCCGACATACACGCGGACGAAGCCGCTGGCAACAGCTAGTATATTAAGACATAGGATACTTTTCATCCCGGTAGAAGGTTCCCGTGGGATAATTTCCGACATACACGCGGACGAAGCCGCTGGCAACAGCTAGTATATTAAGACATAGGTTACTTTTCATTACGGTAGAAGGTTCCCGTGGGATAATTTCCAACATAGCCGCTGGCAACTGCTAGTATATTAAGACATAGGATACTTTTCATCCCGGTAGAAGGTTCCCGTGGGATAATTTCCAACATAGCCGCGGGCAACAGCTAGTATATTAAGACATAGGATACTTTTCATCCCGGTAGAAGGTTCCCGTGGGATAATTTCCAACATAGCCGCTGGCAACAGCTAGTATATTAAGACATAGGATACTTTTCATCCCGGTAGAAGGTTCCCGTGGGATAATTTCCGACATACACGCGGACGAAGCCACTGGCAACAGCTAGTATATTAAGACATAGGTTACTTTTCATCCCGGTAGAAGGTTCCCGTGGGATAATTTCCGACATACACGCGGACGAAGCCGCTGGCAACAGCTAGTATATTAAGACATAGGATACTTTTCATCCCAGTAGAAGGTTCCCGTGGGATAATTTCCAACATAGCCGCTGGCAACAGCTAGTATATTAAGACATAGGATACTTTTCATCCCGGTAGAAGGTTCCCGTGGGATAATTTCCGACATACACGCGGACGAAGCCGCTGGCAACAGCTAGTATATTAAGACATAGGATACTTTTCATCCCAGTAGAAGGTTCCCGTGGGATAATTTCCAACATAGCCGCGGGCAACAGCTAGTATATTAAGACATAGGATACTTTTCATCCCGGTAGAAGGTTCCCGTGGGATAATTTCCAACATAGCCGCTGGCAACAGCTAGTATATTAAGACATAGGATACTTTTCATCCCGGTAGAAGGTTCCCGTGGGATAATTTCCGACATACACGCGGACGAAGCCGCTGGCAACAGCTAGTATATTAAGACATAGGATACTTTTCATCCCGGTAGAAGGTTCCCGTGGGATAATTTCCGACATACACGCGGACGAAGCCGCGGGCAACAGCTAGTATATTAAGACATAGGATACTTTTCATCCCGGTAGAAGGTTCCCGTGGGATAATTTCCAACATAGCCGCTGGCAACAGCTAGTATATTAAGACATAGGATACTTTTCATCCCGGTAGAAGGTTCCCGTGGAATAATTTCCGACATACACGCGGACGAAGCCGCTGGCAACAGCTAGTATATTAAGACATAGGATACTTTTCATCCCAGTAGAAGGTTCCCGTGGGATAATTTCCAATATAGCCGCTGGCAACAGCTAGTATATTAAGACATAGGATACTTTTCATCCCGGTAGAAGGTTCCCGTGGGATAATTTCCAACATAGCCGCTGGCAACTGCTAGTATATTAAGACATAGGATACTTTTCATCCCGGTAGAAGGTTCCCGTGGGATAATTTCCAACATAGCCGCGGGCAACAGCTAGTATATTAAGACATAGGATACTTTTCATCCCGGTAGAAGGTTCCCGTGGGATAATTTCCAACATAGCCGCTGGCAACAGCTAGTATATTAAGACATAGGATACTTTTCATCCCGGTAGAAGGTTCCCGTGGGATAATTTCCGACATACACGCGGACGAAGCCGCTGGCAACAGCTAGTATATTAAGACATAGGTTACTTTTCATCCCGGTAGAAGGTTCCCGTGGGATAATTTCCGACATACACGCGGACGAAGCCGCTGGCAACAGCTAGTATATTAAGACATAGGATACTTTTCATCCCAGAAGAAGGTTCCCGTGGGATAATTTCCAATATAGCCGCTGGCAACAGCTAGTATATTAAGACATAGGATACTTTTCATCCCGGTAGAAGGTTCCCTTGGGATAATTTCCGACATACACGCGGACGAAGCCGCTGGCAACAGCTAGTATATTAAGACATAGGATACTTTTCATCCCGGTAGAAGGTTCCGGTGCGATAATTTCCGACATAGCCGCGGGCAACAGCTAGTATATTAAGACATAGGATACTTTTCATCCCGGTAGAAGGTTCCCGTGGGATAATTTCCGACATACACGCGGACGAAGCCGCTGGCAACAGCTAGTATATTAAGACATAGGTTACTTTTCATCCCGGTAGAAGGTTCCCGTGGGATAATTTCCGACATACACGCGGACGAAGCCGCTGGCAACAGCTAGTATATTAAGACATAGGATACTTTTCATCCCGGTAGAAGGTTCCCGTGGGATAATTTCCGACATACACGCGGACGAAGCCGCTGGCAACAGCTAGTATATTAAGACATAGGTTACTTTTCATTACGGTAGAAGGTTCCCGTGGGATAATTTCCAACATAGCCGCTGGCAACTGCTAGTATATTAAGACATAGGATACTTTTCATCCCGGTAGAAGGTTCCCGTGGGATAATTTCCAACATAGCCGCGGGCAACAGCTAGTATATTAAGACATAGGATACTTTTCATCCCGGTAGAAGGTTCCCGTGGGATAATTTCCAACATAGCCGCTGGCAACAGCTAGTATATTAAGACATAGGTTACTTTTCATCCCGGTAGAAGGTTCCCGTGGGATAATTTCCGACATACACGCGGACGAAGCCGCTGGCAACAGCTAGTATATTAAGACATAGGATACTTTTCATCCCAGTAGAAGGTTCCCGTGGGATAATTTCCAACATAGCCGCTGGCAACAGCTAGTATATTAAGACATAGGATACTTTTCATCCCGGTAGAAGGTTCCCTTGGGATAATTTCCGACATACACGCGGACGAAGCCGCTGGCAACAGCTAGTATATTAAGACATAGGATACTTTTCATCCCGGTAGAAGGTTCCCGTGGGATAATTTCCGACATAGCCGCGGGCAACAGTTAGTATATTAAGACATAGGATACTTTTCATCCCGGTAGAAGGTTCCCGTGGGATAATTTCCGACATACACGCGGACGAAGCCGCTGGCAGTAGCTAGTATATTAAGACATAGGTTACTTTTCATCCCGGTAGAAGGTTCCCGTGGGATAATTTCCGACATACACGCGGACGAAGCCGCTGGCAACAGCTAGTATATTAAGACATAGGTTACTTTTCATCCCGGTAGAAGGTTCCCGTGGGATAATTTCCGACATACACGCGGACGAAGCCGCTGGCAACAGCTAGTATATTAAGACATAGGATACTTTTCATCCCAGTAGAAGGTTCCCGTGGGATAATTTCCAATATAGCCGCTGGCAACAGCTAGTATATTAAGACATAGGATACTTTTCATCCCGGTAGAAGGTTCCCGTGGGATAATTTCCGACATACACGCGGACGAAGCCGCTGGCAACAGCTAGTATATTAAGACATAGGTTACTTTTCATCCCGGTAGAAGGTTCCCGTGGGATAATTTCCGACATACACGCGGACGAAGCCGCTGGCAACAGCTAGTATATTAAGACATAGGATACTTTTCATCCCGGTAGAAGGTTCCCGTGGGATAATTTCCGACATACACGCGGACGAAGCCGCTGGCAACAGCTAGTATATTAAGACATAGGTTACTTTTCATTACGGTAGAAGGTTCCCGTGGGATAATTTCCAACATAGCCGCTGGCAACTGCTAGTATATTAAGACATAGGATACTTTTCATCCCGGTAGAAGGTTCCCGTGGGATAATTTCCAACATAGCCGCGGGCAACAGCTAGTATATTAAGACATAGGATACTTTTCATCCCGGTAGAAGGTTCCCGTGGGATAATTTCCAACATAGCCGCTGGCAACAGCTAGTATATTAAAACATAGGATACTTTTCATCCCGGTAGAAGGTTCCCGTGGGATAATTTCCGACATACACGCGGACGAAGCCGCTGGCAACAGCTAGTATATTAAGACATAGGATACTTTTCATCCCAGTAGAAGGTTCCCGTGGGATAATTTCCAACATAGCCGCTGGCAACAGCTAGTATATTAAGACATAGGATACTTTTCATCCCGGTAGAAGGTTCCCTTGGGATAATTTCCGACATACACGCGGACGAAGCCGCTGGCAACAGCTAGTATATTAAGACATAGGATACTTTTCATCCCGGTAGAAGGTTCCCGTGGGATAATTTCCGACACAGCCGCGGGCAACAGCTAGTATATTAAGACATAGGATACTTTTCATCCCGGTAGAAGGTTCCCGTGGGATAATTTCCGACATACACGCGGACGAAGCCGCTGGCAGTAGCTAGTATATTAAGACATAGGTTACTTTTCATCCCGGTAGAAGGTTCCCGTGGGATAATTTCCGACATACACGCGGACGAAGCCGCTGGCAACAGCTAGTATATTAAGACATAGGATACTTTTCATCCCAGTAGAAGGTTCCCGTGGGATAATTTCCAACATAGCCGCTGGCAACAGCTAGTATATTAAGACATAGGATACTTTTCATCCCGGTAGAAGGTTCCCTTGGGATAATTTCCGACATACACGCGGACGAAGCCGCTGGCAACAGCTAGTATATTAAGACATAGGATACTTTTCATCCTGGTAGAAGGTTCCCGTGGGATAATTTCCGACATAGCCGCGGGCAACAGCTAGTATATTAAGACATAGGATACTTTTCATCCCGGTAGAAGGTTCCCGTGGGATAATTTCCGACATACACGCGGACGAAGCCGCTGGCAATAGCTAGTATATTAAGACATAGGATACTTTTCATCCCGGTGGAAGGTTCCCGTGGGATAATTTCCAACATAGCCGCTGGCAACAGCTAGTATATTAAGACATAGGATACTTTTCATCCCGGTAGAAGGTTCCCGTGGGATAATTTCCAACATAGCCGCTGGCAACAGCTAGTATATTAAGACGTAGGATACTATTCATCCCGGTAGAAGGTTCCCGTGGGATAATTTCCAACATAGCCGCGGGCAACAGCTAGTATATTAAGACATAGGATACTTTTCATCCCGGTAGAAGGTTCCCGTGGGATAATTTCCAAGATAGCCGCTGGCAACAGCTAGTATATTAAGACATAGGATACTTTTCATCCCGGTAGAAGGTTCCCGTGGGATAATTTCCAACATAGCCGCAGGCAACAGCTAGTATATTAAGACATAGGATACTTTTCATCCCGGTAGATGGTTCCCGTGGGATAATTTCCGACATACACGCGGACGAAGCCGCTGGCAACAGCTAGTATATTAAGACATAGGATACTTTTCATCCCGGTAGAAGGTTCCCGTGGGATAATTTCCAACATAGCCGCTGGCAACAGCTAGTATATTAAGACATAGGATACTTTTCATCCCGGTAGAAGGTTCCCTTGGGATAATTTCCGACATACACGCGGACGAAGCCGCTGGCAACAGCTAGTATATTAAGACATAGGATACTTTTCATCCCGGTAGAAGGTTCCCGTGGGATGATTTACGACATAGCCGCAGGCAACAGCTAGTATATTAAGACATAGGATACTTTTCATCCCGGTAGAAGGTTCCCGTGGGATAATTTCCGACATACACGCGGACGAAGCCGCTGGCAACAGCTAGTATATTAAGACATAGGATACTTTTCATCCCGGTGGAAGGTTCCCGTGGGATAATTTCCAACATAGCCGCTGGCAACAGCTAGGATATTAAGACATAGGATACTTTTCATCCCGGTAGAAGGTTCCCGTGGGATAATTTCCAACATAGCCGCGGGCAACAGCTAGTATATTAAGATATAGGATACTTTTCATCCCGGTAGAAGGTTCCCGTGGGATAATTTCCGACATAAACGCGGACGAAGCCGCTGGCAACAGCTAGTATATTAAGACATAGGATACTTTTCATCCCGGTAGAAGGTTCCCGTGGGATGATTTCCGACATAGCCGCGGGCAACAGCTAGTATATTAAGACATAGGATACTTTTCATCCCGGCAGAAGGTTCCCGTGGGATAATTTCCGACATACACGCGGACGAAGCCGCTGGCAACAGCTAGTATATTAAGACATAGGATACTTTTCATCCCGGTAGAAGGTTCCCGTGGGATAATTTCTAACATAGCCGCGGGCAACAGCTAGTATATAAAGATAAAGGATACTTTTCATCCCGGTAGAAGGTTCCCGTGGGATAATTTCCAACATAGCCGCGGGCAACAGCTAGTATATTAAGACATAGGATACTTTTCATCCCGGTAGAAGGTTCCCGTGGGATAATTTCCGACATAGCCGCGGGCAACAGCTAGTATATTAAGACATAGGATACTTTTCATCCCGGTAGAAGGTTCCCGTGGGATAATTTCCGACATACACGCGGACGAAGCCGCTGGCAACAGCTAGTATATTAAGACATAGGATACTTTTCATCCCGGTAGAAGGTTCCCGTGGGATAATTTCCAACATAGCCGTTGGCAACAGCTAGTATATTAAGACATAGGATACTTTTCATCCCGGTAGAAGGTTCCCTTGGGATAATTTCCGACATACACGCGGACGAAGCCGCTGGCAACAGCTAGTATATTAAGACATAGGATACTTTTCATCCCGGTAGAAGGTTCCCGTGGGATGATTTCCGACATAGCCGCGGGCAACAGCTAGTATATTAAGACATAGGATACTTTTCATCCCGGCAGAAGGTTCCCGTGGGATAATTTCCGACATACACGCGGACGAAGCCGCTGGCAACAGCTAGTATATTAAGACATAGGATACTTTTCATCCCGGTGGAAGGTTCCCGTGGGATAATTTCCAACATAGCCGCTGGCAACAGCTAGTATATTAAGACATAGGATACTTTTCATCCCGGTAGAAGGTTCCCGTGGGATAATTTCCAACATAGCCGCGGGCAACAGCTAGTATATTAAGACATAGGATACTTTTCATCCCGGTAGAAGGTTCCCGTGGGATAATTTCCAACATAGCCGCGGGCAACAGCTAGTATATTAAGACATAGGATACTTTTCATCCCGGTAGAAGGTTCCCGTGGGATAATTTCCGACATACACGCGGACTAAGCCGCTGGCAACAGCTAGTATATTAAGACATAGGATACTTTTCATCCCGGTAGAAGGTTCCCGTGGGATAATTTCCAACATAGCCGCTGGCAACAGCTAGTATATTAAGACATAGGATACTTTTCATCCCGGTAGAAGGTTCCCGTGGGATAATTTCCAACATAGCCGCGGGCAACAGCTAGTATATTAAGACAGGATACTTTTCATCCCGGTAGAAGGTTCCCGTGGGATAATTTCCGACATACACGCGGACGAAGCCGCTGGCAACAGCTAGTATATTAAGACATAGGATACTTTTCATCCCGGTAGAAGGTTCCCGTGGGATAATTTCCGACATACACGCGGACGAAGCCGCTGGCAACAGCTAGTATATTAAGACATAGGATACTTTTCATCCCGGTAGAAGGTTCCCGTGGGATAATTTCCAACATAGCCGCGGGCAACAGCTAGTATATTAAGACATAGGATACTTTTCATCCCGGTAGAAGGTTCCCGTGGGATAATTTCCAACATAGCCGCGGGCAACAGCTAGTATATTAAGACATAGGATACTTTTCATCCCGGTAGATGGTTCCCGTGGGATAATTTCCAACATAGCCGCTGGCAACAGCTAGTATATTAAGATATAGGATACTTTTCATCCCGGTAGAAGGTTCCCGTGGGATAATTTCCGACATACACGCGGACGAAGCCGCTGGCAACAGCTAGTATATTAAGACATAGGATACTTTTCATCCCGGTAGAAGGTTCCCGTGGGATAATTTCCAACATAGCCGCGGGCAACAGCTAGTATATTAAGACATAGGATACTTTTCATCCCGGTAGAAGGTTCCCGTGGGATAATTGCCAACATAGCCGCTGGCAACAGCTAGTATATTAAGACATAGGATACTTTTCATCCCGGTAGAAGGTTCCCGTGGGAGAATTTCCAACATAGCCGCGGGCAACAGCTAGTATATTAAGACATAGGATACTTTTCATCCCGGTAGAAGGTTCCCGTGGGATAATTTCCGACATACACGCGGACGAAGCCGCTGGCAACAGCTAGTATATTAAGACATAGGATACTTTTCATCCCGGTGGAAGGTTCCCGTGGGATAATTTCCAACATAGCCGCTGGCAACAGCTAGTATATTAAGACATAGGATACTTTTCATCCCGGTGGAAGGTTCCCGTGGGATAATTTCCAACATAGCCGCTGGCAACAGCTAGTATATTAAGACATAGGATACTATTCATCCCGGTAGAAGGTTCCCGTGGGATAATTTCCAACATAGCCGCGGGCAACAGCTAGTATATTAAGACATAGGATACTTTTCATCCCGGCAGAAGGTTCCCGTGGGATAATTTCCGACATACACGCGGACGAAGCCGCTGGCAACAGCTAGTATATTA
This sequence comes from Dicycla oo, assembly GCA_948252095.1. Classification (NCBI taxonomy): domain Eukaryota; kingdom Metazoa; phylum Arthropoda; class Insecta; order Lepidoptera; family Noctuidae; genus Dicycla; species Dicycla oo. The sequence continues at coordinate 24,959,195 of OX411712.1, read as the reverse complement.
AGACATAGGATACTTTTCATCCCGGTGGAAGGTTCCCGTGGGATAATTTCCAACATAGCCGCTGGCAACAGCTAGTATATTAAGACATAGGATACTTTTCATCCCGGTAGAAGGTTCCCGTGGGATAATTTCCAACATAGCCGCGGGCAACAGCTAGTATATTAAGACATAGGATACTTTTCATCCCGGTAGAAGGTTCCCGTGGGATAATTTCCAACATAGCCGCGGGCAACAGCTAGTATATTAAGACATAGGATACTTTTCATCCCGGTAGAAGGTTCCCGTGGGATAATTTCCGACATACACGCGGACGAAGCCGCTGGCAACAGCTAGTATATTAAGACATAGGATACTTTTCATCCCGGTAGAAGGTTCCCGTGGGATAATTTCCAACATAGCCGCTGGCAACAGCTAGTATATTAAGACATAGGATACTTTTCATCCCGGTAGAAGGTTCCCGTGGGATAATTTCCAACATAGCCGCGGGCAACAGCTAGTATATTAAGACAGGATACTTTTCATCCCGGTAGAAGGTTCCCGTGGGATAATTTCCAACATAGCCGCTGGCAACAGCTAGTATATTAAGACATAGGATACTTTTCATCCCGGTAGAAGGTTCCCGTGGGATAATTTCTAACATAGCCGCGGGCAACAGCTAGTATATTAAGACATAGGATACTTTTCATCCCGGTAGATGGTTCCCGTGGGATAATTTCCGACATACACGCGGACGAAGCCGCTGGCAACAGCTAGTATATTAAGACATAGGATACTTTTCATCCCGGTAGAAGGTTCCCGTGGGATGATTTCCGACATAGCCGCGGGCAACAGCTAGTATATTAAGACATAGGATACTTTTCATCCCGGTAGAAGGTTCCCGTGGGATAATTTCCAACATAGCCGCGGGCAACAGCTAGTATATTAAGACATAGGATACTTTTCATCCCGGTAGAAGGTTCCCGTGGGATAATTTTCGACATACACGCGGACGAAGCCGCGGGCAACAGCTAGTATATTAAGACATAGGATACTTTTCATCCCGATAGAAGGTTCCCGTGGGATAATTTCCAACATAGCCGCGGGCAACAGCTAGTATATTAAGACATAGGATACTTTTCATCCCGGTAGAAGGTTCCCGTGGGATAATTTCCAATATAGCCGCTGGCAAGAGCTAGTATATTAAGACATAGGATACTTTTCATCCCGGTAGAAGGTTCCCGTGGGATAATTTCCAACATAGCCGCGGGCAACAGCTAGTATATTAAGACATAGGATACTTTTCATCCCGGTAGAAGGTTCCCGTGGGATAATTTCCGACATACACGCGGACGAAGCCGCTGGCAACAGCTAGTATATTAAGACATAGGATACTTTTCATCCCGGTGGAAGGTTCCCGTGGGATAATTTCCAACATAGCCGCTGGCAACAGCTAGTATATTAAGATATAGGATACTTTTCATCCCGGTGGAAGGTTCCCGTGGGATAATTTCCAACATAGCTGCTGGCAACAGCTAGTATATTAAGACATAGGATACTATTCATCCCGGTAGAAGGTTCCCGTGGGATAATTTCCAACATAGCCGCGGGCAACAGCTAGTATATTAAGACATAGGATACTTTTCATCCCGGTAGAAGGTTCCCGTGGGATAATTTCCAACATAGCCGCTGGCAACAGCTAGTATATTAAGACATAGGATACTTTTCATCCCGGTAGAAGGTTCCCGTGGGATAATTTCCAACATAGCCGCGGGCAACAGCTAGTATATTAAGACATAGGATACTTTTCATCCCGGTAGATGGTTCCCGTGGGATAATTTCCAACATAGCCGCTGGCAACAGCTAGTATATTAAGATATAGGATACTTTTCATCCCGGTAGAAGGTTCCCGTGGGATAATTTCCGACATACACGCGGACGAAGCCGCTGGCAACAGCTAGTATATTAAGACATAGGATACTTTTCATCCCGGTAGAAGGTTCCCGTGGGATAATTTCCAACATAGCCGCGGGCAACAGCTAGTATATTAAGACATAGGATACTTTTCATCCCGGTAGAAGGTTCCCGTGGGATAATTGCCAACATAGCCGCTGGCAACAGCTAGTATATTAAGACATAGGATACTTTTCATCCCGGTAGAAGGTTCCCGTGGGAGAATTTCCAACATAGCCGCGGGCAACAGCTAGTATATTAAGACATAGGATACTTTTCATCCCGGTAGAAGGTTCCCGTGGGATAATTTCCGACATACACGCGGACGAAGCCGCTGGCAACAGCTAGTATATTAAGACATAGGATACTTTTCATCCCGGTGGAAGGTTCCCGTGGGATAATTTCCAACATAGCCGCTGGCAACAGCTAGTATATTAAGACATAGGATACTTTTCATCCCGGTGGAAGGTTCCCGTGGGATAATTTCCAACATAGCCGCTGGCAACAGCTAGTATATTAAGACATAGGATACTATTCATCCCGGTAGAAGGTTCCCGTGGGATAATTTCCAACATAGCCGCGGGCAACAGCTAGTATATTAAGACATAGGATACTTTTCATCCCGGTAGAAGGTTCCCGTGGGATAATTTCCAACATAGCCGCTGGCAACAGCTAGTATATTAAGACATAGGATACTTTTCATCCCGGTAGAAGGTTCCCGTGGGATAATTTCCAACATAGCCGCGGGCAACAGCTAGTATATTAAGACATAGGATACTTTTCATCCCGGTAGATGGTTCCCGTGGGATAATTTTCCAACATAGCCGCTGGCAACAGCTAGTATATTAAGATATAGGATACTTTTCATCCCGGTAGAAGGTTCCCGTGGGATAATTTCCGACATACACGCGGACGAAGCCGCTGGCAACAGCTAGTATATTAAGACATAGGATACTTTTCATCCCGGTAGAAGGTTCCCGTGGGATAATTTCCAACATAGCCGCGGGCAACAGCTAGTATATTAAGACATAGGATACTTTTCATCCCGGTAGAAGGTTCCCGTGGGATAATTTCCAACATAGCCGCGGGCAACAGCTAGTATATTAAGACATAGGATACTTTTCATCCCGGTAGAAGGTTCCCGTGGGATAATTTCCAACATAGCCGCGGGCAACAGCTAGTATATTAAGACATAGGATACTTTTCATCCCGGTAGAAGGTTCCCGTGGGATAATTTCCGACATACACGCGGACGAAGCCGCTGGCAACAGCTAGTATATTAAGACATAGGATACTTCTCATCCCGGTAGAAGGTTCCCGTGGGATAATTTCCAACATAGCCGCTGGCAACAGCTAGTATATTAAGACATAGGATACTTTTCATCCCGGTAGAAGGTTCACGTGGGTTAATTTCCAACATAGCCGCGGGCAACAGCTAGTATATTAAGACATAGGATAATTTTCATCCCGGTAGGTGGTTCCCGTGGGATAATTTCCGACATACACACGGACGAAGCCGCTGGCAACAGCTAGTGTATTAAGACATAGGATACTTTTCATCCCGGTAGAAGGTTCCCGTGGGATAATTTCCAACATAGCCACTGGCAACAGCTAGTATATTAAGACATAGGGTACTTTTCATCCCGGTAGAAGGTTCCCGTGGGATAATTTCCAACATAGCCGCGGGCAACAGCTAGTATATTAAGACATAGGATACTTTTCATCCCGGTAGAAGGTTCCCGTGGGATAATTTCCGACATACACGCGGACAAAGCCGCTGGCAACAGCTAATATATTAAGACATAGGTTACTTTTCATCCCGGTAGAAGGTTCCCGTGGGATAATTTCCAACATAGCCGCTGGCAACAGCTAGTATATTAAGACATAGGATACTTTTCATCCCGGTAGAAGGTTCCCGTGGGATAATTTCCAACATAGCCGCGGGCAACAGCTAGTATATTAAGACAGGATACTTTTCATCCCAGTAGATGGTTCCCGTGGGATAATTTCCAACATAGCCGCGGGCAACAGCTAGTATATTAAGACATAGGATACTTTTCATCCCGGCAGAAGGTTCCCGTGGGATAATTTCCGACATACACGCGGACGAAGCCGCTGGCAACAGCTAGTATATTAAGACATAGGATACTTTTCATCCCGGTGGAAGGTTCCCGTGGGATAATTTCCAACATAGCCGCTGGCAACAGCTAGTATATTAAGACATAGGATACTTTTCATCCCGGTAGAAGGTTCCCGTGGGATAATTTCCAACATAGCCGCGGGCAACAGCTAGTATATTAAGACATAGGATACTTTTCATCCCGGTAGAAGGTTCCCGTGGGATAATTTCCAACATAGCCGCGGGCAACAGCTAGTATATTAAGACATAGGATACTTTTCATCCCGGTAGAAGGTTCCCGTGGGATAATTTCCGACATACACGCGGACGAAGCCGCTGGCAACAGCTAGTATATTAAGACATAGGATACTTTTCATCCCGGTAGAAGGTTCCCGTGGGATAATTTCCAACATAGCCGCTGGCAACAGCTAGTATATTAAGACATAGGATACTTTTCATCCCGGTAGAAGGTTCCCGTGGGATAATTTCCAACATAGCCGCGGGCAACAGCTAGTATATTAAGACAGGATACTTTTCATCCCGGTAGAAGGTTCCCGTGGGATAATTTCCAACATAGCCGCTGGCAACAGCTAGTATATTAAGACATAGGATACTTTTCATCCCGGTAGAAGGTTCCCGTGGGATAATTTCTAACATAGCCGCGGGCAACAGCTAGTATATTAAGACATAGGATACTTTTCATCCCGGTAGATGGTTCCCGTGGGATAATTTCCGACATACACGCGGACGAAGCCGCTGGCAACAGCTAGTATATTAAGAAATAGGATACTTTTCATCCCGGTAGAAGGTTCCCGTGGGATGATTTCCGACATAGCCGCGGGCAACAGCTAGTATATTAAGACATAGGATACTTTTCATCCCGGTAGAAGGTTCCCGTGGGATAATTTCCAACATAGCCGCGGGCAACAGCTAGTATATTAAGACATAGGATACTTTTCATCCCGGTAGAAGGTTCCCGTGGGATAATTTTCGACATACACGCGGACGAAGCCGCGGGCAACAGCTAGTATATTAAGACATGGGATACTTTTCATCCCGATAGAAGGTTCCCGTAGGATAATTTCCAACATAGCCGCGGGCAACAGCTAGTATATTAAGACATAGGATACTTTTCATCCCGGTAGAAGGTTCCCGTGGGATAATTTCCAATATAGCCGCTGGCAAGAGCTAGTATATTAAGACATAGGATACTTTTCATCCCGGTAGAAGGTTCCCGTGGGATAATTTCCAACATAGCCGCGGGCAACAGCTAGTATATTAAGACATAGGATACTTTTCATCCCGGTAGAAGGTTCCCGTGGGATAATTTCCGACATACACGCGGACGAAGCCGCTGGCAACAGCTAGTATATTAAGACATAGGATACTTTTCATCCCGGTGGAAGGTTCCCGTGGGATAATTTCCAACATAGCCGCTGGCAACAGCTAGTATATTAAGATATAGGATACTTTTCATCCCGGTGGAAGGTTCCCGTGGGATAATTTCCAACATAGCTGCTGGCAACAGCTAGTATATTAACCCATATATGCCAATTGGGTCGATAACGACCCAAAACTTTAACTTGTTTAACTAGTAATGCATCCTGAGCACGAGCTGTTCCATTAAATTTAATAACAGCGCCATCTTTTAAAAGACTAAAGAACTGCTTTGAATCACATCTCGGTTTAATTATTCCTTAATTATCAACATATGTAAAAATTACAAAAATCGGTGTCAAAAAAATTCGTGGCATATATGGGTTAAGACATAGGATACTATTCATCCCGGTAGAAGGTTCCCGTGGGATAATTTCCAACATAGCCGCGGGCAACAGCTAGTATATTAAGACATAGGATACTTTTCATCCCGGTAGAAGGTTCCCGTGGGATAATTTCCAACATAGCCGCTGGCAACAGCTAGTATATTAAGACATAGGATACTTTTCATCCCGGTAGAAGGTTCCCGTGGGATAATTTCCAACATAGCCGCGGGCAACAGCTAGTATATTAAGACATAGGATACTTTTCATCCCGGTAGATGGTTCCCGTGGGATAATTTCCAACATAGCCGCTGGCAACAGCTAGTATATTAAGATATAGGATACTTTTCATCCCGGTAGAAGGTTCCCGTGGGATAATTTCCGACATACACGCGGACGAAGCCGCTGGCAACAGCTAGTATATTAAGACATAGGATACTTTTCATCCCGGTAGAAGGTTCCCGTGGGATAATTTCCAACAAAGCCGCGGGCAACAGCTAGTATATTAAGACATAGGATACTTTTCATCCCGGTAGAAGGTTCCCGTGGGATAATTTCCAACATAGCCGCTGGCAACAGCTAGTATATTAAGACATAGGATACTTTTCATCCCGGTAGAAGGTTCCCGTGGGAGAATTTCCAACATAGCCGCGGGCAACAGCTAGTATATTAAGACATAGGATACTTTTCATCCCGGTAGAAGGTTCCCGTGGGATAATTTCCGACATACACGCGGACGAAGCCGCTGGCAACAGCTAGTATATTAAGACATAGGATACTTTTCATCCCGGTGGAAGGTTCCCGTGGGATAATTTCCAACATAGCCGCTGGCAACAGCTAGTATATTAAGACATAGGATACTTTTCATCCCGGTGGAAGGTTCCCGTGGGATAATTTCCAACATAGCCGCTGGCAACAGCTAGTATATTAAGACATAGGATACTATTCATCCCGGTAGAAGGTTCCCGTGGGATAATTTCCAACATAGCCGCGGGCAACAGCTAGTATATTAAGACATAGGATACTTTTCATCCCGGTAGAAGGTTCCCGTGGGATAATTTCCAACATAGCCGCTGGCAACAGCTAGTATATTAAGACATAGGATACTTTTCATCCCGGTAGAAGGTTCCCGTGGGATAATTTCCAACATAGCCGCGGGCAACAGCTAGTATATTAAGACATAGGATACTTTTCATCCCGGTAGATGGTTCCCGTGGGATAATTTCCAACATAGCCGCTGGCAACAGCTAGTATATTAAGATATAGGATACTTTTCATCCCGGTAGAAGGTTCCCGTGGGATAATTTCCGACATACACGCGGACGAAGCCGCTGGCAACAGCTAGTATATTAAGACATAGGATACTTTTCATCCCGGTAGAAGGTTCCCGTGGGATAATTTCCAACATAGCCGCGGGCAACAGCTAGTATATTAAGACATAGGATACTTTTCATCCCGGTAGAAGGTTCCCGTGGGATAATTTCCAACATAGCCGCTGGCAACAGCTAGTATATTAAGACATAGGATACTTTTCATCCCGGTAGAAGGTTCCCGTGGGAGAATTTCCAACATAGCCGCGGGCAACAGCTAGTATATTAAGACATAGGATACTTTTCATCCCGGTAGAAGGTTCCCGTGGGATAATTTCCAACATAGCCGCGGGCAACAGCTAGTATATTAAGACATAGGATACTTTTCATCCCGGTAGAAGGTTCCCGTGGGATAATTTCCGACATACACGCGGACGAAGCCGCTGGCAACAGCTAGTATATTAAGACATAGGATACTTCTCATCCCGGTAGAAGGTTCCCGTGGGATAATTTCCAACATAGCCGCTGGCAACAGCTAGTATATTAAGACATAGGATACTTTTCATCCCGGTAGAAGGTTCACGTGGGATAATTTCCAACATAGCCGCGGGCAACAGCTAGTATATTAAGACATAGGATAATTTTCATCCCGGTAGGTGGTTCCCGTGGGATAATTTCCGACATACACACGGACGAAGCCGCTGGCAACAGCTAGTGTATTAAGACATAGGATACTTTTCATCCCGGTAGAAGGTTCCCGTGGAATAATTTCCAACATAGCCACTGGCAACAGCTAGTATATTAAGACATAGGGTACTTTTCATCCCGGTAGAAGGTTCCCGTGGGATAATTTCCAACATAGCCGCGGGCAACAGCTAGTATATTAAGACATAGGATACTTTTCATCCCGGTAGAAGGTTCCCGTGGGATAATTTCCGACATACACGCGGACAAAGCCGCTGGCAACAGCTAATATATTAAGACATAGGTTACTTTTCATCCCGGTAGAAGGTTCCCGTGGGATAATTTCCAACATAGCCGCTGGCAACAGCTAGTATATTAAGACATAGGATACTTTTCATCCCGGTAGAAGGTTCCCGTGGGATAATTTCCAACATAGCCGCGGGCAACAGCTAGTATATAAAGACAGGATACTTTTCATCCCAGTAGATGGTTCCCGTGGGATAATTTCCAACATAGCCGCGGGCAACAGCTAGTATATTAAGACATAGGATACTTTTCATCCCGGTAGATGGTTCCCGTGGGATAATTTCCGACATACACGCGGACGAAGCCGCTGGCAACAGCTAGTATATTAAGACATAGGTTACTTTTCATCCCGGTAGAAGGTTCCCGTGGGATAATTTCCAACATAGCCGCTGGCAACAGCTAGTATATTAAGACATAGGATACTTTTCATCCCGGTAGAAGGTTCCCGTGGGATAATTTCCAACATAGCCGCGGGCAACAGCTAGTATATTAAGACAGGATACTTTTCATCCCGGTAGATGGTTCCCGTGGGATAATTTCCAACAAAGCCGCGGGCAACAGCTAGTATATTAAGACATAGGATACTTTTCATCCCGGTAGAAGGTTCCCGTGGGATAATTTCCAACATAGCCGCTGGCAACAGCTAGTATATTAAGACATAGGATACTTTTCATCCCGGTAGAAGGTTCCCGTGGGATAATTTCCAACATAGCCGCGGGCAACAGCTAGTATATTAAGACATAGGATACTTTTCATCCCGGTAGAAGGTTCCCGTGGGATAATTTCCGACATACACGCGGACGAAGCCGCTGGCAACAGCTAGTATATTAAGACATAGGATACTTTTCATCCCGGTGGAAGGTTCCCGTGGGATAATTTCCAACATAGCCGCTGGCAACAGCTAGTATATTAAGACATAGGATACTTTTCATCCCGGTAGAAGGTTCCCGTGGGATAATTTCCAACATAGCCGCGGGCAACAGCTAGTATATTAAGACATAGGATACTTTTCATCCCGGTAGATGGTTCCCGTGGGATAATTTCCAACATAGCCGCTGGCAACAGCTAGTATATTAAGATATAGGATACTTTTCATCCCGGTAGAAGGTTCCCGTGGGATAATTTCCGACATACACGCGGACAAAGCCGCTGGCAACAGCTAGTATATTAAGACATAGGATACTTTTCATCCCGGTAGAAGGTTCCCGTGGGATAATTTCCAACATAGCTGCGGGCAACAGCTAGTATATTAAGACATAGGATACTTTTCATCCCGGTAGAAGGTTCCCGTGGGATAATTTCCGACATACACGCGGACGAAGCCGCTGGCAACAGCTAGTATATTAAGACATAGGTTACTTTTCATTACGGTAGAAGGTTCCCGTGGGATAATTTCCAACATAGCCGCTGGCAACAGCTAGTATATTAAGACATAGGATACTTTTCATCCCGGTAGAAGGTTCCCGTGGGATAATTTCCAACATAGCCGCGGGCAACAGCTAGTATATTAAGACAGGATACTTTTCATCCCGGTAGATGGTTCCCGTGGGATAATTTCCAACATAGCCGCGGGCAACAGCTAGTATATTAAGACATAGGATACTTTTCATCCCGGTAGAAGGTTCCCGTGGGATAATTTTCGACATACACGCGGACGAAGCCGCGGGCAACAGCTAGTATATTAAGACATAGGATACTTTTCATCCCGGTAGAAGGTTCCCGTGGGATAATTTCCAACATTGCCGCTGGCAACAGCTAGTATATTAAGACATAGGATACTTTTCATCCCGGTAGAAGGTTCCCGTGGGATAATTTCCTACATACACGCGGACGAAGCCGCTGGCAACAGCTAGTATATTAAGACATAGGTTACATTTCATCCCGGTAGAAGGTTCCCGTGGGATAATTTCCGACATACACGCGGACGAAGCCGCTGGCAACAGCTAGTATATTAAGACATAGGATACTTTTCATCCCGGTAGAAGGTTCCCGTGGGATAATTTCCAACATAGCCGCTGGCAACAGCTAGTATATTAAGACATAGGATACTTTTCATCCCGGTAGAAGGTTCCCTTGGGATAATTTCCGACATACACGCGGACGAAGCGGCTGGCAACAGCTAGTATATTAAGACATAGGATACTTTTCATCCCGGTAGAAGGTTCCCGTGGGATAATTTCCGACATAGCCGCGGGCAACAGCTAGTATATTAAGACATAGAATACTTTTCATCCCGGTAGAAGGTTCCCGTGGGATAATTTCCGACATACACGCGGACGAAGCCGCTGGCAACAGCTAGTATATTAAGACATAGGTTACTTTTCATCCCGGTAGAAGGTTCCCGTGGGATAATTTCCGACATACACGCGGACGAAGCCGCTGGCAACAGCTAGTATATTAAGACATAGGATACTTTTCATCCCGGTAGAAGGTTCCCGTGGGATAATTTCCAACATAGCCGCTGGCAACAGCTAGTATATTAAGACATAGGATACTTTTCATCCCGGTAGAAGGTTCCCGTGGGATAATTTCCAACATAGCCGCTGGCAACAGCTAGTATATTAACCTCTCGAATGTCGGAGACTAAATTGACTTGACTGAAATTGTCAAGCTTGTCAAGCTGTATTAGGATTACATTATCATAAAGGTCATTTTAATATTTTCACTTGTCAATTTAGTGTAACTGTCCGACTTAAGACACTTGGAGCATTTTGTCTTATGTCGAACTGTGTAACATAAGACATTCGAGAGGTTAAGACAAAGGATACTTTTCATCCCGGTAGAAGGTTCCCGTGGGATAATTTCCGACATACATGCGGACGAAGCCGCTGGCAACAGCTAGTATATTAAGACATAGGATACTTTTCATCCCGGTGGAAGGTTCCCGTGGGATAATTTCCAACATAGCCGCTGGCAACAGCTAGTATATTAAGACATAGGATACTTTTCATCCCGGTAGAAGGTTCCCGTGGGATAATTTCCAACATAGCCGCGGGCAACAGCTAGTATATTAAGACATAGGATACTTTTCATCCCGGTAGAAGGTTCCCGTGGGATAATTTCCAACATAGCCGCGGGCAACAGCTAGTATATTAAGACATAGGATACTTTTCATCCCGGTAGAAGGTTCCCGTGGGATAATTTCCGACATACATGCGGACGAAGCCGCTGGCAACAGCTAGTATATTAAGACATAGGATACTTTTCATCCCGGTGGAAGGTTCCCGTGGGATAATTTCCAACATAGCCGCTGGCAACAGCTAGTATATTAAGACATAGGATACTTTTCATCCCGGTAGAAGGTTCCCGTGGGATAATTTCCAACATAGCCGCGGGCAACAGCTAGTATATTAAGACATAGGATACTTTTCATCCCGGTAGATGGTTCCCGTGGGATAATTTCCAACATACACGCGGACGAAGCCGCTGGCAACAGCTAGTATATTAAGACATAGGATACTTTTCATCCCGGTAGAAGGTTCCCGTGGGATAATTTCCAACATAGCCGCGGGCAACAGCTAGTATATTAAGACATAGGATACTTTTCATCCCGGTAGAAGGTTCCCGTGGGATAATTTCCAACATAGCCGCTGGCAACAGCTAGTATATTAAGACATAGGATACTTTTCATCCCGGTAGAAGGTTCCCGTGGGATAATTTCCAACATAGCCGCGGGCAACAGCTAGTATATTAAGACATAGGATACTTTTCATCCCGGTAGAAGGTTCCCGTGGGATAATTTCAAACATAGCCGCGGGCAACAGCTAGTATATTAAGACATAGGATACTTTTCATCCCGGTAGAAGGTTCCCGTGGGATAATTTCCGACATACACGCGGACGAAGCCGCTGGCAACAGCTAGTATATTAAGACATAGGATACTTTTCATCCCGGTAGAAGGTTCCCGTGGGATAATTTCCAACATAGCCGCGGGCAACAGCTAGTATATTAAGACATAGGATACTTTTCATCCCGGTACAAGGTTCCCGTGGGATAATTTCCAACAAAGCCGCGGGCAACAGCTAGTATATTAAGACATAGGATACTTTTCATTCCGGTAGAAGGTTCCCGTGGGATAATTTCCGACATAGCCGCGGGCAACAGCTAGTATATTAAGACATAGGATACTTTTCATCCCGGTAGAAGGTTCCCGTGGGATAATTTCCGACATACACGCGGACGAAGCCGCTGGCAACAGCTAGTATATTAAGACATAGGATACTTTTCATCCCGGTAGAAGGTTCCCGTGGGATAATTTCCAACATAGCCGCTGGCAACAGCTAGTATATTAAGACATAGGATACTTTTCATCCCGGTAGAAGGTTCCCTTGGGATAATTTCCGACATACACGCGGACGAAGCCGCTGGCAACAGCTAGTATATTAAGACATAGGATACTTTTCATCCCGGTAGAAGATTCCCGTGGGATGATTTCCGACATAGCCGCGGGCAACAGCTAGTATATTAAGACATAGGATACTTTTCATCCCGGTAGAAGGTTCCCGTGGGATAATTTCCGACATACACGCGGACGAAGCCGCTGGCAACAGCTAGTATATTAAGACATAGGATACTTTTCATCCCGGTGGAAGGTTCCCGTGGGGATAATTTCCAACATAGCCGCTGGCAACAGCTAGTATATTAAGACATAGGATACTTTTCATCTCGGTTGAAGGTTCCCGTGGGATAATTTCCAACATAGCCGCGGGCAACAGCTAGTATATTAAGACATAGGATACTTTTCATCCCGGTAGATGGTTCCCGTGGGATAATTTCCAACATAGCCGCTGGCAACAGCTAGTATATTAAGATATAGGATACTTTTCATCCCGGTAGAAGGTTCCCGTGGGATAATTTCCGACATACACGCGGACGAAGCCGCTGGCAACAGCTAGTATATTAAGACATAGGATACTTTTCATCCCGGTAGAAGGTTCCCGTGGGATAATTTCCGACATACACGCGGATGAAGCCGCTGGCAACAGCTAGTATATTAAGACATAGGTTACTTTTCATTACGGTAGAAGGTTCCCGTGGGATTATTTCCAACATAGCCGCTGGCAACAGCTAGTATATTAAGACATAGGATACTTTTCATCCCGGTAGAAGGTTCCCGTGGGATAATTTCCAACATAGCCGCGGGCAACAGCTAGTATATTAAGACATAGGATACTTTTCATCCCGGTAGAAGGTTCCCGTGGGATAATTTCCGACATACACGCGGACGAAGCCGCGGGCAACAGCTAGTATATTAAGACATAGGATACTTTTCATCCCGGTAGAAGGTTCCCGTGGGATAATTTCCGACATACACACGGACGAAGCCGCTGGCAACAGCTAGTATATTAAGACATAGGATACTTTTCATCCCGGTAGAAGGTTCCCGTGGGATAATTTCCAACATAGCCGCGGGCAACAGCTAGTATATTAAGACATAGGATACTTTTCATCCCGGTAGAAGGTTCCCGTGGGATAATTTCCAACATAGCCGCGGGCAACAGCTAGTATATTAAGACATAGGATACTTTTCATCCCGGTAGAAGGTTCCCGTGGGATAATTTCCAACATAGCCGCGGGCAACAGCTAGTATATTAAGACATAGGATACTTTTCATCCCGGTAGAAGGTTCCCGTGGGATAATTTCCAACATAGCCGCGGGCCACAGCTAGTATATTAAGACATAGGATACTTTTCATCCCGGTAGAAGGTTCCCGTGGGATAATTTCCGACATACACGCGGACGAAGCCGCTGGCAACAGCTAGTATATTAAGACATAGGTTACTTTTCATCCCGGTAGAAGGTTCCCGTGGGATAATTTCCGACATACACGCGGACGAAGCCGCTGGCAACAGCTAGTATATTAAGACATAGGATACTTTTCATCCCGGTAGAAGGTTCCCGTGGGATAATTTCCAACATAGCCGCTGGCAACAGCTAGTATATTAAGACATAGGATACTTTTCATCCCGGTAGAAGGTTCCCGTGGGATAATTTCCAACATAGCCGCTGGCAACAGCTAGTATATTAACCTCTCGAATGTCGGAGACTAAATTGACTTGACTGAAATTGTCAAGCTTGTCAAGCTGTATTAGGATTACATTATCATAAAGGTCATTTTAATATTTTCACTTGTCAATTTAGTGTAACTGTCCGACTTAAGACACTTGGAGCATTTTGTCTTATGTCGAACTGTGTAACATAAGACATTCGAGAGGTTAAGACAAAGGATACTTTTCATCCCGGTAGAAGGTTCCCGTGGGATAATTTCCGACATACATGCGGACGAAGCCGCTGGCAACAGCTAGTATATTAAGACATAGGATACTTTTCATCCCGGTGGAAGGTTCCCGTGGGATAATTTCCAACATAGCCGCTGGCAACAGCTAGTATATTAAGACATAGGATACTTTTCATCCCGGTAGAAGGTTCCCGTGGGATAATTTCCAACATAGCCGCGGGCAACAGCTAGTATATTAAGACATAGGATACTTTTCATCCCGGTAGAAGGTTCTCGTGGGATAATTTCCAACATAGCCGCGGGCAACAGCTAGTATATTAAGACATAGGATACTTTTCATCCCGGTAGAAGGTTCCCGTGGGATAATTTCCGACATACATGCGGACGAAGCCGCTGGCAACAGCTAGTATATTAAGACATAGGATACTTTTCATCCCGGTGGAAGGTTCCCGTGGGATAATTTCCAACATAGCCGCGGGCAACAGCTAGTATATTAAGACATAGGATACTTTTCATCCCGGTAGAAGGTTCCCGTGGGATAATTTCCGACATACATGCGGACGAAGCCGCTGGCAACAGCTAGTATATTAAGACATAGGATACTTTTCATCCCGGTGGAAGGTTCCCGTGGGATAATTTCCAACATAGCCGCTGGCAACAGCTAGTATATTAAGACATAGGATACTTTTCATCCCGGTAGAAGGTTCCCGTGGGATAATTTCCAACATAGCCGCGGGCAACAGCTAGTATATTAAGACATAGGATACTTTTCATCCCGGTAGATGGTTCCCGTGGGATAATTTCCAACATACACGCGGACGAAGCCGCTGGCAACAGCTAGTATATTAAGACATAGGATACTTTTCATCCCGGTAGAAGGTTCCCGTGGGATAATTTCCAACATAGCCGCGGGCAACAGCTAGTATATTAAGACATAGGATACTTTTCATCCCGGTAGAAGGTTCCCGTGGGATAATTTCCAACATAGCCGCTGGCAACAGCTAGTATATTAAGACATAGGATACTTTTCATCCCGGTAGAAGGTTCCCGTGGGATTATTTCCAACATAGCCGCTGGCAACAGCTAGTATATTAAGACATAGGATACTTTTCATCCCGGTAGAAGGTTCCCGTGGGATAATTTCCAACATAGCCGCGGGCAACAGCTAGTATATTAAGACATAGGATACTTTTCATCCCGGTAGAAGGTTCCCGTGGGATAATTTCCGACATACACGCGGACGAAGCCGCGGGCAACAGCTAGTATATTAAGACATAGGATACTTTTCATCCCGGTAGAAGGTTCCCGTGGGATAATTTCCGACATACACACGGACGAAGCCGCTGGCAACAGCTAGTATATTAAGACATAGGATACTTTTCATCCCGGTAGAAGGTTCCCGTGGGATAATTTCCAACATAGCCGCGGGCAACAGCTAGTATATTAAGACATAGGATACTTTTCATCCCGGTAGAAGGTTCCCGTGGGATAATTTCCAACATAGCCGCGGGCAACAGCTAGTATATTAAGACATAGGATACTTTTCATCCCGGTAGAAGGTTCCCGTGGGATAATTTCCAACATAGCCGCGGGCAACAGCTAGTATATTAAGACATAGGATACTTTTCATCCCGGTAGAAGGTTCCCGTGGGATAATTTCCAACATAGCCGCGGGCCACAGCTAGTATATTAAGACATAGGATACTTTTCATCCCGGTAGAAGGTTCCCGTGGGATAATTTCCGACATACACGCGGACGAAGCCGCTGGCAACAGCTAGTATATTAAGACATAGGTTACTTTTCATCCCGGTAGAAGGTTCCCGTGGGATAATTTCCGACATACACGCGGACGAAGCCGCTGGCAACAGCTAGTATATTAAGACATAGGATACTTTTCATCCCGGTAGAAGGTTCCCGTGGGATAATTTCCAACATAGCCGCTGGCAACAGCTAGTATATTAAGACATAGGATACTTTTCATCCCGGTAGAAGGTTCCCGTGGGATAATTTCCAACATAGCCGCTGGCAACAGCTAGTATATTAACCTCTCGAATGTCGGAGACTAAATTGACTTGACTGAAATTGTCAAGCTTGTCAAGCTGTATTAGGATTACATTATCATAAAGGTCATTTTAATATTTTCACTTGTCAATTTAGTGTAACTGTCCGACTTAAGACACTTGGAGCATTTTGTCTTATGTCGAACTGTGTAACATAAGACATTCGAGAGGTTAAGACAAAGGATACTTTTCATCCCGGTAGAAGGTTCCCGTGGGATAATTTCCGACATACATGCGGACGAAGCCGCTGGCAACAGCTAGTATATTAAGACATAGGATACTTTTCATCCCGGTGGAAGGTTCCCGTGGGATAATTTCCAACATAGCCGCTGGCAACAGCTAGTATATTAAGACATAGGATACTTTTCATCCCGGTAGAAGGTTCCCGTGGGATAATTTCCAACATAGCCGCGGGCAACAGCTAGTATATTAAGACATAGGATACTTTTCATCCCGGTAGAAGGTTCTCGTGGGATAATTTCCAACATAGCCGCGGGCAACAGCTAGTATATTAAGACATAGGATACTTTTCATCCCGGTAGAAGGTTCCCGTGGGATAATTTCCGACATACATGCGGACGAAGCCGCTGGCAACAGCTAGTATATTAAGACATAGGATACTTTTCATCCCGGTGGAAGGTTCCCGTGGGATAATTTCCAACATAGCCGCGGGCAACAGCTAGTATATTAAGACATAGGATACTTTTCATCCCGGTAGAAGGTTCCCGTGGGATAATTTCCGACATACATGCGGACGAAGCCGCTGGCAACAGCTAGTATATTAAGACATAGGATACTTTTCATCCCGGTGGAAGGTTCCCGTGGGATAATTTCCAACATAGCCGCTGGCAACAGCTAGTATATTAAGACATAGGATACTTTTCATCCCGGTAGAAGGTTCCCGTGGGATAATTTCCAACATAGCCGCGGGCAACAGCTAGTATATTAAGACATAGGATACTTTTCATCCCGGTAGATGGTTCCCGTGGGATAATTTCCAACATACACGCGGACGAAGCCGCTGGCAACAGCTAGTATATTAAGACATAGGATACTTTTCATCCCGGTAGAAGGTTCCCGTGGGATAATTTCAAACATAGCCGCGGGCAACAGCTAGTATATTAAGACATAGGATACTTTTCATCCCGGTAGAAGGTTCCCGTGGGATAATTTCCGACATACACGCGGACGAAGCCGCTGGCAACAGCTAGTATATTAAGACATAGGATACTTTTCATCCCGGTAGAAGGTTCCCGTGGGATAATTTCCAACATAGCCGCGGGCAACAGCTAGTATATTAAGACATAGGATACTTTTCATCCCGGTACAAGGTTCCCGTGGGATAATTTCCAACAAAGCCGCGGGCAACAGCTAGTATATTAAGACATAGGATACTTTTCATTCCGGTAGAAGGTTCCCGTGGGATAATTTCCGACATAGCCGCGGGCAACAGCTAGTATATTAAGACATAGGATACTTTTCATCCCGGTAGAAGGTTCCCGTGGGATAATTTCCGACATACACGCGGACGAAGCCGCTGGCAACAGCTAGTATATTAAGACATAGGATACTTTTCATCCCGGTAGAAGGTTCCCGTGGGATAATTTCCAACATAGCCGCTGGCAACAGCTAGTATATTAAGACATAGGATACTTTTCATCCCGGTAGAAGGTTCCCTTGGGATAATTTCCGACATACACGCGGACGAAGCCGCTGGCAACAGCTAGTATATTAAGACATAGGATACTTTTCATCCCGGTAGAAGATTCCCGTGGGATGATTTCCGACATAGCCGCGGGCAACAGCTAGTATATTAAGACATAGGATACTTTTCATCCCGGTAGAAGGTTCCCGTGGGATAATTTCCGACATACACGCGGACGAAGCCGCTGGCAACAGCTAGTATATTAAGACATAGGATACTTTTCATCCCGGTGGAAGGTTCCCGTGGGGATAATTTCCAACATAGCCGCTGGCAACAGCTAGTATATTAAGACATAGGATACTTTTCATCTCGGTTGAAGGTTCCCGTGGGATAATTTCCAACATAGCCGCGGGCAACAGCTAGTATATTAAGACATAGGATACTTTTCATCCCGGTAGATGGTTCCCGTGGGATAATTTCCAACATAGCCGCTGGCAACAGCTAGTATATTAAGATATAGGATACTTTTCATCCCGGTAGAAGGTTCCCGTGGGATAATTTCCGACATACACGCGGACGAAGCCGCTGGCAACAGCTAGTATATTAAGACATAGGATACTTTTCATCCCGGTAGAAGGTTCCCGTGGGATAATTTCCGACATACACGCGGATGAAGCCGCTGGCAACAGCTAGTATATTAAGACATAGGTTACTTTTCATTACGGTAGAAGGTTCCCGTGGGATTATTTCCAACATAGCCGCTGGCAACAGCTAGTATATTAAGACATAGGATACTTTTCATCCCGGTAGAAGGTTCCCGTGGGATAATTTCCAACATAGCCGCGGGCAACAGCTAGTATATTAAGACATAGGATACTTTTCATCCCGGTAGAAGGTTCCCGTGGGATAATTTCCGACATACACGCGGACGAAGCCGCGGGCAACAGCTAGTATATTAAGACATAGGATACTTTTCATCCCGGTAGAAGGTTCCCGTGGGATAATTTCCGACATACACACGGACGAAGCCGCTGGCAACAGCTAGTATATTAAGACATAGGATACTTTTCATCCCGGTAGAAGGTTCCCGTGGGATAATTTCCAACATAGCCGCGGGCAACAGCTAGTATATTAAGACATAGGATACTTTTCATCCCGGTAGAAGGTTCCCGTGGGATAATTTCCAACATAGCCGCGGGCAACAGCTAGTATATTAAGACATAGGATACTTTTCATCCCGGTAGAAGGTTCCCGTGGGATAATTTCCAACATAGCCGCGGGCAACAGCTAGTATATTAAGACATAGGATACTTTTCATCCCGGTAGAAGGTTCCCGTGGGATAATTTCCAACATAGCCGCGGGCCACAGCTAGTATATTAAGACATAGGATACTTTTCATCCCGGTAGAAGGTTCCCGTGGGATAATTTCCGACATACACGCGGACGAAGCCGCTGGCAACAGCTAGTATATTAAGACATAGGTTACTTTTCATCCCGGTAGAAGGTTCCCGTGGGATAATTTCCGACATACACGCGGACGAAGCCGCTGGCAACAGCTAGTATATTAAGACATAGGATACTTTTCATCCCGGTAGAAGGTTCCCGTGGGATAATTTCCAACATAGCCGCTGGCAACAGCTAGTATATTAAGACATAGGATACTTTTCATCCCGGTAGAAGGTTCCCGTGGGATAATTTCCAACATAGCCGCTGGCAACAGCTAGTATATTAACCTCTCGAATGTCGGAGACTAAATTGACTTGACTGAAATTGTCAAGCTTGTCAAGCTGTATTAGGATTACATTATCATAAAGGTCATTTTAATATTTTCACTTGTCAATTTAGTGTAACTGTCCGACTTAAGACACTTGGAGCATTTTGTCTTATGTCGAACTGTGTAACATAAGACATTCGAGAGGTTAAGACAAAGGATACTTTTCATCCCGGTAGAAGGTTCCCGTGGGATAATTTCCGACATACATGCGGACGAAGCCGCTGGCAACAGCTAGTATATTAAGACATAGGATACTTTTCATCCCGGTGGAAGGTTCCCGTGGGATAATTTCCAACATAGCCGCTGGCAACAGCTAGTATATTAAGACATAGGATACTTTTCATCCCGGTAGAAGGTTCCCGTGGGATAATTTCCAACATAGCCGCGGGCAACAGCTAGTATATTAAGACATAGGATACTTTTCATCCCGGTAGAAGGTTCTCGTGGGATAATTTCCAACATAGCCGCGGGCAACAGCTAGTATATTAAGACATAGGATACTTTTCATCCCGGTAGAAGGTTCCCGTGGGATAATTTCCGACATACATGCGGACGAAGCCGCTGGCAACAGCTAGTATATTAAGACATAGGATACTTTTCATCCCGGTGGAAGGTTCCCGTGGGATAATTTCCAACATAGCCGCGGGCAACAGCTAGTATATTAAGACATAGGATACTTTTCATCCCGGTAGAAGGTTCCCGTGGGATAATTTCCGACATACATGCGGACGAAGCCGCTGGCAACAGCTAGTATATTAAGACATAGGATACTTTTCATCCCGGTGGAAGGTTCCCGTGGGATAATTTCCAACATAGCCGCTGGCAACAGCTAGTATATTAAGACATAGGATACTTTTCATCCCGGTAGAAGGTTCCCGTGGGATAATTTCCAACATAGCCGCGGGCAACAGCTAGTATATTAAGACATAGGATACTTTTCATCCCGGTAGATGGTTCCCGTGGGATAATTTCCAACATACACGCGGACGAAGCCGCTGGCAACAGCTAGTATATTAAGACATAGGATACTTTTCATCCCGGTAGAAGGTTCCCGTGGGATAATTTCCAACATAGCCGCGGGCAACAGCTAGTATATTAAGACATAGGATACTTTTCATCCCGGTAGAAGGTTCCCGTGGGATAATTTCCAACATAGCCGCTGGCAACAGCTAGTATATTAAGACATAGGATACTTTTCATCCCGGTAGAAGGTTCCCGTGGGATTATTTCCAACATAGCCGCTGGCAACAGCTAGTATATTAAGACATAGGATACTTTTCATCCCGGTAGAAGGTTCCCGTGGGATAATTTCCAACATAGCCGCGGGCAACAGCTAGTATATTAAGACATAGGATACTTTTCATCCCGGTAGAAGGTTCCCGTGGGATAATTTCCGACATACACGCGGACGAAGCCGCGGGCAACAGCTAGTATATTAAGACATAGGATACTTTTCATCCCGGTAGAAGGTTCCCGTGGGATAATTTCCGACATACACACGGACGAAGCCGCTGGCAACAGCTAGTATATTAAGACATAGGATACTTTTCATCCCGGTAGAAGGTTCCCGTGGGATAATTTCCAACATAGCCGCGGGCAACAGCTAGTATATTAAGACATAGGATACTTTTCATCCCGGTAGAAGGTTCCCGTGGGATAATTTCCAACATAGCCGCGGGCAACAGCTAGTATATTAAGACATAGGATACTTTTCATCCCGGTAGAAGGTTCCCGTGGGATAATTTCCAACATAGCCGCGGGCAACAGCTAGTATATTAAGACATAGGATACTTTTCATCCCGGTAGAAGGTTCCCGTGGGATAATTTCCAACATAGCCGCGGGCCACAGCTAGTATATTAAGACATAGGATACTTTTCATCCCGGTAGAAGGTTCCCGTGGGATAATTTCCGACATACACGCGGACGAAGCCGCTGGCAACAGCTAGTATATTAAGACATAGGTTACTTTTCATCCCGGTAGAAGGTTCCCGTGGGATAATTTCCGACATACACGCGGACGAAGCCGCTGGCAACAGCTAGTATATTAAGACATAGGATACTTTTCATCCCGGTAGAAGGTTCCCGTGGGATAATTTCCAACATAGCCGCTGGCAACAGCTAGTATATTAAGACATAGGATACTTTTCATCCCGGTAGAAGGTTCCCGTGGGATAATTTCCAACATAGCCGCTGGCAACAGCTAGTATATTAACCTCTCGAATGTCGGAGACTAAATTGACTTGACTGAAATTGTCAAGCTTGTCAAGCTGTATTAGGATTACATTATCATAAAGGTCATTTTAATATTTTCACTTGTCAATTTAGTGTAACTGTCCGACTTAAGACACTTGGAGCATTTTGTCTTATGTCGAACTGTGTAACATAAGACATTCGAGAGGTTAAGACAAAGGATACTTTTCATCCCGGTAGAAGGTTCCCGTGGGATAATTTCCGACATACATGCGGACGAAGCCGCTGGCAACAGCTAGTATATTAAGACATAGGATACTTTTCATCCCGGTGGAAGGTTCCCGTGGGATAATTTCCAACATAGCCGCTGGCAACAGCTAGTATATTAAGACATAGGATACTTTTCATCCCGGTAGAAGGTTCCCGTGGGATAATTTCCAACATAGCCGCGGGCAACAGCTAGTATATTAAGACATAGGATACTTTTCATCCCGGTAGAAGGTTCTCGTGGGATAATTTCCAACATAGCCGCGGGCAACAGCTAGTATATTAAGACATAGGATACTTTTCATCCCGGTAGAAGGTTCCCGTGGGATAATTTCCGACATACATGCGGACGAAGCCGCTGGCAACAGCTAGTATATTAAGACATAGGATACTTTTCATCCCGGTGGAAGGTTCCCGTGGGATAATTTCCAACATAGCCGCGGGCAACAGCTAGTATATTAAGACATAGGATACTTTTCATCCCGGTAGAAGGTTCCCGTGGGATAATTTCCGACATACATGCGGACGAAGCCGCTGGCAACAGCTAGTATATTAAGACATAGGATACTTTTCATCCCGGTGGAAGGTTCCCGTGGGATAATTTCCAACATAGCCGCTGGCAACAGCTAGTATATTAAGACATAGGATACTTTTCATCCCGGTAGAAGGTTCCCGTGGGATAATTTCCAACATAGCCGCGGGCAACAGCTAGTATATTAAGACATAGGATACTTTTCATCCCGGTAGATGGTTCCCGTGGGATAATTTCCAACATACACGCGGACGAAGCCGCTGGCAACAGCTAGTATATTAAGACATAGGATACTTTTCATCCCGGTAGAAGGTTCCCGTGGGATAATTTCCAACATAGCCGCGGGCAACAGCTAGTATATTAAGACATAGGATACTTTTCATCCCGGTAGAAGGTTCCCGTGGGATAATTTCCAACATAGCCGCTGGCAACAGCTAGTATATTAAGACATAGGATACTTTTCATCCCGGTAGAAGGTTCCCGTGGGATAATTTCCAACATAGCCGCGGGCAACAGCTAGTATATTAAGACATAGGATACTTTTCATCCCGGTAGAAGGTTCCCGTGGGATAATTTCAAACATAGCCGCGGGCAACAGCTAGTATATTAAGACATAGGATACTTTTCATCCCGGTAGAAGGTTCCCGTGGGATAATTTCCGACATACACGCGGACGAAGCCGCTGGCAACAGCTAGTATATTAAGACATAGGATACTTTTCATCCCGGTAGAAGGTTCCCGTGGGATAATTTCCAACATAGCCGCGGGCAACAGCTAGTATATTAAGACATAGGATACTTTTCATCCCGGTACAAGGTTCCCGTGGGATAATTTCCAACAAAGCCGCGGGCAACAGCTAGTATATTAAGACATAGGATACTTTTCATTCCGGTAGAAGGTTCCCGTGGGATAATTTCCGACATAGCCGCGGGCAACAGCTAGTATATTAAGACATAGGATACTTTTCATCCCGGTAGAAGGTTCCCGTGGGATAATTTCCGACATACACGCGGACGAAGCCGCTGGCAACAGCTAGTATATTAAGACATAGGATACTTTTCATCCCGGTAGAAGGTTCCCGTGGGATAATTTCCAACATAGCCGCTGGCAACAGCTAGTATATTAAGACATAGGATACTTTTCATCCCGGTAGAAGGTTCCCTTGGGATAATTTCCGACATACACGCGGACGAAGCCGCTGGCAACAGCTAGTATATTAAGACATAGGATACTTTTCATCCCGGTAGAAGGTTCCCGTGGGATGATTTCCGACATAGCCGCGGGCAACAGCTAGTATATTAAGACATAGGATACTTTTCATCCCGGTAGAAGGTTCCCGTGGGATAATTTCCGACATACACGCGGACGAAGCCGCTGGCAACAGCTAGTATATTAAGACATAGGATACTTTTCATCCCGGTGGAAGGTTCCCGTGGGGATAATTTCCAACATAGCCGCTGGCAACAGCTAGTATATTAAGACATAGGATACTTTTCATCTCGGTTGAAGGTTCCCGTGGGATAATTTCCAACATAGCCGCGGGCAACAGCTAGTATATTAAGACATAGGATACTTTTCATCCCGGTAGATGGTTCCCGTGGGATAATTTCCAACATAGCCGCTGGCAACAGCTAGTATATTAAGATATAGGATACTTTTCATCCCGGTAGAAGGTTCCCGTGGGATAATTTCCGACATACACGCGGACGAAGCCGCTGGCAACAGCTAGTATATTAAGACATAGGATACTTTTCATCCCGGTAGAAGGTTCCCGTGGGATAATTTCCGACATACACGCGGATGAAGCCGCTTGCAACAGCTAGTATATTAAGACATAGGTTACTTTTCATTACGGTAGAAGGTTCCCGTGGGATTATTTCCAACATAGCCGCTGGCAACAGCTAGTATATTAAGACATAGGATACTTTTCATCCCGGTAGAAGGTTCCCGTGGGATAATTTCCAACATAGCCGCGGGCAACAGCTAGTATATTAAGACATAGGATACTTTTCATCCCGGTAGAAGGTTCCCGTGGGATAATTTCCGACATACACGCGGACGAAGCCGCGGGCAACAGCTAGTATATTAAGACATAGGATACTTTTCATCCCGGTAGAAGGTTCCCGTGGGATAATTTCCGACATACACACGGACGAAGCCGCTGGCAACAGCTAGTATATTAAGACATAGGATACTTTTCATCCCGGTAGAAGGTTCCCGTGGGATAATTTCCAACATAGCCGCGGGCAACAGCTAGTATATTAAGACATAGGATACTTTTCATCCCGGTAGAAGGTTCCCGTGGGATAATTTCCAACATAGCCGCGGGCAACAGCTAGTATATTAAGACATAGGATACTTTTCATCCCGGTAGAAGGTTCCCGTGGGATAATTTCCAACATAGCCGCGGGCAACAGCTAGTATATTAAGACATAGGATACTTTTCATCCCGGTAGAAGGTTCCCGTGGGATAATTTCCAACATAGCCGCGGGCCACAGCTAGTATATTAAGACATAGGATACTTTTCATCCCGGTAGAAGGTTCCCGTGGGATAATTTCCAACATAGCCGCGGGCAACAGCTAGTATATTAAGACATAGGATACTTTTCATCCCGGTTGAAGGTTCCCGTGGGATAATTTCCGACATACACGCGGACGAAGCCGCTGGCAACAGCTAGTATATTAAGACATAGGATACTTTTCATCCCGGTAGAAGGTTCCCGTGGGATAATTTCCAACATAGCCGCTGGCAACAGCTAGTATATTAAGACATAGGATACTTTTCATCCCGGTAGAAGGTTCCCGTGGGATAATTTCCAACATAGCCGCTGGCAACAGCTAGTATATTAAGACATAGGATACTTTTCATCCCGGTAGATGGTTCCCGTGGGATAATTTCCGACATACACGCGGACGAAACCGCTGGCAACAGCTAGTATATTAAGACATAGGATACTTTTCATCCCGGTAGAAGGTTCCCGTGGGATAATTTCCAACATAGCCGTTGGCAACAGCTAGTATATTAAGACATAGGATACTTTTCATCCCGGTAGAAGGTTCCCGTGGGATAATTTCCAACATAGCCGCGGGCAACAGCTAGTATATTAAGACATAGGATACTTTTCATCCCGGTAGAAGGTTCCCGTGGGATAATTTCCGACATACACGCGGACGAAGCCGCTGGCAACAGCTAGTATATTAAGACATAGGTTACTTTTCATTACGGTAGAAGGTTCCCGTGGGATAATTTCCAACATAGCCGCTGGCAACAGCTAGTATATTAAGACATAGGATACTTTCCATCCCGGTAGAAGGTTCCCGTGGGATAATTTCCAACATAGCCGCGGGCAACAGCTAGTATATTAAGACAGGATAGTTTTCATCCCGGTAGATGGTTCCCGTGGGATAATTTCCAACATAGCCGCGGGCAACAGCTAGTATATTAAGACATAGGATACTTTTCATCCCGGTAGAAGGTTCCCGTGGGATAATTTCCGACATACACGCGGACGAAGCCGCGGGCAACAGCTAGTATATTAAGACATAGGATACTTTTCATCCCGGTAGAAGGTTCCCGTGGGATAATTTCCAACATAGCCGCGGGCAACAGCTAGTATATTAAGACATAGGATACTTTTCATCCCGGTAGAAGGTTCCCGTGGGATAATTTCCAACATAGCCGCGGGCAACAGCTAGTATATTAAGACATAGGATACTTTTCATCCCGGTAGAAGGTTCCCGTGGGATAATTTCCGACATAGCCGCGGGCAACAGCTAGTATATTAAGACATAGGATACTTTTCATCCCGGTAGAAGGTACCCGTGGGATAATTTCCGACATACACGCGGACGAATCCGCTGGCAACAGCTAGTATATTAAGACATAGGTTACTTTTCATCCCGGTAGAAGGTTCCCGTAGGATAATTTCCGACATACACGCGGATGAAGCCGCTGGCAACAGCTAGTATATTAAGACATAGGATACTTTTCATCCCGGTAGAAGGTTCCCGTGGGCTAATTTCCAACATAGCCGCGGGCAACAGCTAGTATATTAAGACATAGGATACTTTTTATCCCAGTAGAAGGTTCCCGTGGGATAATTTCCGACATAGCCGTGGGCAACAGCTAGTATATTAAGACATAGGATACTTTTCATCCCGGTAGAAGGTTCCCGTGGGATAATTTCCTACATACACGCGGACGAAGCCGCTGGCAACAGCTAGTATATTAAGACATAGGATACTTTTCATCCCGGTAGAAGGTTCCCGTGGGATAATTTCCAACATAGCCGCTGGCAACAGCTAGTATATTAAGACATACGATACTTTTCATCCCGGTAGAAGGTTCCCTTGGAATAATTTCCGACATACACGCGGACGAAGCCGCTGGCAACAGCTAGTATATTAAGACATAGGATACTTTTCATCCCGGTAGAAGGTTCCCGTGGGATGATTTCCGACATAGCCGCGGGCAACAGCTAGTATATTAAGACATAGGATACTTTTCATCCCGGTAGAAGGTTCCCGTGGGATAATTTCCGACATACACGCGGACGAAGCCGCTGGCAACAGCTAGTATATTAAGACATAGGATACTTTTCATCCCGGTGGAAGGTTCCCGTGGGATAATTTCCAACATAGCCGCTGGCAACAGCTAGTATATTAAGACATAGGATACTTTTCATCCCGGTAGAAGGTTCCCGTGGGATAATTTCCAACATAGCCGCGGGCAACAGCTAGTATATTAAGACATAGGATACTTTTCATCCCGGTAGATGGTTCCCGTGGGATAATTTCCAACATAGCCGCTGGCAACAGCTAGTATATTAAGATATAGGATACTTTTCATCCCGGTAGAAGGTTCCCGTGGGATAATTTCCGACATACACGCGGACGAAGCCGCTGGCAACAGCTAGTATATTAAGACATAGGATACTTTTCATCCCGGTAGAAGGTTCCCGTGGGATAATTTCCAACATAGCCGCGGGCAACAGCTAGTATATTAAGACATAGGATACTTTTCATCCCGGTAGAAGGTTCCCGTGGGATAATTTCCGACATACACGCGGATGAAGCCGCTGGCAACAGCTAGTATATTAAGACATAGGTTACTTTTCATTACGGTAGAAGGTTCCCGTGGGATAATTTCCAACATAGCCGCTGGCAACAGCTAGTATATTAAGACATAGGATACTTTTCATCCCGGTAGAAGGTTCCCGTGGGATAATTTCCAACATAGCCGCGGGCAACAGCTAGTATATTAAGACAGGATACTTTTCATCCCGGTAGATGGTTCCCGTGGGATAATTTCCAACATAGCCGCGGGCAACAGCTAGTATATTAAGACATAGGATACTTTTCATCCCGGTAGAAGGTTCCCGTGGGATAATTTCCGACATACACGCGGACGAAGCCGCGGGCAACAGCTAGTATATTAAGACATAGGATACTTTTCATCCCGGTAGAAGGTTCCCGTGGGATAATTTCCAACATAGCCGCGGGCAACAGCTAGTATATTAAGACATAGGATACTTTTCATCCCGGTAGAAGGTTCCCGTGGGA
This sequence comes from Dicycla oo, assembly GCA_948252095.1. Taxonomy (NCBI): domain Eukaryota; kingdom Metazoa; phylum Arthropoda; class Insecta; order Lepidoptera; family Noctuidae; genus Dicycla; species Dicycla oo. The sequence goes on along the minus strand of OX411712.1, from coordinate 24,930,814 downwards.
TAATTTCTAACATAGCCGCGGGCAACAGCTAGTATATTAAGACATAGGATACTTTTCATCCCGGTAGAAGGTTCCCGTGGGATAATTTCCAACATAGCCGCGGGCAACAGCTAGTATATTAAGACATAGGATACTTTTCATCCCGGTAGAAGGTTCCCGTGGGATAATTTCCGACATAGCCGCGGGCAACAGCTAGTATATTAAGACATAGGATACTTTTCATCCCGGTAGAAGGTACCCGTGGGATAATTTCCGACATACACGCGGACGAATCCGCTGGCAACAGCTAGTATATTAAGACATAGGTTACTTTTCATCCCGGTAGAAGGTTCCCGTAGGATAATTTCCGACATACACGCGGACGAAGCCGCTGGCAACAGCTAGTATATTAAGACATAGGATACTTTTCATCCCGGTAGAAGGTTCCCGTGGGCTAATTTCCAACATAGCCGCGGGCAACAGCTAGTATATTAAGACATAGGATACTTTTCATCCCAGTAGAAGGTTCCCGTGGGATAATTTCCAACATAGCCGTGGGCAACAGCTAGTATATTAAGACATAGGATACTTTTCATCCCGGTAGAAGGTTCCCGTGGGATAATTTCCTACATACACGCGGACGAAGCCGCTGGCAACAGCTAGTATATTAAGACATAGGATACTTTTCATCCCGGTAGAAGGTTCCCGTGGGATAATTTCCAACATAGCCGCGGGCAACAGCTAGTATATTAAGACATAGGATACTTTTCATCCCGGTAGAAGGTTCCCGTGGGATAATTTCCGACATACACGCGGACGAAGCCGCGGGCAACAGCTAGTATATTAAGACATAGGATACTTTTCATCCCGGTAGAAGGTTCCCGTGGGATAATTTCCGACATACACACGGACGAAGCCGCTGGCAACAGCTAGTATATTAAGACATAGGATACTTTTCATCCCGGTAGAAGGTTCCCGTGGGATAATTTCCAACATAGCCGCGGGCAACAGCTAGTATATTAAGACATAGGATACTTTTCATCCCGGTAGAAGGTTCCCGTGGGATAATTTCCAACATAGCCGCGGGCAACAGCTAGTATATTAAGACATAGGATACTTTTCATCCCGGTAGAAGGTTCCCGTGGGATAATTTCCAACATAGCCGCTGGCAACAGCTAGTATATTAAGACATAGGATACTTTTCATCCCGGTAGAAGGTTCCCGTGGGATAATTTCCAACATAGCCGCGGGCCACAGCTAGTATATTAAGACATAGGATACTTTTCATCCCGGTAGAAGGTTCCCGTGGGATAATTTCCAACATAGCCGCGGGCAACAGCTAGTATATTAAGACATAGGATACTTTTCATCCCGGTTGAAGGTTCCCGTGGGATAATTTCCGACATACACGCGGACGAAGCCGCTGGCAACAGCTAGTATATTAAGACATAGGATACTTTTCATCCCGGTAGAAGGTTCCCGTGGGATAATTTCCAACATAGCCGCTGGCAACAGCTAGTATATTAAGACATAGGATACTTTTCATCCCGGTAGAAGGTTCCCGTGGGATAATTTCCAACATAGCCGCTGGCAACAGCTAGTATATTAAGACATAGGATACTTTTCATCCCGGTAGATGGTTCCCGTGGGATAATTTCCGACATACACGCGGACGAAACCGCTGGCAACAGCTAGTATATTAAGACATAGGATACTTTTCATCCCGGTAGAAGGTTCCCGTGGGATAATTTCCAACATAGCCGTTGGCAACAGCTAGTATATTAAGACATAGGTTACTTTTCATCCCGGTAGAAGGTTCCCGTGGGATAATTTCCAACATAGCCGCGGGCAACAGCTAGTATATTAAGACAGGATACTTTTCATCCCGGTAGATGGTTCCCGTGGGATAATTTCCAACAAAGCCGCGGGCAACAGCTAGTATATTAAGACATAGGATACTTTTCATCCCGGTAGAAGGTTCCCGTGGGATAATTTCCAACATAGCCGCTGGCAACAGCTAGTATATTAAGACATAGGATACTTTTCATCCCGGTAGAAGGTTCCCGTGGGATAATTTCCAACATAGCCGCGGGCAACAGCTAGTATATTAAGACATAGGATACTTTTCATCCCGGTAGAAGGTTCCCGTGGGATAATTTCCGACATACACGCGGACGAAGCCGCTGGCAACAGCTAGTATATTAAGACATAGGATACTTTTCATCCCGGTGGAAGGTTCCCGTGGGATAATTTCCAACATAGCCGCTGGCAACAGCTAGTATATTAAGACATAGGATACTTTTCATCCCGGTAGAAGGTTCCCGTGGGATAATTTCCAACATAGCCGCGGGCAACAGCTAGTATATTAAGACATAGGATACTTTTCATCCCGGTAGATGGTTCCCGTGGGATAATTTCCAACATAGCCGCTGGCAACAGCTAGTATATTAAGATATAGGATACTTTTCATCCCGGTAGAAGGTTCCCGTGGGATAATTTCCGACATACACGCGGACAAAGCCGCTGGCAACAGCTAGTATATTAAGACATAGGATACTTTTCATCCCGGTAGAAGGTTCCCGTGGGATAATTTCCAACATAGCTGCGGGCAACAGCTAGTATATTAAGACATAGGATACTTTTCATCCCGGTAGAAGGTTCCCGTGGGATAATTTCCGACATACACGCGGACGAAGCCGCTGGCAACAGCTAGTATATTAAGACATAGGTTACTTTTCATTACGGTAGAAGGTTCCCGTGGGATAATTTCCAACATAGCCGCTGGCAACAGCTAGTATATTAAGACATAGGATACTTTTCATCCCGGTAGAAGGTTCCCGTGGGATAATTTCTAACATAGCCGCGGGCAACAGCTAGTATATTAAGACAGGATACTTTTCATCCCGGTAGATGGTTCCCGTGGGATAATTTCCAACATAGCCGCGGGCAACAGCTAGTATATTAAGACATAGGATACTTTTCATCCCGGTAGAAGGTTCCCGTGGGATAATTTTCGACATACACGCGGACGAAGCCGCGGGCAACAGCTAGTATATTAAGACATAGGATACTTTTCATCCCGGTAGAAGGTTCCCGTGGGATAATTTCCAACATTGCCGCTGGCAACAGCTAGTATATTAAGACATAGGATACTTTTCATCCCGGTAGAAGGTTCCCGTGGGATAATTTCCTACATACACGCGGACGAAGCCGCTGGCAACAGCTAGTATATTAAGACATAGGTTACATTTCATCCCGGTAGAAGGTTCCCGTGGGATAATTTCCGACATACACGCGGACGAAGCCGCTGGCAACAGCTAGTATATTAAGACATAGGATACTTTTCATCCCGGTAGAAGGTTCCCGTGGGATAATTTCCAACATAGCCGCTGGCAACAGCTAGTATATTAAGACATAGGATACTTTTCATCCCGGTAGAAGGTTCCCTTGGGATAATTTCCGACATACACGCGGACGAAGCCGCTGGCAACAGCTAGTATATTAAGACATAGGATACTTTTCATCCCGGTAGAAGGTTCCCGTGGGATAATTTCCGACATAGCCGCGGGCAACAGCTAGTATATTAAGACATAGAATACTTTTCATCCCGGTAGAAGGTTCCCGTGGGATAATTTCCGACATACACGCGGACGAAGCCGCTGGCAACAGCTAGTATATTAAGACATAGGTTACTTTTCATCCCGGTAGAAGGTTCCCGTGGGATAATTTCCGACATACACGCGGACGAAGCCGCTGGCAACAGCTAGTATATTAAGACATAGGATACTTTTCATCCCGGTAGAAGGTTCCCGTGGGATAATTTCCAACATAGCCGCTGGCAACAGCTAGTATATTAAGACATAGGATACTTTTCATCCCGGTAGAAGGTTCCCGTGGGATAATTTCCAACATAGCCGCTGGCAACAGCTAGTATATTAACCTCTCGAATGTCGGAGACTAAATTGACTTGACTGAAATTGTCAAGCTTGTCAAGCTGTATTAGGATTACATTATCATAAAGGTCATTTTAATATTTTCACTTGTCAATTTAGTGTAACTGTCCGACTTAAGACACTTGGAGCATTTTGTCTTATGTCGAACTGTGTAACATAAGACATTCGAGAGGTTAAGACAAAGGATACTTTTCATCCCGGTAGAAGGTTCCCGTGGGATAATTTCCGACATACATGCGGACGAAGCCGCTGGCAACAGCTAGTATATTAAGACATAGGATACTTTTCATCCCGGTGGAAGGTTCCCGTGGGATAATTTCCAACATAGCCGCTGGCAACAGCTAGTATATTAAGACATAGGATACTTTTCATCCCGGTAGAAGGTTCCCGTGGGATAATTTCCAACATAGCCGCGGGCAACAGCTAGTATATTAAGACATAGGATACTTTTCATCCCGGTAGAAGGTTCTCGTGGGATAATTTCCAACATAGCCGCGGGCAACAGCTAGTATATTAAGACATAGGATACTTTTCATCCCGGTAGAAGGTTCCCGTGGGATAATTTCCGACATACATGCGGACGAAGCCGCTGGCAACAGCTAGTATATTAAGACATAGGATACTTTTCATCCCGGTGGAAGGTTCCCGTGGGATAATTTCCAACATAGCCGCTGGCAACAGCTAGTATATTAAGACATAGGATACTTTTCATCCCGGTAGAAGGTTCCCGTGGGATAATTTCCAACATAGCCGCGGGCAACAGCTAGTATATTAAGACATAGGATACTTTTCATCCCGGTAGATGGTTCCCGTGGGATAATTTCCAACATACACGCGGACGAAGCCGCTGGCAACAGCTAGTATATTAAGACATAGGATACTTTTCATCCCGGTAGAAGGTTCCCGTGGGATAATTTCCAACATAGCCGCGGGCAACAGCTAGTATATTAAGACATAGGATACTTTTCATCCCGGTAGAAGGTTCCCGTGGGATAATTTCCAACATAGCCGCTGGCAACAGCTAGTATATTAAGACATAGGATACTTTTCATCCCGGTAGAAGGTTCCCGTGGGATAATTTCCAACATAGCCGCGGGCAACAGCTAGTATATTAAGACATAGGATACTTTTCATCCCGGTAGAAGGTTCCCGTGGGATAATTTCAAACATAGCCGCGGGCAACAGCTAGTATATTAAGACATAGGATACTTTTCATCCCGGTAGAAGGTTCCCGTGGGATAATTTCCGACATACACGCGGACGAAGCCGCTGGCAACAGCTAGTATATTAAGACATAGGATACTTTTCATCCCGGTAGAAGGTTCCCGTGGGATAATTTCCAACATAGCCGCGGGCAACAGCTAGTATATTAAGACATAGGATACTTTTCATCCCGGTACAAGGTTCCCGTGGGATAATTTCCAACAAAGCCGCGGGCAACAGCTAGTATATTAAGACATAGGATACTTTTCATCCCGGTAGAAGGTTCCCGTGGGATAATTTCCGACATAGCCGCGGGCAACAGCTAGTATATTAAGACATAGGATACTTTTCATCCCGGTAGAAGGTTCCCTTGGGATAATTTCCGACATACACGCGGACAAAGCCGCTGGCAACAGCTAGTATATTAAGACATAGGATACTTTTCATCCCGGTAGAAGGTTCCCGTGGGATGATTTCCGACATAGCCGCGGGCAACAGCTAGTATATTAAGACATAGGATACTTTTCATCCCGGTAGAAGGTTCCCGTGGGATAATTTCCGACATACACGCGGACGAAGCCGCTGGCAACAGCTAGTATATTAAGACATAGGATACTTTTCATCCCGGTGGAAGGTTCCCGTGGGGATAATTTCCAACATAGCCGCTGGCAACAGCTAGTATATTAAGACATAGGATACTTTTCATCCCGGTAGAAGGTTCCCGTGGGATAATTTCCAACATAGCCGTTGGCAACAGCTAGTATATTAAGACATAGGATACTTTTCATCCCGGTAGAAGGTTCCCGTGGGATAATTTCCAACATAGCCGCGGGCAACAGCTAGTATATTAAGACATAGGATACTTTTCATCCCGGTAGAAGGTTCCCGTGGGATAATTTCCGACATACACGCGGACGAAGCCGCTGGCAACAGCTAGTATATTAAGACATAGGTTACTTTTCATTACGGTAGAAGGTTCCCGTGGGATAATTTCCAACATAGCCGCTGGCAACAGCTAGTATATTAAGACATAGGATACTTTCCATCCCGGTAGAAGGTTCCCGTGGGATAATTTCCAACATAGCCGCGGGCAACAGCTAGTATATTAAGACAGGATAGTTTTCATCCCGGTAGATGGTTCCCGTGGGATAATTTCCAACATAGCCGCGGGCAACAGCTAGTATATTAAGACATAGGATACTTTTCATCCCGGTAGAAGGTTCCCGTGGGATAATTTCCGACATACACGCGGACGAAGCCGCGGGCAACAGCTAGTATATTAAGACATAGGATACTTTTCATCCCGGTAGAAGGTTCCCGTGGGATAATTTCCAACATAGCCGCGGGCAACAGCTAGTATATTAAGACATAGGATACTTTTCATCCCGGTAGAAGGTTCCCGTGGGATAATTTCCAACATAGCTGCGGGCAACAGCTAGTATATTAAGACATAGGATACTTTTCATCCCGGTAGAAGGTTCCCGTGGGATAATTTCCGACATAGCCGCGGGCAACAGCTAGTATATTAAGACATAGGATACTTTTCATCCCGGTAGAAGGTACCCGTGGGATAATTTCCGACATACACGCGGACGAATCCGCTGGCAACAGCTAGTATATTAAGACATAGGTTACTTTTCATCCCGGTAGAAGGTTCCCGTAGGATAATTTCCGACATACACGCGGACGAAGCCGCTGGCAACAGCTAGTATATTAAGACATAGGCTACTTTTCATCCCGGTAGAAGGTTCCCGTGGGCTAATTTCCAACATAGCCGCGGGCAACAGCTAGTATATTAAGACATAGGATACTTTTCATCCCAGTAGAAGGTTCCCGTGGGATAATTTCCGACATAGCCGTGGGCAACAGCTAGTATATTAAGACATAGGATACTTTTCATCCCGGTAGAAGGTTCCCGTGGGATAATTTCCTACATACACGCGGACGAAGCCGCTGGCAACAGCTAGTATATTAAGACATAGGATACTTTTCATCCCGGTAGAAGGTTCCCGTGGGATAGTTTCCAACATAGCCGCTGGCAACAGCTAGTATATTAAGACATACGATACTTTTCATCCCGGTAGAAGGTTCCCTTGGAATAATTTCCGACATACACGCGGACGAAGCCGCTGGCAACAGCTAGTATATTAAGACATAGGATACTTTTCATCCCGGTAGAAGGTTCCCGTGGGATGATTTCCGACATAGCCGCGGGCAACAGCTAGTATATTAAGACATAGGATACTTTTCATCCCGGTAGAAGGTTCCCGTGGGATAATTTCCGACATACACGCGGACGAAGCCGCTGGCAACAGCTAGTATATTAAGACATAGGATACTTTTCATCCCGGTGGAAGGTTCCCGTGGGATAATTTCCAACAAAGCCGCTGGCAACAGCTAGTATATTAAGACATAGGATACTTTTCATCCCGGTAGAAGGTTCCCGTGGGATAATTTCCAACATAGCCGCGGGCAACAGCTAGTATATTAAGACATAGGATACTTTTCATCCCGGTAGATGGTTCCCGTGGGATAATTTCCAACATAGCCGCTGGCAACAGCTAGTATATTAAGATATAGGATACTTTTCATCCCGGTAGAAGGTTCCCGTGGGATAATTTCCGACATACACGCGGACGAAGCCGCTGGCAACAGCTAGTATATTAAGACATAGGATACTTTTCATCCCGGTAGAAGGTTCCCGTGGGATAATTTCCAACATAGCCGCGGGCAACAGCTAGTATATTAAGACATAGGATACTTTTCATCCCGGTAGAAGGTTCCCGTGGGATAATTTCCGACATACACGCGGATGAAGCCGCTGGCAACAGCTAGTATATTAAGACATAGGTTACTTTTCATTACGGTAGAAGGTTCCCGTGGGATAATTTCCAACATAGCCGCTGGCAACAGCTAGTATATTAAGACATAGGATACTTTTCATCCCGGTAGAAGGTTCCCGTGGGATAATTTCCAACATAGCCGCGGGCAACAGCTAGTATATTAAGACAGGATACTTTTCATCCCGGTAGATGGTTCCCGTGGGATAATTTCCAACATAGCCGCGGGCAACAGCTAGTATATTAAGACATAGGATACTTTTCATCCCGGTAGAAGGTTCCCGTGGGATAATTTCCGACATACACGCGGACGAAGCCGCGGGCAACAGCTAGTATATTAAGACATAGGATACTTTTCATCCCGGTAGAAGGTTCCCGTGGGATAATTTCCAACATAGCCGCGGGCAACAGCTAGTATATTAAGACATAGGATACTTTTCATCCCGGTAGAAGGTTCCCGTGGGATAATTTCTAACATAGCCGCGGGCAACAGCTAGTATATTAAGACATAGGATACTTTTCATCCCGGTAGAAGGTTCCCGTGGGATAATTTCCAACATAGCCGCGGGCAACAGCTAGTATATTAAGACATAGGATACTTTTCATCCCGGTAGAAGGTTCCCGTGGGATAATTTCCGACATAGCCGCGGGCAACAGCTAGTATATTAAGACATAGGATACTTTTCATCCCGGTAGAAGGTACCCGTGGGATAATTTCCGACATACACGCGGACGAATCCGCTGGCAACAGCTAGTATATTAAGACATAGGTTACTTTTCATCCCGGTAGAAGGTTCCCGTAGGATAATTTCCGACATACACGCGGACGAAGCCGCTGGCAACAGCTAGTATATTAAGACATAGGATACTTTTCATCCCGGTAGAAGGTTCCCGTGGGCTAATTTCCAACATAGCCGCGGGCAACAGCTAGTATATTAAGACATAGGATACTTTTCATCCCAGTAGAAGGTTCCCGTGGGATAATTTCCAACATAGCCGTGGGCAACAGCTAGTATATTAAGACATAGGATACTTTTCATCCCGGTAGAAGGTTCCCGTGGGATAATTTCCTACATACACGCGGACGAAGCCGCTGGCAACAGCTAGTATATTAAGACATAGGATACTTTTCATCCCGGTAGAAGGTTCCCGTGGGATAATTTCCAACATAGCCGCGGGCAACAGCTAGTATATTAAGACATAGGATACTTTTCATCCCGGTAGAAGGTTCCCGTGGGATAATTTCCGACATACACGCGGACGAAGCCGCGGGCAACAGCTAGTATATTAAGACATAGGATACTTTTCATCCCGGTAGAAGGTTCCCGTGGGATAATTTCCGACATACACACGGACGAAGCCGCTGGCAACAGCTAGTATATTAAGACATAGGATACTTTTCATCCCGGTAGAAGGTTCCCGTGGGATAATTTCCAACATAGCCGCGGGCAACAGCTAGTATATTAAGACATAGGATACTTTTCATCCCGGTAGAAGGTTCCCGTGGGATAATTTCCAACATAGCCGCGGGCAACAGCTAGTATATTAAGACATAGGATACTTTTCATCCCGGTAGAAGGTTCCCGTGGGATAATTTCCAACATAGCCGCTGGCAACAGCTAGTATATTAAGACATAGGATACTTTTCATCCCGGTAGAAGGTTCCCGTGGGATAATTTCCAACATAGCCGCGGGCCACAGCTAGTATATTAAGACATAGGATACTTTTCATCCCGGTAGAAGGTTCCCGTGGGATAATTTCCAACATAGCCGCGGGCAACAGCTAGTATATTAAGACATAGGATACTTTTCATCCCGGTTGAAGGTTCCCGTGGGATAATTTCCGACATACACGCGGACGAAGCCGCTGGCAACAGCTAGTATATTAAGACATAGGATACTTTTCATCCCGGTAGAAGGTTCCCGTGGGATAATTTCCAACATAGCCGCTGGCAACAGCTAGTATATTAAGACATAGGATACTTTTCATCCCGGTAGAAGGTTCCCGTGGGATAATTTCCAACATAGCCGCTGGCAACAGCTAGTATATTAAGACATAGGATACTTTTCATCCCGGTAGATGGTTCCCGTGGGATAATTTCCGACATACACGCGGACGAAACCGCTGGCAACAGCTAGTATATTAAGACATAGGATACTTTTCATCCCGGTAGAAGGTTCCCGTGGGATAATTTCCAACATAGCCGTTGGCAACAGCTAGTATATTAAGACATAGGTTACTTTTCATCCCGGTAGAAGGTTCCCGTGGGATAATTTCCAACATAGCCGCTGGCAACAGCTAGTATATTAAGACATAGGATACTTTTCATCCCGGTAGAAGGTTCCCGTGGGATAATTTCCAACATAGCCGCGGGCAACAGCTAGTATATTAAGACAGGATACTTTTCATCCCGGTAGATGGTTCCCGTGGGATAATTTCCAACAAAGCCGCGGGCAACAGCTAGTATATTAAGACATAGGATACTTTTCATCCCGGTAGAAGGTTCCCGTGGGATAATTTCCAACATAGCCGCTGGCAACAGCTAGTATATTAAGACATAGGATACTTTTCATCCCGGTAGAAGGTTCCCGTGGGATAATTTCCAACATAGCCGCGGGCAACAGCTAGTATATTAAGACATAGGATACTTTTCATCCCGGTAGAAGGTTCCCGTGGGATAATTTCCGACATACACGCGGACGAAGCCGCTGGCAACAGCTAGTATATTAAGACATAGGATACTTTTCATCCCGGTGGAAGGTTCCCGTGGGATAATTTCCAACATAGCCGCTGGCAACAGCTAGTATATTAAGACATAGGATACTTTTCATCCCGGTAGAAGGTTCCCGTGGGATAATTTCCAACATAGCCGCGGGCAACAGCTAGTATATTAAGACATAGGATACTTTTCATCCCGGTAGATGGTTCCCGTGGGATAATTTCCAACATAGCCGCTGGCAACAGCTAGTATATTAAGATATAGGATACTTTTCATCCCGGTAGAAGGTTCCCGTGGGATAATTTCCGACATACACGCGGACAAAGCCGCTGGCAACAGCTAGTATATTAAGACATAGGATACTTTTCATCCCGGTAGAAGGTTCCCGTGGGATAATTTCCAACATAGCTGCGGGCAACAGCTAGTATATTAAGACATAGGATACTTTTCATCCCGGTAGAAGGTTCCCGTGGGATAATTTCCGACATACACGCGGACGAAGCCGCTGGCAACAGCTAGTATATTAAGACATAGGTTACTTTTCATTACGGTAGAAGGTTCCCGTGGGATAATTTCCAACATAGCCGCTGGCAACAGCTAGTATATTAAGACATAGGATACTTTTCATCCCGGTAGAAGGTTCCCGTGGGATAATTTCTAACATAGCCGCGGGCAACAGCTAGTATATTAAGACAGGATACTTTTCATCCCGGTAGATGGTTCCCGTGGGATAATTTCCAACATAGCCGCGGGCAACAGCTAGTATATTAAGACATAGGATACTTTTCATCCCGGTAGAAGGTTCCCGTGGGATAATTTTCGACATACACGCGGACGAAGCCGCGGGCAACAGCTAGTATATTAAGACATAGGATACTTTTCATCCCGGTAGAAGGTTCCCGTGGGATAATTTCCAACATTGCCGCTGGCAACAGCTAGTATATTAAGACATAGGATACTTTTCATCCCGGTAGAAGGTTCCCGTGGGATAATTTCCTACATACACGCGGACGAAGCCGCTGGCAACAGCTAGTATATTAAGACATAGGTTACATTTCATCCCGGTAGAAGGTTCCCGTGGGATAATTTCCGACATACACGCGGACGAAGCCGCTGGCAACAGCTAGTATATTAAGACATAGGATACTTTTCATCCCGGTAGAAGGTTCCCGTGGGATAATTTCCAACATAGCCGCTGGCAACAGCTAGTATATTAAGACATAGGATACTTTTCATCCCGGTAGAAGGTTCCCTTGGGATAATTTCCGACATACACGCGGACGAAGCCGCTGGCAACAGCTAGTATATTAAGACATAGGATACTTTTCATCCCGGTAGAAGGTTCCCGTGGGATAATTTCCGACATAGCCGCGGGCAACAGCTAGTATATTAAGACATAGAATACTTTTCATCCCGGTAGAAGGTTCCCGTGGGATAATTTCCGACATACACGCGGACGAAGCCGCTGGCAACAGCTAGTATATTAAGACATAGGTTACTTTTCATCCCGGTAGAAGGTTCCCGTGGGATAATTTCCGACATACACGCGGACGAAGCCGCTGGCAACAGCTAGTATATTAAGACATAGGATACTTTTCATCCCGGTAGAAGGTTCCCGTGGGATAATTTCCAACATAGCCGCTGGCAACAGCTAGTATATTAAGACATAGGATACTTTTCATCCCGGTAGAAGGTTCCCGTGGGATAATTTCCAACATAGCCGCTGGCAACAGCTAGTATATTAACCTCTCGAATGTCGGAGACTAAATTGACTTGACTGAAATTGTCAAGCTTGTCAAGCTGTATTAGGATTACATTATCATAAAGGTCATTTTAATATTTTCACTTGTCAATTTAGTGTAACTGTCCGACTTAAGACACTTGGAGCATTCTGTCTTATGTCGAACTGTGTAACATAAGACATTCGAGAGGTTAAGACAAAGGATACTTTTCATCCCGGTAGAAGGTTCCCGTGGGATAATTTCCGACATACATGCGGACGAAGCCGCTGGCAACAGCTAGTATATTAAGACATAGGATACTTTTCATCCCGGTGGAAGGTTCCCGTGGGATAATTTCCAACATAGCCGCTGGCAACAGCTAGTATATTAAGACATAGGATACTTTTCATCCCGGTAGAAGGTTCCCGTGGGATAATTTCCAACATAGCCGCGGGCAACAGCTAGTATATTAAGACATAGGATACTTTTCATCCCGGTAGAAGGTTCTCGTGGGATAATTTCCAACATAGCCGCGGGCAACAGCTAGTATATTAAGACATAGGATACTTTTCATCCCGGTAGAAGGTTCCCGTGGGATAATTTCCGACATACATGCGGACGAAGCCGCTGGCAACAGCTAGTATATTAAGACATAGGATACTTTTCATCCCGGTGGAAGGTTCCCGTGGGATAATTTCCAACATAGCCGCTGGCAACAGCTAGTATATTAAGACATAGGATACTTTTCATCCCGGTAGAAGGTTCCCGTGGGATAATTTCCAACATAGCCGCGGGCAACAGCTAGTATATTAAGACATAGGATACTTTTCATCCCGGTAGATGGTTCCCGTGGGATAATTTCCAACATACACGCGGACGAAGCCGCTGGCAACAGCTAGTATATTAAGACATAGGATACTTTTCATCCCGGTAGAAGGTTCCCGTGGGATAATTTCCAACATAGCCGCGGGCAACAGCTAGTATATTAAGACATAGGATACTTTTCATCCCGGTAGAAGGTTCCCGTGGGATAATTTCCAACATAGCCGCTGGCAACAGCTAGTATATTAAGACATAGGATACTTTTCATCCCGGTAGAAGGTTCCCGTGGGATAATTTCCAACATAGCCGCGGGCAACAGCTAGTATATTAAGACATAGGATACTTTTCATCCCGGTAGAAGGTTCCCGTGGGATAATTTCAAACATAGCCGCGGGCAACAGCTAGTATATTAAGACATAGGATACTTTTCATCCCGGTAGAAGGTTCCCGTGGGATAATTTCCGACATACACGCGGACGAAGCCGCTGGCAACAGCTAGTATATTAAGACATAGGATACTTTTCATCCCGGTAGAAGGTTCCCGTGGGATAATTTCCAACATAGCCGCGGGCAACAGCTAGTATATTAAGACATAGGATACTTTTCATCCCGGTACAAGGTTCCCGTGGGATAATTTCCAACAAAGCCGCGGGCAACAGCTAGTATATTAAGACATAGGATACTTTTCATCCCGGTAGAAGGTTCCCGTGGGATAATTTCCAACATAGCCGCTGGCAACAGCTAGTATATTAAGATATAGGATACTTTTCATCCCGGTAGAAGGTTCCCGTGGGATAATTTCCGACATACACGCGGACGAAGCCGCTGGCAACAGCTAGTATATTAAGACATAGGATACTTTTCATCCCGGTAGAAGGTTCCCGTGGGATAATTTCCAACATAGCCGCGGGCAACAGCTAGTATATTAAGACATAGGATACTTTTCATCCCGGTAGAAGGTTCCCGTGGGATAATTTCCGACATACACGCGGATGAAGCCGCTGGCAACAGCTAGTATATTAAGACATAGGTTACTTTTCATTACGGTAGAAGGTTCCCGTGGGATAATTTCCAACATAGCCGCTGGCAACAGCTAGTATATTAAGACATAGGATACTTTTCATCCCGGTAGAAGGTTCCCGTGGGATAATTTCCAACATAGCCGCGGGCAACAGCTAGTATATTAAGACAGGATACTTTTCATCCCGGTAGATGGTTCCCGTGGGATAATTTCCAACATAGCCGCGGGCAACAGCTAGTATATTAAGACATAGGATACTTTTCATCCCGGTAGAAGGTTCCCGTGGGATAATTTCCGACATACACGCGGACGAAGCCGCGGGCAACAGCTAGTATATTAAGACATAGGATACTTTTCATCCCGGTAGAAGGTTCCCGTGGGATAATTTCCAACATAGCCGCGGGCAACAGCTAGTATATTAAGACATAGGATACTTTTCATCCCGGTAGAAGGTTCCCGTGGGATAATTTCTAACATAGCCGCGGGCAACAGCTAGTATATTAAGACATAGGATACTTTTCATCCCGGTAGAAGGTTCCCGTGGGATAATTTCCAACATAGCCGCGGGCAACAGCTAGTATATTAAGACATAGGATACTTTTCATCCCGGTAGAAGGTTCCCGTGGGATAATTTCCGACATAGCCGCGGGCAACAGCTAGTATATTAAGACATAGGATACTTTTCATCCCGGTAGAAGGTACCCGTGGGATAATTTCCGACATACACGCGGACGAATCCGCTGGCAACAGCTAGTATATTAAGACATAGGTTACTTTTCATCCCGGTAGAAGGTTCCCGTAGGATAATTTCCGACATACACGCGGACGAAGCCGCTGGCAACAGCTAGTATATTAAGACATAGGATACTTTTCATCCCGGTAGAAGGTTCCCGTGGGCTAATTTCCAACATAGCCGCGGGCAACAGCTAGTATATTAAGACATAGGATACTTTTCATCCCAGTAGAAGGTTCCCGTGGGATAATTTCCAACATAGCCGTGGGCAACAGCTAGTATATTAAGACATAGGATACTTTTCATCCCGGTAGAAGGTTCCCGTGGGATAATTTCCTACATACACGCGGACGAAGCCGCTGGCAACAGCTAGTATATTAAGACATAGGATACTTTTCATCCCGGTAGAAGGTTCCCGTGGGATAATTTCCAACATAGCCGCGGGCAACAGCTAGTATATTAAGACATAGGATACTTTTCATCCCGGTAGAAGGTTCCCGTGGGATAATTTCCGACATACACGCGGACGAAGCCGCGGGCAACAGCTAGTATATTAAGACATAGGATACTTTTCATCCCGGTAGAAGGTTCCCGTGGGATAATTTCCGACATACACACGGACGAAGCCGCTGGCAACAGCTAGTATATTAAGACATAGGATACTTTTCATCCCGGTAGAAGGTTCCCGTGGGATAATTTCCAACATAGCCGCGGGCAACAGCTAGTATATTAAGACATAGGATACTTTTCATCCCGGTAGAAGGTTCCCGTGGGATAATTTCCAACATAGCCGCGGGCAACAGCTAGTATATTAAGACATAGGAAACTTTTCATCCCGGTAGAAGGTTCCCGTGGGATAATTTCCAACATAGCCGCTGGCAACAGCTAGTATATTAAGACATAGGATACTTTTCATCCCGGTAGAAGGTTCCCGTGGGATAATTTCCAACATAGCCGCGGGCCACAGCTAGTATATTAAGACATAGGATACTTTTCATCCCGGTAGAAGGTTCCCGTGGGATAATTTCCAACATAGCCGCGGGCAACAGCTAGTATATTAAGACATAGGATACTTTTCATCCCGGTTGAAGGTTCCCGTGGGATAATTTCCGACATACACGCGGACGAAGCCGCTGGCAACAGCTAGTATATTAAGACATAGGATACTTTTCATCCCGGTAGAAGGTTCCCGTGGGATAATTTCCAACATAGCCGCTGGCAACAGCTAGTATATTAAGACATAGGATACTTTTCATCCCGGTAGAAGGTTCCCGTGGGATAATTTCCAACATAGCCGCTGGCAACAGCTAGTATATTAAGACATAGGATACTTTTCATCCCGGTAGATGGTTCCCGTGGGATAATTTCCGACATACACGCGGACGAAACCGCTGGCAACAGCTAGTATATTAAGACATAGGATACTTTTCATCCCGGTAGAAGGTTCCCGTGGGATAATTTCCGACATACACACGGACGAAGCCGCTGGCAACAGCTAGTATATTAAGACATAGGATACTTTTCATCCCGGTAGAAGGTTCCCGTGGGATAATTTCCAACATAGCCGCGGGCAACAGCTAGTATATTAAGACATAGGATACTTTTCATCCCGGTAGAAGGTTCCCGTGGGATAATTTCCAACATAGCCGCGGGCAACAGCTAGTATATTAAGACATAGGATACTTTTCATCCCGGTAGAAGGTTCCTGTGGGATAATTTCCAACATAGCCGCTGGCAACAGCTAGTATATTAAGACATAGGATACTTTTCATCCCGGTAGAAGGTTCCCGTGGGATAATTTCCAACATAGCCGCGGCCACAGCTAGTATATTAAGACATAGGATACTTTTCATCCCGGTAGAAGGTTCCCGTGGGATAATTTCCAACATAGCCGCGGGCAACAGCTAGTATATTAAGACATAGGATACTTTTCATCCCGGTTGAAGGTTCCCGTGGGATAATTTCCGACATACACGCGGACGAAGCCGCTGGCAACAGCTAGTATATTAAGACATAGGATACTTTTCATCCCGGTAGAAGGTTCCCGTGGGATAATTTCCAACATAGCCGCTGGCAACAGCTAGTATATTAAGACATAGGATACTTTTCATCCCGGTAGAAGGTTCCCGTGGGATAAATTCCAACATAGCCGCTGGCAACAGCTAGTATATTAAGACATAGGATACTTTTCATCCCGGTAGATGGTTCCCGTGGGATAATTTCCGACATACACGCGGACGAAACCGCTGGCAACAGCTAGTATATTAAGACATAGGATACTTTTCATCCCGGTAGAAGGTTCCCGTGGGATAATTTCCAACATAGCCGCGGGCAACAGCTAGTATATTAAGACATAGGATACTTTTCATCCCGGTAGAAGGTTCCCGTGGGATAATTTCCGACATAGCCGCGGGCAACAGCTAGTATATTAAGACATAGGATACTTTTCATCCCGGTAGAAGGTACCCGTGGGATAATTTCCGACATACACGCGGACGAATCCGCTGGCAACAGCTAGTATATTAAGACATAGGTTACTTTTCATCCCGGTAGAAGGTTCCCGTAGGATAATTTCCGACATACACGCGGACGAAGCCGCTGGCAACAGCTAGTATATTAAGACATAGGATACTTTTCATCCCGGTAGAAGGTTCCCGTGGGCTAATTTCCAACATAGCCGCGGGCAACAGCTAGTATATTAAGACATAGGATACTTTTCATCCCAGTAGAAGGTTCCCGTGGGATAATTTCCAACATAGCCGTGGGCAACAGCTAGTATATTAAGACATAGGATACTTTTCATCCCGGTAGAAGGTTCCCGTGGGATAATTTCCTACATACACGCGGACGAAGCCGCTGGCAACAGCTAGTATATTAAGACATAGGATACTTTTCATCCCGGTAGAAGGTTCCCGTGGGATAATTTCCAACATAGCCGCGGGCAACAGCTAGTATATTAAGACATAGGATACTTTTCATCCCGGTAGAAGGTTCCCGTGGGATAATTTCCGACATACACGCGGACGAAGCCGCGGGCAACAGCTAGTATATTAAGACATAGGATACTTTTCATCCCGGTAGAAGGTTCCCGTGGGATAATTTCCGACATACACACGGACGAAGCCGCTGGCAACAGCTAGTATATTAAGACATAGGATACTTTTCATCCCGGTAGAAGGTTCCCGTGGGATAATTTCCAACATAGCCGCGGGCAACAGCTAGTATATTAAGACATAGGATACTTTTCATCCCGGTAGAAGGTTCCCGTGGGATAATTTCCAACATAGCCGCGGGCAACAGCTAGTATATTAAGACATAGGAAACTTTTCATCCCGGTAGAAGGTTCCCGTGGGATAATTTCCAACATAGCCGCTGGCAACAGCTAGTATATTAAGACATAGGATACTTTTCATCCCGGTAGAAGGTTCCCGTGGGATAATTTCCAACATAGCCGCGGGCCACAGCTAGTATATTAAGACATAGGATACTTTTCATCCCGGTAGAAGGTTCCCGTGGGATAATTTCCAACATAGCCGCGGGCAACAGCTAGTATATTAAGACATAGGATACTTTTCATCCCGGTTGAAGGTTCCCGTGGGATAATTTCCGACATACACGCGGACGAAGCCGCTGGCAACAGCTAGTATATTAAGACATAGGATACTTTTCATCCCGGTAGAAGGTTCCCGTGGGATAATTTCCAACATAGCCGCTGGCAACAGCTAGTATATTAAGACATAGGATACTTTTCATCCCGGTAGAAGGTTCCCGTGGGATAATTTCCAACATAGCCGCTGGCAACAGCTAGTATATTAAGACATAGGATACTTTTCATCCCGGTAGATGGTTCCCGTGGGATAATTTCCGACATACACGCGGACGAAACCGCTGGCAACAGCTAGTATATTAAGACATAGGATACTTTTCATCCCGGTAGAAGGTTCCCGTGGGATAATTTCCGACATACACACGGACGAAGCCGCTGGCAACAGCTAGTATATTAAGACATAGGATACTTTTCATCCCGGTAGAAGGTTCCCGTGGGATAATTTCCAACATAGCCGCGGGCAACAGCTAGTATATTAAGACATAGGATACTTTTCATCCCGGTAGAAGGTTCCCGTGGGATAATTTCCAACATAGCCGCGGGCAACAGCTAGTATATTAAGACATAGGATACTTTTCATCCCGGTAGAAGGTTCCTGTGGGATAATTTCCAACATAGCCGCTGGCAACAGCTAGTATATTAAGACATAGGATACTTTTCATCCCGGTAGAAGGTTCCCGTGGGATAATTTCCAACATAGCCGCGGCCACAGCTAGTATATTAAGACATAGGATACTTTTCATCCCGGTAGAAGGTTCCCGTGGGATAATTTCCAACATAGCCGCGGGCAACAGCTAGTATATTAAGACATAGGATACTTTTCATCCCGGTTGAAGGTTCCCGTGGGATAATTTCCGACATACACGCGGACGAAGCCGCTGGCAACAGCTAGTATATTAAGACATAGGATACTTTTCATCCCGGTAGAAGGTTCCCGTGGGATAATTTCCAACATAGCCGCTGGCAACAGCTAGTATATTAAGACATAGGATACTTTTCATCCCGGTAGAAGGTTCCCGTGGGATAATTTCCAACATAGCCGCTGGCAACAGCTAGTATATTAAGACATAGGATACTTTTCATCCCGGTAGATGGTTCCCGTGGGATAATTTCCGACATACACGCGGACGAAACCGCTGGCAACAGCTAGTATATTAAGACATAGGATACTTTTCATCCCGGTAGAAGGTTCCCGTGGGATAATTTCCAACATAGCCGTTGGCAACAGCTAGTATATTAAGACATAGGATACTTTTCATCCCGGTAGAAGGTTCCCGTGGGATAATTTCCAACATAGCCGCGGGCAACAGCTAGTATATTAAGACATAGGATACTTTTCATCCCGGTAGAAGGTTCCCGTGGGATAATTTCCGACATACACGCGGACGAAGCCGCTGGCAACAGCTAGTATATTAAGACATAGGTTACTTTTCATTACGGTAGAAGGTTCCCGTGGGATAATTTCCAACAGAGCCGCTGGCAACAGCTAGTATATTAAGACATAGGATACTTTCCATCCCGGTAGAAGGTTCCCGTGGGATAATTTCCAACATAGCCGCGGGCAACAGCTAGTATATTAAGACAGGATAGTTTTCATCCCGGTAGATGGTTCCCGTGGGATAATTTCCAACATAGCCGCGGGCAACAGCTAGTATATTAAGACATAGGATACTTTTCATCCCGGTAGAAGGTTCCCGTGGGATAATTTCCGACATACACGCGGACGAAGCCGCGGGCAACAGCTAGTATATTAAGACATAGGATACTTTTCATCCCGGTAGAAGGTTCCCGTGGGATAATTTCCAACATAGCCGCGGGCAACAGCTAGTATATTAAGACATAGGATACTTTTCATCCCGGTAGAAGGTTCCCGTGGGATAATTTCTAACATAGCCGCGGGCAACAGCTAGTATATTAAGACATAGGATACTTTTCATCCCGGTAGAAGGTTCCCGTGGGATAATTTCCAACATAGCCGCGGGCAACAGCTAGTATATTAAGACATAGGATACTTTTCATCCCGGTAGAAGGTTCCCGTGGGATAATTTCCGACATAGCCGCGGGCAACAGCTAGTATATTAAGACATAGGATACTTTTCATCCCGGTAGAAGGTACCCGTGGGATAATTTCCGACATACACGCGGACGAATCCGCTGGCAACAGCTAGTATATTAAGACATAGGTTACTTTTCATCCCGGTAGAAGGTTCCCGTAGGATAATTTCCGACATACACGCGGACGAAGCCGCTGGCAACAGCTAGTATATTAAGACATAGGATACTTTTCATCCCGGTAGAAGGTTCCCGTGGGCTAATTTCCAACATAGCCGCGGGCAACAGCTAGTATATTAAGACATAGGATACTTTTCATCCCAGTAGAAGGTTCCCGTGGGATAATTTCCGACATAGCCGTGGGCAACAGCTAGTATATTAAGACATAGGATACTTTTCATCCCGGTAGAAGGTTCCCGTGGGATAATTTCCTACATACACGCGGACGAAGCCGCTGGCAACAGCTAGTATATTAAGACATAGGATACTTTTCATCCCGGTAGAAGGTTCCCGTGGGATAATTTCCAACATAGCCGCTGGCAACAGCTAGTATATTAAGACATACGATACTTTTCATCCCGGTAGAAGGTTCCCTTGGAATAATTTCCGACATACACGCGGACGAAGCCGCTGGCAACAGCTAGTATATTAAGACATAGGATACTTTTCATCCCGGTAGAAGGTTCCCGTGGGATGATTTCCGACATAGCCGCGGGCAACAGCTAGTATATTAAGACATAGGATACTTTTCATCCCGGTAGAAGGTTCCCGTGGGATAATTTCCGACATACACGCGGACGAAGCCGCTGGCAACAGCTAGTATATTAAGACATAGGATACTTTTCATCCCGGTGGAAGGTTCCCGTGGGATAATTTCCAACATAGCCGCTGGCAACAGCTAGTATATTAAGACATAGGATACTTTTCATCCCGGTAGAAGGTTCCCGTGGGATAATTTCCAACATAGCCGCGGGCAACAGCTAGTATATTAAGACATAGGATACTTTTCATCCCGGTAGATGGTTCCCGTGGGATAATTTCCAACATAGCCGCTGGCAACAGCTAGTATATTAAGATATAGGATACTTTTCATCCCGGTAGAAGGTTCCCGTGGGATAATTTCCGACATACACGCGGACGAAGCCGCTGGCAACAGCTAGTATATTAAGACATAGGATACTTTTCATCCCGGTAGAAGGTTCCCGTGGGATAATTTCCAACATAGCCGCGGGCAACAGCTAGTATATTAAGACATAGGATACTTTTCATCCCGGTAGAAGGTTCCCGTGGGATAATTTCCGACATACACGCGGATGAAGCCGCTGGCAACAGCTAGTATATTAAGACATAGGTTACTTTTCATTACGGTAGAAGGTTCCCGTGGGATAATTTCCAACATAGCCGCTGGCAACAGCTAGTATATTAAGACATAGGATACTTTTCATCCCGGTAGAAGGTTCCCGTGGGATAATTTCCAACATAGCCGCGGGCAACAGCTAGTATATTAAGACAGGATACTTTTCATCCCGGTAGATGGTTCCCGTGGGATAATTTCCAACATAGCCGCGGGCAACAGCTAGTATATTAAGACATAGGATACTTTTCATCCCGGTAGAAGGTTCCCGTGGGATAATTTCCGACATACACGCGGACGAAGCCGCGGGCAACAGCTAGTATATTAAGACATAGGATACTTTTCATCCCGGTAGAAGGTTCCCGTGGGATAATTTCCAACATAGCCGCGGGCAACAGCTAGTATATTAAGACATAGGATACTTTTCATCCCGGTAGAAGGTTCCCGTGGGATAATTTCTAACATAGCCGCGGGCAACAGCTAGTATATTAAGACATAGGATACTTTTCATCCCGGTAGAAGGTTCCCGTGGGATAATTTCCAACATAGCCGCGGGCAACAGCTAGTATATTAAGACATAGGATACTTTTCATCCCGGTAGAAGGTTCCCGTGGGATAATTTCCGACATAGCCGCGGGCAACAGCTAGTATATTAAGACATAGGATACTTTTCATCCCGGTAGAAGGTACCCGTGGGATAATTTCCGACATACACGCGGACGAATCCGCTGGCAACAGCTAGTATATTAAGACATAGGTTACTTTTCATCCCGGTAGAAGGTTCCCGTAGGATAATTTCCGACATACACGCGGACGAAGCCGCTGGCAACAGCTAGTATATTAAGACATAGGATACTTTTCATCCCGGTAGAAGGTTCCCGTGGGCTAATTTCCAACATAGCCGCGGGCAACAGCTAGTATATTAAGACATAGGATACTTTTCATCCCAGTAGAAGGTTCCCGTGGGATAATTTCCGACATAGCCGTGGGCAACAGCTAGTATATTAAGACATAGGATACTTTTCATCCCGGTAGAAGGTTCCCGTGGGATAATTTCCTACATACACGCGGACGAAGCCGCTGGCAACAGCTAGTATATTAAGACATAGGATACTTTTCATCCCGGTAGAAGGTTCCCGTGGGATAATTTCCAACATAGCCGCGGGCAACAGCTAGTATATTAAGACATAGGATACTTTTCATCCCGGTAGAAGGTTCCCGTGGGATAATTTCCGACATACACGCGGACGAAGCCGCGGGCAACAGCTAGTATATTAAGACATAGGATACTTTTCATCCCGGTAGAAGGTTCCCGTGGGATAATTTCCGACATACACACGGACGAAGCCGCTGGCAACAGCTAGTATATTAAGACATAGGATACTTTTCATCCCGGTAGAAGGTTCCCGTGGGATAATTTCCAACATAGCCGCGGGCAACAGTTAGTATATTAAGACATAGGATACTTTTCATCCCGGTAGAAGGTTCCCGTGGGATAATTTCCAACATAGCCGCGGGCAACAGCTAGTATATTAAGACATAGGATACTTTTCATCCCGGTAGAAGGTTCCCGTGGGATAATTTCCAACATAGCCGCTGGCAACAGCTAGTATATTAAGACATAGGATACTTTTCATCCCGGTAGAAGGTTCCCGTGGGATAATTTCCAACATAGCCGCGGGCCACAGCTAGTATATTAAGACATAGGATACTTTTCATCCCGGTAGAAGGTTCCCGTGGGATAATTTCCAACATAGCCGCGGGCAACAGCTAGTATATTAAGACATAGGATACTTTTCATCCCGGTTGAAGGTTCCCGTGGGATAATTTCCGACATACACGCGGACGAAGCCGCTGGCAACAGCTAGTATATTAAGACATAGGATACTTTTCATCCCGGTAGAAGGTTCCCGTGGGATAATTTCCAACATAGCCGCTGGCAACAGCTAGTATATTAAGACATAGGATACTTTTCATCCCGGTAGAAGGTTCCCGTGGGATAATTTCCAACATAGCCGCTGGCAACAGCTAGTATATTAAGACATAGGATACTTTTCATCCCGGTAGATGGTTCCCGTGGGATAATTTCCGACATACACGCGGACGAAACCGCTGGCAACAGCTAGTATATTAAGACATAGGATACTTTTCATCCCGGTAGAAGGTTCCCGTGGTATAATTTCCAACATAGCCGTTGGCAACAGCTAGTATATTAAGACATAGGATACTTTTCATCCCGGTAGAAGGTTCCCGTGGGATAATTTCCAACATAGCCGCGGGCAACAGCTAGTATATTAAGACATAGGATACTTTTCATCCCGGTAGAAGGTTCCCGTGGGATAATTTCCGACATACACGCGGACGAAGCCGCTGGCAACAGCTAGTATATTAAGACATAGGTTACTTTTCATTACGGTAGAAGGTTCCCGTGGGATAATTTCCAACATAGCCGCTGGCAACAGCTAGTATATTAAGACATAGGATACTTTCCATCCCGGTAGAAGGTTCCCGTGGGATAATTTCCAACATAGCCGCGGGCAACAGCTAGTATATTAAGACAGGATAGTTTTCATCCCGGTAGATGGTTCCCGTGGGATAATTTCCAACATAGCCGCGGGCAACAGCTAGTATATTAAGACATAGGATACTTTTCATCCCGGTAGAAGGTTCCCGTGGGATAATTTCCGACATACACGCGGACGAAGCCGCGGGCAACAGCTAGTATATTAAGACATAGGATACTTTTCATCCCGGTAGAAGGTTCCCGTGGGATAATTTCCAACATAGCCGCGGGCAACAGCTAGTATATTAAGACATAGGATACTTTTCATCCCGGTAGAAGGTTCCCGTGGGATAATTTCTAACATAGCCGCGGGCAACAGCTAGTATATTAAGACATAGGATACTTTTCATCCCGGTAGAAGGTTCCCGTGGGATAATTTCCAACATAGCCGCGGGCAACAGCTAGTATATTAAGACATAGGATACTTTTCATCCCGGTAGAAGGTTCCCGTGGGATAATTTCCGACATAGCCGCGGGCAACAGCTAGTATATTAAGACATAGGATACTTTTCATCCCGGTAGAAGGTACCCGTGGGATAATTTCCGACATACACGCGGACGAATCCGCTGGCAACAGCTAGTATATTAAGACATAGGTTACTTTTCATCCCGGTAGAAGGTTCCCGTAGGATAATTTCCGACATACACGCGGACGAAGCCGCTGGCAACAGCTAGTATATTAAGACATAGGATACTTTTCATCCCGGTAGAAGGTTCCCGTGGGCTAATTTCCAACATAGCCGCGGGCAACAGCTAGTATATTAAGACATAGGATACTTTTCATCCCAGTAGAAGGTTCCCGTGGGATAATTTCCGACATAGCCGTGGGCAACAGCTAGTATATTAAGACATAGGATACTTTTCATCCCGGTAGAAGGTTCCCGTGGGATAATTTCCTACATACACGCGGACGAAGCCGCTGGCAACAGCTAGTATATTAAGACATAGGATACTTTTCATCCCGGTAGAAGGTTCCCGTGGGATAATTTCCAACATAGCCGCTGGCAACAGCTAGTATATTAAGACATACGATACTTTTCATCCCGGTAGAAGGTTCCCTTGGAATAATTTCCGACATACACGCGGACGAAGCCGCTGGCAACAGCTAGTATATTAAGACATAGGATACTTTTCATCCCGGTAGAAGGTTCCCGTGGGATGATTTCCGACATAGCCGCGGGCAACAGCTAGTATATTAAGACATAGGATACTTTTCATCCCGGTAGAAGGTTCCCGTGGGATAATTTCCGACATACACGCGGACGAAGCCGCTGGCAACAGCTAGTATATTAAGACATAGGATACTTTTCATCCCGGTGGAAGGTTCCCGTGGGATAATTTCCAACATAGCCGCTGGCAACAGCTAGTATATTAAGACATAGGATACTTTTCATCCCGGTAGAAGGTTCCCGTGGGATAATTTCCAACATAGCCGCGGGCAACAGCTAGTATATTAAGACATAGGATACTTTTCATCCCGGTAGATGGTTCCCGTGGGATAATTTCCAACATAGCCGCTGGCAACAGCTAGTATATTAAGATATAGGATACTTTTCATCCCGGTAGAAGGTTCCCGTGGGATAATTTTCGACATACACGCGGACGAAGCCGCTGGCAACAGCTAGTATATTAAGACATAGGATACTTTTCATCCCGGTAGAAGGTTCCCGTGGGATAATTTCCAACATAGCCGCGGGCAACAGCTAGTATATTAAGACATAGGATACTTTTCATCCCGGTAGAAGGTTCCCGTGGGATAATTTCCGACATACACGCGGATGAAGCCGCTGGCAACAGCTAGTATATTAAGACATAGGTTACTTTTCATTACGGTAGAAGGTTCCCGTGGGATAATTTCCAACATAGCCGCTGGCAACAGCTAGTATATTAAGACATAGGATACTTTTCATCCCGGTAGAAGGTTCCCGTGGGATAATTTCCAACATAGCCGCGGGCAACAGCTAGTATATTAAGACAGGATACTTTTCATCCCGGTAGATGGTTCCCGTGGGATAATTTCCAACATAGCCGCGGGCAACAGCTAGTATATTAAGACATAGGATACTTTTCATCCCGGTAGAAGGTTCCCGTGGGATAATTTCCGACATACACGCGGACGAAGCCGCGGGCAACAGCTAGTATATTAAGACATAGGATACTTTTCATCCCGGTAGAAGGTTCCCGTGGGATAATTTCCGACATTCACGCGGACGAAGCCGCGGGCAACAGCTAGTATATTAAGACATAGGATACTTTTCATCCCGGTAGAAGGTTCCCGTGGGATAATTTCCAACATAGCCGCGGGCAACAGCTAGTATATTAAGACATAGGATACTTTTCATCCCGGTAGAATGTTCCCGTGGGATAATTTCCAACATAGCCGCGGGCAACAGCTAGTATATTAAGACATAGGATACTTTTCATCCCGGTAGAAGGTTCCCGTGGGATAATTTCCAACATAGCCGCTGGCAACAGCTAGTATATTAAGACATAGGATACTTTTCATCCCGGTAGAAGGTTCCCGTGGGATAATTTCCAACATAGCCGCGGGCCACAGCTAGTATATTAAGACATAGGATACTTTTCATCCCGGTAGAAGGTTCCCGTGGGATAATTTCCAACATAGCCGCTGGCAACAGCTAGTATATTAAGACATAGGATACTTTTCATCCCGGTAGAAGGTTCCCGTGGGATAATTTCCAACATAGCCGCTGGCAACAGCTAGTATATTAAGACATAGGATACTTTTCATCCCGGTAGATGGTTCCCGTGGGATAATTTCCGACATACACGCGGACGAAACCGCTGGCAACAGCTAGTATATTAAGACATAGGATACTTTTCATCCCGGTAGAAGGTTCCCGTGGGATAATTTCCAACATAGCCGTTGGCAACAGCTAGTATATTAAGACATAGGATACTTTTCATCCCGGTAGAAGGTTCCCGTGGGATAATTTCCAACATAGCCGCGGGCAACAGCTAGTATATTAAGACATAGGATACTTTTCATCCCGGTAGAAGGTTCCCGTGGGATAATTTCCGACATACACGCGGACGAAGCCGCTGGCAACAGCTAGTATATTAAGACATAGGTTACTTTTCATTACGGTAGAAGGTTCCCGTGGGATAATTTCAAACATAGCCGCTGGCAACAGCTAGTATATTAAGACATAGGATACTTTCCATCCCGGTAGAAGGTTCCCGTGGGATAATTTCCAACATAGCCGCGGGCAACAGCTAGTATATTAAGACAGGATACTTTTCATCCCGGTAGATGGTTCCCGTGGGATAATTTCCAACATAGCCGCGGGCAACAGCTAGTATATTAAGACATAGGATACTTTTCATCCCGGTAGAAGGTTCCCGTGGGATAATTTCCGACATACACGCGGACGAAGCCGCGGGCAACAGCTAGTATATTAAGACATAGGATACTTTTCATCCCGGTAGAAGGTTCCCGTGGGATAATTTCCAACATAGCCGCGGGCAACAGCTAGTATATTAAGACATAGGATACTTTTCATCCCGGTAGATGGTTCCCGTGGGATAATTTCCGACATAGCCGCGGGCAACAGCTAGTATATTAAGACATAGGATACTTTTCATCCCGGTAGAAGGTTCCCGTGGGATAATTTCCGACATACACGCGGACGAAGCCGCTGGCAACAGCTAGTATATTAAGACATAGGTTACTTTTCATTACGGTAGAAGGTTCCCGTGGGATAATTTCAAACATAGCCGCTGGCAACAGCTAGTATATTAAGACATAGGATACTTTCCATCCCGGTAGAAGGTTCCCGTGGGATAATTTCCAACATAGCCGCGGGCAACAGCTAGTATATTAAGACAGGATACTTTTCATCCCGGTAGATGGTTCCCGTGGGATAATTTCCAACATAGCCGCGGGCAACAGCTAGTATATTAAGACATAGGATACTTTTCATCCCGGTAGAAGGTTCCCGTGGGATAATTTCCGACATACACGCGGACGAAGCCGCGGGCAACAGCTAGTATATTAAGACATAGGATACTTTTCATCCCGGTAGAAGGTTCCCGTGGGATAATTTCCAACATAGCCGCTGGCAACAGCTAGTATATTAAGACATAGGATACTTTTCATCCCGGTAGAAGGTTCCCGTGGGATAATTTCCAACATAGCCGCTGGCAACAGCTAGTATATTAAGACATAGGATACTTTTCATCCCGGTAGATGGTTCCCGTGGGATAATTTCCGACATACACGCGGACGAAACCGCTGGCAACAGCTAGTATATTAAGACATAGGATACTTTTCATCCCGGTAGAAGGTTCCCGTGGGATAATTTCCAACATAGCCGTTGGCAACAGCTAGTATATTAAGACATAGGATACTTTTCATCCCGGTAGAAGGTTCCCGTGGGATAATTTCCAACATAGCCGCGGGCAACAGCTAGTATATTAAGACATAGGATACTTTTCATCCCGGTAGAAGGTTCCCGTGGGATAATTTCCGACATACACGCGGACGAAGCCGCTGGCAACAGCTAGTATATTAAGACATAGGTTACTTTTCATTACGGTAGAAGGTTCCCGTGGGATAATTTCAAACATAGCCGCTGGCAACAGCTAGTATATTAAGACATAGGATACTTTCCATCCCGGTAGAAGGTTCCCGTGGGATAATTTCCAACATAGCCGCGGGCAACAGCTAGTATATTAAGACAGGATACTTTTCATCCCGGTAGATGGTTCCCGTGGGATAATTTCCAACATAGCCGCGGGCAACAGCTAGTATATTAAGACATAGGATACTTTTCATCCCGGTAGAAGGTACCCGTGGGATAATTTCCGACATACACGCGGACGAATCCGCTGGCAACAGCTAGTATATTAAGACATAGGATACTTTTCATCCCGGTAGAAGGTTCCCGTGGGATAATTTCCAACATAGCCGCTGGCAACAGCTAGTATATTAAGACATAGGATACTTTTCATCCCGGTAGAAGGTTCCCGTGGGATAATTTCCAACATAGCCGCGGGCCACAGCTAGTATATTAAGACATAGGATACTTTTCATCCCGGTAGAAGGTTCCCGTGGGATAATTTCCAACATAGCCGCGGGCAACAGCTAGTATATTAAGACATAGGATACTTTTCATCCCGGTTGAAGGTTCCCGTGGGATAATTTCCGACATACACGCGGACGAAGCCGCTGGCAACAGCTAGTATATTAAGACATAGGATACTTTTCATCCCGGTAGAAGGTTCCCGTGGGATAATTTCCAACATAGCCGCTGGCAACAGCTAGTATATTAAGACATAGGATACTTTTCATCCCGGTAGAAGGTTCCCGTGGGATAATTTCCAACATAGCCGCTGGCAACAGCTAGTATATTAAGACATAGGATACTTTTCATCCCGGTAGATGGTTCCCGTGGGATAATTTCCGACATACACGCGGACGAAACCGCTGGCAACAGCTAGTATATTAAGACATAGGATACTTTTCA
Organism: Dicycla oo; assembly: GCA_948252095.1. Lineage (NCBI taxonomy): Eukaryota > Metazoa > Arthropoda > Insecta > Lepidoptera > Noctuidae > Dicycla > Dicycla oo. The sequence goes on along the minus strand of OX411712.1, from coordinate 24,900,757 downwards.
TCCCGGTAGAAGGTTCCCGTGGGATAATTTCCAACATAGCCGTTGGCAACAGCTAGTATATTAAGACATAGGATACTTTTCATCCCGGTAGAAGGTTCCCGTGGGATAATTTCCAACATAGCCGCGGGCAACAGCTAGTATATTAAGACATAGGATATTTTTCATCCCGGTAGAAGGTTCCCGTGGGATAATTTCCGACATACACGCGGACAAAGCCGCTGGCAACAGCTAGTATATTAAGACATAGGTTACTTTTCATTACGGTAGAAGGTTCCCGTGGGATAATTTCCAACATAGCCGCTGGCAACAGCTAGTATATTAAGACATAGGATACTTTCCATCCCGGTAGAAGGTTCCCGTGGGATAATTTCCAACATAGCCGCGGGCAACAGCTAGTATATTAAGACAGGATACTTTTCATCCCGGTAGATGGTTCCCGTGGGATAATTTCCAACATAGCCGCGGGCAACAGCTAGTATATTAAGACATAGGATACTTTTCATCCCGGTAGAAGGTTCCCGTGGGATAATTTCCGACATACACGCGGACGAAGCCGCGGGCAACAGCTAGTATATTAAGACATAGGATACTTTTCATCCCGGTAGAAGGTTCCCGTGGGATAATTTCCAACATAGCCGCGGGCAACAGCTAGTATATTAAGACATAGGATACTTTTCATCCCGGTAGAAGGTTCCCGTGGGATAATTTCTAACATAGCCGCGGGCAACAGCTAGTATATTAAGACATAGGATACTTTTCATCCCGGTAGAAGGTTCCCGTGGGATAATTTCCAACATAGCCGCGGGCAACAGCTTGTATATTAAGACATAGGATACTTTTCATCCCGGTAGAAGGTTCCCGTGGGATAATTTCCGACATACACGCGGACGAAGCCGCTGGCAACAGCTAGTATATTAAGACATAGGATACTTTTCATCCCGGTAGAAGGTTCCCGTGGGATAATTTCCAACATAGCCGCTGGCAACAGCTAGTATATTAAGACATAGGATACTTTTCATCCCGGTAGAAGGTTCACGTGGGATAATTTCCAACATAGCCGCGGGCAACAGCTAGTATATTAAGACATAGGATACTTTTCATCCCGGTAGATGGTTCCCGTGGGATAATTTCCGACATACACACGGACGAAGCCGCTGGCAGCAGCTAGTATATTAAGACATAGGATACTTTTCATCCCGGTAGAAGGTTCCCGTGGGATAATTTCCAACATAGCCACTGGCAACAGCTAGTATATTAAGACATAGGATACTTTTCATCCCGGTAGAAGGTTCCCGTGGGATAATTTCCGACATACACGCGGACGAAGCCGCTGGCAACAGCTAGTATATTAAGACATAGGATACTTTTCATCCCGGTAGAAGGTTCCCGTGGGATAATTTCCAACATAGCCGCGGGCAACAGCTTGTATATTAAGACATAGGATACTTTTCATCCCGGTAGAAGGTTCCCGTGGGATAATTTCCGACATACACGCGGACGAAGCCGCTGGCAACAGCTAGTATATTAAGACATAGGATACTTTTCATCCCGGTAGAAGGTTCCCGTGGGATAATTTCCAACATAGCCGCTGGCAACAGCTAGTATATTAAGACATAGGATACTTTTCATCCCGGTAGAAGGTTCACGTGGGATAATTTCCAACATAGCCGCGGGCAACAGCTAGTATATTAAGACATAGGATACTTTTCATCCCGGTAGAAGGTTCACGTGGGATAATTTCCAACATAGCCGCGGGCAACAGCTAGTATATTAAGACATAGGATACTTTTCATCCCGGTAGATGGTTCCCGTGGGATAATTTCCGACATACACGCGGACGAAGCCGCTGGCAACAGCTAGTATATTAAGACATAGGTTACTTTTCATCCCGGTAGAAGGTTCCCGTGGGATAATTTCCAACAAAGCCGCTGGCAACAGCTAGTATATTAAGACATAGGAAACTTTTCATCCCGGTAGAAGGTTCCCGTGGGATAATTTCCGACATACACGCGGACGAAGCCGCTAGCAACAGCTAGTATATTAAGACAAGGTTACTTTTCATTACGGTAGAAGGTTCCCGTGGGATAATTTCCAACTTAGCCGGTGGCAACAGCTAGTATATTAAGACATAGGATACTTTTCATCCCGGTAGAAGGTTCCCGTGGGATAATTTCCAACATAGCCGCGGGCAACAGCTAGTATATTAAGACAGGATACTTTTCATCCCGGTAGATGGTTCCCGTGGGATAATTTCCGACATACACGCGGACGAAGCCGCTGGCAACAGCTAGTATATTAAGACATAGGTTACTTTTCATTACGGTAGAAGGTTCCCGTGCGATAATTTCCAACATAGCCGGTGGCAACAGCTAGTATATTAAGACATAGGATACTTTTCATCCCGGTAGAAGGTTCCCGTGGGATAATTTCCAACATTGCCGCGGGCAACAGCTAGTATATTAAGACAGGATACTTTTCATCCCGGTAGATGGTTCCCGTGGGATAATTTCCGACATACACGCGGACGAAGCCGCTGGCAACAGCTAGTATATTAAGACATAGGATACTTTTCATCCCGGTAGAAGGTTCCCGTGGGATAATTTCAAACATAGCCGCGGGCAACAGCTAGTATATTAAGACATAGGATACTTTTCATCCCGGTAGAAGGTTCCCGTGGGATAATTTCCGACATACACGCGGACGAAGCCGCTGGCAACAGCTAGTATATTAAGACATAGGATACTTTTCATCCCGGTAGAAGGTTCCCGTGGGATAATTTCCAACATAGCCGCTGGCAACAGCTAGTATATTAAGACATAGGATACTTTTCATCCCGGTAGAAGGTTCCCGTGGGATAATTTCCAACATAGCCGCGGGCAACAGCTAGTATATTAAGACAGGATACTTTTCATCCCGGTAGATGGTTCCCGTGGGATAATTTCCGACATACACGCGGACGAATCCGCTGTCAACAGCTAGTATATTAAGACATAGGATACTTTTCATCCCGGTAGAAGGTTCCCGTGGGATAATTTCCAACATAGCCGCTGGCAACAGCTAGTATATTAAGACATAGGATACTTTTCATCCCGGTAGAAGGTTCCCGTGGGATAATTTCCAACATAGCCGCGGGCCACAGCTAGTATATTAAGACATAAGATACTTTTCATCCCGGTAGAAGGTTCCCGTGGGATAATTTCCAACATAGCCGCGGGCAACAGCTAGTATATTAAGACATAGGATACTTTTCATCCCGGTTGAAGGTTCCCGTGGGATAATTTCCGACATACACGCGGACGAAGCCGCTGGCAACAGCTAGTATATTAAGACATAGGATACTTTTCATCCCGGTAGAAGGTTCCCGTGGGATAATTTCCAACATAGCCGCTGGCAACAGCTAGTATTTTAAGACATAGGATACTTTTCATCCCGGTAGAAGGTTCCCGTGGGATAATTTCCAACATAGCCGCTGGCAACAGCTAGTATATTAAGACATAGGATACTTTTCATCCCGGTAGATGGTTCCCGTGGGATAATTTCCGACATACACGCGGACGAAACCGCTGGCAACAGCTAGTATATTAAGACATAGGATACTTTTCATCCCGGTAGAAGGTTCCCGTGGGATAATTTCCAACATAGCCGTTGGCAACAGCTAGTATATTAAGACATAGGATACTTTTCATCCCGGTAGAAGGTTCCCGTGGGATAATTTCCAACATAGCCGCGGGCAACAGCTAGTATATTAAGACATAGGATATTTTTCATCCCGGTAGAAGGTTCCCGTGGGATAATTTCCGACATACACGCGGACGAAGCCGCTGGCAACAGCTAGTATATTAAGACATAGGTTACTTTTCATTACGGTAGAAGGTTCCCGTGGGATAATTTCCAACATAGCCGCTGGCAACAGCTAGTAATTAAGACATAGGATACTTTCCATCCCGGTAGAAGGTTCCCGTGGGATAATTTCCAACATAGCCGCGGGCAACAGCTAGTATATTAAGACAGGATACTTTTCATCCCGGTAGATGGTTCCCGTGGGATAATTTCCAACATAGCCGCGGGCAACAGCTAGTATATTAAGACATAGGATACTTTTCATCCCGGTAGAAGGTTCCCGTGGGATAATTTCCGACATACACGCGGACGAAGCCGCGGGCAACAGCTAGTATATTAAGACATAGGATACTTTTCATCCCGGTAGAAGGTTCCCGTGGGATAATTTCCAACATAGCCGCGGGCAACAGCTAGTATATTAAGACATAGGATACTTTTCATCCCGGTAGAAGGTTCCCGTGGGATAATTTCTAACATAGCCGCGGGCAACAGCTAGTATATTAAGACATAGGATACTTTTCATCCCGGTAGAAGGTTCCCGTGGGATAATTTCCAACATAGCCGCGGGCAACAGCATGTATATTAAGACATAGGATACTTTTCATCCCGGTAGATGGTTCCCGTGGGATAATTTCCGACATACACGCGGACGAAGCCGCTGGCAACAGCTAGTATATTAAGACATAGGATACTTTTCATCCCGGTAGAAGGTTCCCGTGGGATAATTTCCAACATAGCCGCTGGCAACAGCTAGTATATTAAGACATAGGATACTTTTCATCCCGGTAGAAGGTTTACGTGGGATAATTTCCAACATAGCCGCGGGCAACAGCTAGTATATTAAGACATAGGATACTTTTCATCCCGGTAGATGGTTCCCGTGGGATAATTTCCGACATACACACGGACGAAGCCGCTGGCAACAGCTAGTATATTAAGACATAGGATACTTTTCATCCCGGTAGAAGGTTCCCGTGGGATAATTTCCAACATAGCCACTGGCAACAGCTAGTATATTAAGACAGGATACTTTTCATCCCGGTAGATGGTTCCCGTGGGATAATTTCCGACATACACGCGGACGAAGCCGCTGGCAACAGCTAGTATATTAAGACATAGGTTACTTTTCATTACGGTAGAAGGTTCCCGTGCGATAATTTCCAACATAGCCGGTGGCAACAGCTAGTATATTAAGACATAGGATACTTTTCATCCCGGTAGAAGGTTCCCGTGGGATAATTTCCAACATTGCCGCGGGCAACAGCTAGTATATTAAGACAGGATACTTTTCATCCCGGTAGATGGTTCCCGTGGGATAATTTCCGACATACACGCGGACGAAGCCGCTGGCAACAGCTAGTATATTAAGACATAGGATACTTTTCATCCCGGTAGAAGGTTCCCGTGGGATAATTTCAAACATAGCCGCGGGCAACAGCTAGTATATTAAGACATAGGATACTTTTCATCCCGGTAGAAGGTTCCCGTGGGATAATTTCCGACATACACGCGGACGAAGCCGCTGGCAACAGCTAGTATATTAAGACATAGGATACTTTTCATCCCGGTAGAAGGTTCCCGTGGGATAATTTCCAACATAGCCGCTGGCAACAGCTAGTATATTAAGACATAGGATACTTTTCATCCCGGTAGAAGGTTCCCGTGGGATAATTTCCAACATAGCCGCGGGCAACAGCTAGTATATTAAGACAGGATACTTTTCATCCCGGTAGATGGTTCCCGTGGGATAATTTCCGACATACACGCGGACGAATCCGCTGTCAACAGCTAGTATATTAAGACATAGGATACTTTTCATCCCGGTAGAAGGTTCCCGTGGGATAATTTCCAACATAGCCGCTGGCAACAGCTAGTATATTAAGACATAGGATACTTTTCATCCCGGTAGAAGGTTCCCGTGGGATAATTTCCAACATAGCCGCGGGCCACAGCTAGTATATTAAGACATAAGATACTTTTCATCCCGGTAGAAGGTTCCCGTGGGATAATTTCCAACATAGCCGCGGGCAACAGCTAGTATATTAAGACATAGGATACTTTTCATCCCGGTTGAAGGTTCCCGTGGGATAATTTCCGACATACACGCGGACGAAGCCGCTGGCAACAGCTAGTATATTAAGACATAGGATACTTTTCATCCCGGTAGAAGGTTCCCGTGGGATAATTTCCAACATAGCCGCTGGCAACAGCTAGTATTTTAAGACATAGGATACTTTTCATCCCGGTAGAAGGTTCCCGTGGGATAATTTCCAACATAGCCGCTGGCAACAGCTAGTATATTAAGACATAGGATACTTTTCATCCCGGTAGATGGTTCCCGTGGGATAATTTCCGACATACACGCGGACGAAACCGCTGGCAACAGCTAGTATATTAAGACATAGGATACTTTTCATCCCGGTAGAAGGTTCCCGTGGGATAATTTCCAACATAGCCGTTGGCAACAGCTAGTATATTAAGACATAGGATACTTTTCATCCCGGTAGAAGGTTCCCGTGGGATAATTTCCAACATAGCCGCGGGCAACAGCTAGTATATTAAGACATAGGATATTTTTCATCCCGGTAGAAGGTTCCCGTGGGATAATTTCCGACATACACGCGGACGAAGCCGCTGGCAACAGCTAGTATATTAAGACATAGGAAACTTTTCATCCCGGTAGAAGGTTCCCGTGGGATAATTTCCGACATACACGCGGACGAAGCCGCTAGCAACAGCTAGTATATTAAGACATAGGTTACTTTTCATTACGGTAGAAGGTTCCCGTGGGATAATTTCCAACTTAGCCGGTGGCAACAGCTAGTATATTAAGACATAGGATACTTTTCATCCCGGTATAAGGTTCCCGTGGGATAATTTCCAACATAGCCGCGGGCAACAGCTAGTATATTAAGACAGGATACTTTTCATCCCGGTAGATGGTTCCCGTGGGATAATTTCCAACATAGCCGCGGGCAACAGCTAGTATATTAAGACATAGGATACTTTTCATCCCGGTAGAAGGTTCCCGTGGGATAATTTCTAACATAGCCGCGGGCAACAGCTAGTATATTAAGACATAGGATACTTTTCATCCCGGTAGAAGGTTCCCGTGGGATAATTTCCAACATAGCCGCGGGCAACAGCATGTATATTAAGACATAGGATACTTTTCATCCCGGTAGATGGTTCCCGTGGGATAATTTCCGACATACACGCGGACGAAGCCGCTGGCAACAGCTAGTATATTAAGACATAGGATACTTTTCATCCCGGTAGAAGGTTCCCGTGGGATAATTTCCAACATAGCCGCTGGCAACAGCTAGTATATTAAGACATAGGATACTTTTCATCCCGGTAGAAGGTTTACGTGGGATAATTTCCAACATAGCCGCGGGCAACAGCTAGTATATTAAGACATAGGATACTTTTCATCCCGGTAGATGGTTCCCGTGGGATAATTTCCGACATACACACGGACGAAGCCGCTGGCAACAGCTAGTATATTAAGACATAGGATACTTTTCATCCCGGTAGAAGGTTCCCGTGGTATAATTTCCAACATAGCCACTGGCAACAGCTAGTATATTAAGACATAGGATACTTTTCATCCCGGTAGAAGGTTCCCGTGGGATAATTTCCGACATACACGCGGACGAAGCCGCTGGCAACAGCTAGTATATTAAGACATAGGTTACTTTTCATTACGGTAGAAGGTTCCCGTGGGATAATTTCCAACATAGCCGGTGGCAACAGCTAGTATATTAAGACATAGAAAGAAAGAAAGAAAGAAAGAAAAGAAAAATATTTTATTTGGCACACACAGGAAATACAAATAGTAAAAAGGAGCATAGTAAACTAACAAAATTAACATTAAAAAATTAAACAAAATAAATACAAAATATAACAATTAAAAATACCTGTGCGAGGCCAAAAAGGCTCCTATCTCAGCATAAAGCTGCAATATTTAATTAAATACCGCAGCGCTGGTATTCTGATAGGGCCCATGTGATGCCACGGACACACCTACGGACATCTACAAATCCAATAGAGGAATAATAAGATAATAAAATACACACAATATAATACCTATAATTTAGAGAAAAAAAAAATAAAAAAAAAAATAAAATATAAACTAATAACCATAAATAGTGTATTCATTAGTCGAATAACTCCCGACGCCAGACGCTTCAACCTCGCTTGTCTATGCTATAGAATATTGTCTATAGTCTGTGACAAGCGATGAGACGCGGGCGCAGGTATCGGCTCGGCTGACAGTATACATGCTCTGTGGCTGACAGCTGATATACCTAATGTTTAAGAAATTAACTGTTGATAAAACTAAAACAAAGAGTGAATAATAGGTACGGCAATAAAGTGGTGCAGATAAATTATATAAAGTATTGTTTGTTGTAAGAACTGTGTTGTGTTGTGTAAGTCGGAAGAAATAAAAAAAATAAACAAAAATTCAATCACCGAGCAAAACCAACAGTCAAGTTCAAAGCTAAACATGCTGCTAGGAACACAAGACCCCACTGATGTCACCAGTACTAACTACGTGCAGTCCCAAGGTGAGTATCAGTTATCAGAGACTGGTTTCCTTTTGTACTCGTAATAAGTGCTGTTTATATTTAATACTAAAAGTACCAACTGTTTTTATAGTCCGAAACGGTGGTGGCAAATCGTTCCAACAGCGAGAGGCAGCGAATTTAAAGCTTCCACGAAAAGAAGCTGTTTTGTGCGTTGTGGCCAACATGAGGTAAGATGATGCTCTTGTTTTAATTTTATTGATATCTCGTGACCAAGTCAATTTTTGATACAGATATTCTGGTTTTTTTGTGAGAATAGTGCCAAAGAGTAGGGTAGCCAGATGAAGCTTTCTGCGATCTGTCATTCTCATCAAATTACCCTTATTTAAAAATGGAGTTATATGAGATCGGGGTGGGACGTTGAAACAGAATCTTGCACAAGCATTCTGCACTCGCTGGATTAACTTTCCGCTTCTACCTAGAATGCATGCACCATACACAGTGTCAGCGTAGTTCAGCTTGGATAAAACAAGTGAGTCACATAGCATGACACGCATATCCACACTTATGTAGGGCCGTACACGGTACAAAAGCTTAAGACGGTAAAAGCAGTTGCGCACAGCCTCCATGATGTGTGTCTCAAAATGCAGATGCTCATCAAATACCACACCAAGATTACGGGCTTCTTGCACCCTATCAATAGAACACCCATCAATCTTCAAGTCCAGATTGCACCCTAATATTTTGTTGAGAAAGCCTCTTGATCCCAATAGAATGTACTTGGACTTAACTGGGTTCAGAACCAGAGAGTTTTTTTCAGACCATGCTGAAATCCTATCTAAATCCTCATTCATTCTTTTTACAGCTTCAGCAGAATGCTGAGGGCGGAATGAGAGATACATCTGAAGATCATCAGCATATAGGTGGAACTTGGTGTTGACCAGACAATTGGTGATGTCGGCACTGTACAGAATGAAAAGAAGAGGGCCCAAGATCGATCCCTGCGGTACGCCCCGGAGCACTGGCCTGGGACTAGAGGACATAACATCTCCATCACTGTCACTTATAACTTGGACGAACTGAGAACGGTTACTTAGATAACTCTGAAACCATTGGACTGTTTCCGGCTGACATCCGTAGAAAGAAAGCTTAGAGAGGAGAAGGGAGGTGTTGATTGAGTCAAAGGCACGTGAAAAATCCAGCAGTACAAGCATGGTACCCATGCCCTGGTCTTGGGCTTCAAGGATATTTCCAACCACGTCAAGAAGAGCTGTGGCTGTGCTGTGCCCCTTTCGAAATCCTGATTGAAACAGTGGCAAAATACCATGCTGTTCAAGATATGCCCGAAGCTGGTTAGAGACAACTTTCTCTAGAATCTTGGAGAGACATGGTAAAAGGCTAATTGGCCGAAGATCTTTCATGCTAGTGGGATTAGATACCTTGGGTATAGGCCTCACTATAGCCAGTTTCCACAGATCCGGAAAAGAGGAGGAGGCTATGGATCTGTTGATGATGGCCGTAATAGCTGCAAGTGTACGAGGAAGAGTCATCAACAGCATCTCCAAGGAGATACAGTCAGATCCCTGAGCATTGGACTTAAGACCACGTAAAAGCCTCAGCACCATGTCCTCGTGGACTGGTTCAAGCTGAAAATGACCATTACTGAATCTGTGGTGCTCAAAGTAAGTTAAGTCGGCGGAACTGACCCTACCACTGCCAGGCACATCCAAAAAATGGTCATTTATTTTGTCAGGGTTGTTGCAAAAATGCGGCAAACTGTGCTCTGGTCTTTTAGAAATGGCTATTGAAGACTTAATATGGTTCCATAATGTTTTTGGTTGTTTGATATTTTTATTAATATATGTTTTAAAATATGCACACTTTTCACTATCAAAAGCGGCCCTGACTAGATATTTGAGCTCTTTATAAGAGTTTATGTGATGTACAGATTTAGTTGCTTTAGATTTAACATGGTACTTGTCACGCAACTTCATCATTTCCTTGACAGTATATGTTATCCATGGGTGAGACTTTTCTTTAATTAAAACTTTTTTAAGAGGTGCATGTAGGTCGAAGAGATTCAACATATATTCATTAAATGTTGTTACCATAGAGTTCACATCCTCCAAACTTTCAATATATTCCCAGTCCATCTTATTCAAGTCATCATTAAAATTGTCAAGCAATATATCTTTAAGTGGCCTGTAGGTGATCCAGTGTGGGGAAGGTTTCTCCAATTTAAAATTTAGTTCAACAGATATAACTGCATGTTGGCCAAGCTCTGGTATGTGTGATACAGAGACCCCACACACACGGGCGTCAGTGCACACAACATCAATTAGTGTTTCACTATGATCAGTGAAATGAGTAGGCTCGGTAACAATTTGCTTTAGCTTGAAACATAGTAAAAAATTGTCAAGTAATTTTGTTTTATTTTCCAGCTGGTTTAAAATATTAATGTTGAAGTCAACATAGCCGCGGGCAACAGCTAGTATATTAAGACATAGGATACTTTTCATCCCGGTAGAAGGTTCCCGTGGGATAATTTCCGACATACACACGGACGAAGCCGCTGGCAACAGCTAGTATATTAAGACATAGGATACTTTTCATCCCGGTAGAAGGTTCCCGTGGGATAATTTCCAACATAGCCGCGGGCAACAGCTAGTATATTAAGACAGGATACTTTTCATCCCGGTAGATGGTTCCCGTGGGATAATTTCCGACATACACGCGGACGAAGCCGCTGGCAACAGCTAGTATATTAAGACATAGGTTACTTTTCATCCCGGTAGAAGGTTCCCGTGGGATAATTTCCAACAAAGCCACTGGCAACAGCTAGTATATTAAGACATAGGAAACTTTTCATCCCGGTAGAAGGTTCCCGTGGGATAATTTCCGACATACACGCGGACGAAGCCGCTAGCAACAGCTAGTATATTAAGACATAGGTTACTTTTCATTACGGTAGAAGGTTCCCGTGGGATAATTTCCAACTTAGCCGGTGGCAACAGCTAGTATATTAAGACATAGGATACTTTTCATCCCGGTATAAGGTTCCCGTGGGATAATTTCCAACATAGCCGCGGGCAACAGCTAGTATATTAAGACAGGATACTTTTCATCCCGGTAGATGGTTCCCGTGGGATAATTTCCGACATACACGCGGACGAAGCCGCTGGCAACAGCTAGTATATTAAGACATAGGTTACTTTTCATTACGGTAGAAGGTTCCCGTGCGATAATTTCCAACATAGCCGGTGGCAACAGCTAGTATATTAAGACATAGGATACTTTTCATCCCGGTAGAAGGTTCCCGTGGGATAATTTCCGACATACACGCGGACGAAGCCGCTGGCAACAGCTAGTATATTAAGACATAGGATACTTTTCATCCCGGTGGAAGGTTCCCGTGGGATAATTTCCAACATAGCCGCTGGCAACAGCTAGTATATTAAGACATAGGATACTTTTCATCCCGGTAGAAGGTTCCCGTGGGACAATTTCCAACATAGCCGCGGGCAACAGCTAGTATATTAAGACATAGGATACTTTTCATCCCGGTAGATGGTTCCCGTGGGATAATTTCCAACATAGCCGCTGGCAACAGCTAGTATATTAAGATATAGGATACTTTTCATCCCGGTAGAAGGTTCCCGTGGGATAATTTCCGACATACACGCGGACGAAGCCGCTGGCAACAGCAAGTATATTAAGACATAGGATACTTTTCATCCCGGTAGAAGGTTCCCGTGGGATAATTTCCAACATAGCCGCTGGCAACAGCTAGTATATTAAGACATAGGATACTTTTCATCCCGGTAGAAGGTTCCCGTGGGATAATTTCCAACATAGCCGCGGGCAACAGCTAGTATATTAAGACATAGGATACTTTTCATCCCGGTAGAAGGTTCCCGTGGGATAATTTCCAACATAGCCGCTGGCAACAGCTAGTATATTAAGACATAGGATACTTTTCATCCCGGTAGAAGGTTCCCGTGGGATAATTTCCAACATAGCCGCGGGCAACAGCTAGTATATTAAGACATAGGATACTTTTCATCCCGGTAGAAGGTTCCCGTGGGATAATTTCCGACATACACGCGGACGAAGCCGCTGGCAACAGCTAGTATATTAAGACATAGGATACTTTTCATCCCGGTGGAAGGTTCCCGTGGGATAATTTCCAACATAGCCGCTGGCAACAGCTAGTATATTAAGACATAGGATACTTTTCATCCCGGTAGAAGGTTCCCGTGGGATAATTTCCAACATAGCCGCGGGCAACAGCTAGTATATTAAGACATAGGATACTTTTCATCCCGGTAGATGGTTCCCGTGGGATAATTTCCAACATAGCCGCTGGCAACAGCTAGTATATTAAGATATAGGATACTTTTCATCCCGGTAGAAGGTTCCCGTGGGATAATTTCCGACATACACGCGGACGAAGCCGCTGGCAACAGCTAGTATATTAAGACATAGGATACTTTTCATCCCGGTAGAAGGTTCCCGTGGGATAATTTCCGACATACACGCGGACGAAGCCGCTGGCAACAGCTAGTATATTAAGACATAGGATACTTTTCATCCCGGTAGAAGGTTCCCGTGGGATAATTTCCAACATAGCCGCTGGCAACAGCTAGTATATTAAGACATAGGATACTTTTCATCCCGGTAGAAGGTTCCCGTGGGATAATTTCCAACATAGCCGCGGGCAACAGCTAGTATATTAAGACAGGATACTTTTCATCCCGGTAGAAGGTTCCCGTGGGATAATTTCCAACATAGCCGCGGGCAACAGCTAGTATATTAAGACATAGGATACTTTTCATCCCGGTAGAAGGTTCCCGTGGGATAATTTCCGACATACACGCGGACGAAGCCGCTGGCAACAGCTAGTATATTAAGACATAGGATACTTTTCATCCCGGTGGAAGGTTCCCGTGGGATAATTTCCAACATAGCCGCTGGCAACAGCTAGTATATTAAGACATAGGATACTTTTCATCCCGGTAGAAGGTTCCCGTGGGATAATTTCCAACATAGCCGCGGGCAACAGCTAGTATATTAAGACATAGGATACTTTTCATCCCGGTAGATGGTTCCCGTGGGATAATTTCCAACATAGCCGCTGGCAACAGCTAGTATATTAAGATATAGGATACTTTTCATCCCGGTAGAAGGTTCCCGTGGGATAATTTCCGACATACACGCGGACGAAGCCGCTGGCAACAGCTAGTATATTAAGACATAGGATACTTTTCATCCCGGTAGAAGGTTCCCGTGGGATAATTTCCAACATAGCCGCGGGCAACAGCTAGTATATTAAGACATAGGATACTTTTCATCCCGGTAGAAGGTTCCCGTGGGATAATTTCCGACATACACGCGGACGAAGCCGCTGGCAACAGCTAGTATATTAAGACATAGGTTACTTTTCATTACGGTAGAAGGTTCCCGTGGGATAATTTCCAACATAGCCGCGGGCAACAGCTAGTATATTAAGACAGGATACTTTTCATCCCGGTAGAAGGTTCCCGTGGGATAATTTCCAACATAGCCGCGGGCAACAGCTAGTATATTAAGACAGGATACTTTTCATCCCGGTAGATGGTTCCCGTGGGATAATTTCCAACATAGCCGCGGGCAACAGCTAGTATATTAAGACATAGGATACTTTTCATCCCGGTAGAAGGTTCCCGTGGAATAATTTCCGACATACACGCGGACGAAGCCGCGGGCAACAGCTAGTATATTAAGACATAGGATACTTTTATCCCGGTAGAAGGTTCCCGTGGGATAATTTCCGACATACACACGGACGAAGCCGCTGGCAACAGCTAGTATATTAAGACATAGGTTACTTTTCATCCCGGTAGAAGGTTCCCGTGGGATAATTTCCAACATAGCCGCTGGCAACAGCTAGTATATTAAGACATAGGATACTTTTCATCCCGGTAGAAGATTCCCGTGGGATAATTTCCAACATAGCCGCGGGCAACAGCTAGTATATTAAGACATAGGATACTTTTCATCCCGGTAGAAGGTTCCCGTGGGATAATTTCCAACATAGCCGCGGGCAACAGCTAGTATATTAAGACATAGGATACTTTTCATCCCGGTAGAAGGTTCCCGTGGGATAATTTCCGACATACACGCGGACGAAGCCGCTGGCAACAGCTAGTATATTAAGACATAGGATACTTTTCATCCCGGTAGAAGGTTCCCGTGGGATAATTTCCAACATAGCCGCTGGCAACAGCTAGTATATTAAGACATAGGATACTTTTCATCCCGGTAGAAGGTTCCCGTGGGATAATTTCCAACATAGCCGCTGGCAACAGCTAGTATATTAAGACATAGGATACTTTTCATCCCGGTAGATGGTTCCCGTGGGATTATTTCCGACATACACGCGGACGAAACCGCTGGCAACAGCTAGTATATTAAGACATAGGATACTTTTCATCCCGGTAGAAGGTTCCCGTGGGATAATTTCCAACATAGCCGTTGGCAACAGCTAGTATATTAAGACATAGGATACTTTTCATCCCGGTAGAAGGTTCCCGTGGGATAATTTCCGACATACACGCGGACGAAGCCGCTGGCAACAGCTAGTATATTAAGACATAGGTTACTTTTCATTACGGTAGAAGGTTCCCGTGGGATAATTTCCAACATAGCCGCTGGCAACAGCTAGTATATTAAGACATAGGATACTTTTCATCCCGGTAGAAGGTTCCCGTGGGATAATTTCCAACATAGCCGCGGGCAACAGCTAGTATATTAAGACAGGATACTTTTCATCCCGGTAGATGGTTCCCGTGGGATAATTTCCGACATACACGCGGACGAAGCCGCGGGCAACAGCTAGTATATTAAGACATAGGATACTTTTCATCCCGGTAGAAGGTTCCCGTGGGATAATTTCCAACATAGCCGCGGGCAACAGCTAGTATATTAAGACATAGGATACTTTTCATCCCGGTAGAAGGTTCCCGTGGGATAATTTCTAACATAGCCGCGAAAACAGCTAGTATATTAAGACATAGGATACTTTTTATCCCGGTAGAAGGTTCCCGTGGGATAATTTCCAACATAGCTGCGGGCAACAGCTAGTATATTAAGACATAGGATACTTTTCATCCCGGTAGAAGGTTCCCGTGGGATAATTTCCGACATAGCCGCGGGCAACAGCTAGTATATTAAGACATAGGATACTTTTCATCCCGGTAGAAGGTTCCCGTGGGATAATTTCCGACATACACGCGGACGAAGCCGCTGGCAACAGCTAGTATATTAAGACATAGGATACTTTTCATCCCGGTAGAAGGTTCCCGTGGGATAATTTCCAACATAGCCGCTGGCAACAGCTAGTATATTAAGACATAGGATACTTTTCATCCCGGTAGAAGGTTCCCTTGGGATAATTTCCGACATACACGCGGACGAAGCCGCTGGCAACAGCTAGTATATTAAGACATAGGATACTTTTCATCCCGGTAGAAGGTTCCCGTGGGATCATTTCCAACATAGCCGCTGGCAACAGCTAGTATATTAAGACATAGGATACTTTTCATCCCGGTAGAAGGTTCCCGTGGGATAATTTCCAACATAGCCGCTGGCAACAGCTAGTATATTAAGACATAGGATACTTTTCATCCCGGTAGAAGGTTCCCTTGGGATAATTTCCGACATACACGCGGACGAAGCCGCTGGCAACAGCTAGTATATTAAGACATAGGATACTTTTCATCCCGGTAGAAGGTTCCCTTGGGATAATTTCCGACATACACGCGGACGAAGCCGCTGGCAACAGCTAGTATATTAAGACATAGGATACTTTTCATCCCGGTAGAAGGTTCCCGTGGGATAATTTCCAACATAGCCGCTGGCAACAGCTAGTATATTAAGACATAGGATACTTTTCATCCCGGTAGAAGGTTCCCGTGGGATAATTTCCAACATAGCCGCGGGCAAAAGCTAGTATATTAAGACATAGGATACTTTTCATCCCGGTAGAAGGTTCCCGTGGGATAATTTCCAACATAGCCGCTAGCAACAGCTAGTATATTAAGACATAGGTTACTTTTCATTACGGTAGAAGGTTCCCGTGGGATAATTTCCAACATAGCCGGTGGCAACAGCTAGTATATTAAGACATAGGATACTTTTCATCCCGGTAGAAGGTTCCCGTGGGATAATTTCCAACATAGCCGCGGGCAACAGCTAGTATATTAAGACAGGATACTTTTCATCCCGGTAGATGGTTCCCGTGGGATAATTTCCGACATACACGCGGACGAAGCCGCTGGCAACAGCTAGTATATTAAGACATAGGTTACTTTTCATTACGGTAGAAGGTTCCCGTGCGATAATTTCCAACATAGCCGGTGGCAACAGCTAGTATATTAAGACAAAGGATACTTTTCATCCCGGTAGAAGGTTCCCGTGGGATAATTTCCAACATAGCCGCGGGCAACAGCTAGTATATTAAGACAGGATACTTTTCATCCCGGTAGATGGTTCCCGTGGGATAATTTCCAACATAGCCGCGGGCAACAGCTAGTATATTAAGACATAGGATACTTTTCATCCCGGTAGAAGGTTCCCGTGGGATAATTTCCAACATAGCCGCTGGCAACAGCTAGTATATTAAGACATAGGATACTTTTCATCCCGGTAGAAGGTTCCCGTGGGATAATTTCCAACATAGCCGCGGGCAACAGCTAGTATATTAAGACATAGGATACTTTTCATCCCGGTAGAAGGTTCCCGTGGGATAATTTCCGACATACACGCGGACGAAGCCGCTGGCAACAGCTAGTATATTAAGACATAGGATACTTTTCATCCCGGTGGAAGGTTCCCGTGGGATAATTTCCAACATAGCCGCTGGCAACAGCTAGTATATTAAGACATAGGATACTTTTCATCCCGGTAAAAGGTACCCTTGGGATAATTTCCGACATACACGCGGACGAAGCCGCTGGCAACAGCTAGTATATTAAGACATAGGATACTTTTCATCCCGGTAGAAGGTTCCCGTGGGATAATTTCCAACATAGCCGCTGGCAACAGCTAGTATATTAAGACATAGGATACTTTTCATCCCGGTAGAAGGTTCCCGTGGGATAATTTCCAACATAGCCGCGGGCAACAGCTAGTATATTAAGACATAGGATACTTTTCATCCCGGTAGAAGGTTCCCGTGGGATAATTTCCAACATAGCCGCTAGCAACAGCTAGTATATTAAGACATAGGTTACTTTTCATTACGGTAGAAGGTTCCCGTGGGATAATTTCCAACATAGCCGGTGGCAACAGCTAGTATATTAAGACATAGGATACTTTTCATCCCGGTAGAAGGTTCCCGTGGGATAATTTCCAACATAGCCGCGGGCAACAGCTAGTATATTAAGACAGGATACTTTTCATCTCGGTAGATGGTTCCCGTGGGATAATTTCCGACATACACGCGGACGAAGCCGCTGGCAACAGCTAGTATATTAAGACATAGGTTACTTTTCATTACGGTAGAAGGTTCCCGTGCGATAATTTCCAACATAGCCGGTGGCAACAGCTAGTATATTAAGACATAGGATACTTTTCATCCCGGTAGAAGGTTCCCGTGGGATAATTTCCGACATACACGCGGACGAAGCCGCTGGCAACAGCTAGTATGTTAAAAAATAGGATACTTTTCATCCCGGTAGAAGGTTCCCGTGGGATAATTTCCAACATAGCCGCGGGCAACAGCTAGTATATTAAGACATAGGATACTTTTCATCCCGGTAGAAGGTTCCCGTGGGATAATTTCCAACATAGCCGCGGGCAACAGCTAGTATATTAAGACAGGATACTTTTCATCCCGGTAGATGGTTCCCGTGGGATAATTTCCAACATAGCCGCGGGCAACAGCTAGTATATTAAGACATAGGATACTTTTCATCCCGGTAGAAGGTTCTAGTGGGATAATTTCCAACATAGCCGCTGGCAACAGCTAGTATATTAAGACATAGGATACTTTTCATCCCGGTAGAAGGTTCCCGTGGGATAATTTCCAACATAGCCGCGGGCAACAGCTAGTATATTAAGACATAGGATACTTTTCATCCCGGTAGAAGGTTCCCGTGGGATAATTTCCGACATACACGCGGACGAAGCCGCTGGCAACAGCTAGTATATTAAGACATAGGATACTTTTCATCCCGGTGGAAGATTCCCGTGGGATAATTTCCAACATAGCCGCTGGCAACAGCTAGTATATTAAGACATAGGATACTTTTCATCCCGGTAGAAGGTTCCCGTGGGATAATTTCCAACATAGCCGCGGGCAACAGCTAGTATATTAAGACATAGGATACTTTTCATCCCGGTAGATGGTTCCCGTGGGATAATTTCCAACATAGCCGCTGGCAACAGCTAGTATATTAAGATATAGGATACTTTTCATCCCGGTAGAAGGTTCCCGTGGGATAATTTCCGAAATACACGCGGACGAAGCCGCTGGCAACAGCTAGTATATTAAGACATAGGATACTTTTCATCCCGGTAGAAGGTTCCCGTGGGATAATTTCCAACATAGCCGCGGGCAACAGCTAGTATATTAAGACATAGGATACTTTTCATCCCGGTAGAAGGTTCCCGTGGGATAATTTCCGACATACACGCGGACGAAGCCGCTGGCAACAGCTAGTATATTAAGATATAGGTTACTTTTCATTACGGTAGAAGGTTCCCGTGGGATAATTTCCAACATAGCCGCTGGCAACAGCTAGTATATTAAGACATAGGATACTTTTCATCCCGGTAGAAGGTTCCCGTGGGATAATTTCCAACATAGCCGCGGGCAACAGCTAGTATATTAAGACAGGATACTTTTCATCCCGGTAGATGGTTCCCGTGGGATAATTTCCAACATAGCCGCGGGCAACAGCTAGTATATTAAGACATAGGATACTTTTCATCCCGGTAGAAGGTTCCCGTGGGATAATTTCCGACATACACGCGGACGAAGCCGCGGGCAACAGCTAGTATATTAAGACATAGGATACTTTTCATCCCGGTAGAAGGTTCCCGTGGGATAATTTCCGACATACACACGGACGAAGCCGCTGGCAACAGCTAGTATATTAAGACATAGGTTACTTTTCATCCCGGTAGAAGGTTCCAGTGGGATAATTTCCAACATAGCCGCTGGCAACAGCTAGTATATTAAGACATAGGATACTTTTCATCCCGGTAGAAGATTCCCGTGGGATAATTTCCAACATAGCCGCGGGCAACAGCTAGTATATTAAGACATAGGATACTTTTCATCCCGGTAGAAGGTTCCCGTGGGATAATTTCCAACATAGCCGCGGGCAACAGCTAGTATATTAAGACATAGGATACTTTTCATCCCGGTAGAAGGTTCCCGTGGGATAATTTCCAACATAGCCGCTGGCAACAGCTAGTATATTAAGACATAGGATACTTTTCATCCCGGTAGAAGGTTCCCGTGGGAGAATTTCCAACATAGCCGCGGGCAACAGCTAGTATATTAAGACATAGGATACTTTTCATCCCGGTAGAAGGTTCCCGTGGGATAATTTCCAACATAGCCGCGGGCAACAGCTAGTATATTAAGACATAGGATACTTTTCATCCCGGTAGAAGGTTCCCGTGGGATAATTTCCGACATACACGCGGACGAAGCCGCTGGCAACAGCTAGTATATTAAGACATAGGATACTTTTCATCCCGGTAGAAGGTTCCCGTGGGATAATTTCCAACATAGCCGCTGGCAACAGCTAGTATATTAAGACATAGGATACTTTTCATCCCGGTAGAAGGTTCCCGTGGGATAATTTCCAACATAGCCGTTGGCAACAGCTAGTATATTAAGACATAGGATACTTTTCATCCCGGTAGAAGGTTCCCGTGGGATAATTTCCAACATAGCCGCGGGCAACAGCTAGTATATTAAGACATAGGATACTTTTCATCCCGGTAGAAGGTTCCCGTAGGATAATTTCCGACATACACGCGGACGAAGCCGCTGGCAACAGCTAGTATATTAAGACATAGGTTACTTTTCATTACGGTAGAAGGTTCCCGTGGGATAATTTCCAACATAGCCGCTGGCAACAGCTAGTATATTAAGACATAGGATACTTTTCATCCCGGTAGAAGGTTCCCGTGGCATAATTTCCAACATAGCCGCGGGCAACAGCTAGTATATTAAGACAGGATAATTTTCATCCCGGTAGATGGTTCCCGTGGGATAATTTCCGACATACACGCGGACGAAGCCGCGGGCAACAGCTAGTATATTAAGACATAGGATACTTTTCATCCCGGTAGAAGGTTCCCGTGGGATAATTTCCAACATAGCCGCGGGCAACAGCTAGTATATTAAGACATAGGATACTTTTCATCCCGGTAGAAGGTTCCCGTGGGATAATTTCTAACATAGCCGCGGGCAACAGCTAGTATATTAAGACATAGGATACTTTTCATCCCGGTAGAAGGTTCCCGTGGGATAATTTCCAACATAGCCGCGGGCAACAGCTAGTATATTAAGACATAGGATACTTTTCATCCCGGTAGAAGGTTCCCGTGGGATAATTTCCGACATAGCCGCGGGCAACAGCTAGTATATTAAGACATAGGATACTTTTCATCCCGGTAGAAGGTTCCCGTGGGATAATTTCCGACATACACGCGGACGAAGCCGCTGGCAACAGCTAGTATATTAAGACATAGGATACTTTTCATCCCGGTAAAAGGTTCCCGTGCGATAATTTCCAACATAGCCGCTGGCAACAGCTAGTATATTAAGACATAGGATACTTTTCATCCCGGTAGAAGGTTCCCTTGGGATAATTTCCGACATACACGCGGACGAAGCCGCTGGCAACAGCTAGTATATTAAGATATAGGATACTTTTCATCCCGGTAGAAGGTTCCCGTGGGATAATTTCCGACATAGCCGCGGGCAACAGCTAGTATATTAAGACATAGGATACTTTTCATCCCGGTAGAAGGTTCCCGTGGGATAATTTCCGACATACACGCGGACGAAGCCGCTAGCAACAGCTAGTATATTAAGACATAGGTTACTTTTCATCCCGGTAGAAGGTTCCCGTGGGATAATTACCGACATACACGCGGACGAAGCCGCTGGCAACAGCTAGTATATTAAGACATAGGATACTTTTCATCCCGGTAGAAGGTTCCCGTGGGATAATTTCCAACATAGCCGCTGGCAACAGCTAGTATATTAAGACATAGGATACTTTTCATCCCGGTAGAAGGTTCCCGTGGGATAATTTCCAACATAGCCGCGGGCAACAGCTAGTATATTAAGACATAGGTTACTTTTCATTACGGTAGAAGGTTCCCGTGCGATAATTTCCAACATAGCCGGTGGCAACAGCTAGTATATTAAGACATAGGATACTTTTCATCCCGGTAGAAGGTTCCCGTGGGATAATTTCCGACATACACGCGGACGAAGCCGCTGGCAACAGCTAGTATATTAAGACATAGGATACTTTTCATCCCGGTGGAAGGTTCCCGTGGGATAATTTCCAACATAGCCGCTGGCAACAGCTAGTATATTAAGACATAGGATACTTTTCATCCCGGTAGAAGGTTCCCGTGGGACAATTTCCAACATAGCCGCGGGCAACAGCTAGTATATTAAGACATAGGATACTTTTCATCCCGGTAGATGGTTCCCGTGGGATAATTTCCAACATAGCCGCTGGCAACAGCTAGTATATTAAGATATAGGATACTTTTCATCCCGGTAGAAGGTTCCCGTGGGATAATTTCCGACATACACGCGGACGAAGCCGCTGGCAACAGCAAGTATATTAAGACATAGGATACTTTTCATCCCGGTAGAAGGTTCCCGTGGGATAATTTCCAACATAGCCGCTGGCAACAGCTAGTATATTAAGACATAGGATACTTTTCATCCCGGTAGAAGGTTCCCGTGGGATAATTTCCAACATAGCCGCGGGCAACAGCTAGTATATTAAGACATAGGATACTTTTCATCCCGGTAGAAGGTTCCCGTGGGATAATTTCCAACATAGCCGCTGGCAACAGCTAGTATATTAAGACATAGGATACTTTTCATCCCGGTAGAAGGTTCCCGTGGGATAATTTCCAACATAGCCGCGGGCAACAGCTAGTATATTAAGACATAGGATACTTTTCATCCCGGTAGAAGGTTCCCGTGGGATAATTTCCGACATACACGCGGACGAAGCCGCTGGCAACAGCTAGTATATTAAGACATAGGATACTTTTCATCCCGGTGGAAGGTTCCCGTGGGATAATTTCCAACATAGCCGCTGGCAACAGCTAGTATATTAAGACATAGGATACTTTTCATCCCGGTAGAAGGTTCCCGTGGGATAATTTCCAACATAGCCGCGGGCAACAGCTAGTATATTAAGACATAGGATACTTTTCATCCCGGTAGATGGTTCCCGTGGGATAATTTCCAACATAGCCGCTGGCAACAGCTAGTATATTAAGATATAGGATACTTTTCATCCCGGTAGAAGGTTCCCGTGGGATAATTTCCGACATACACGCGGACGAAGCCGCTGGCAACAGCTAGTATATTAAGACATAGGATACTTTTCATCCCGGTAGAAGGTTCCCGTGGGATAATTTCCGACATACACGCGGACGAAGCCGCTGGCAACAGCTAGTATATTAAGACATAGGATACTTTTCATCCCGGTAGAAGGTTCCCGTGGGATAATTTCCAACATAGCCGCTGGCAACAGCTAGTATATTAAGACATAGGATACTTTTCATCCCGGTAGAAGGTTCCCGTGGGATAATTTCCAACATAGCCGCGGGCAACAGCTAGTATATTAAGACAGGATACTTTTCATCCCGGTAGAAGGTTCCCGTGGGATAATTTCCAACATAGCCGCGGGCAACAGCTAGTATATTAAGACATAGGATACTTTTCATCCCGGTAGAAGGTTCCCGTGGGATAATTTCCGACATACACGCGGACGAAGCCGCTGGCAACAGCTAGTATATTAAGACATAGGATACTTTTCATCCCGGTGGAAGGTTCCCGTGGGATAATTTCCAACATAGCCGCTGGCAACAGCTAGTATATTAAGACATAGGATACTTTTCATCCCGGTAGAAGGTTCCCGTGGGATAATTTCCAACATAGCCGCGGGCAACAGCTAGTATATTAAGACATAGGATACTTTTCATCCCGGTAGATGGTTCCCGTGGGATAATTTCCAACATAGCCGCTGGCAACAGCTAGTATATTAAGATATAGGATACTTTTCATCCCGGTAGAAGGTTCCCGTGGGATAATTTCCGACATACACGCGGACGAAGCCGCTGGCAACAGCTAGTATATTAAGACATAGGATACTTTTCATCCCGGTAGAAGGTTCCCGTGGGATAATTTCCAACATAGCCGCGGGCAACAGCTAGTATATTAAGACATAGGATACTTTTCATCCCGGTAGAAGGTTCCCGTGGGATAATTTCCGACATACACGCGGACGAAGCCGCTGGCAACAGCTAGTATATTAAGACATAGGTTACTTTTCATTACGGTAGAAGGTTCCCGTGGGATAATTTCCAACATAGCCGCGGGCAACAGCTAGTATATTAAGACAGGATACTTTTCATCCCGGTAGAAGGTTCCCGTGGGATAATTTCCAACATAGCCGCGGGCAACAGCTAGTATATTAAGACAGGATACTTTTCATCCCGGTAGATGGTTCCCGTGGGATAATTTCCAACATAGCCGCGGGCAACAGCTAGTATATTAAGACATAGGATACTTTTCATCCCGGTAGAAGGTTCCCGTGGAATAATTTCCGACATACACGCGGACGAAGCCGCGGGCAACAGCTAGTATATTAAGACATAGGATACTTTTATCCCGGTAGAAGGTTCCCGTGGGATAATTTCCGACATACACACGGACGAAGCCGCTGGCAACAGCTAGTATATTAAGACATAGGTTACTTTTCATCCCGGTAGAAGGTTCCCGTGGGATAATTTCCAACATAGCCGCTGGCAACAGCTAGTATATTAAGACATAGGATACTTTTCATCCCGGTAGAAGATTCCCGTGGGATAATTTCCAACATAGCCGCGGGCAACAGCTAGTATATTAAGACATAGGATACTTTTCATCCCGGTAGAAGGTTCCCGTGGGATAATTTCCAACATAGCCGCGGGCAACAGCTAGTATATTAAGACATAGGATACTTTTCATCCCGGTAGAAGGTTCCCGTGGGATAATTTCCGACATACACGCGGACGAAGCCGCTGGCAACAGCTAGTATATTAAGACATAGGATACTTTTCATCCCGGTAGAAGGTTCCCGTGGGATAATTTCCAACATAGCCGCTGGCAACAGCTAGTATATTAAGACATAGGATACTTTTCATCCCGGTAGAAGGTTCCCGTGGGATAATTTCCAACATAGCCGCTGGCAACAGCTAGTATATTAAGACATAGGATACTTTTCATCCCGGTAGATGGTTCCCGTGGGATTATTTCCGACATACACGCGGACGAAACCGCTGGCAACAGCTAGTATATTAAGACATAGGATACTTTTCATCCCGGTAGAAGGTTCCCGTGGGATAATTTCCAACATAGCCGTTGGCAACAGCTAGTATATTAAGACATAGGATACTTTTCATCCCGGTAGAAGGTTCCCGTGGGATAATTTCCGACATACACGCGGACGAAGCCGCTGGCAACAGCTAGTATATTAAGACATAGGTTACTTTTCATTACGGTAGAAGGTTCCCGTGGGATAATTTCCAACATAGCCGCTGGCAACAGCTAGTATATTAAGACATAGGATACTTTTCATCCCGGTAGAAGGTTCCCGTGGGATAATTTCCAACATAGCCGCGGGCAACAGCTAGTATATTAAGACAGGATACTTTTCATCCCGGTAGATGGTTCCCGTGGGATAATTTCCGACATACACGCGGACGAAGCCGCGGGCAACAGCTAGTATATTAAGACATAGGATACTTTTCATCCCGGTAGAAGGTTCCCGTGGGATAATTTCCAACATAGCCGCGGGCAACAGCTAGTATATTAAGACATAGGATACTTTTCATCCCGGTAGAAGGTTCCCGTGGGATAATTTCTAACATAGCCGCGAAAACAGCTAGTATATTAAGACATAGGATACTTTTTATCCCGGTAGAAGGTTCCCGTGGGATAATTTCCAACATAGCTGCGGGCAACAGCTAGTATATTAAGACATAGGATACTTTTCATCCCGGTAGAAGGTTCCCGTGGGATAATTTCCGACATAGCCGCGGGCAACAGCTAGTATATTAAGACATAGGATACTTTTCATCCCGGTAGAAGGTTCCCGTGGGATAATTTCCGACATACACGCGGACGAAGCCGCTGGCAACAGCTAGTATATTAAGACATAGGATACTTTTCATCCCGGTAGAAGGTTCCCGTGGGATAATTTCCAACATAGCCGCTGGCAACAGCTAGTATATTAAGACATAGGATACTTTTCATCCCGGTAGAAGGTTCCCTTGGGATAATTTCCGACATACACGCGGACGAAGCCGCTGGCAACAGCTAGTATATTAAGACATAGGATACTTTTCATCCCGGTAGAAGGTTCCCGTGGGATCATTTCCAACATAGCCGCTGGCAACAGCTAGTATATTAAGACATAGGATACTTTTCATCCCGGTAGAAGGTTCCCGTGGGATAATTTCCAACATAGCCGCTGGCAACAGCTAGTATATTAAGACATAGGATACTTTTCATCCCGGTAGAAGGTTCCCTTGGGATAATTTCCGACATACACGCGGACGAAGCCGCTGGCAACAGCTAGTATATTAAGACATAGGATACTTTTCATCCCGGTAGAAGGTTCCCTTGGGATAATTTCCGACATACACGCGGACGAAGCCGCTGGCAACAGCTAGTATATTAAGACATAGGATACTTTTCATCCCGGTAGAAGGTTCCCGTGGGATAATTTCCAACATAGCCGCTGGCAACAGCTAGTATATTAAGACATAGGATACTTTTCATCCCGGTAGAAGGTTCCCGTGGGATAATTTCCAACATAGCCGCGGGCAAAAGCTAGTATATTAAGACATAGGATACTTTTCATCCCGGTAGAAGGTTCCCGTGGGATAATTTCCAACATAGCCGCTAGCAACAGCTAGTATATTAAGACATAGGTTACTTTTCATTACGGTAGAAGGTTCCCGTGGGATAATTTCCAACATAGCCGGTGGCAACAGCTAGTATATTAAGACATAGGATACTTTTCATCCCGGTAGAAGGTTCCCGTGGGATAATTTCCAACATAGCCGCGGGCAACAGCTAGTATATTAAGACAGGATACTTTTCATCCCGGTAGATGGTTCCCGTGGGATAATTTCCGACATACACGCGGACGAAGCCGCTGGCAACAGCTAGTATATTAAGACATAGGTTACTTTTCATTACGGTAGAAGGTTCCCGTGCGATAATTTCCAACATAGCCGGTGGCAACAGCTAGTATATTAAGACAAAGGATACTTTTCATCCCGGTAGAAGGTTCCCGTGGGATAATTTCCAACATAGCCGCGGGCAACAGCTAGTATATTAAGACAGGATACTTTTCATCCCGGTAGATGGTTCCCGTGGGATAATTTCCAACATAGCCGCGGGCAACAGCTAGTATATTAAGACATAGGATACTTTTCATCCCGGTAGAAGGTTCCCGTGGGATAATTTCCAACATAGCCGCTGGCAACAGCTAGTATATTAAGACATAGGATACTTTTCATCCCGGTAGAAGGTTCCCGTGGGATAATTTCCAACATAGCCGCGGGCAACAGCTAGTATATTAAGACATAGGATACTTTTCATCCCGGTAGAAGGTTCCCGTGGGATAATTTCCGACATACACGCGGACGAAGCCGCTGGCAACAGCTAGTATATTAAGACATAGGATACTTTTCATCCCGGTGGAAGGTTCCCGTGGGATAATTTCCAACATAGCCGCTGGCAACAGCTAGTATATTAAGACATAGGATACTTTTCATCCCGGTAAAAGGTACCCTTGGGATAATTTCCGACATACACGCGGACGAAGCCGCTGGCAACAGCTAGTATATTAAGACATAGGATACTTTTCATCCCGGTAGAAGGTTCCCGTGGGATAATTTCCAACATAGCCGCTGGCAACAGCTAGTATATTAAGACATAGGATACTTTTCATCCCGGTAGAAGGTTCCCGTGGGATAATTTCCAACATAGCCGCGGGCAACAGCTAGTATATTAAGACATAGGATACTTTTCATCCCGGTAGAAGGTTCCCGTGGGATAATTTCCAACATAGCCGCTAGCAACAGCTAGTATATTAAGACATAGGTTACTTTTCATTACGGTAGAAGGTTCCCGTGGGATAATTTCCAACATAGCCGGTGGCAACAGCTAGTATATTAAGACATAGGATACTTTTCATCCCGGTAGAAGGTTCCCGTGGGATAATTTCCAACATAGCCGCGGGCAACAGCTAGTATATTAAGACAGGATACTTTTCATCTCGGTAGATGGTTCCCGTGGGATAATTTCCGACATACACGCGGACGAAGCCGCTGGCAACAGCTAGTATATTAAGACATAGGTTACTTTTCATTACGGTAGAAGGTTCCCGTGCGATAATTTCCAACATAGCCGGTGGCAACAGCTAGTATATTAAGACATAGGATACTTTTCATCCCGGTAGAAGGTTCCCGTGGGATAATTTCCGACATACACGCGGACGAAGCCGCTGGCAACAGCTAGTATGTTAAAAAATAGGATACTTTTCATCCCGGTAGAAGGTTCCCGTGGGATAATTTCCAACATAGCCGCGGGCAACAGCTAGTATATTAAGACATAGGATACTTTTCATCCCGGTAGAAGGTTCCCGTGGGATAATTTCCAACATAGCCGCGGGCAACAGCTAGTATATTAAGACAGGATACTTTTCATCCCGGTAGATGGTTCCCGTGGGATAATTTCCAACATAGCCGCGGGCAACAGCTAGTATATTAAGACATAGGATACTTTTCATCCCGGTAGAAGGTTCTAGTGGGATAATTTCCAACATAGCCGCTGGCAACAGCTAGTATATTAAGACATAGGATACTTTTCATCCCGGTAGAAGGTTCCCGTGGGATAATTTCCAACATAGCCGCGGGCAACAGCTAGTATATTAAGACATAGGATACTTTTCATCCCGGTAGAAGGTTCCCGTGGGATAATTTCCGACATACACGCGGACGAAGCCGCTGGCAACAGCTAGTATATTAAGACATAGGATACTTTTCATCCCGGTGGAAGATTCCCGTGGGATAATTTCCAACATAGCCGCTGGCAACAGCTAGTATATTAAGACATAGGATACTTTTCATCCCGGTAGAAGGTTCCCGTGGGATAATTTCCAACATAGCCGCGGGCAACAGCTAGTATATTAAGACATAGGATACTTTTCATCCCGGTAGATGGTTCCCGTGGGATAATTTCCAACATAGCCGCTGGCAACAGCTAGTATATTAAGATATAGGATACTTTTCATCCCGGTAGAAGGTTCCCGTGGGATAATTTCCGAAATACACGCGGACGAAGCCGCTGGCAACAGCTAGTATATTAAGACATAGGATACTTTTCATCCCGGTAGAAGGTTCCCGTGGGATAATTTCCAACATAGCCGCGGGCAACAGCTAGTATATTAAGACATAGGATACTTTTCATCCCGGTAGAAGGTTCCCGTGGGATAATTTCCGACATACACGCGGACGAAGCCGCTGGCAACAGCTAGTATATTAAGATATAGGTTACTTTTCATTACGGTAGAAGGTTCCCGTGGGATAATTTCCAACATAGCCGCTGGCAACAGCTAGTATATTAAGACATAGGATACTTTTCATCCCGGTAGAAGGTTCCCGTGGGATAATTTCCAACATAGCCGCGGGCAACAGCTAGTATATTAAGACAGGATACTTTTCATCCCGGTAGATGGTTCCCGTGGGATAATTTCCAACATAGCCGCGGGCAACAGCTAGTATATTAAGACATAGGATACTTTTCATCCCGGTAGAAGGTTCCCGTGGGATAATTTCCGACATACACGCGGACGAAGCCGCGGGCAACAGCTAGTATATTAAGACATAGGATACTTTTCATCCCGGTAGAAGGTTCCCGTGGGATAATTTCCGACATACACACGGACGAAGCCGCTGGCAACAGCTAGTATATTAAGACATAGGTTACTTTTCATCCCGGTAGAAGGTTCCAGTGGGATAATTTCCAACATAGCCGCTGGCAACAGCTAGTATATTAAGACATAGGATACTTTTCATCCCGGTAGAAGATTCCCGTGGGATAATTTCCAACATAGCCGCGGGCAACAGCTAGTATATTAAGACATAGGATACTTTTCATCCCGGTAGAAGGTTCCCGTGGGATAATTTCCAACATAGCCGCGGGCAACAGCTAGTATATTAAGACATAGGATACTTTTCATCCCGGTAGAAGGTTCCCGTGGGATAATTTCCAACATAGCCGCTGGCAACAGCTAGTATATTAAGACATAGGATACTTTTCATCCCGGTAGAAGGTTCCCGTGGGAGAATTTCCAACATAGCCGCGGGCAACAGCTAGTATATTAAGACATAGGATACTTTTCATCCCGGTAGAAGGTTCCCGTGGGATAATTTCCAACATAGCCGCGGGCAACAGCTAGTATATTAAGACATAGGATACTTTTCATCCCGGTAGAAGGTTCCCGTGGGATAATTTCCGACATACACGCGGACGAAGCCGCTGGCAACAGCTAGTATATTAAGACATAGGATACTTTTCATCCCGGTAGAAGGTTCCCGTGGGATAATTTCCAACATAGCCGCTGGCAACAGCTAGTATATTAAGACATAGGATACTTTTCATCCCGGTAGAAGGTTCCCGTGGGATAATTTCCAACATAGCCGTTGGCAACAGCTAGTATATTAAGACATAGGATACTTTTCATCCCGGTAGAAGGTTCCCGTGGGATAATTTCCAACATAGCCGCGGGCAACAGCTAGTATATTAAGACATAGGATACTTTTCATCCCGGTAGAAGGTTCCCGTAGGATAATTTCCGACATACACGCGGACGAAGCCGCTGGCAACAGCTAGTATATTAAGACATAGGTTACTTTTCATTACGGTAGAAGGTTCCCGTGGGATAATTTCCAACATAGCCGCTGGCAACAGCTAGTATATTAAGACATAGGATACTTTTCATCCCGGTAGAAGGTTCCCGTGGCATAATTTCCAACATAGCCGCGGGCAACAGCTAGTATATTAAGACAGGATAATTTTCATCCCGGTAGATGGTTCCCGTGGGATAATTTCCGACATACACGCGGACGAAGCCGCGGGCAACAGCTAGTATATTAAGACATAGGATACTTTTCATCCCGGTAGAAGGTTCCCGTGGGATAATTTCCAACATAGCCGCGGGCAACAGCTAGTATATTAAGACATAGGATACTTTTCATCCCGGTAGAAGGTTCCCGTGGGATAATTTCTAACATAGCCGCGGGCAACAGCTAGTATATTAAGACATAGGATACTTTTCATCCCGGTAGAAGGTTCCCGTGGGATAATTTCCAACATAGCCGCGGGCAACAGCTAGTATATTAAGACATAGGATACTTTTCATCCCGGTAGAAGGTTCCCGTGGGATAATTTCCGACATAGCCGCGGGCAACAGCTAGTATATTAAGACATAGGATACTTTTCATCCCGGTAGAAGGTTCCCGTGGGATAATTTCCGACATACACGCGGACGAAGCCGCTGGCAACAGCTAGTATATTAAGACATAGGATACTTTTCATCCCGGTAAAAGGTTCCCGTGCGATAATTTCCAACATAGCCGCTGGCAACAGCTAGT
Organism: Dicycla oo; assembly: GCA_948252095.1. Lineage (NCBI taxonomy): Eukaryota > Metazoa > Arthropoda > Insecta > Lepidoptera > Noctuidae > Dicycla > Dicycla oo. Next base: position 24,869,411 of record OX411712.1, on the reverse strand, counting down.
ATATTAAGACATAGGATACTTTTCATCCCGGTAGAAGGTTCCCTTGGGATAATTTCCGACATACACGCGGACGAAGCCGCTGGCAACAGCTAGTATATTAAGATATAGGATACTTTTCATCCCGGTAGAAGGTTCCCGTGGGATAATTTCCGACATAGCCGCGGGCAACAGCTAGTATATTAAGACATAGGATACTTTTCATCCCGGTAGAAGGTTCCCGTGGGATAATTTCCGACATACACGCGGACGAAGCCGCTAGCAACAGCTAGTATATTAAGACATAGGTTACTTTTCATCCCGGTAGAAGGTTCCCGTGGGATAATTACCGACATACACGCGGACGAAGCCGCTGGCAACAGCTAGTATATTAAGACATAGGATACTTTTCATCCCGGTAGAAGGTTCCCGTGGGATAATTTCCAACATAGCCGCTGGCAACAGCTAGTATATTAAGACATAGGATACTTTTCATCCCGGTAGAAGGTTCCCGTGGGATAATTTCCAACATAGCCGCGGGCAACAGCTAGTATATTAAGACATAGGATACTTTTCATCCCGGTAGAAGGTTCCCGTGGGATAATTTCCAACATAGCCGCTGGCAACAGCTAGTATATTAAGACATAGGATACTTTTCATCCCGGTAGAAGGTTCCCGTGGGATAATTTCCGACATACACGCGGACGAAGCCGCTGGCAACAGCTAGTATATTAAGACATAGGTTACTTTTCATCCCGGTAGAAGGTTCCCGTGGGATAATTTCCAACATAGCCGCGGGCAACAGCTAGTATATTAAGACATAGGATACTTTTCATCCCGGTAGAAGGTTCCCGTGGGATAATTTCCAACATAGCCGCGGGCAACAGCTAGTATATTAAGACATAGGATACTTTTCATCCCGGTAGAAGGTTCCCGTGGGATAATTTCCGACATAGCCGCGGGCAACAGCTTGTATATTAAGACATAGGATACTTTTCATCCCGGTAGAAGGTTCCCGTGGGATAATTTCCGACATACACGCGGACGAAGCCGCTGGCAACAGCTAGTATATTAAGACCTAGGTTACTTTTCATCCCGGTAGAAGGTTCCCGTGGGATAATTTCCGACATACACGCGGACGAAGCCGCTGGCAACAGCTAGTATATTAAGACATAGGATACTTTTCATCCCGGTAGAAGGTTCCCGTGGGATAAATTCCAACATAGCCGCTGGCAACAGCTAGTATATTAAGACATAGGATACTTTTCATCCCGGTAGAAGGTTCCCGTGGGATAATTTCCAACATAGCCGCGGGCAACAGCTAGTATATTAAGACATAGGATACTTTTCATCCCGGTAGAAGGTTCCCGTGGGATAATTTCCAACATAGCCGCTGGCAACAGCTAGTATATTAAGACATAGGATACTTTTCATCCCGGTAGAAGGTTCCCGTGGGATAATTTCCAACATAGCCGCGGGCAACAGCTAGTATATTAAGACATAGGATACTTTTCATCCCGGTAAATGGTTCCCGTGGGATAATTTCCGACATACACGCGGACGAAGCCGCTGGCAACAGCTAGTATATTAAGACATAGGATACTTTTCATCCCGGTAGAAGGTTCCCGTGGGATAATTTCCAACATAGCTGCGGGCAACAGCTAGTATATTAAGACATAGGATACTTTTCATCCCGGTAGAAGGTTCCCGTGGGATAATTTTCGACATAGCCGCTGGCAACAGCTAGTATATTAAGACATAGGATACTTTTCATCCCGGTAGAAGGTTCCCTTGGGATAATTTCCGACATACACGCGGACGAAGCCGCTGGCAACAGCTAGTATATTAAGATATAGGATACTTTTCATCCCGGTAGAAGGTTCCCGTGGGATAATTTCCGACATAGCCGCGGGCAACAGCTAGTATATTAAGACATAGGATACTTTTCATCCCGGTAGAAGGTTCCCGTGGGATAATTTCCGACATACACGCGGACGAAGCCGCTAGCAACAGCTAGTATATTAAGACATAGGTTACTTTTCATCCCGGTAGAAGGTTCCCGTGGGATAATTACCGACATACACGCGGACGAAGCCGCTGGCAACAGCTAGTATATTAAGACATAGGATACTTTTCATCCCGGTAGAAGGTTCCCGTGGGATAATTTCCAACATAGCCGCTGGCAACAGCTAGTATATTAAGACATAGGATACTTTTCATCCCGGTAGAAGGTTCCCGTGGGATAATTTCCAACATAGCCGCGGGCAACAGCTAGTATATTAAGACATAGGATACTTTTCATCCCGGTAGAAGGTTCCCGTGGGATAATTTCCAACATAGCCGCTGGCAACAGCTAGTATATTAAGACATAGGATACTTTTCATCCCGGTAGAAGGTTCCCGTGGGATAATTTCCGACATACACGCGGACGAAGCCGCTGGCAACAGCTAGTATATTAAGACATAGGTTACTTTTCATCCCGGTAGAAGGTTCCCGTGGGATAATTTCCAACATAGCCGCGGGCAACAGCTAGTATATTAAGACATAGGATACTTTTCATCCCGGTAGAAGGTTCCCGTGGGATAATTTCCAACATAGCCGCGGGCAACAGCTAGTATATTAAGACATAGGATACTTTTCATCCCGGTAGAAGGTTCCCGTGGGATAATTTCCGACATAGCCGCGGGCAACAGCTTGTATATTAAGACATAGGATACTTTTCATCCCGGTAGAAGGTTCCCGTGGGATAATTTCCGACATACACGCGGACGAAGCCGCTGGCAACAGCTAGTATATTAAGACCTAGGTTACTTTTCATCCCGGTAGAAGGTTCCCGTGGGATAATTTCCGACATACACGCGGACGAAGCCGCTGGCAACAGCTAGTATATTAAGACATAGGATACTTTTCATCCCGGTAGAAGGTTCCCGTGGGATAAATTCCAACATAGCCGCTGGCAACAGCTAGTATATTAAGACATAGGATACTTTTCATCCCGGTAGAAGGTTCCCGTGGGATAATTTCCAACATAGCCGCGGGCAACAGCTAGTATATTAAGACATAGGATACTTTTCATCCCGGTAGAAGGTTCCCGTGGGATAATTTCCAACATAGCCGCTGGCAACAGCTAGTATATTAAGACATAGGATACTTTTCATCCCGGTAGAAGGTTCCCGTGGGATAATTTCCAACATAGCCGCGGGCAACAGCTAGTATATTAAGACATAGGATACTTTTCATCCCGGTAAATGGTTCCCGTGGGATAATTTCCGACATACACGCGGACGAAGCCGCTGGCAACAGCTAGTATATTAAGACATAGGATACTTTTCATCCCGGTAGAAGGTTCCCGTGGGATAATTTCCAACATAGCTGCGGGCAACAGCTAGTATATTAAGACATAGGATACTTTTCATCCCGGTAGAAGGTTCCCGTGGGATAATTTTCGACATAGCCGCTGGCAACAGCTAGTATATTAAGACATAGGATACTTTTCATCCCGGTAGAAAGGTTCCCGTGGGATAATTTCCAACATAGCCGCGGGCAACAGCTAGTATATTAAGACATAGGATACTTTTCATCCCGGTAGAAGGTTCCCGTGGGATAATTTCCGACATACACGCAGACGAAGCCGCTGGCAACAGCTAGTATATTAAGACATAGGATACTTTTCATCCCGGTGGAAGGTTCCCGTGGGATAATTTCCAACATAGCCGCGGGCAACAGCTAGTATATTAAGACATAGGATACTTTTCATCCCAGTAGAAGGTTCCCGTGGGATAATTTCCGACATACACGCGGACGAAGCCGCTGGCAACAGCTAGTATATTAAGACCTAGGTTACTTTTCATCCCGGTAGAAGGTTCCCGTGGGATAATTTCCGACATACACGCGGACGAAGCCGCTGGCAACAGCTAGTATATTAAGACATAGGATACTTTTCATCCCGGTAGAAGGTTCCCGTGGGATAATTTCCAACATAGCCGCGGGCAACAGCTAGTATATTAAGACATAGGATACTTTTCATCCCGGTAGAAGGTTCCCGTGGGATAATTTCCAACATAGCTGCGGGCAACAGCTAGTATATTAAGACATAGGATACTTTTCATCCCGGTAGAAGGTTCCCGTGGGATAATTTTCGACATAGCCGCTGGCAACAGCTAGTATATTAAGACATAGGATACTTTTCATCCCGGTAGAAGGTTCCCGTGGGATAATTTCCAACATAGCCGCGGGCAACAGCTAGTATATTAAGACATAGGATACTTTTCATCCCGGTAGAAGGTTCCCGTGGGATAATTTCCGACATACACGCGGACGAAGCCGCTGGCAACAGCTAGTATATTAAGACATAGGATACTTTTCATCCCGGTGGAAGGTTCTCGTGGGATTATTTCCAACATAGCCGCGGGCAACAGCTAGTATATTAAGACATAGGATACTTTTCATCCCGGTAGAAGGTTCCCGTGGGATAATTTCCAACATAGCCGCGGGCAAAAGCTAGTATATTAAGACATAGGATACTTTTCATCCCGGTAGATGGTTCCCGTGGGATAATTTCCAACATAGCCGCTGGCAACAGCTAGTATATTAAGATATAGGATACTTTTTATCCCGGTAGAAGGTTCCCGTGGGATAATTTCCGACATACACGCGGACGAAGCCGCTGGCAACAGCTAGTATATTAAGACATAGGATACTTTTCATCCCGGTAGAAGGTTCCCGTGGGATAATTTCCAACATAGCCGCGGGCAACAGCTAGTATATTAAGACATAGGATACTTTTCATCCCGGTAGAAGGTTCCCGTGGGAGAATTTCCAACATAGCCGCGGGCAACAGCTAGTATATTAAGACATAGGATACTTTTCATCCCGGTAGAAGGTTCCCGTAGGATAATTTCCAACATAGCCGCTGGCAACAGCTAGTATATTAAGACATAGGATACTTTTCATCCCGGTAGAAGGTTCCCGTGGGAGAATTTCCAACATAGCCGCGGGCAACAGCTAGTATATTAAGACATAGGATACTTTTCATCCCGGTAGAAGGTTCCCGTGGGATAATTTCCAACATAGCCGCGGGCAACAGCTAGTATATTAAGACATAGGACACTTTTCATCCCGGTAGAAGGTTCCCGTGGGATAATTTCCGACATACACGCGGACGAAGCCGCTGGCAACAGCTAGTATATTAAGACATAGGATACTTTTTATCCCGGTAGAAGGTTCCCGTGGGATAATTTTCAACATAGCCGCTGGCAACAGCTAGTATATTAAGACATAGGATACTTTTCATACCGGTAGAAGGTTCACGTGGGATAATTTCCAACATAGCCGCGGGCAACAGCTAGTATATTAAGACATAGGATACTTTTCATCCCGGTAGATGGTTCCCGTGGGATAATTTCCGACATACACACGGACGAAGCCGCTGGCAACAGCGAGTATATTAAGACATAGGATACTTTTCATCCCGGTAGAAGGTTCCCGTGGGATAATTTCCAACATAGCCACTGGCAACAGCTAGTATATTAAGACATAGGATACTTTTCATCCCGGTAGAAGGTTCCCGTGGGATAATTTCCAACATAGCCGCGGGCAACAGCTAGTATATTAAGACATAGGATACTTTTCATCCCGGTAGAAGGTTCCCGTGGGATAATTTCCGACATAGCCGCTGGCAGCAGCTAGTATATTAAGACATATTATACTTTTCATCCCGGTAGAAGGTTCCCGTGGGATAATTTCCAACATAGCCGCGGGCAACAGCTAGTATATTAAGACAGGATACTTTTCATCCCGGTAGATGGTTCCCGTGGGATAATTTCCAACATAGCCGCGGGCAACAGCTAGTATATTAAGACATAGGATACTTTTCATCCCGGTAGATGGTTCCCGTGGGATAATTTCCGACATACACGCGGACGAAGCCGCTGGCAACAGCTAGTATATTAAGACATAGGATACTTTTCATCCCGGTAGAAGGTTCCCGTGGGATAATTTCCAACATAGCCACGGGCAACAGCTAGTATATTAAGACAGGATACTTTTCATCCCGGTAGATGGTTCCCGTGGGATAATTTCCAACATAGCCGCGGGCAACAGCTAGTATATTAAGACATAGGAAAATTTTCATCCCGGTAGAAGGTTCCCGTGGGATAATTTCCAACATAGCCGCTGGCAACAGCTAGTATATTAAGACATAGGATACTTTTCATCCCGGTAGAAGGTTCCCGTGGGAGAATTTCCAACATAGCCGCGGGCAACAGCTAGTATATTAAGACATAGGATACTTTTCATCCCGGTAGAAGGTTCCCGTGGGATAATTTCCAACATAGCCGCGGGCAACAGCTAGTATATTAAGACATAGGATACTTTTCATCCCGGTAGAAGGTTCCCGTGGGATAATTTCCGACATACACGCGGACGAAGCCGCTGGCAACAGCTAGTATATTAAGACATAGGATACTTTTCATCCCGGTAGAAGGTTTCCGTGGGATAATTTTCAACATAGCCGCTGGCAACAGCTAGTATATTAAGACATAGGATACTTTTCATACCGGTAGAAGGTTCACGTGGGATAATTTCCAACATAGCCGTTGGCAACAGCTAGTATATTAAGACAGGATACTTTTCATCCCGGTAGAAGGTTCCCGTGGGATAATTTCCTACATAGCCGCGGGCAACAGCTAGTATATTAAGACATAGGATACTTTTCATCCCGGTGGAAGGTTCCCGTGGGATAATTTCCAACATAGCCGTTGGCAACAGCTAGTATATTAAGACAGGATACTTTTCATCCCGGTAGAAGGTTCCCGTGGGATAATTTCCTACATAGCCGCGGGCAACAGCTAGTATATTAAGACATAGGATACTTTTCATCCCGGTAGATGGTTCCCGTGGGATAATTTCCAACATAGCCGCTGGCAACAGCTAGTATATTAAGATATAGGATACTTTTTATCCCGGTAGAAGGTTCCCGTGGGATAATTTCCGACATACACGCGGACGAAGCCGCTGGCAACAGCTAGTATATTAAGACATAGGATACTTTTCATCCCGGTAGAAGGTTCCCGTGGGATAATTTCCAACATAGCCGCGGGCAACAGCTAGTATATTAAGACATAGGATACTTTTCATCCCGGTAGAAGGTTCCCGTGGGATAATTTCCGACATACACGCGGACGAAGCCGCTGGCAACAGCTAGTATATTAAGACATAGGTTACTTTTCATTACGGTAGAAGGTTCCCGTGGGATAATTTCCAACATAGCCGCTGGCAACAGCTAGTATATTAAGACATAGGATACTTTTCATCCCGGTAGAAGGTTCCCGTGGGATAATTTCCAACATAGCCGCGGGCAACAGCTAGTATATTAAGACAGGATACTTTTCATCCCGGTAGATGGTTCCCGTGGGATAATTTCCAACATAGCCGCGGGCAACAGCTAGTATATTAAGACATAGGATACTTTTCATCCCGGTAGAAGGTTCCCGTGGGATAATTTCCGACATACACGCGGACGAAGCCACGGGCAACAGCTAGTATATTAAGACATAGGATACTTTTCATCCCGGTAGAAGGTTCCCGTGGGATAATTTCCAACATAGCCGCTGGCAACAGCTAGTATATTAAGACATAGGATACTTTTCATCCCGGTAGAAGGTTCCCGTGGGATAATTTCCGACATACACGCGGACGAAGCCGCTGGCAACAGCTAGTATATTAAGACATAGGTTACTTTTCATCCCGGTAGAAGGTTCCCGTGGGATAATTTCCGACATACACGCGGACGAAGCCGCTGGCAACAGCTAGTATATTAAGACATAGGATACTTTTCATTCCGGTAGAAGGTTCCCGTGGGATAATTTCCAACATAGCCGCTGGCAACAGCTAGTATATTAAGACATAGGTTACTTTTCATCCCGGTAGAAGGTTCCCTTGGGATAATTTCCGACATACACGCGGACGAAGCCGCTGGCAACAGCTAGTATATTAAGACATAGGATACTTTTCATCCCGGTAGAAGGTTCCCGTAGGATAATTTCCAACATAGCCGCGGGCAACAGCTAGTGTATTAAGACATAGGATACTTTTCATCCCGGTAGAAGGTTCCCGTGGGATAATTTCCAACATAGCCGCTGGCAACAGCTAGTATATTAAGACATAGGATACTTTTCATCCCGGTAGAAGGTTCCCGTGGGATAATTTCCGACATACACGCGGACGAAGCCGCTGGCAACAGCTAGTATATTAAGACATAGGATACTTTTCATCCCGGTAGAAGGTTCCCGTGGGATAATTTCCAACATAGCCGCGGGCAACAGCTAGTATATTAAGACATAGGATACTTTTCATCCCGGTAGAAGGTTCCCGTGGGATAATTTTCGACATACACGCGGACGAAGCCGCGGGCAACAGCTAGTATATTAAGACATAGGATACTTTTCATCCCGATAGAAGGTTCCCGTGGGATAATTTCCAACATAGCCGCGGGCAACAGCTAGTATATTAAGACATAGGATACTTTTCATCCCGGTAGAAGGTTCCCGTGGGATAATTTCCAACATAGCCGCTGGCAACAGCTAGTATATTAAGACATAGGATACTTTTCATCCCGGTAGAAGGTTCCCGTGGGATAATTTCCGACATACACGCGGACGAAGCCGCTGGCAACAACTAGTATATTAAGACATAGGATACTTTTCATCCCGGTAGAAGGTTCCCGTGGGATAATTTCCGACATACACGCGGACGAAGCCGTGGGCAACAGCTAGTATATTAAGACATAGGATACTTTTCATCCCGGTAGAAGGTTCCCGTGGGATAATTTCCAACATAGCCGCGGGCAACAGCTAGTATATTAAGACATAGGATACTTTTCATCCCGGTAGATGGTTCTTGTGGGATAATTTCCGACATACACGCGGACGAAGCCGCTGGCAACAGCTAGTATATTAAGACATAGGATACTTTTCATCCCGGTGGAAGGTTCCCGTGGGATAATTTCCAACATAGCCGCGGGCAACAGCTAGTATATTAAGACATAGGATACTTTTCATCCCGGTAGAAGGTTCCCGTGGGATAATTTCCGACATACACGCGGACGAAGCCGTGGGCAACAGCTAGTATATTAAGACATAGGATACTTTTCATCCCGGTAGAAGGTTCCCGTGGGATAATTTCCAACATAGCCGCGGGCAACAGCTAGTATATTAAGACATAGGATACTTTTCATCCCGGTAGATGGTTCTTGTGGGATAATTTCCGACATACACGCGGACGAAGCCGCTGGCAACAGCTAGTATATTAAGACATAGGATACTTTTCATCCCGGTGGAAGGTTCCCGTGGGATAATTTCCAACATAGCCGCGGGCAACAGCTAGTATATTAAGACATAGGATACTTTTCATCCCGGTAGAAGGTTCCCGTGGGATAATTTCCAACATAGCCGCTTGCAACAGCTAGTATATTAAGACATAGGATACTTTTCATCCCGGTAGAAGGTTCCCGTGGGATAATTTCCGACATAGCCGTGGGCAACAGCTAGTATATTAAGACATAGGATACTTTTCATCCCGGTAGAAGGTTCCCGTGGGATAATTTCCGACATACACGCGGACGAAGCCGCTGGCAACAGCTAGTATATTAAGAAATAGGATACTTTTCATCCCGGTAGAAGGTTCCCGTGGGATAATTTCCAACATAGCCGCTGGCAACAGCTAGTATATTAAGACATAGGATACTTTTCATCCCGGTAGAAGGTTCCCGTGGGATAATTTTCGACATACACGCGGACGAAGCCGCTGGCAACAGCTAGTATATTAAGACATAGGATACTTTTCATCCCTGTAGAAGGTTCCCGTGGGATAATTTCCGACATACACGCGGACGAAGCCGCTGGCAACAGCTAGTATATTAAGACATAGGATACTTTTCATCCCGGTAGAAGGTTCCCGTGGGATAATTTCCGACATAGCCGCGGGCAACAGCTAGTATATTAAGACAGGATACTTTTCATCCCGGTAGAAGGTTCCCGTGGGATAATTTCCAACATAGCCGCGGGCAACAGCTTGTATATTAAGACATAGGATACTTTTCATCCCGGTAGAAGGTTCCCGTGGGATAATTTCCGACATACACGCGGACGAAGCCGCTGGCAACAGCTAGTATATTAAGACATAGGATACTTTTCATCCCGGTAGAAGGTTTCCGTGGGATAATTTTCAACATAGCCGCTGGCAACAGCTAGTATATTAAGACATAGGATACTTTTCATACCGGTAGAAGGTTCACGTGGGATAATTTCCAACATAGCCGTTGGCAACAGCTAGTATATTAAGACAGGATACTTTTCATCCCGGTAGAAGGTTCCCGTGGGATAATTTCCTACATAGCCGCGGGCAACAGCTAGTATATTAAGACATAGGATACTTTTCATCCCGGTGGAAGGTTCCCGTGGGATAATTTCCAACATAGCCGTTGGCAACAGCTAGTATATTAAGACAGGATACTTTTCATCCCGGTAGAAGGTTCCCGTGGGGTAATTTCCTACATAGCCGCGGGCAACAGCTAGTATATTAAGACATAGGATACTTTTCATCCCGGTAGATGGTTCCCGTGGGATAATTTCCAACATAGCCGCTGGCAACAGCTAGTATATTAAGATATAGGATACTTTTTATCCCGGTAGAAGGTTCCCGTGGGATAATTTCCGACATACACGCGGACGAAGCCGCTGGCAACAGCTAGTATATTAAGACATAGGATACTTTTCATCCCGGTAGAAGGTTCCCGTGGGATAATTTCCAACATAGCCGCGGGCAACAGCTAGTATATTAAGACATAGGATACTTTTCATCCCGGTAGAAGGTTCCCGTGGGATAATTTCCGACATACACGCGGACGAAGCCGCTGGCAACAGCTAGTATATTAAGACATAGGTTACTTTTCATTACGGTAGAAGGTTCCCGTGGGATAATTTCCAACATAGCCGCTGGCAACAGCTAGTATATTAAGACATAGGATACTTTTCATCCCGGTAGAAGGTTCCCGTGGGATAATTTCCAACATAGCCGCGGGCAACAGCTAGTATATTAAGACAGGATACTTTTCATCCCGGTAGATGGTTCCCGTGGGATAATTTCCAACATAGCCGCGGGCAACAGCTAGTATATTAAGACATAGGATACTTTTCATCCCGGTAGAAGGTTCCCGTGGGATAATTTCCGACATACACGCGGACGAAGCCACGGGCAACAGCTAGTATATTAAGACATAGGATACTTTTCATCCCGGTAGAAGGTTCCCGTGGGATAATTTCCAACATAGCCGCTGGCAACAGCTAGTATATTAAGACATAGGATACTTTTCATCCCGGTAGAAGGTTCCCGTGGGATAATTTCCGACATACACGCGGACGAAGCCGCTGGCAACAGCTAGTATATTAAGACATAGGTTACTTTTCATCCCGGTAGAAGGTTCCCGTGGGATAATTTCCGACATACACGCGGACGAAGCCGCTGGCAACAGCTAGTATATTAAGACATAGGATACTTTTCATTCCGGTAGAAGGTTCCCGTGGGATAATTTCCAACATAGCCGCTGGCAACAGCTAGTATATTAAGACATAGGTTACTTTTCATCCCGGTAGAAGGTTCCCTTGGGATAATTTCCGACATACACGCGGACGAAGCCGCTGGCAACAGCTAGTATATTAAGACATAGGATACTTTTCATCCCGGTAGAAGGTTCCCGTAGGATAATTTCCAACATAGCCGCGGGCAACAGCTAGTGTATTAAGACATAGGATACTTTTCATCCCGGTAGAAGGTTCCCGTGGGATAATTTCCAACATAGCCGCTGGCAACAGCTAGTATATTAAGACATAGGATACTTTTCATCCCGGTAGAAGGTTCCCGTGGGATAATTTCCGACATACACGCGGACGAAGCCGCTGGCAACAGCTAGTATATTAAGACATAGGATACTTTTCATCCCGGTAGAAGGTTCCCGTGGGATAATTTCCAACATAGCCGCGGGCAACAGCTAGTATATTAAGACATAGGATACTTTTCATCCCGGTAGAAGGTTCCCGTGGGATAATTTTCGACATACACGCGGACGAAGCCGCGGGCAACAGCTAGTATATTAAGACATAGGATACTTTTCATCCCGATAGAAGGTTCCCGTGGGATAATTTCCAACATAGCCGCGGGCAACAGCTAGTATATTAAGACATAGGATACTTTTCATCCCGGTAGAAGGTTCCCGTGGGATAATTTCCAACATAGCCGCTGGCAACAGCTAGTATATTAAGACATAGGATACTTTTCATCCCGGTAGAAGGTTCCCGTGGGATAATTTCCGACATACACGCGGACGAAGCCGCTGGCAACAACTAGTATATTAAGACATAGGATACTTTTCATCCCGGTAGAAGGTTCCCGTGGGATAATTTCCGACATACACGCGGACGAAGCCGTGGGCAACAGCTAGTATATTAAGACATAGGATACTTTTCATCCCGGTAGAAGGTTCTCGTGGGATAATTTCCAACATAGCCGCGGGCAACAGCTAGTATATTAAGACATAGGATACTTTTCATCCCGGTAGATGGTTCTTGTGGGATAATTTCCGACATACACGCGGACGAAGCCGCTGGCAACAGCTAGTATATTAAGACATAGGATACTTTTCATCCCGGTGGAAGGTTCCCGTGGGATAATTTCCAACATAGCCGCGGGCAACAGCTAGTATATTAAGACATAGGATACTTTTCATCCCGGTAGAAGGTTCCCGTGGGATAATTTCCAACATAGCCGCTGGCAACAGCTAGTATATTAAGACATAGGATACTTTTCATCCCGGTAGAAGGTTCCCGTGGGATAATTTCCGACATAGCCGCGGGCAACAGCTAGTATATTAAGACATAGGATACTTTTCATCCCGGTAGAAGGTTCCCGTGGGATAATTTCCGACATACACGCGGACGAAGCCGCTGGCAACAGCTAGTATATTAAGAAATAGGATACTTTTCATCCCGGTAGAAGGTTCCCGTGGGATAATTTCCAACATAGCCGCTGGCAACAGCTAGTATATTAAGACATAGGATACTTTTCATCCCGGTAGAAGGTTCCCGTGGGATAATTTTCGACATACACGCGGACGAAGCCGCTGGCAACAGCTAGTATATTAAGACATAGGATACTTTTCATCCCGGTAGAAGGTTCCCGTGGGATAATTTCCGACATACACGCGGACGAAGCCGCTGGCAACAGCTAGTATATTAAGACATAGGATACTTTTCATCCCGGTAGAAGGTTCCCGTGGGATAATTTCCGACATAGCCGCGGGCAACAGCTAGTATATTAAGACAGGATACTTTTCATCCCGGTAGAAGGTTCCCGTGGGATAATTTCCAACATAGCCGCGGGCAACAGCTTGTATATTAAGACATAGGATACTTTTCATCCCGGTAGAAGGTTCCCGTGGGATAATTTCCAACATAGCCGCGGGCAACAGCTAGTATATTAAGACATAGGATACTTTTCATCCCGGTAGAAGGTTCCCGTGGGATAATTTCCAACATAGCCGCGGGCAACAGCTAGTATATTAAGACATAGGATACTTTTCATCCCGGTAGATGGTTCCCACGGGATAATTTCCGACATACACGCGGACGAAGCCGCTGGCAACAGCTAGTATATTAAGACATAGGATACTTTTATCCCGGTAGAAGGTTCCCGTGGGATAATTTCCAACATAGCCGCGGGCAACAGCTAGTATATTAAGACATAGGATACTTTTCATCCCGGTAGAAGGTTCCCGTGGTATAATTTCCAACATAGCCGCTGGCAACAGCTAGTATATTAAGACATAGGATACTTTTCATCCCGGTAGAAGGTTCCCGTGGGATAATTTCCGACATAGCCGCGGGCAACAGCTAGTATTTTAAGACATAGGATACTTTTCATCCCGGTAGAAGGTTCCCGTGGGATAATTTCGGACATACACGCGGACGAAGCCGCTGGCAACAGCTAGTATATTAAGACATAGGATACTTTTCATCCCGGTAGAAGGTTCCCGTGGGATAATTTCCAACATAGCCGCTGGCAGCAGCTAGCATATTAAGACATAGGATACTTTTCATCCCGGTAGAAGGTTCCCGTGGGATAATTTCCGACATACACGCGGACGAAGCCGCTGGCAACAGCTAGTATATTAAGACATAGGATACTTTTCATCCCGGTAGAAGGTTCCCGTGGGATAATTTCCAACATAGCCGCGGGCAACAGCTAGTATATTAAGACATAGGATACTTTTCATCCCGGTAGAAGGTTCCCGTGGGATAATTTTCGACATACACGCGGACGAAGCCGCGGGCAACAGCTAGTATATTAAGACATAGGATACTTTTCATCCCGATAGAAGGTTCCCGTGGGATAATTTCCAACATAGCCGCGGGCAACAGCTAGTATATTAAGACATAGGATACTTTTCATCCCGGTAGAAGGTTCCCGTGGGATAATTTCCAACATAGCCGCGGGCAACAGCTAGTATATTAAGACATAGGATACTTTTCATCCCGGTAGAAGGTTCCCGTGGGATAATTTCCGACATACACGCGGACGAAGCCGCTGGCAACAACTAGTATATTAAGACATAGGATACTTTTCATCCCGGTAGAAGGTTCCCGTGGGATAATTTCCGACATACACGCGGACGAAGCCGTGGGCAACAGCTAGTATATTAAGACATAGGATACTTTTCATCCCGGTAGAAGGTTCCCGTGGGATAATTTCCAACATAGCCGCGGGCAACAGCTAGTATATTAAGACATAGGATACTTTCATCCCGGTAGATGGTTCTTGTGGGATAATTTCCGACATACACGCGGACGAAGCCGCTGGAAACAGCTAGTATATTAAGACATAGGATACTTTTCATCCCGGTGGAAGGTTCCCGTGGGATAATTTCCAACATAGCCGCGGGCAACAGCTAGTATATTAAGACATAGGATACTTTTCATCCCGGTAGAAGGTTCCCGTGGGATAATTTCCAACATAGCCGCTGGCAACAGCTAGTATATTAAGACATAGGATACTTTTCATCCCGGTAGAAGGTTCCCGTGGGATAATTTCCGACATAGCCGCGGGCAACAGCTAGTATATTAAGACATAGGATACTTTTCATCCCGGTAGAAGGTTCCCGTGGGATAATTTCCGACATACACGCGGACGAAGCCGCTGGCAACAGCTAGTATATTAAGAAATAGGATACTTTTCATCCCGGTAGAAGGTTCCCGTGGGATAATTTCCAACATAGCCGCTGGCAACAGCTAGTATATTAAGACATAGGATACTTTTCATCCCGGTAGAAGGTTCCCGTGGGATAATTTTCGACATACACGCGGACGAAGCCGCTGGCAACAGCTAGTATATTAAGACATAGGATACTTTTCATCCCGGTAGAAGGTTCCCGTGGGATAATTTCCGACATACACGCGGACGAAGCCGCTGGCAACAGCTAGTATATTAAGACATAGGATACTTTTCATCCCGGTAGAAGGTTCCCGTGGGATAATTTCCGACATAGCCGCGGGCAACAGCTAGTATATTAAGACAGGATACTTTTCATCCCGGTAGAAGGTTCCCGTGGGATAATTTCCAACATAGCCGCGGGCAACAGCTTGTATATTAAGACATAGGATACTTTTCATCCCGGTAGAAGGTTCCCGTGGGATAATTTCCAACATAGCCGCGGGCAACAGCTAGTATATTAAGACATAGGATACTTTTCATCCCGGTAGAAGGTTCCCGTGGGATAATTTCCTACATAGCCGCGGGCAACAGCTAGTATATTAAGACATAGGATACTTTTCATCCCGGTAGATGGTTCCCGTGGGATAATTTCCAACATAGCCGCTGGCAACAGCTAGTATATTAAGATATAGGATACTTTTTATCCCGGTAGAAGGTTCCCGTGGGATAATTTCCAACATAGCCGCTGGCAACAGCTAGTATATTAAGACATAGGATACTTTTCATCCCGGTAGAAGGTTCCCGTGGGATAATTTCCGACATAGCCGCGGGCAACAGCTAGTATATTAAGACATAGGATACTTTTCATCCCGGTAGAAGGTTCCCGTGGGATAATTTCGGACATACACGCGGACGAAGCCGCTGGCAACAGCTAGTATATTAAGACATAGGATACTTTTCATCTCGGTAGAAGGTTCCCGTGGGATAATTTCCAACATAGCCGCTGGCAGCAGCTAGCATATTAAGACATAGGATACTTTTCATCCCGGTAGAAGGTTCCCGTGGGATAATTTCCGACATACACGCGGACGAAGCCGCTGGCAACAGCTAGTATATTAAGACATAGGATACTTTTCATCCCGGTAGAAGGTTCCCGTGGGATAATTTCCGACATACACGCGGACGAAGCCGCTGGCAACAGCTAGTATATTAAGACATAGGATACTTTTCATCCCGGTAGAAGGTTCCCGTGGGATAATTTCCGACATACACGCGGACGAAGCCGCTGGCAACAGCTAGTATATTAAGACATAGGATACTTTTCATCCCGGTAGAAGGTTCCCGTGGGATAATTTCCAACATAGCCGCGGGCAACAGCTAGTATATTAAGAAAGAAAGAAAGAAAGAAAAACAGTTTATTCGCGTGAAAATGACGCACACAAACTATACAAGAAAAGCGAAACACAAAATAATAAAACATAACAAACCACACAAAACAAAAAACATAAGTACACACAATAAAGTTTTTGGAAATGTGCGTCACTACCCCGCGAAACGGCTACACGCTCAGCATAATGCCGCGGCCCGTGCACGAAGGCACGAATCCACGGCGCTGGTTTTCAGCGTAAGCCGGCGGTGTGTATCGCTGTCAGAGAACATTAAAATAAGTAACTAAAAAAAAACAATAAAAATATATAATATGTACAGACATAAACAATAAAATATGTGGCAACATTTCAACGCGTCTCAAACCACAGACAATAAAGTTTGTCTGTCATGGTTCGTGTCTTGAGATAAGTTTTATTTTCTGTGCTTGCGTTGCGCAACAGTTTGACAAATGAGCCATGCGCCCGACCAACCACATCGCACGAGAATTGGAGTTATGTAAGCTTGAACATCAATGGCGTCAGGTAAATGATGATGTAATGAGTGCCACTGTGCTACAGCAATGATTGTGTCAATGTTTATAGTGTTTATGAGTGAACACATAGAGTGAGACATAGGATACTTTTCATCCCGGTAGAAGGTTCCCGTGGGATAATTTCCGACATACACGCGGACGAAGCCGCTGGCAACAGCTAGTATATTAAGACATAGGATACTTTTCATCCCGGTGGAAGGTTCCCGTGGGATAATTTCCAACATAGCCGTTGGCAACAGCTAGTATATTAAGACAGGATACTTTTCATCCCGGTAGAAGGTTCCCGTGGGATAATTTCCTACATAGCCGCGGGCAACAGCTAGTATATTAAGACATAGGATACTTTTCATCCCGGTAGATGGTTCCCGTGGGATAATTTCCAACATAGCCGCTGGCAACAGCTAGTATATTAAGATATAGGATACTTTTTATCCCGGTAGAAGGTTCCCGTGGGATAATTTCCGACATACACGCGGACGAAGCCGCTGGCAACAGCTAGTATATTAAGACATAGGATACTTTTCATCCCGGTAGAAGGTTCCCGTGGGATAATTTCCAACATAGCCGCGGGCAACAGCTAGTATATTAAGACATAGGATACTTTTCATCCCGGTAGAAGGTTCCCGTGGGATAATTTCCGACATACACGCGGACGAAGCCGCTGGCAACAGCTAGTATATTAAGACATAGGTTACTTTTCATTACGGTAGAAGGATCCCGTGGGATAATTTCCAACATAGCCGCTGGCAACAGCTAGTATATTAAGACATAGGATACTTTTCATCCCGGTAGAAGGTTCCCGTGGGATAATTTCCAACATAGCCGCGGGCAACAGCTAGTATATTAAGACAGGATACTTTTCATCCCGGTAGATGGTTCCCGTGGGATAATTTCCAACATAGCCGCGGGCAACAGCTAGTATATTAAGACATAGGATACTTTTCATCCCGGTAGAAGGTTCCCGTGGGATAATTTCCGACATACACGCGGACGAAGCCACGGGCAACAGCTAGTATATTAAGACATAGGATACTTTTCATCCCGGTAGAAGGTTCCCGTGGGATAATTTCCAACATAGCCGCTGGCAACAGCTAGTATATTAAGACATAGGATACTTTTCATCCCGGTAGAAGGTTCCCGTGGGATAATTTCCGACATACACGCGGACGAAGCCGCTGGCAACAGCTAGTATATTAAGACATAGGTTACTTTTCATCCCGGTAGAAGGTTCCCGTGGGATAATTTCCGACATACACGCGGACGAAGCCGCTGGCAACAGCTAGTATATTAAGACATAGGATACTTTTCATTCCGGTAGAAGGTTCCCGTGGGATAATTTCCAACATAGCCGCTGGCAACAGCTAGTATATTAAGACATAGGTTACTTTTCATCCCGGTAGAAGGTTCCCTTGGGATAATTTCCGACATACACGCGGACGAAGCCGCTGGCAACAGCTAGTATATTAAGACATAGGATACTTTTCATCCCGGTAGAAGGTTCCCGTGGGATAATTTCCAACATAGCCGCTGGCAACAGCTAGTATATTAAGACATAGGATACTTTTCATCCCGGTAGAAGGTTCCCGTAGGATAATTTCCAACATAGCCGCGGGCAACAGCTAGTATATTAAAACATAGGATACTTTTCATCCCGGTAGAAGGTTCCCGTGGGATAATTTCCAACATAGCCGCTGCCAACAGCTAGTATATTAAGACATAGGATACTTTTCATCCCGGTAAAAGGTTCCCGTGGGATAATTTCCAACATAGCCGCGGGCAACAGCTAGTATATTAAGACATAGGATACTTTTCATCCCGGTAGAAGGTTCCCGTGGGATAATTTCCGACATACACGCGGACGAAGCCGCTGGCAACAGCTAGTATATTAAGACATAGGATACTTTTCATCCCGGTAGAAGGTTCCCGTGGGATAATTTCCAACATAGCCGCGGGCAACAGCTAGTATATTAAGACATAGGATACTTTTCATCCCGGTAGAAGGTTCCCGTGGGATAATTTTCGACATACACGCGGACGAAGCCGCGGGCAACAGCTAGTATATTAAGACATAGGATACTTTTCATCCCGATAGAAGGTTCCCGTGGGATAATTTCCAACATAGCCGCGGGCAACAGCTAGTATATTAAGACATAGGATACTTTTCATCCCGGTAGAAGGTTCCCGTGGGATAATTTCCAACATAGCCGCGGGCAACAGCTAGTATATTAAGACATAGGATACTTTTCATCCCGGTAGAAGGTTCCCGTGGGATAATTTCCGACATACACGCGGACGAAGCCGCTGGCAACAACTAGTATATTAAGACATAGGATACTTTTCATCCCGGTAGAAGGTTCCCGTGGGATAATTTCCGACATACACGTGGACGAAGCCGTGGGCAACAGCTAGTATATTAAGACATAGGATACTTTTCATCCCGGTAGAAGGTTCCCGTGGGATAATTTCCAACATAGCCGCGGGCAACAGCTAGTATATTAAGACATAGGATACTTTTCATCCCGGTAGATGGTTCTTGTGGGATAATTTCCGACATACACGCGGACGAAGCCGCTGACAACAGCTAGTATATTAAGACATAGGATACTTTTCATCCCGGTGGAAGGTTCCCGTGGGATAATTTCCAACATAGCCGCGGGCAACAGCTAGTATATTAAGACATAGGATACTTTTCATCCCGGTAGAAGGTTCCCGTGGGATAATTTCCAACATAGCCGCTGGCAACAGCTAGTATATTAAGACATAGGATACTTTTCATCCCGGTAGAAGGTTCCCGTGGGATAATTTCCGACATAGCCGCGGGCAACAGCTAGTATATTAAGACATAGGATACTTTTCATCCCGGTAGAAGGTTCCCGTGGGATAATTTCCGACATACACGCGGACGAAGCCGCTGGCAACAGCTAGTATATTAAGAAATAGGATACTTTTCATCCCGGTAGAAGGTTCCCGTGGGATAATTTCCAACATAGCCGCTGGCAACAGCTAGTATATTAAGACATAGGATACTTTTCATCCCGGTAGAAGGTTCCCGTGGGATAATTTTCGACATACACGCGGACGAAGCCGCTGGCAACAGCTAGTATATTAAGACATAGGATACTTTTCATCCCGGTAGAAGGTTCCCGTGGGATAATTTCCGACATACACGCGGACGAAGCCGCTGGCAACAGCTAGTATATTAAGACATAGGATACTTTTCATCCCGGTAGAAGGTTCCCGTGGGATAATTTCCGACATAGCCGCGGGCAACAGCTAGTATATTAAGACAGGATACTTTTCATCCCGGTAGAAGGTTCCCGTGGGATAATTTCCAACATAGCCGCGGGCAACAGCTTGTATATTAAGACATAGGATACTTTTCATCCCGGTAGAAGGTTCCCGTGGGATAATTTCCAACATAGCCGCGGGCAACAGCTAGTATATTAAGACATAGGATACTTTTCATCCCGGTAGAAGGTTCCCGTGGGATAATTTCCAACATAGCCGCGGGCAACAGCTAGTATATTAAGACATAGGATACTTTTCATCCCGGTAGATGGTTCCCGTGGGATAATTTCCGACATACACGCGGACGAAGCCGCTGGCAACAGCTAGTATATTAAGACATAGGATACTTTTATCCCGGTAGAAGGTTCCCGTGGGATAATTTCCAACATAGCCGCGGGCAACAGCTAGTATATTAAGACATAGGATACTTTTCATCCCGGTAGAAGGTTCCCGTGGTATAATTTCCAACATAGCCGCTGGCAACAGCTAGTATATTAAGACATAGGATACTTTTCATCCCGGTAGAAGGTTCCCGTGGGATAATTTCCAACATAGCCGCGGGCAACAGCTAGTATATTAAGACATAGGATACTTTTCATCCCGGTAGATGGTTCCCGTGGGATAATTTCCGACATACACGCGGACGAAGCCGCTGGCAACAGCTAGTATATTAAGACATAGGATACTTTTATCCCGGTAGAAGGTTCCCGTGGGATAATTTCCAACATAGCCGCGGGCAACAGCTAGTATATTAAGACATAGGATACTTTTCATCCCGGTAGAAGGTTCCCGTGGGATAATTTCCAACATAGCCGCTGGCAACAGCTAGTATATTAAGACATAGGATACTTTTCATCCCGGTAGAAGGTTCCCGTGGGATAATTTCCGACATACACGCGGACGAAGCCGCTGGCAACAGCTAGTATATTAAGACATAGGATACTTTTCATCCCGGTAGAAGGTTCCCGTGGGATAATTTCCAACATAGCCGCGGGCAACAGCTAGTATATTAAGAAAGAAAGAAAGAAAGAAAAACAGTTTATTCGCGTGAAAATGACGCACACAAACTATACAAGAAAAGCGAAACACAAAATAATAAAACATAACAAACCACACAAAACAAAAAACATAAGTACACACAATAAAGTTTTTGGAAATGTGCGTCACTACCCCGCGAAACGGCTACACGCTCAGCATAATGCCGCGGACCGTGCACGAAGGCACGAATCCACGGCGCTGGTTTTCAGCGTAAGCCGGCGGTGTGTATCGCTGTCAGAGAACATTAAAATAAGTAACTAAAAAAAAACAATAAAAATATATAATATGTACAGACATAAACAATAAAATATGTGGCAACATTTCAACGCGTCTCAAACCACAGACAATAAAGTTTGTCTGTCATGGTTCGTGTCTTGAGATAAGTTTTATTTTCTGTGCTTGCGTTGCGCAACAGTTTGACAAATGAGCCATGCGCCCGACCAACCACATCGCACGAGAATTGGAGTTATGTAAGCTTGAACATCAATGGCGTCAGGTAAATGATGATGTAATGAGTGCCACTGTGCTACAGCAATGATTGTGTCAATGTTTATAGTGTTTATGAGTGAACACATAGAGTGAGACATAGGATACTTTTCATCCCGGTAGAAGGTTCCCGTGGGATAATTTCCGACATACACGCGGACGAAGCCGCTGGCAACAGCTAGTATATTAAGACATAGGATACTTTTCATCCCGGTGGAAGGTTCCCGTGTGATAATTTCCAACATAGCCGCGGGCAACAGCTAGTATATTAAGACATAGGATACTTTTCATCCCGGTAGAAGGTTCCCGTGGGATAATTTCCAACATAGCCGCGGGCAACAGCTAGTATATTAAGACATAGGATACTTTTCATCCCGGTAGAAGGTTCCCGTGGGATAATTTCCAACATAGCCGCTGGCAACAGCTAGTATATTAAGACATAGGATACTTTTCATCCCGGTAGTAGGTTCCCGTGGGATAATTTCCGACATAGCCGCGGGCAACAGCTAGTATATTAAGACATAGGATACTTTTCATCCCGGTAGAAGGTTCCCGTGGGATAATTTCCAACATAGCCGCGGGCAACAGCTAGTATATTAAGACATAGGATATTTTTCATCCCGGTAGAAGGTTCCCGTGGGATAATTTCCGACATACACGCGGACGAAGCCGCTGGCAACAGCTAGTATATTAAGACATAGGATACTTTTCATCCCGGTAGAAGGTTCCTGTGGGATAATTTCCGACATACACGCGGACGAAGCCGCTGGCAACAGCTAGTATATTAAGACATAGGATACTTTTCATCCCGGTAGAAGGTTCCCGTGGAATAATTTCCGACATACACGCGGACGAAGCCGCTGGCAACAGCTAGTATATTAAGACATAGGATACTTTTCATCCCGGTAGAAGGTTCCCGTGGGATAATTTCCAACATAGCCGCGGGCAACAGCTAGTATATTAAGACATAGGATACTTTTCATCCCGGTAGAAGGTTCCCGTGGGATAATTTCCGACATACACGCGGACGAAGCCGCTGGCAACAGCTAGTATATTAAGACATAGGTTACTTTTCATCCCGGTAGAAGGTTCCCGTGGGATAATTTCCAACATAGCCGCTGGCAACAGCTAGTATATTAAGACATAGGTTACTTTTCATCCCGGTAGAAGGTTCCCGTGGGATAATTTCCAACATAGCCGCGGGCAACAGCTAGTATATTAAGACATAGGATACTTTTCATCCCGGTAGATGGTTCCCGTGGGATAATTTCCAACATAGCCGCGGGCAACAGCTAGTATATTAAGACATAGGATACTTTTCATCCCGGTAGAAGGTTCCCGTGGGATAATTTCCGACATTCACGCGGACGAAGCCGCGGGCAACAGCTAGTATATTAAGACATAGGATACTTTTCATCCCGGTAGAAGGTTCCCGTGGGATAATTTCCAACATAGCCGCGGGCAACAGCTAGTATATTAAGACATAGGATACTTTTCAACCCGGTAGATGGTTCCCGTGGGATAATTTCCAACATAGCCGCGGGCAACAGCTAGTATATTAAGACATAGGATACTTTTCATCCCGGTAGAAGGTTCCCGTGGGATAATTTCCGACATACACGCGGACGAAGCCGCTGGCAACAGCTAGTATATTAAGACATAGGATATTTTTCATCCCGGTAGAAGGTTCCCGTGGGATAATTTCGAACATAGCCGCTGGCAACAGCTAGTATATTAAGACATAGGATACTTTTCATCCCGGTAGAAGGTTCCCGTGGGATAATTTCCAACATAGCCGCTGGCAACAGCTAGTATATTAAGACATAGGATACTTTTCATCCCGGTAGAAGGTTCCCTTGGGATAATTTCCAACATAGCCGCGGGCAACAGCTAGTATATTAAGACATAGGATACTTTTCATCCCGGTAGAAGGTTCCCGTGGGATAATTTCCAACATAGCCGCGGGCAACAGCTAGTATATTAAGACATAGGATACTTTTCATCCCGGTAGAAGGTTCCCGTGGGAGAATTTCCAACATAGCCGCGGGCAACAGCTAGTATATTAAGACATAGGATACTTTTCATCCCGGTAGAAGGTTCCCGTGGGAGAATTTCCAACATAGCCGCGGGCAACAGCTAGTATATTAAGACATAGGATACTTTTCATCCCGGTAGAAGGTTCCCGTGGGATAATTTCCGACATACACGCGGACGAAGCCGCTGGCAACAGCTAGTATATTAAGACATAGGATACTTTTCATCCCGGTAGAAGGTTCCCGTGGGATAATTTCCAACATAGCCGCTGGCAACAGCTAGTATATTAAGACAGGATACTTTCCATCCCGGTAGAAGGTTCCCGTGGGATAATTTCCAACATAGCCGCGGGCAACAGCTAGTATATTAAGACATAGGATACTTTTCATCCCGGTAGAAGGTTCCCGTGGGATAATTTCCGACATACACGCGGACGAAGCCGCTGGCAACAGCTAGTATATTAAGACATAGGTTACTTTTCATCCCGGTAGTAGGTTCCCGTGGGATAATTTCCAACATAGCCGCTGGCAACAGCTAGTATATTAAGACATAGGATACTTTTCATCCCGGTAGAAGGTTCCCGTGGGATAATTTCCAACATAGCCGTGGGCAACAGCTAGTATATTAAGACATAGGATACTTTTCAACCCGGTAGATGGTTCCCGTGGGATAATTTCCAACATAGCCGCGGGCAACAGCTAGTATATTAAGACATAGGATACTTTTCATCCCGGTAGAAGGTTCCCGTGGGATAATTTCCGACATACACGCGGACGAAGCCGCTGGCAACAGCTAGTATATTAAGACATAGGTTACTTTTCATCCCGGTAGAAGGTTCCCGTGGGATAATTTCCAACATAGCCGCTGGCAACAGCTAGTATATTAAGACATAGGATACTTTTCATCCCGGTAGAAGGTTCCCGTGGAATAATTTCCAACATAGCCGCGGGCAACAGCTAGTATATTAAGACATAGGATACTTTTCAACCCGGTAGATGGTTCCCGTGGGATAATTTCCAACATAGCCGCGGGCAACAGCTAGTATATTAAGACATAGGATAGTTTTCATCCCGGTAGAAGGTTCCCGTGGGATAATTTCCGACATACACGCGGACGAAGCCGTGGGCAACAGCTAGTATATTAAGACATAGGATACTTCTCATCCCGGTAGAAGGTTCCCGTGGGAGAATTTCCAACATAGCCGCGGGCAACAGCTAGTATATTAAGACATAGGATACTTTTCATCCCGGTAGAAGGTTCCCGTGGGATAATTTCCGACATACACGCGGACGAAGCCGCTGGCAACAGCTAGTATATTAAGACATAGGATACTTTTCATCCCGGTAGAAGGTTCCCGTGGGATAATTTCCAACATAGCCGCTGGCAACAGCTAGTATATTAAGACAGGATACTTTCCATCCCGGTAGAAGGTTCCCGTGGGATAATTTCCAACATAGCCGCGGGCAACAGCTAGTATATTAAGACATAGGATACTTTTCATCCCGGTAGAAGGTTCCCGTGGGATAATTTCCGACATACACGCGGACGAAGCCGCTGGCAACAGCTAGTATATTAAGACATAGGTTACTTTTCATCCCGGTAGTAGGTTCCCGTGGGATAATTTCCAACATAGCCGCTGGCAACAGCTAGTATATTAAGACATAGGATACTTTTCATCCCGGTAGAAGGTTCCCGTGGGATAATTTCCAACATAGCCGTGGGCAACAGCTAGTATATTAAGACATAGGATACTTTTCAACCCGGTAGATGGTTCCCGTGGGATAATTTCCAACATAGCCGCGGGCAACAGCTAGTATATTAAGACATAGGATACTTTTCATCCCGGTAGAAGGTTCCCGTGGGATAATTTCCGACATACACGCGGACGAAGCCGCTGGCAACAGCTAGTATATTAAGACATAGGTTACTTTTCATCCCGGTAGAAGGTTCCCGTGGGATAATTTCCAACATAGCCGCTGGCAACAGCTAGTATATTAAGACATAGGATACTTTTCATCCCGGTAGAAGGTTCCCGTGGAATAATTTCCAACATAGCCGCGGGCAACAGCTAGTATATTAAGACATAGGATACTTTTCAACCCGGTAGATGGTTCCCGTGGGATAATTTCCAACATAGCCGCGGGCAACAGCTAGTATATTAAGACATAGGATAGTTTTCATCCCGGTAGAAGGTTCCCGTGGGATAATTTCCGACATACACGCGGACGAAGCCGTGGGCAACAGCTAGTATATTAAGACATAGGATACTTCTCATCCCGGTAGAAGGTTCCCGTGGGATAATTTCCAACATAGCCGCGGGCAACAGCTAGTATATTAAGACATAGGATACTTTTCATCCCGGTAGATGGTTCCCGTGGGATAATTTCCGACATACACGCGGACGAAGCCGCTGGCAACAGCTAGTATATTAAGACATAGGATACTTTTCATCCCGGTGGAAGGTTCCCGTGTGATAATTTCCAACATAGCCGCTGGCAACAGCTAGTATATTAAGACATAGGATACTTTTCATCCCGGTAGAAGGTTCCCGTGGGATAATTTCCGACATAGCCGCGGGCAACAGCTAGTATATTAAGACATAGGATACTTTTCATCCCGGTAGAAGGTTCCCGTGGGATAATTTCCGACATACACGCGGACGAAGCCGCTGGCAACAGCTAGTACATTAAGACATAGGATACTTTTCATCCCGGTAGAAGGTTCCCGTGGGATAATTTCCGACATAGCCGCGGGCAACAGCTAGTATATTAAGACAGGATACTTTTCATCCCGGTAGAAGGTTCCCGTGGGATAATTTCCAACATAGCCGCGGGCAACAGCTAGTATATTAAGACATAGGATACTTTTCATCCCGGTAGAAGGTTCCCGTGGGATAATTTCCAACATAGCCGCGGGCAACAGCTATTATATTAAGACATAGGATACTTTTCATCCCGGTAGAAGGTTCCCGTGGGATAATTTCAAACATAGCCGCGGGCAACAGCTAGTATATTAAGACATAGGATACTTTTCATCCCGGTAGATGGTTCCCGTGGGATAATTTCCGACATACACGCGGACGAAGCCGCTGGCAACAGCTAGTATATTAAGACATAGGATACTTTTCATCCCGGTAGAAGGTTCCCGTGGGATAATTTCCGACATACACGCGGACGAAGCCGCTGGCAACAGCTAGTACATTAAGACATAGGATACTTTTCATCCCGGTAGAAGGTTCCCGTGGGATAATTTCCGACATAGCCGCGGGCAACAGCTAGTATATTAAGACAGGATACTTTTCATCCCGGTAGAAGGTTCCCGTGGGATAATTTCCAACATAGCCGCGGGCAACAGCTAGTATATTAAGACATAGGATACTTTTCATCCCGTTAGAAGGTTCCCGTGGGATAATTTCCAACATAGCCGCGGGCAACAGCTATTATATTAAGACATAGGATACTTTTCATCCCGGTAGAAGGTTCCCGTGGGATAATTTCAAACATAGCCGCGGGCAACAGCTAGTATATTAAGACATAGGATACTTTTCATCCCGGTAGATGGTTCCCGTGGGATAATTTCCGACATACACGCGGACGAAGCCGCTGGCAACAGCTAGTATATTAAGACATAGGATACTTTTCATCCCGGTAGAAGGTTCCCGTGGGATAATTTCCAACATAGCCGCGGGCATCAGCTAGTATATTAAGACATAGGATACTTTTCATCCCGGTAGAAGGTTCCCGTGGGATAATTTCCGACATACACGCGGACGAAGCCGCTGGCAACAGCTAGTATATTAAGACATAGGTTACTTTTCATCCCGGTAGAAGGTTCCCGTGGGATAATTTCCAACATAGCCGCTGGCAACAGCTAGTATATTAAGACATAGGATACTTTTCATCCCGGTAGAAGGTTCCCATGGGATAATTTCCAACATAGCCGCGGGCAACAGCTAGTATATTAAGACATAGGATACTTTTCATCCCGGTAGAAGGTTCCCGTGGGATAATTTCCGACATACACGCGGACGAAGCCGCGGGCAACAGCTAGTATATTTAGACATAGGATACTTTTCATCCCGGTAGAAGGTTCCCGTGGGATAATTTCCAACATAGCCGCGGGCAACAGCTAGTATATTAAGACATAGGATACTTTTCATCCCGGTAGAAGGTTCCCGTGGGATAATTCCTAACATAGCCGCGGGCAA
Organism: Dicycla oo; assembly: GCA_948252095.1. Lineage (NCBI taxonomy): Eukaryota > Metazoa > Arthropoda > Insecta > Lepidoptera > Noctuidae > Dicycla > Dicycla oo. The sequence continues at coordinate 24,841,200 of OX411712.1, read as the reverse complement.
CAGCTAGTATATTAAGACATAGGATACTTTTCATCCCGGTAGAAGGTTCTCGTGGGATAATTTCCAACATAGCCGCGGGCAACAGCTAGTATATTAAGACATAGGATACTTTTCATCCCGGTAGAAGGTTCCCGTGGGATAATTTCCGACATAGCCGCGGGCAACAGCTAGTATATTAAGACATAGGATACTTTTCATCCCGGTAGAAGGTCCCGTGGGAGAATTTCCAACATAGCCGCGGGCAACAGCTAGTATATTAAGACATAGGATACTTTTCATCCCGGTAGAAGGTTCCCGTGGGATAATTTCCAACATAGCCGCTGGCAACAACTAGTATATTAAGACATAGGATACTTTTCACCCCGGTAGAAGGTTCCCGTGGGATAATTTCCAACATAGCCGCTGGCAACAGCTAGTATATTAAGACATAGGATACTTTTCATCCCGGTAGAAGGTTCCCGTGGGATAATTTCCGACATACACGCGGACGAAGCCGCTGGCAACAGCTAGTATATTAAGACATAGGATACTTTTCATCCCGATAGAAGGTTCCCGTGGGATAATTTCCAACATAGCCGCTGGCAACAGCTAGTATATTAAGACATAGGATACTTTTCATCCCGGTAGAAGGTTCCCGTGGGATAATTTCCAACATAGCCGCGGGCAACAGCTAGTATATTAAGACATAGGATACTTTTCAACCCGGTAGATGGTTCCCGTGGGATAATTTCCAACATAGCCGCGGGCAACAGCTAGTATATTAAGACATAGGATACTTTTCATCCCGGTAGAAGGTTCCCGTGGGATAATTTCCGACATACACGCGGACGAAGCCGCTGGCAACAGCTAGTATATTAAGACATAGGATACTTTTCATCCCGGTAGAAGGTTCCCGTGGTATAATTTCCAACATAGCCGCTGGCAACAGCTAGTATATTAAGACATAGGATACTTTTCATCCCGGTAGAAGGTTCCCGTGGGATAATTTCCGACATAGCCGCGGGCAACAGCTAGTATATTAAGACATAGGATACTTTTCATCCCGGTAGAAGGTTCCCGTGGGATAATTTCCGACATACACGCGGACGAAGCCGCTGGCAACAGCTAGTATATTAAGACATAGGATACTTTTCATCCCGGTAGAAGGTTCCCGTGGGATAATTTCCAACATAGCCGCTGGCAACAGCTAGTATATTAAGACATAGGATACTTTTCATCCCGGTAGAAGGTTCCCGTGGGATAATTTCCGACATACACGCGGACGAAGCCGCTGGCAACAGCTAGTATATTAAGACATAGGATACTTTTCATCCCGGTAGAAGGTTCCCGTGGGATAATTTCCAACATAGCCGCGGGCAACAGCTAGTATATTAAGACATAGGATACTTTTCATCCCGGTAGAAGGTTCCCGTGGGATAATTTCCGACATACACGCGGACGAAGCCGCTGGCAACAGCTAGTATATTAAGACATAGGATACTTTTCATCCCGGTAGAAGGTTCCCGTGGGATAATTTCCAACATAGCCGCAGGCAACAGCTAGTATATTAAGACATAGGATACTTTTCATCCCGGTAGAAGGTTCCCGTGGGATAATTTCCGACATACACGCGGACGAAGCCGCTGGCAACAGCTAGTATATTAAGACATAGGTTACTTTTCATCCCGGTAGAAGGTTCCCGTGGGATAATTTCCAACATAGCCGCTGGCAACAGCTAGTATATTAAGACATAGGATACTTTTCATCCCGGTAGAAGGTTCCCATGGGATAATTTCCAACATAGCCGCGGGCAACAGCTAGTATATTAAGACATAGGATACTTTTCATCCCGGTAGAAGGTTCCCGTGGGATAATTTCCGACATACACGCGGACGAAGCCGCGGGCAACAGCTAGTATATTTAGACATAGGATACTTTTCATCCCGGTAGAAGGTTCCCGTGGGATAATTTCCAACATAGCCGCGGGCAACAGCTAGTATATTAAGACATAGGATACTTTTCATCCCGGTAGAAGGTTCCCGTGGGATAATTCCTAACATAGCCGCGGGCAACAGCTAGTATATTAAGACATAGGATACTTTTCATCCCGGTAGAAGGTTCTCGTGGGATAATTTCCAACATAGCCGCGGGCAACAGCTAGTATATTAAGACATAGGATACTTTTCATCCCGGTAGAAGGTTCCCGTGGGATAATTTCCGACATAGCCGCGGGCAACAGCTAGTATATTAAGACATAGGATACTTTTCATCCCGGTAGAAGGTCCCGTGGGAGAATTTCCAACATAGCCGCGGGCAACAGCTAGTATATTAAGACATAGGATACTTTTCATCCCGGTAGAAGGTTCCCGTGGGATAATTTCCAACATAGCCGCTGGCAACAACTAGTATATTAAGACATAGGATACTTTTCACCCCGGTAGAAGGTTCCCGTGGGATAATTTCCAACATAGCCGCTGGCAACAGCTAGTATATTAAGACATAGGATACTTTTCATCCCGGTAGAAGGTTCCCGTGGGATAATTTCCGACATACACGCGGACGAAGCCGCTGGCAACAGCTAGTATATTAAGACATAGGATACTTTTCATCCCGATAGAAGGTTCCCGTGGGATAATTTCCAACATAGCCGCTGGCAACAGCTAGTATATTAAGACATAGGATACTTTTCATCCCGGTAGAAGGTTCCCGTGGGATAATTTCCAACATAGCCGCGGGCAACAGCTAGTATATTAAGACATAGGATACTTTTCAACCCGGTAGATGGTTCCCGTGGGATAATTTCCAACATAGCCGCGGGCAACAGCTAGTATATTAAGACATAGGATACTTTTCATCCCGGTAGAAGGTTCCCGTGGGATAATTTCCGACATACACGCGGACGAAGCCGCTGGCAACAGCTAGTATATTAAGACATAGGATACTTTTCATCCCGGTAGAAGGTTCCCGTGGTATAATTTCCAACATAGCCGCTGGCAACAGCTAGTATATTAAGACATAGGATACTTTTCATCCCGGTAGAAGGTTCCCGTGGGATAATTTCCGACATAGCCGCGGGCAACAGCTAGTATATTAAGACATAGGATACTTTTCATCCCGGTAGAAGGTTCCCGTGGGATAATTTCCGACATACACGCGGACGAAGCCGCTGGCAACAGCTAGTATATTAAGACATAGGATACTTTTCATCCCGGTAGAAGGTTCCCGTGGGATAATTTCCAACATAGCCGCTGGCAACAGCTAGTATATTAAGACATAGGATACTTTTCATCCCGGTAGAAGGTTCCCGTGGGATAATTTCCTACATACACGCGGACGAAGCCGCTGGCAACAGCTAGTATATTAAGACATAGGATACTTTTCATCCCGGTAGAAGGTTCCCGTGGGATAATTTCCAACATAGCCGCGGGCAACAGCTAGTATATTAAGACATAGGATACTTTTCATCCCGGTAGAAGGTTCCCGTGGGATAATTTCCGACATACACGCGGACGAAGCCGCTGGCAACAGCTAGTATATTAAGACATAGGATACTTTTCATCCCGGTAGAAGGTTCCCGTGGGATAATTTCCAACATAGCCGCAGGCAACAGCTAGTATATTAAGACATAGGATACTTTTCATCCCGGTAGAAGGTTCCCGTGGGATAATTTCCAACATAGCCGCTGGCAACAGCTAGTATATTAAGACATAGGATACTTTTCATCCCGGTAGAAGGTTCCCGTGGGATAATTTCCAACATAGCCGCGGGCAACAGCTAGTATATTAAGACATAGGATACTTTTCATCCCGGTAGAAGGTTCCCGTGGGATAATTTCCAACATAGCCGCGGGCAACAGCTAGTATATTAAGACATAGGATACTTTTCATCCCGGTAGAAGGTTCCCGTGGGAGAATTTCCAACATAGCCGCGGGCAACAGCTAGTATATTAAGACATAGGATACTTTTCATCCCAGTAGAAGGTTCCCGTGGGATAATTTCCAACATAGCCGCGGGCAACAGCTAGTATATTAAGACATAGGATACTTTTCATCCCGGTAGAAGGTTCCCGTGGGATAATTTCCGACATACACGCGGACGAAGCCGCTGGCAACAGCTAGTATATTAAGACATAGGATACTTTTCATCCCGGTAGAAGGTTCCCGTGGGATAATTTCCAACATAGCCGCTGGCAACAGCTAGTATATTAAGACATAGGATACTTTTCATCCCGGTAGAAGGTTCCCGTGGGATAATTTCCAACATAGCCGCGGGCAACAGCTAGTATATTAAGACACAGGATACTTTTCATCCCGGTAGAAGGTTCCCGTGGGATAATTTCCGACATACACGCGGACGAAGCCGCTGGCAACAGCTAGTATATTAAGACATAGGTTACTTTTCATCCCGGTAGAAGGTTCCCGTGGGATAATTTCCAACATAGCCGCTGGCAACAGCTAGTATATTAAGACATAGGATACTTTTCATCCCGGTAGAAGGTTCCCGTGGGATAATTTCCAACATAGCCGCGGGCAACAGCTAGTATATTAAGACACAGGATACTTTTCATCCCGGTAGAAGGTTCCCGTGGGATAATTTCCGACATACACGCGGACGAAGCCGCTGGCAACAGCTAGTATATTAAGACATAGGTTACTTTTCATCCCGGTAGAAGGTTCCCGTGGGATAATTTCCAACATAGCCGCTGGCAACAGCTATTATATTAAGACATAGGATACTTTTCATCCCGGTAGAAGGTTCCCGTGGGATAATTTCCAACATAGCCGCGGGCAACAGCTAGTATATTAAGACATAGGATAGTTTTCATCCCGGTAGAAGGTTCCCGTGGGATAATTTCCGACATACACGCGGACGAAGCCGTGGGCAACAGCTAGTATATTAAGACATAGGATACTTTTCATCCCGGTAGAAGGTTCCCGTGGGATAATTTCCAACATAGCCGCGGGCAACAGCTAGTATATTAAGACATAGGATACTTTTCATCCCGGTAGATGGTTCCCTTGGGATAATTTCCGACATACACGCGGACGAAGCCGCTGGCAACAGCTGGTATATTAAGACATAGGATACTTTTCATCCCGGTGGAAGGTTCCCGTGGGATAATTTCCAACATAGCCGCGGGCAACAGCTAGTATATTAAGACATAGGATACTTTTCATCCCGGTAGAAGGTTCCCGTGGGATAATTTCCAACATAGCCGCTGGCAACAGCTAGTATATTAAGACATAGGATACTTTTCATCCCGGTAGAAGGTTCCCGTGGGATAATTTCCGACATAGCCGCGGGCAACAGCTAGTATATTAAGACATAGGATACTTTTCATCCCGGTAGAAGGTTCCCGTGGGATAATTTCCGACATACACGCGGACGAAGCCGCTGGCAACAGCTAGTATATTAAGAAATAGGATACTTTTCATCCCGGTAGAAGGTTCCCGTGGGATAATTTCCAACATAGCCGCTGGCAACAGCTAGTATATTAAGACATAGGATACTTTTCATCCCGGTAGAAGGTTCCCGTGGGATAATTTCCGACATACACGCGGACGAAGCCGCTGGCAACAGCTAGTATATTAAGACATAGGATACTTTTCATCCCGGTAGAAGGTTCCCGTGGGATAATTTCCGACATAGCCGCGGGCAACAGCTAGTATATTAAGACAGGATACTTTTCATCCCGGTAGAAGGTTCCCGTGGGATAATTTCCAACATAGCCACGGGCAACAGCTAGTATATTAAGACATAGGATACTTTTCATCCCGGTAGAAGGTTCCCGTGGGATAATTTCCAACATAGCCGCGGGCAACAGCTAGTATATTAAGACATAGGATACTTTTCATCCCGGTAGAAGGTTCCCGTGGGATAATTTCCAACATAGCCGCGGGCAACAGCTAGTATATTAAGACATAGGATACTTTTCATCCCGGTAGATGGTTCCCGTGGGATAATTTCCGACATACACGCGGACGAAGCCGCTGGCAACAGCTAGTATATTAAGACATAGGATACTTTTCATCCCGGTAGAAGGTTCCCGTGGGATAATTTCCAACATAGCCGCGGGCAACAGCTAGTATATTAAGACATAGGATACTTTTCATCCCGGTAGAAGGTTCCCGTGGGATAATTTCCAACATAGCCGCTGGCAACAGCTAGTATATTAAGACATAGGATACTTTTCATCCCGGTAGAAGGTTCCCGTGGGATAATTTCCGACATAGCCGCGGGCAACAGCTAGTATATTAAGACATAGGATACTTTTCATCCCGGTAGAAGGTTCCCGTGGGATAATTTCCGACATACACGCGGACGAAGCCGCTGGCAACAGCTAGTATATTAAGACATAGGATACTTTTCATCCCGGTAGAAGGTTCCCGTGGTATAATTTCCAACATAGCCGCTGGCAACAGCTAGTATATTAAGACATGGGATACTTTTCATCCCGGTAGAAGGTTCCCGTAGGATAATTTCCGACATAGCCGCGGGCAACAGCTAGTATATTAAGACATAGGATACTTTTCATCCCGGTAGAAGGTTCCCGTGGGATAATTTCCGACATACACGCGGACGAAGCCGCTGGCAACAGCTAGTATATTAAGACATAGGATACTTTTCATCCCGGTAGAAGGTTCCCGTGGGATAATTTCCAACATAGCCGCTGGCAACAGCTAGTATATTAAGACATAGGATACTTTTCATCCCGGTAGAAGGTTCCCGTGGGATAATTTCCGACATACACGCGGACGAAGCCGCTGGCAACAGCTAGTATATTAAGACATAGGATACTTTTCATCCCGGTAGAAGGTTCCCGTGGGATAATTTCCAACATAGCCGCGGGCAACAGCTAGTATATTAAGACATAGGATACTTTTCATCCCGGTAGAAGGTTCCCGTGGGATAATTTCCGACATACACGCGGACGAAGCCGCTGGCAACAGCTAGTATATTAAGACATAGGATACTTTTCATCCCGGTAGAAGGTTCCCGTGGGATAATTTCCAACATAGCCGCAGGCAACAGCTAGTATATTAAGACATAGGATACTTTTCATCCCGGTAGAAGGTTCCCGTGGGATAATTTCCAACATAGCCGCTGGCAACAGCTAGTATATTAAGACATAGGATACTTTTCATCCCGGTAGAAGGTTCCCGTGGGATAATTTCCAACATAGCCGCGGGCAACAGCTAGTATATTAAGACATAGGATACTTTTCATCCCGGTAGAAGGTTCCCGTGGGATAATTTCCAACATAGCCGCGGGCAACAGCTAGTATATTAAGACATAGGATACTTTTCATCCCGGTAGAAGGTTCCCGTGGGAGAATTTCCAACATAGCCGCGGGCAACAGCTAGTATATTAAGACATAGGATACTTTTCATCCCAGTTGAAGGTTCCCGTGGGATAATTTCCAACATAGCCGCGGGCAACAGCTAGTATATTAAGACATAGGATACTTTTCATCCCGGTAGAAGGTTCCCGTGGGATAATTTCCGACATACACGCGGACGAAGCCGCTGGCAACAGCTCGTATATTAAGACATAGGATACTTTTCATCCCGGTAGAAGGTTCCCGTGGGATAATTTCCAACATAGCCGCTGGCAACAGCTAGTATATTAAGACATAGGATACTTTTCATCCCGGTAGAAGGTTCCCGTGGGATAATTTCCAACATAGCCGCGGGCAACAGCTAGTATATTAAGACACAGGATACTTTTCATCCCGGTAGAAGGTTCCCGTGGGATAATTTCCGACATACACGCGGACGAAGCCGCTGGCAACAGCTAGTATATTAAGACATAGGTTACTTTTCATCCCGGTAGAAGGTTCCCGTGGGATAATTTCCAACATAGCCGCGGGCAACAGCTAGTATATTAAGACATAGGATACTTTTCATCCCGGTAGAAGGTTCCCGTGGGATAATTTCCGACATACACGCGGACGAAGCCGCTGGCAACAGCTAGTATATTAAGACATAGGATACTTTTCATCCCGGTAGAAGGTTCCCGTGGGATAATTTCCAACATAGCCGCGGGCAACAGCTAGTATATTAAGACATAGGATACTTTTCATCCCGGTAGAAGGTTCCCGTGGGATAATTTCCAACATAGCCGCTGGCAACAGCTAGTATATTAAGACATAGGATACTTTTCATCCCGGTAGAAGGTTCCCGTGGGATAATTTCCGACATAGCCGCGGGCAACAGCTAGTATATTAAGACATAGGATACTTTTCATCCCGGTAGAAGGTTCCCGTGGGATAATTTCCGACATACACGCGGACGAAGCCGCTGGCAACAGCTAGTATATTAAGACATAGGATACTTTTCATCCCGGTAGAAGGTTCCCGTGGGATAATTTCCAACATAGCCGCTGGCAACAGCTAGTATATTAAGACATAGGATACTTTTCATCCCGGTAGAAGGTTCCCGTGGGATAATTTCCGACATACACGTGGACGAAGCCGCTGGCAACAGCTAGTATATTAAGACATAGGATACTTTTCATCCCGGTAGAAGGTTCCCGTGGGATAATTTCCGACATACACGCGGACGAAGCCGCTGGCAACAGCTAGTATATTAAGACATAGGATACTTTTCATCCCGGTAGAAGGTTCCCGTGGGATAATTTCCGACATACACGCGGACGAAGCCGCTGGCAACAGCTAGTATATTAAGACATAGGATACTTTTCATCCCGGTAGAAGGTTCCCGTGGGATAATTTCCAACATAGCCGCAGGCAACAGCTAGTATGTGGGGTCGTCTTGGCGGTGTCTCTAGACATCGCCAACGCCTTCAATACCCTTCCCTGGAGTTGCATCAGGGAGGCACTCCGGTATCACCGGATGCCGACCTACCTCTGTCGAGTGGTTGAGGCCTATTTGACGGATAGGGCCGTCATCTACCCCGGTCATCAGGGAGAGTGGAACCGGCGAGAGATGTCGTGCGGTGTCCCACAGGGATCGGTCCTGGGGCCGCATTTGTGGGACATCGGGTACGACTGGGTGCTGCGCGCTGACCTCCGCTGGCAACAGCTAGTATATTAAGACATAGGATACTTTTCATCCCGGTAGAAGGTTCCCGTGGAATAATTTCCGACATACACGCGGACGAAGCCGCTGGCAACAGCTAGTATATTAAGACATAGGATACTTTTCATCCCGGTAGAAGGTTCCCGTGGGATAATTTCCAACATAGCCGCGGGCAACAGCTAGTATATTAAGACATAGGATACTTTTCATCCCGGTAGAAGGTTCCCGTGGGATAATTTCCGACATACACGCGGACGAAGCCGCTGGCAACAGCTAGTATATTAAGACATAGGTTACTTTTCATCCCGGTAGAAGGTTCCCGTGGGATAATTTCCAACATAGCCGCTGGCAACAGCTAGTATATTAAGACATAGGTTACTTTTCATCCCGGTAGAAGGTTCCCGTGGGATAATTTCCAACATAGCCGCGGGCAACAGCTAGTATATTAAGACATAGGATACTTTTCATCCCGGTAGATGGTTCCCGTGGGATAATTTCCAACATAGCCGCGGGCAACAGCTAGTATATTAAGACATAGGATACTTTTCATCCCGGTAGAAGGTTCCCGTGGGATAATTTCCGACATTCACGCGGACGAAGCCGCGGGCAACAGCTAGTATATTAAGACATAGGATACTTTTCATCCCGGTAGAAGGTTCCCGTGGGATAATTTCCAACATAGCCGCGGGCAACAGCTAGTATATTAAGACATAGGATACTTTTCAACCCGGTAGATGGTTCCCGTGGGATAATTTCCAACATAGCCGCGGGCAACAGCTAGTATATTAAGACATAGGATACTTTTCATCCCGGTAGAAGGTTCCCGTGGGATAATTTCCGACATACACGCGGACGAAGCCGCTGGCAACAGCTAGTATATTAAGACATAGGATATTTTTCATCCCGGTAGAAGGTTCCCGTGGGATAATTTCCAACATAGCCGCTGGCAACAGCTAGTATATTAAGACATAGGATACTTTTCATCCCGGTAGAAGGTTCCCGTGGGATAATTTCCAACATAGCCGCTGGCAACAGCTAGTATATTAAGACATAGGATACTTTTCATCCCGGTAGAAGGTTCCCTTGGGATAATTTCCAACATAGCCGCGGGCAACAGCTAGTATATTAAGACATAGGATACTTTTCATCCCGGTAGAAGGTTCCCGTGGGATAATTTCCAACATAGCCGCGGGCAACAGCTAGTATATTAAGACATAGGATACTTTTCATCCCGGTAGAAGGTTCCCGTGGGAGAATTTCCAACATAGCCGCGGGCAACAGCTAGTATATTAAGACATAGGATACTTTTCATCCCGGTAGAAGGTTCCCGTGGGAGAATTTCCAACATAGCCGCGGGCAACAGCTAGTATATTAAGACATAGGATACTTTTCATCCCGGTAGAAGGTTCCCGTGGGATAATTTCCGACATACACGCGGACGAAGCCGCTGGCAACAGCTAGTATATTAAGACATAGGATACTTTTCATCCCGGTAGAAGGTTCCCGTGGGATAATTTCCAACATAGCCGCTGGCAACAGCTAGTATATTAAGACAGGATACTTTCCATCCCGGTAGAAGGTTCCCGTGGGATAATTTCCAACATAGCCGCGGGCAACAGCTAGTATATTAAGACATAGGATACTTTTCATCCCGGTAGAAGGTTCCCGTGGGATAATTTCCGACATACACGCGGACGAAGCCGCTGGCAACAGCTAGTATATTAAGACATAGGTTACTTTTCATCCCGGTAGTAGGTTCCCGTGGGATAATTTCCAACATAGCCGCTGGCAACAGCTAGTATATTAAGACATAGGATACTTTTCATCCCGGTAGAAGGTTCCCGTGGGATAATTTCCAACATAGCCGTGGGCAACAGCTAGTATATTAAGACATAGGATACTTTTCAACCCGGTAGATGGTTCCCGTGGGATAATTTCCAACATAGCCGCGGGCAACAGCTAGTATATTAAGACATAGGATACTTTTCATCCCGGTAGAAGGTTCCCGTGGGATAATTTCCGACATACACGCGGACGAAGCCGCTGGCAACAGCTAGTATATTAAGACATAGGTTACTTTTCATCCCGGTAGAAGGTTCCCGTGGGATAATTTCCAACATAGCCGCTGGCAACAGCTAGTATATTAAGACATAGGATACTTTTCATCCCGGTAGAAGGTTCCCGTGGAATAATTTCCAACATAGCCGCGGGCAACAGCTAGTATATTAAGACATAGGATACTTTTCAACCCGGTAGATGGTTCCCGTGGGATAATTTCCAACATAGCCGCGGGCAACAGCTAGTATATTAAGACATAGGATAGTTTTCATCCCGGTAGAAGGTTCCCGTGGGATAATTTCCGACATACACGCGGACGAAGCCGTGGGCAACAGCTAGTATATTAAGACATAGGATACTTCTCATCCCGGTAGAAGGTTCCCGTGGGATAATTTCCAACATAGCCGCGGGCAACAGCTAGTATATTAAGACATAGGATACTTTTCATCCCGGTAGATGGTTCCCGTGGGATAATTTCCGACATACACGCGGACGAAGCCGCTGGCAACAGCTAGTATATTAAGACATAGGATACTTTTCATCCCGGTGGAAGGTTCCCGTGTGATAATTTCCAACATAGCCGCGGGCAACAGCTAGTATATTAAGACATAGGATACTTTTCATCCCGGTAGAAGGTTCCCGTGGGATAATTTCCAACATAGCCGCTGGCAACAGCTAGTATATTAAGACATAGGATACTTTTCATCCCGGTAGAAGGTTCCCGTGGGATAATTTCCGACATAGCCGCGGGCAACAGCTAGTATATTAAGACATAGGATACTTTTCATCCCGGTAGAAGGTTCCCGTGGGATAATTTCCGACATACACGCGGACGAAGCCGCTGGCAACAGCTAGTATATTAAGAAATAGGATACTTTTCATCCCGGTAGAAGGTTCCCGTGGGATAATTTCCAACATAGCCGCTGGCAACAGCTAGTATATTAAGACATAGGATACTTTTCATCCCGGTAGAAGGTTCCCGTGGGATAATTTCCGACATACACGCGGACGAAGCCGCTGGCAACAGCTAGTACATTAAGACATAGGATACTTTTCATCCCGGTAGAAGGTTCCCGTGGGATAATTTCCGACATAGCCGCGGGCAACAGCTAGTATATTAAGACAGGATACTTTTCATCCCGGTAGAAGGTTCCCGTGGGATAATTTCCAACATAGCCGCGGGCAACAGCTAGTATATTAAGACATAGGATACTTTTCATCCCGGTAGAAGGTTCCCGTGGGATAATTTCCAACATAGCCGCGGGCAACAGCTATTATATTAAGACATAGGATACTTTTCATCCCGGTAGAAGGTTCCCGTGGGATAATTTCAAACATAGCCGCGGGCAACAGCTAGTATATTAAGACATAGGATACTTTTCATCCCGGTAGATGGTTCCCGTGGGATAATTTCCGACATACACGCGGACGAAGCCGCTGGCAACAGCTAGTATATTAAGACATAGGATACTTTTCATCCCGGTAGAAGGTTCCCGTGGGATAATTTCCAACATAGCCGCGGGCATCAGCTAGTATATTAAGACATAGGATACTTTTCATCCCGGTAGAAGGTTCCCGTGGGATAATTTCCGACATACACGCGGACGAAGCCGCTGGCAACAGCTAGTATATTAAGACATAGGTTACTTTTCATCCCGGTAGAAGGTTCCCGTGGGATAATTTCCAACATAGCCGCTGGCAACAGCTAGTATATTAAGACATAGGATACTTTTCATCCCGGTAGAAGGTTCCCATGGGATAATTTCCAACATAGCCGCGGGCAACAGCTAGTATATTAAGACATAGGATACTTTTCATCCCGGTAGAAGGTTCCCGTGGGATAATTTCCGACATACACGCGGACGAAGCCGCGGGCAACAGCTAGTATATTTAGACATAGGATACTTTTCATCCCGGTAGAAGGTTCCCGTGGGATAATTTCCAACATAGCCGCGGGCAACAGCTAGTATATTAAGACATAGGATACTTTTCATCCCGGTAGAAGGTTCCCGTGGGATAATTCCTAACATAGCCGCGGGCAACAGCTAGTATATTAAGACATAGGATACTTTTCATCCCGGTAGAAGGTTCTCGTGGGATAATTTCCAACATAGCCGCGGGCAACAGCTAGTATATTAAGACATAGGATACTTTTCATCCCGGTAGAAGGTTCCCGTGGGATAATTTCCGACATAGCCGCGGGCAACAGCTAGTATATTAAGACATAGGATACTTTTCATCCCGGTAGAAGGTCCCGTGGGAGAATTTCCAACATAGCCGCGGGCAACAGCTAGTATATTAAGACATAGGATACTTTTCATCCCGGTAGAAGGTTCCCGTGGGATAATTTCCAACATAGCCGCTGGCAACAACTAGTATATTAAGACATAGGATACTTTTCACCCCGGTAGAAGGTTCCCGTGGGATAATTTCCAACATAGCCGCTGGCAACAGCTAGTATATTAAGACATAGGATACTTTTCATCCCGGTAGAAGGTTCCCGTGGGATAATTTCCGACATACACGCGGACGAAGCCGCAGGCAACAGCTAGTATATTAAGACATAGGATACTTTTCATCCCGATAGAAGGTTCCCGTGGGATAATTTCCAACATAGCCGCTGGCAACAGCTAGTATATTAAGACATAGGATACTTTTCATCCCGGTAGAAGGTTCCCGTGGGATAATTTCCAACATAGCCGCGGGCAACAGCTAGTATATTAAGACATAGGATACTTTTCAACCCGGTAGATGGTTCCCGTGGGATAATTTCCAACATAGCCGCGGGCAACAGCTAGTATATTAAGACATAGGATACTTTTCATCCCGGTAGAAGGTTCCCGTGGGATAATTTCCGACATACACGCGGACGAAGCCGCTGGCAACAGCTAGTATATTAAGACATAGGATACTTTTCATCCCGGTAGAAGGTTCCCGTGGTATAATTTCCAACATAGCCGCTGGCAACAGCTAGTATATTAAGACATAGGATACTTTTCATCCCGGTAGAAGGTTCCCGTGGGATAATTTCCGACATAGCCGCGGGCAACAGCTAGTATATTAAGACATAGGATACTTTTCATCCCGGTAGAAGGTTCCCGTGGGATAATTTCCGACATACACGCGGACGAAGCCGCTGGCAACAGCTAGTATATTAAGACATAGGATACTTTTCATCCCGGTAGAAGGTTCCCGTGGGATAATTTCCAACATAGCCGCTGGCAACAGCTAGTATATTAAGACATAGGATACTTTTCATCCCGGTAGAAGGTTCCCGTGGGATAATTTCCGACATACACGCGGACGAAGCCGCTGGCAACAGCTAGTATATTAAGACATAGGATACTTTTCATCCCGGTAGAAGGTTCCCGTGGGATAATTTCCAACATAGCCGCGGGCAACAGCTAGTATATTAAGACATAGGATACTTTTCATCCCGGTAGAAGGTTCCCGTGGGATAATTTCCGACATACACGCGGACGAAGCCGCTGGCAACAGCTAGTATATTAAGACATAGGATACTTTTCATCCCGGTAGAAGGTTCCCGTGGGATAATTTCCAACATAGCCGCAGGCAACAGCTAGTATATTAAGACATAGGATACTTTTCATCCCGGTAGAAGGTTCCCGTGGGATAATTTCCGACATACACGCGGACGAAGCCGCTGGCAACAGCTAGTATATTAAGACATAGGTTACTTTTCATCCCGGTAGAAGGTTCCCGTGGGATAATTTCCAACATAGCCGCTGGCAACAGCTAGTATATTAAGACATAGGATACTTTTCATCCCGGTAGAAGGTTCCCATGGGATAATTTCCAACATAGCCGCGGGCAACAGCTAGTATATTAAGACATAGGATACTTTTCATCCCGGTAGAAGGTTCCCGTGGGATAATTTCCGACATACACGCGGACGAAGCCGCGGGCAACAGCTAGTATATTTAGACATAGGATACTTTTCATCCCGGTAGAAGGTTCCCGTGGGATAATTTCCAACATAGCCGCGGGCAACAGCTAGTATATTAAGACATAGGATACTTTTCATCCCGGTAGAAGGTTCCCGTGGGATAATTCCTAACATAGCCGCGGGCAACAGCTAGTATATTAAGACATAGGATACTTTTCATCCCGGTAGAAGGTTCTCGTGGGATAATTTCCAACATAGCCGCGGGCAACAGCTAGTATATTAAGACATAGGATACTTTTCATCCCGGTAGAAGGTTCCCGTGGGATAATTTCCGACATAGCCGCGGGCAACAGCTAGTATATTAAGACATAGGATACTTTTCATCCCGGTAGAAGGTCCCGTGGGAGAATTTCCAACATAGCCGCGGGCAACAGCTAGTATATTAAGACATAGGATACTTTTCATCCCGGTAGAAGGTTCCCGTGGGATAATTTCCAACATAGCCGCTGGCAACAACTAGTATATTAAGACATAGGATACTTTTCACCCCGGTAGAAGGTTCCCGTGGGATAATTTCCAACATAGCCGCTGGCAACAGCTAGTATATTAAGACATAGGATACTTTTCATCCCGGTAGAAGGTTCCCGTGGGATAATTTCCGACATACACGCGGACGAAGCCGCTGGCAACAGCTAGTATATTAAGACATAGGATACTTTTCATCCCGATAGAAGGTTCCCGTGGGATAATTTCCAACATAGCCGCTGGCAACAGCTAGTATATTAAGACATAGGATACTTTTCATCCCGGTAGAAGGTTCCCGTGGGATAATTTCCAACATAGCCGCGGGCAACAGCTAGTATATTAAGACATAGGATACTTTTCAACCCGGTAGATGGTTCCCGTGGGATAATTTCCAACATAGCCGCGGGCAACAGCTAGTATATTAAGACATAGGATACTTTTCATCCCGGTAGAAGGTTCCCGTGGGATAATTTCCGACATACACGCGGACGAAGCCGCTGGCAACAGCTAGTATATTAAGACATAGGATACTTTTCATCCCGGTAGAAGGTTCCCGTGGTATAATTTCCAACATAGCCGCTGGCAACAGCTAGTATATTAAGACATAGGATACTTTTCATCCCGGTAGAAGGTTCCCGTGGGATAATTTCCGACATAGCCGCGGGCAACAGCTAGTATATTAAGACATAGGATACTTTTCATCCCGGTAGAAGGTTCCCGTGGGATAATTTCCGACATACACGCGGACGAAGCCGCTGGCAACAGCTAGTATATTAAGACATAGGATACTTTTCATCCCGGTAGAAGGTTCCCGTGGGATAATTTCCAACATAGCCGCTGGCAACAGCTAGTATATTAAGACATAGGATACTTTTCATCCCGGTAGAAGGTTCCCGTGGGATAATTTCCGACATACACGCGGACGAAGCCGCTGGCAACAGCTAGTATATTAAGACATAGGATACTTTTCATCCCGGTAGAAGGTTCCCGTGGGATAATTTCCAACATAGCCGCGGGCAACAGCTAGTATATTAAGACATAGGATACTTTTCATCCCGGTAGAAGGTTCCCGTGGGATAATTTCCGACATACACGCGGACGAAGCCGCTGGCAACAGCTAGTATATTAAGACATAGGATACTTTTCATCCCGGTAGAAGGTTCCCGTGGGATAATTTCCAACATAGCCGCAGGCAACAGCTAGTATATTAAGACATAGGATACTTTTCATCCCGGTAGAAGGTTCCCGTGGGATAATTTCCAACATAGCCGCTGGCAACAGCTAGTATATTAAGACATAGGATACTTTTCATCCCGGTAGAAGGTTCCCGTGGGATAATTTCCAACATAGCCGCGGGCAACAGCTAGTATATTAAGACATAGGATACTTTTCATCCCGGTAGAAGGTTCCCGTGGGATAATTTCCAACATAGCCGCGGGCAACAGCTAGTATATTAAGACATAGGATACTTTTCATCCCGGTAGAAGGTTCCCGTGGGAGAATTTCCAACATAGCCGCGGGCAACAGCTAGTATATTAAGACATAGGATACTTTTCATCCCAGTAGAAGGTTCCCGTGGGATAATTTCCAACATAGCCGCGGGCAACAGCTAGTATATTAAGACATAGGATACTTTTCATCCCGGTAGAAGGTTCCCGTGGGATAATTTCCGACATACACGCGGACGAAGCCGCTGGCAACAGCTAGTATATTAAGACATAGGATACTTTTCATCCCGGTAGAAGGTTCCCGTGGGATAATTTCCAACATAGCCGCTGGCAACAGCTAGTATATTAAGACATAGGATACTTTTCATCCCGGTAGAAGGTTCCCGTGGGATAATTTCCAACATAGCCGCGGGCAACAGCTAGTATATTAAGACACAGGATACTTTTCATCCCGGTAGAAGGTTCCCGTGGGATAATTTCCGACATACACGCGGACGAAGCCGCTGGCAACAGCTAGTATATTAAGACATAGGTTACTTTTCATCCCGGTAGAAGGTTCCCGTGGGATAATTTCCAACATAGCCGCTGGCAACAGCTAGTATATTAAGACATAGGATACTTTTCATCCCGGTAGAAGGTTCCCGTGGGATAATTTCCAACATAGCCGCGGGCAACAGCTAGTATATTAAGACACAGGATACTTTTCATCCCGGTAGAAGGTTCCCGTGGGATAATTTCCGACATACACGCGGACGAAGCCGCTGGCAACAGCTAGTATATTAAGACATAGGTTACTTTTCATCCCGGTAGAAGGTTCCCGTGGGATAATTTCCAACATAGCCGCTGGCAACAGCTATTATATTAAGACATAGGATACTTTTCATCCCGGTAGAAGGTTCCCGTGGGATAATTTCCAACATAGCCGCGGGCAACAGCTAGTATATTAAGACATAGGATAGTTTTCATCCCGGTAGAAGGTTCCCGTGGGATAATTTCCGACATACACGCGGACGAAGCCGTGGGCAACAGCTAGTATATTAAGACATAGGATACTTTTCATCCCGGTAGAAGGTTCCCGTGGGATAATTTCCAACATAGCCGCGGGCAACAGCTAGTATATTAAGACATAGGATACTTTTCATCCCGGTAGATGGTTCCCTTGGGATAATTTCCGACATACACGCGGACGAAGCCGCTGGCAACAGCTAGTATATTAAGACATAGGATACTTTTCATCCCGGTGGAAGGTTCCCGTGGGATAATTTCCAACATAGCCGCGGGCAACAGCTAGTATATTAAGACATAGGATACTTTTCATCCCGGTAGAAGGTTCCCGTGGGATAATTTCCAACATAGCCGCTGGCAACAGCTAGTATATTAAGACATAGGATACTTTTCATCCCGGTAGAAGGTTCCCGTGGGATAATTTCCGACATAGCCGCGGGCAACAGCTAGTATATTAAGACATAGGATACTTTTCATCCCGGTAGAAGGTTCCCGTGGGATAATTTCCGACATACACGCGGACGAAGCCGCTGGCAACAGCTAGTATATTAAGAAATAGGATACTTTTCATCCCGGTAGAAGGTTCCCGTGGGATAATTTCCAACATAGCCGCTGGCAACAGCTAGTATATTAAGACATAGGATACTTTTCATCCCGGTAGAAGGTTCCCGTGGGATAATTTCCGACATACACGCGGACGAAGCCGCTGGCAACAGCTAGTATATTAAGACATAGGATACTTTTCATCCCGGTAGAAGGTTCCCGTGGGATAATTTCCGACATAGCCGCGGGCAACAGCTAGTATATTAAGACAGGATACTTTTCATCCCGGTAGAAGGTTCCCGTGGGATAATTTCCAACATAGCCACGGGCAACAGCTAGTATATTAAGACATAGGATACTTTTCATCCCGGTAGAAGGTTCCCGTGGGATAATTTCCAACATAGCCGCGGGCAACAGCTAGTATATTAAGACATAGGATACTTTTCATCCCGGTAGAAGGTTCCCGTGGGATAATTTCCAACATAGCCGCGGGCAACAGCTAGTATATTAAGACATAGGATACTTTTCATCCCGGTAGATGGTTCCCGTGGGATAATTTCCGACATACACGCGGACGAAGCCGCTGGCAACAGCTAGTATATTAAGACATAGGATACTTTTCATCCCGGTAGAAGGTTCCCGTGGGATAATTTCCAACATAGCCGCGGGCAACAGCTAGTATATTAAGACATAGGATACTTTTCATCCCGGTAGAAGGTTCCCGTGGGATAATTTCCAACATAGCCGCTGGCAACAGCTAGTATATTAAGACATAGGATACTTTTCATCCCGGTAGAAGGTTCCCGTGGGATAATTTCCGACATAGCCGCGGGCAACAGCTAGTATATTAAGACATAGGATACTTTTCATCCCGGTAGAAGGTTCCCGTGGGATAATTTCCGACATACACGCGGACGAAGCCGCTGGCAACAGCTAGTATATTAAGACATAGGATACTTTTCATCCCGGTAGAAGGTTCCCGTGGTATAATTTCCAACATAGCCGCTGGCAACAGCTAGTATATTAAGACATGGGATACTTTTCATCCCGGTAGAAGGTTCCCGTAGGATAATTTCCGACATAGCCGCGGGCAACAGCTAGTATATTAAGACATAGGATACTTTTCATCCCGGTAGAAGGTTCCCGTGGGATAATTTCCGACATACACGCGGACGAAGCCGCTGGCAACAGCTAGTATATTAAGACATAGGATACTTTTCATCCCGGTAGAAGGTTCCCGTGGGATAATTTCCAACATAGCCGCTGGCAACAGCTAGTATATTAAGACATAGGATACTTTTCATCCCGGTAGAAGGTTCCCGTGGGATAATTTCCGACATACACGCGGACGAAGCCGCTGGCAACAGCTAGTATATTAAGACATAGGATACTTTTCATCCCGGTAGAAGGTTCCCGTGGGATAATTTCCAACATAGCCGCGGGCAACAGCTAGTATATTAAGACATAGGATACTTTTCATCCCGGTAGAAGGTTCCCGTGGGATAATTTCCGACATACACGCGGACGAAGCCGCTGGCAACAGCTAGTATATTAAGACATAGGATACTTTTCATCCCGGTAGAAGGTTCCCGTGGGATAATTTCCAACATAGCCGCAGGCAACAGCTAGTATATTAAGACATAGGATACTTTTCATCCCGGTAGAAGGTTCCCGTGGGATAATTTCCAACATAGCCGCTGGCAACAGCTAGTATATTAAGACATAGGATACTTTTCATCCCGGTAGAAGGTTCCCGTGGGATAATTTCCAACATAGCCGCGGGCAACAGCTAGTATATTAAGACATAGGATACTTTTCATCCCGGTAGAAGGTTCCCGTGGGATAATTTCCAACATAGCCGCGGGCAACAGCTAGTATATTAAGACATAGGATACTTTTCATCCCGGTAGAAGGTTCCCGTGGGAGAATTTCCAACATAGCCGCGGGCAACAGCTAGTATATTAAGACATAGGATACTTTTCATCCCAGTAGAAGGTTCCCGTGGGATAATTTCCAACATAGCCGCGGGCAACAGCTAGTATATTAAGACATAGGATACTTTTCATCCCGGTAGAAGGTTCCCGTGGGATAATTTCCGACATACACGCGGACGAAGCCGCTGGCAACAGCTCGTATATTAAGACATAGGATACTTTTCATCCCGGTAGAAGGTTCCCGTGGGATAATTTCCAACATAGCCGCTGGCAACAGCTAGTATATTAAGACATAGGATACTTTTCATCCCGGTAGAAGGTTCCCGTGGGATAATTTCCAACATAGCCGCGGGCAACAGCTAGTATATTAAGACACAGGATACTTTTCATCCCGGTAGAAGGTTCCCGTGGGATAATTTCCGACATACACGCGGACGAAGCCGCTGGCAACAGCTAGTATATTAAGACATAGGTTACTTTTCATCCCGGTAGAAGGTTCCCGTGGGATAATTTCCAACATAGCCGCGGGCAACAGCTAGTATATTAAGACATAGGATACTTTTCATCCCGGTAGAAGGTTCCCGTGGGATAATTTCCGACATACACGCGGACGAAGCCGCTGGCAACAGCTAGTATATTAAGACATAGGATACTTTTCATCCCGGTAGAAGGTTCCCGTGGGATAATTTCCAACATAGCCGCGGGCAACAGCTAGTATATTAAGACATAGGATACTTTTCATCCCGGTAGAAGGTTCCCGTGGGATAATTTCCAACATAGCCGCTGGCAACAGCTAGTATATTAAGACATAGGATACTTTTCATCCCGGTAGAAGGTTCCCGTGGGATAATTTCCGACATAGCCGCGGGCAACAGCTAGTATATTAAGACATAGGATACTTTTCATCCCGGTAGAAGGTTCCCGTGGGATAATTTCCGACATACACGCGGACGAAGCCGCTGGCAACAGCTAGTATATTAAGACATAGGATACTTTTCATCCCGGTAGAAGGTTCCCGTGGGATAATTTCCAACATAGCCGCTGGCAACAGCTAGTATATTAAGACATAGGATACTTTTCATCCCGGTAGAAGGTTCCCGTGGGATAATTTCCGACATACACGTGGACGAAGCCGCTGGCAACAGCTAGTATATTAAGACATAGGATACTTTTCATCCCGGTAGAAGGTTCCCGTGGGATAATTTCCGACATACACGCGGACGAAGCCGCTGGCAACAGCTAGTATATTAAGACATAGGATACTTTTCATCCCGGTAGAAGGTTCCCGTGGGATAATTTCCGACATACACGCGGACGAAGCCGCTGGCAACAGCTAGTATATTAAGACATAGGATACTTTTCATCCCGGTAGAAGGTTCCCGTGGGATAATTTCCAACATAGCCGCAGGCAACAGCTAGTATGTGGGGTCGTCTTGGCGGTGTCTCTAGACATCGCCAACGCCTTCAATACCCTGCCCTGGAGTTGCATCAGGGAGGCACTCCGGTATCACCGGATGCCGACCTACCTCTGTCGAGTGGTTGAGGCCTATTTGACGGATAGGGCCGTCATCTACCCCGGTCATCAGGGAGAGTGGAACCGGCGAGAGATGTCGTGCGGTGTCCCACAGGGATCGGTCCTGGGGCCGCATTTGTGGGACATCGGGTACGACTGGGTGCTGCGCGCTGACCTCCCTAGCGGCGTCAGCGTGGTATGCTACGCTGACGACACGCTGGTCCTGGCGCAGGGGAGGTCACACCAAGCGGCGGCCGAGCTAGCGACACACGGGGTTGCGATAGTCGTCGAGAGGATCCGGCGATTGGGACTCGAGGTGGCCCTGCACAAGTCCGAGGTAATGTGTTTTCATGGTCCTCGGAACGCGCCACCGTCGGGTTCCCAAATAACGGTAGGAGGGGTTCACATCGGCGTCGAGCCGACGATGAAGTACCTGGGACTCGTCCTCGACAGCCGGTGGAACTTCGTGGAGCATTTTCGACGTTTGGCTCCCAGACTGGAGCGGGCCGGGGCTGCCTTGAAGCGGCTCCTGCCCAATCTAGGGGGTCCAAACGCCTCCTGCCGGAGGCTCTACGCGGGGGTCGTGCGGTCCATGGCCCTTTACGGGGCACCAGTGTGGGCGCGTTCTTTGGGGCGGCGACCAACCCGCCGGTTGAACGCGTCCCAAAGGGTCATGGCCATCCGGCTAGTTCGGGGATACCGCACGGTCTCTGGTGAGGCGGCGAGCCTCCTTGCCGGATTGCCGCCATGGGATCTGGAGGCAAAAGGCCTCGCATACACATGGGAGTGGCGCGAGGAGGCAAAACGCCGGGGCGTAACTCCGCTGCCGCGAGAAATCATGGCACAGCGGACAGAGCTCCGGCGGGATCTCATGGCGACATGGAGAGTGCGACTGTCGCAACCCAGTGCTGGGCACGCCACAATTGCGGCGATAAGTCCCCTCTTTGAGGAGTGGTTGGAGAGGCGTCACGGCATCCTCACCTTCCGCCTGACGCAGGTCCTCACCGGACACGGTTGTTTCGGGAGGTTCCTGTTCCGGATAAGGCGGGAGGAAACGCCCGGGTGTTACCACTGTGTGGATCGCCCGGAGGACACGGTGGAGCATACGGTGGAGGTCTGCCCGGCTTGGGCAGAGCACCGCCGCGTCCTCGCGGAGGCGATCGGCGGCGGCGATCTCTCGCGTCCGGCCCTGGTACAGGCCATGGTACGGAGCGAGAGTGCATGGGAAGCCGTCACCTCCTTCTGCGAAGCAGTAATGCTCGCGAAGGAGGAGGCTGAACGCGTGAGGGAGAGGCAATCTTTGCGCCCTCACGCCCCTAGTCGCCGCAGGAGACGCCCTGGGCGTCGGGAAGCGATAGCCGATTCCCGGCCACCGTAGGCGCGGGCTTGCGGATGGCGAGCAATGGGTAGCTCGCCGTCCGGTAAGGACCAGGCCCGGGTCGACGGCGCGTTGTGTTCCACGCGCGCCTCAAAGAGATGTCAGCAAAGATGGGGTCCAATAGGGCCGATGCCGCTGGGGTTGCGGGTTGTTTGAAAAAGATACCGTGGCCCTGGCACAGGCAACTGAAGGAACACGGGTGGGTTTTAGTCAGTAGAAGTCTGACACGCCCTCCCGCTCCACCCAGAGCGGGAGAAGTTATTTGATGATTTCCCATCCAAAAAAAAAAAAAAAAGGCAACAGCTAGTATATTAAGACATAGGATACTTTTCATCCCGGTAGAAGGTTCCCGTGGGATAATTTCCAACATAGCCGCTGGCAACAGCTAGTATATTAAGACATAGGATACTTTTCATCCCGGTAGAAGGTTCCCGTGGGATAATTTCCAACATAGCCGCGGGCAACAGCTAGTA
The DNA here is from genome assembly GCA_948252095.1 of Dicycla oo. Lineage (NCBI taxonomy): Eukaryota > Metazoa > Arthropoda > Insecta > Lepidoptera > Noctuidae > Dicycla > Dicycla oo. The sequence continues at coordinate 24,817,396 of OX411712.1, read as the reverse complement.
TATTAAGACATAGGATACTTTTCATCCCGGTAGAAGGTTCCCGTGGGATAATTTCCAACATAGCCGCGGGCAACAGCTAGTATATTAAGACATAGGATACTTTTCATCCCGGTAGAAGGTTCCCGTGGGATAATTTCCAACATAGCCGCTGGCAACAGCTAGTATATTAAGACATAGGATACTTTTCATCCCGGTAGAAGGTTCCCGTGGGATAATTTCCAACATAGCCGCTGGCAACAGCTATTATATTAAGACATAGGATACTTTTCATCCCGGTAGAAGGTTCCCGTGGGATAATTTCCAACATAGCCGCGGGCAACAGCTAGTATATTAAGACATAGGATACTTTTCAACCCGGTAGATGGTTCCCGTGGGATAATTTCCAACATAGCCGCGGGCAACAGCTAGTATATTAAGACATAGGATAGTTTTCATCCCGGTAGAAGGTTCCCGTGGGATAATTTCCGACATACACGCGGACGAAGCCGTGGGCAACAGCTAGTATATTAAGACATAGGATACTGTTCATCCCGGTAGAAGGTTCCCGTGGGATAATTTCCAACATAGCCGCGGGCAACAGCTAGTATATTAAGACATAGGATACTTTTCATCCCGGTAGATGGTTCCCGTGGGATAATTTCCGACATACACGCGGACGAAGCCGCTGGCAACAGCTAGTATATTAAGACATAGGATACTTTTCATCCCGGTGGAAGGTTCCCGTGGGATAATTTCCAACATAGCCGCGGGCAACAGCTAGTATATTAAGACATAGGATACTTTTCATCCCGGTAGAAGGTTCCCGTGGGATAATTTCCAACATAGCCTCTGGCAACAGCTAGTATATTAAGACATAGGATACTTTTCATCCCGGTAGAAGGTTCCCGTGGGATAATTTCCGACATAGCCGCGGGCAACAGCTAGTATATTAAGACATAGGATACTTTTCATCCCGGTAGAAGGTTCCCGTGGGATAATTTCCGACATACACGCGGACGAAGCCGCTGGCAACAGCTAGTATATTAAGAAATAGGATACTTTTCATCCCGGTAGAAGGTTCCCGTGGGATAATTTCCAACATAGCCGCTGGCAACAGCTAGTATATTAAGACATAGGATACTTTTCATCCCGGTAGAAGGTTCCCGTGGGATAATTTCCGACATACACGCGGACGAAGCCGCTGGCAACAGCTAGTATATTAAGACATAGGATACTTTTCATCCCGGTAGAAGGTTCCCGTGGGATAATTTCCGACATAGCCGCGGGCAACAGCTAGTATATTAAGACAGGATACTTTTCATCCCGGTAGAAGGTTCCCGTGGGATAATTTCCAACATAGCCGCGGGCAACAGCTAGTATATTAAGACATAGGATACTTTTCATCCCGGTAGAAGGTTCCCGTGGGATAATTTCCAACATAGCCGCGGGCAACAGCTAGTATATTAAGACATAGGATACTTTTCATCCCGGTAGAAGGTTCCCGTGGGATAATTTCCAACATAGCCGCGGGCAACAGCTAGTATATTAAGACATAGGATACTTTTCATCCCGGTAGATGGTTCCCGTGGGATAATTTCCGACATACACGCGGACGAAGCCGCTGGCAACAGCTAGTATATTAAGACATAGGATACTTTTCATCCCGGTAGAAGGTTCCCGTGGGATAATTTCCAACATAGCCGCGGGCAACAGCTAGTATATTACGACATAGGATACTTTTCATCCCGGTAGAAGGTTCCCGTGGGATAATTTCCAACATAGCCGCTGGCAACAGCTAGTATATTAAGACATAGGATACTTTTCATCCCGGTAGAAGGTTCCCGTGGAATAATTTCCGACATAGCCGTGGGCAACAGCTAGTATATTAAGACATAGGATACTTTTCATCCCGGTAGAAGGTTCCCGTGGGATAATTTCCGACATACACGCGGACGAAGCCGCTGGCAACAGCTAGTATATTAAGACATAGGATACTTTTCATCCCGGTTGAAGGTTCCCGTGGGATAATTTCCAACATAGCCGCTGGCAACAGCTAGTATATTAAGACATAGGATACTTTTCATCCCGGTAGAAGGTTCCCGTGGGATAATTTCCGACATACACGCGGACGAAGCCGCTGGCAACAGCTAGTATATTAAGACATAGGATACTTTTCATCCCGGTAGAAGGTTCCCGTGGGATAATTTCCGACATACACGCGGACGAAGCCGCTGGCAACAGCTAGTATATTAAGACATAGGATACTTTTCATCCCGGTAGAAGGTTCCCGTGGGATAATTTCCGACATACACGCGGACGAAGCCGCTGGCAACAGCTAGTATATTAAGACATAGGATACTTTTCATCCCGGTAGAAGGTTCCCGTGGGATAATTTCCAACATAGCCGCGGGCAACAGCTAGTATATTAAGACATAGGATACTTTTCATCCCGGTAGAAGGTTCCCGTGGGATAATTTCCGACATACACGCGGACGAAGCCGCTGGCAACAGCTAGTATATTAAGACATAGGATACTTTTCATCCCGGTAGAAGGTTCCCGTGGGATAATTTCCGACATACACGCGGACGAAGCCGCTGGCAACAGCTATTATATTAAGACATAGGATACTTTTCATCCCGGTAGAAGGTTCCCGTGGGATAATTTCCGACATACACGCGGACGAAGCCGCTGGCAACAGCTAGTATATTAAGACATAGGATACTTTTCATCCCGGTAGAAGGTTCCCGTGGGATAATTTCCGACATACACGCGGACGAAGCCGCTGGCAACAGCTAGTATATTAAGACATAGGATACTTTTCATCCCGGTAGAAGGTTCCCGTGGGATAATTTCCAACATAGCCGCGGGCAACAGCTAGTATATTGAGACATAGGATACTTTTCATCCCGGTAGAAGGTTTCCGTGGGATAATTTCCGACATACACGCGGACGAAGCCGCTGGCAACAGCTAGTATATTAAGACATAGGTTACTTTTCATCCCGGTAGAAGGTTCCCGTGGGATAATTTCCAACATAGCCGCTGGCAACAGCTAGTATATTAAGACATAGGTTACTTTTCATCCCGGTAGAAGGTTCCCGTGGGATAATTTCCAACATAGCCGCGGGCAACAGCTAGTATATTAAGACATAGGATACTTTTCATCCCGGTAGATGGTTCCCGTGGGATAATTTCCAACATAGCCGCGGGCAACAGCTAGTATATTAAGACATAGGATACTTTTCATCCCGGTAGAAGGTTCCCGTGGGATAATTTCCGACATTCACGCGGACGAAGCCGCGGGCAACAGCTAGTATATTAAGACATAGGATACTTTTCATCCCGGTAGAAGGTTCCCGTGGGATAATTTCCGACATACACGCGGACGAAGCCGCTGGCAACAGCTATTATATTAAGACATAGGATACTTTTCATCCCGGTAGAAGGTTCCCGTGGGATAATTTCCGACATACACGCGGACGAAGCCGCTGGCAACAGCTAGTATATTAAGACATAGGATACTTTTCATCCCGGTAGAAGGTTCCCGTGGGATAATTTCCGACATACACGCGGACGAAGCCGCTGGCAACAGCTAGTATATTAAGACATAGGATACTTTTCATCCCGGTAGAAGGTTCCCGTGGGATAATTTCCAACATAGCCGCGGGCAACAGCTAGTATATTAAGACATAGGATACTTTTCATCCCGGTAGAAGGTTCCCGTGGGATAATTTCCGACATACACGCGGACGAAGCCGCTGGCAACAGCTAGTATATTAAGACATAGGATACTTTTCATCCCGGTAGAAGGTTCCCGTGGGATAATTTCCGACATACACGCGGACGAAGCCGCTGGCAACAGCTATTATATTAAGACATAGGATACTTTTCATCCCGGTAGAAGGTTCCCGTGGGATAATTTCCGACATACACGCGGACGAAGCCGCTGGCAACAGCTAGTATATTAAGACATAGGATACTTTTCATCCCGGTAGAAGGTTCCCGTGGGATAATTTCCGACATACACGCGGACGAAGCCGCTGGCAACAGCTAGTATATTAAGACATAGGATACTTTTCATCCCGGTAGAAGGTTCCCGTGGGATAATTTCCAACATAGCCGCGGGCAACAGCTAGTATATTGAGACATAGGATACTTTTCATCCCGGTAGAAGGTTTCCGTGGGATAATTTCCGACATACACGCGGACGAAGCCGCTGGCAACAGCTAGTATATTAAGACATAGGTTACTTTTCATCCCGGTAGAAGGTTCCCGTGGGATAATTTCCAACATAGCCGCTGGCAACAGCTAGTATATTAAGACATAGGTTACTTTTCATCCCGGTAGAAGGTTCCCGTGGGATAATTTCCAACATAGCCGCGGGCAACAGCTAGTATATTAAGACATAGGATACTTTTCATCCCGGTAGATGGTTCCCGTGGGATAATTTCCAACATAGCCGCGGGCAACAGCTAGTATATTAAGACATAGGATACTTTTCATCCCGGTAGAAGGTTCCCGTGGGATAATTTCCGACATTCACGCGGACGAAGCCGCGGGCAACAGCTAGTATATTAAGACATAGGATACTTTTCATCCCGGTAGAAGGTTCCCGTGGGATAATTTCCAACATAGCCGCGGGCAACAGCTAGTATATTAAGACATAGGATACTTTTCATCCCGGCAGAAGGTTCCCGTGGGATAATATCCAACATAGCCGCGGGCAACAGCTAGTATATTAAGACATAGGATACTTTTCATCCCTGTAGAAGGTTCCCGTGGGATAATTTCCAACATAGCCGCGGGCAACAGCTAGTATATTAAGACATAGGTTACTTTTCATCCCGGTAGAAGGTTCCCGTGGGATAATTTCCAACATAGCCGCTGGCAACAGCTAGTATATTAAGACATAGGATACTTTTCATCCCGGTAGAAGGTTCCCGTGGGATAATTTCCAACATAGCCGCGGGCAACAGCTAGTACATTAAGACATAGGATACTTTTCATCCCGGTAGAAGGTTCCCGTGGGATAATTTCCAACATAGCCGCGGGCAACAGCTAGTATATTAAGACATAGGATACTTTTCATCCCGGTAGAAGGTTCCCGTGGGATAATTTCCAACATAGCCGCGGGCAACAGCTAGTATATTAAGACATAGGATACTTTTCATCCCGGTAGATGGTTCCCGTGGGATAATTTCCGACATACACGCGGACGAAGCCGCTGGCAACAGCTAGTATATTAAGACATAGGATACTTTTCATCCCGGTAGAAGGTTCCCGTGGGATAATTTCCAACATAGCCGCGGGCAACAGCTAGTATATTACGACATAGGATACTTTTCATCCCGGTAGAAGGTTCCCGTGGGATAATTTCCAACATAGCCGCTGGCAACAGCTAGTATATTAAGACATAGGATACTTTTCATCCCGGTAGAAGGTTCCCGTGGGATAATTTCCGACATAGCCGTGGGCAACAGCTAGTATATTAAGACATAGGATACTTTTCATCCCGGTAGAAGGTTCCCGTGGGATAATTTCCGACATACACGCGGACGAAGCCGCTGGCAACAGCTAGTATATTAAGACATAGGATACTTTTCATCCCGGTTGAAGGTTCCCGTGGGATAATTTCCAACATAGCCGCTGGCAACAGCTAGTATATTAAGACATAGGATACTTTTCATCCCGGTAGAAGGTTCCCGTGGGATAATTTCCGACATACACGCGGACGAAGCCGCTGGCAACAGCTAGTATATTAAGACATAGGATACTTTTCATCCCGGTAGAAGGTTCCCGTGGGATAATTTCCGACATACACGCGGACGAAGCCGCTGGCAACAGCTAGTATATTAAGACATAGGATACTTTTCATCCCGGTAGAAGGTTCCCGTGGGATAATTTCCGACATACACGCGGACGAAGCCGCTGGCAACAGCTAGTATATTAAGACATAGGATACTTTTCATCCCGGTAGAAGGTTCCCGTGGGATAATTTCCAACATAGCCGCGGGCAACAGCTAGTATATTAAGACATAGGATACTTTTCATCCCGGTAGAAGGTTCCCGTGGGATAATTTCCGACATACACGCGGACGAAGCCGCTGGCAACAGCTAGTATATTAAGACATAGGATACTTTTCATCCCGGTAGAAGGTTCCCGTGGGATAACTTCCGACATACACGCGGACGAAGCCGCTGGCAACAGCTATTATATTAAGACATAGGATACTTTTCATCCCGGTAGAAGGTTCCCGTGGGATAATTTCCGACATACACGCGGACGAAGCCGCTGGCAACAGCTAGTATATTAAGACATAGGATACTTTTCATCCCGGTAGAAGGTTCCCGTGGGATAATTTCCGACATACACGCGGACGAAGCCGCTGGCAACAGCTAGTATATTAAGACATAGGATACTTTTCATCCCGGTAGAAGGTTCCCGTGGGATAATTTCCAACATAGCCGCGGGCAACAGCTAGTATATTGAGACATAGGATACTTTTCATCCCTGTAGAAGGTTCCCGTGGGATAATTTCCAACATAGCCGCGGGCAACAGCTAGTATATTAAGACATAGGTTACTTTTCATCCCGGTAGAAGGTTCCCGTGGGATAATTTCCAACATAGCCGCTGGCAACAGCTAGTATATTAAGACATAGGATACTTTTCATCCCGGTAGAAGGTTCCCGTGGGATAATTTCCAACATAGCCGCGGGCAACAGCTAGTATATTAAGACATAGGATACTTTTCATCCCGGTAGAAGGTTCCCGTGGGATAATTTCCAACATAGCCGCGGGCAACAGCTAGTATATTAAGACATAGGATACTTTTCATCCCGGTAGAAGGTTCCCGTGGGATAATTTCCAACATAGCCGCGGGCAACAGCTAGTATATTAAGACATAGGATACTTTTCATCCCGGTAGATGGTTCCCGTGGGATAATTTCCGACATACACGCGGACGAAGCCGCTGGCAACAGCTAGTATATTAAGACATAGGATACTTTTCATCCCGGTAGAAGGTTCCCGTGGGATAATTTCCAACATAGCCGCGGGCAACAGCTAGTATATTACGACATAGGATACTTTTCATCCCGGTAGAAGGTTCCCGTGGGATAATTTCCAACATAGCCGCTGGCAACAGCTAGTATATTAAGACATAGGATACTTTTCATCCCGGTAGAAGGTTCCCGTGGGATAATTTCCGACATAGCCGTGGGCAACAGCTAGTATATTAAGACATAGGATACTTTTCATCCCGGTAGAAGGTTCCCGTGGGATAATTTCCGACATACACGCGGACGAAGCCGCTGGCAACAGCTAGTATATTAAGACATAGGATACTTTTCATCCCGGTTGAAGGTTCCCGTGGGATAATTTCCAACATAGCCGCTGGCAACAGCTAGTATATTAAGACATAGGATACTTTTCATCCCGGTAGAAGGTTCCCGTGGGATAATTTCCGACATACACGCGGACGAAGCCGCTGGCAACAGCTAGTATATTAAGACATAGGATACTTTTCATCCCGGTAGAAGGTTCCCGTGGGATAATTTCCGACATACACGCGGACGAAGCCGCTGGCAACAGCTAGTATATTAAGACATAGGATACTTTTCATCCCGGTAGAAGGTTCCCGTGGGATAATTTCCGACATACACGCGGACGAAGCCGCTGGCAACAGCTAGTATATTAAGACATAGGATACTTTTCATCCCGGTAGAAGGTTCCCGTGGGATAATTTCCAACATAGCCGCGGGCAACAGCTAGTATATTAAGACATAGGATACTTTTCATCCCGGTAGAAGGTTCCCGTGGGATAATTTCCGACATACACGCGGACGAAGCCGCTGGCAACAGCTAGTATATTAAGACATAGGATACTTTTCATCCCGGTAGAAGGTTCCCGTGGGATAACTTCCGACATACACGCGGACGAAGCCGCTGGCAACAGCTATTATATTAAGACATAGGATACTTTTCATCCCGGTAGAAGGTTCCCGTGGGATAATTTCCGACATACACGCGGACGAAGCCGCTGGCAACAGCTAGTATATTAAGACATAGGATACTTTTCATCCCGGTAGAAGGTTCCCGTGGGATAATTTCCGACATACACGCGGACGAAGCCGCTGGCAACAGCTAGTATATTAAGACATAGGATACTTTTCATCCCGGTAGAAGGTTCCCGTGGGATAATTTCCAACATAGCCGCGGGCAACAGCTAGTATATTGAGACATAGGATACTTTTCATCCCGGTAGAAGGTTTCCGTGGGATAATTTCCGACATACACGCGGACGAAGCCGCTGGCAACAGCTAGTATATTAAGACATAGGTTACTTTTCATCCCGGTAGAAGGTTCCCGTGGGATAATTTCCAACATAGCCGCTGGCAACAGCTAGTATATTAAGACATAGGTTACTTTTCATCCCGGTAGAAGGTTCCCGTGGGATAATTTCCAACATAGCCGCGGGCAACAGCTAGTATATTAAGACATAGGATACTTTTCATCCCGGTAGATGGTTCCCGTGGGATAATTTCCAACATAGCCGCGGGCAACAGCTAGTATATTAAGACATAGGATACTTTTCATCCCGGTAGAAGGTTCCCGTGGGATAATTTCCGACATTCACGCGGACGAAGCCGCGGGCAACAGCTAGTATATTAAGACATAGGATACTTTTCATCCCGGTAGAAGGTTCCCGTGGGATAATTTCCGACATACACGCGGACGAAGCCGCTGGCAACAGCTATTATATTAAGACATAGGATACTTTTCATCCCGGTAGAAGGTTCCCGTGGGATAATTTCCGACATACACGTGGACGAAGCCGCTGGCAACAGCTAGTATATTAAGACATAGGATACTTTTCATCCCGGTAGAAGGTTCCCGTGGGATAATTTCCGACATACACGCGGACGAAGCCGCAGGCAACAGCTAGTATATTAAGACATAGGATACTTTTCATCCCGGTAGAAGGTTCCCGTGGGATAATTTCCAACATAGCCGCGGGCAACAGCTAGTATATTAAGACATAGGATACTTTTCATCCCGGTAGAAGGTTCCCGTGGGATAATTTCCGACATACACGCGGACGAAGCCGCTGGCAACAGCTAGTATATTAAGACATAGGATACTTTTCATCCCGGTAGAAGGTTCCCGTGGGATAATTTCCGACATACACGCGGACGAAGCCGCTGGCAACAGCTATTATATTAAGACATAGGATACTTTTCATCCCGGTAGAAGGTTCCCGTGGGATAATTTCCGACATACACGCGGACGAAGCCGCTGGCAACAGCTAGTATATTAAGACATAGGATACTTTTCATCCCGGTAGAAGGTTCCCGTGGGATAATTTCCGACATACACGCGGACGAAGCCGCTGGCAACAGCTAGTATATTAAGACATAGGATACTTTTCATCCCGGTAGAAGGTTCCCGTGGGATAATTTCCAACATAGCCGCGGGCAACAGCTAGTATATTGAGACATAGGATACTTTTCATCCCGGTAGAATGTTTCCGTGGGATAATTTCCGACATACACGCGGACGAAGCCGCTGGCAACAGCTAGTATATTAAGACATAGGTTACTTTTCATCCCGGTAGAAGGTTCCCGTGGGATAATTTCCAACATAGCCGCTGGCAACAGCTAGTATATTAAGACATAGGTTACTTTTCATCCCGGTAGAAGGTTCCCGTGGGATAATTTCCAACATAGCCGCGGGCAACAGCTAGTATATTAAGACATAGGATACTTTTCATCCCGGTAGATGGTTCCCGTGGGATAATTTCCAACATAGCCGCGGGCAACAGCTAGTATATTAAGACATAGGATACTTTTCATCCCGGTAGAAGGTTCCCGTGGGATAATTTCCGACATTCACGCGGACGAAGCCGCGGGCAACAGCTAGTATATTAAGACATAGGATACTTTTCATCCCGGTAGAAGGTTCCCGTGGGATAATTTCCAACATAGCCGCGGGCAACAGCTAGTATATTAAGACATAGGATACTTTTCATCCCGGCAGAAGGTTCCCGTGGGATAATATCCAACATAGCCGCGGGCAACAGCTAGTATATTAAGACATAGGATACTTTTCATCCCTGTAGAAGGTTCCCGTGGGATAATTTCCAACATAGCCGCGGGCAACAGCTAGTATATTAAGACATAGGTTACTTTTCATCCCGGTAGAAGGTTCCCGTGGGATAATTTCCAACATAGCCGCTGGCAACAGCTAGTATATTCAGACATAGGATACTTTTCATCCCGGTGGAAGGTTCCCGTGGGATAATTTCCAACATAGCCGCTGGCAACAGCTAGTGTATTAAGACATAGGATACTTTTCATCCCGGTGGAAGGTTCCCGTGGGATAATTTCCAACATAGCCGCGGGCAACAGCTAGTATATTAAGACATAGGATACTTTTCATCCCGGTAGATGGTTCCCGTGGGATAATTTCCAACATAGCCGCGGGCAACAGCTAGTATATAATAATAATAATAATAATGTTTATTTCCAGTAAAATGTTCACAAAGGTTACAAGTACAGTAATACGCTTCAAAATAAAAGTGCATTGAGTATTATCACCTGGCACCCAAACTAGGTTTATAGCCTGTGACTTGGGGTCCAGTGATTCCATAAGGGTTGATACATGATCAAAAATATTTTATTAAAACTGTTTTCACCAGTAACATGTTTAACAAAGAGATATAATTATTATTCATGTGAAGAAAGTATGGAAAGTAAAAATAATAAAAAATAATTAATAATAAAACTGTTTGTGAGTGTTTAAGTTGGTCGTGGTAGGTGTAGTAGGCATGTTGTGTATGTGTAAGTAATGTGAAAGTGTGGTTTGTGTATGGTGTGAAAGTGTCCTGGTAGGTGTAGTAATGGTGTATGTGAGAGTAAGTATGAAAGTGGGGGCAGTGTATGAGAGTTTGTGTGTGAAAATACTTGAATAAGAGGGGATTTGTCTTAGGTATGTGGGAGGAGAAGTTTTTCGGTCTCGTCATATGATTTCTCAATTAGCCATTCTTTAACTGTGATTTTGCATTTGTGATAATTTAAACTGTGGATATGGAGAAATTTATTGATTTTATTATATAGAATATAGCTAAGGTAGGTGAATTGGTGTTGTGCGAAGGTGGTTTTGTGTCTAACTGGTGGAAGAGCAATGTCTGCGCGTCGTTTAGAACTTGCTGTGAACGGCAGCCGATGTTTCCTTAATACACTTTGTAGCACATATAGGCCTCTTACTGTCAGAACCCTGCTTTCCCTAAAAAGTTCCAAAGTAGGGTATCTATAGGGCTTGCTGAATATAACTTTGAGAACTGCTCTCTGAGCTCTCTCTAATTTCCGAAAGTATGTTTTGCAAGTGCCACCCCAAGCCGGCAAACAATATAGGAGAAGAGACTGACAGAGTGAATAATAGACCATCATAAGTGTTTCCGAGTCAGCTGAACAACGGAGTTTCTTAAAGATGGAAATGAGTTTACGCGTTCGGGTGACTAGATTATCAATATGACTATACCAGTTTAGGTGATTGTCAATTTGCACGCCCAAGTATTTTATACAAGATGTGGCTGCCAGAGTGGGACAGGTACAGCAGGAGTTTGGAGAACAACTATGTACCTTAACAATAGGGGTTATGTTTGGCTGAGTCTTGTTACTTATAGAAAAAGAAACAAGTTTCGTTTTTTCTGCATTCAGGGTCAATAAATTATTGTTAAACCAGTTCATGACAATGTCCAACACCATCTGAGCATATATTTCTGTTTCACTCCAATCATTCCCATGAACCAGTAAGGCTGTATCATCAGCGTAGGTAAATATGAAGCAGTTAGTTAATGGAAGTGAACACAGATCATTAATGTAGATGAGGAATAAGGTTGGACCTAGAATACTGCCTTGTGGGACGCCGTATTCTATTCTAGCTTTATCGCTTATTACCTCACCCAATTGAACATGTTGGAAACGATTCTCCAGATAACTTGAAAAAATTTCAAGTGCGGGACCACGAATTCCCATGCGTTCCAGTTTCAACAGAAGTATGGGCGCAGAGACAGTGTCAAAAGCTTTCGAGATGTCTAGAAATAAACCAAAGTAGGATATTATTGGGCATTCTACCCCACCTTCCGTTCCATCGGCTCACTCCGTTCGCCTTGTCACTCTCGGTGGAGTAGAATGCCCAATAATATAAATGAAATCCACTGGTTCGGCGCCTATTCCACCCGATGGAATGATCATCTCCGTCACTCTCGGTGCAGTAAAATGTCTAATACTGGTTCGGCGCCTATTCCACCCGATGAAACGGAAGGTGGAGTATGAATTCCTACATAGTGCAGTAAAATACTGGTTTGGCGCCTATTCCACACCAAAAGTGCGCACCGTGACTTACAGCTTAGTACGGCCGTTATTCTAAGTGCGTACGATGTGGCTATGTAGCCCCCTAGTTATCCTAACGCCCTAGCCTACCATACAAACCACACCAAACGTAGGTTACGTTGGTTTTACGTGAGGGAAGTCTGTTACCAGGAGACCTACGGGAACAGACGGAACTTGGGTAGGAATAGGGGTTTGTGTACGTCGTGCAATGTACACAGGAAATGGTTTTCTCACCGCCGATCCCACAGACTCATAGGATCGATGACGGCTAAAGGTGTCTTGGCCACAGTGAGAGGAACACTTTATTTCTAAAACTCAATATTAACTTACCGCGTTACCGTTATTTTAATTAAGTCATTCAGTCGACACTAGTTTACTTATTAACAAATAAGGGTGCTCGCTACTTGAACTGGTAGCCTAAAATTCAGGACAGATTGTCACATGTCTCTCCACAAAATTAGAGGTAGCTCATAACCTTAATAGGCTACACACTTACTCCGCTTAAGTGACCAGATTGGCTCGAGGATCATCTGAACTTTAAGTTACCCTACATTAAACTAAAATCCAGGACAGATTGTCTTATGTCTCTCCACAAAAGTAAGAAATAGTGCATACCCGGAGGCACCCACACATTCTATTTTCTGTGACCAGATTGGCTCGTGGACATCCAAATTTTAATTTAATTAATTCAAACAGAGAGCACTACCTTGCTCCACTTCCCTACTAACTGTTACTAACTAACAATATATCGCTTTGTAATCGACACCAGCAGTTAGCAAGGTACCTTTACACTCGACGATACCCGCGCCGTTCTCAGTTGCGAACCGCCTGACGGCAGCGTCGGAAACCGTGATCAGTTAGTCAGCCTAATAAAAACAAGTAATACTGTGTATGCTGCGTGTGCATCACGTTTTCACAGTCGTTCTCAAAACAGTACACACGTATTGTTCGGCGTCACCGCACCGTTCTTTATCCTGAACGCTTTCATCAGACAGTTGTAACCACGTAGTGTAAATGGTATTTTATATGTGCAAGGCTGCAATCTTGCAACATGCAGTCTAAGCAGTTTTGAACTTCATTGCATCTTGAGTAGGTATGTGTGTGTGTTAAAAGAATTATAATGTTGAATGTAACATGATCGTCGTTCACGTTGTAGTATTTAATTAAATTTAGGTTTATACAGAATTGTCTAGGTACTTCACATACCTACTATGTCTTACCTAGATTTGTTGTAATCTAGTTTATATAAACTATAATAAAATAATACTTATACCTTCTTATTCTTAATAAATCTTCACTGAATTCGTCTTTTATAGAACTTCCTAAATATTGTTTTCGTATTTATATTTGAAGTTTGTAATCGCTTCTAATTTATTGTGTTTCATTCTTCTAGGTAATAAGATTATATAATCTTATTTATATGAATATTTATATGATATATTTTTTATCAAGTACAACATGTATTATTGGTTGAACCATTACCCACTTCGATCGAGCGCGATTTTAACTTAGATAAAAGAGAACCCTGTGCACAACAAGATTATTTGGGAGCATTATAATAGTACCTATGCTAAAGTTAAACTAAAGTTATTATCGATAAATTAGACAACTATAAAACCATAACTCAGACATGTGTGTTCGATTCCCACACGATACAGTTTCTTGGATTCTTTAATTGTGGGTTTAAGTGATTATTTAATAATACGAATTAAAATTTTATTTGTGAGTATTTTTAAATGAACTTATTCCACAGTAGTATTTTTATGTGATTATAATATTAGTCCCGAGTTTAACTGCAACTTAACATTAACAACCACACGGATTGGTTTGTGCGTATTACAAAATGGTTTATTATCAAAATAGTTACGATTATTTTCAACTACCTACTTACTTCTTGAGTCAACTATGCTCACAAAATTTACTTTCAACGACGCGATCTACCTACGAGTTTCACCTCTCGCATAAACGTAATTGTGATGATAAAAATTCTCAACAAACATACATCAATTATTCAATTAATTATACATATTAATTCAGTATTGAGTCATAAAGAATAACAGGGATCGGGTTCACTTTGTCGGCTTTATTTTGCGGTTCTCATGAACAAATTGCAATTTAGCGAAATTGGTATGCGATCAATATGGTTCAATATGACATAAACGACATATTTTTTTATACAACTGTAAGACATGTACTTAGAGTTTAAAATTGAAACGATCTATTTTATGCTTAAATTGTATTTTTTGTGAATATAAACGAATTAATTTCAATCAATAAATTACATTCGCTCCAGAATCTTCAAAGTGACAAGTAGTACTAGCAGTACTTTAAAATCAACTTTAAAACATGTAAGTGAGTACTTCTTAATTTTAAATTTGTAGTCATAATGCACAGCTACGGACCTGGTTTTTGCCTGCCGGCTGTTGTAATTAACATGTTATATCTATCCATCGTGATTGCTACTCAGCTACGGACCTGGTTTTTGCCTGCCGGCTGTTGTAATTATCATGTTCTATCTATCCATAGTGACTGTTACTTAGCTACGGACCTGGTTTCTGCCTGCCGGCTGATGTAACTGTTCTCATCCTGTCATAAATTGATTATTGTATCTCAAAAAAAGACCTTAAACGGTTATTTGTTTTGTTATATAAAATATTAAGTACTTTTTATCTTGTGTAATAGGTCTGACTCCGACGTTTCCCGTGTGTCCGACTACATAAAGAGCCCGCCGACTGCTACAAAGGTCGTGCCGAGCAAGAGCCAGCCTACGAAAAAAACAACAAAGCGCAAAGCTTCCTCGGTCGTGGAATTAGGATCAAGGTAGTTTATGACTATTTTTATTTTCTAAGTTATTACTTTCACATATTCTAATATAAAGTAGATTTCAATAGAGAACTTTGATTTGCAAAAATAATTTTAAGTACATACTTATTTTTCTCTCATCATAAGTTTGTATCTAGAAAAGTGTTTCTTCTAGATTATTAAAATAAAATTTAATTTGTTTACAGTAACAAGAAACCAGGGAGCACCGATCTTTTCGGTTTGGAAGACTTAGATGGCCTTCCTCCGCAGTCGGAGTTAGGTTCATCCTTGCTGTCCCGCGTCGCCAACGGGAAGGTACGACGGACAGCGGATCTAAGGGGTGCTTTCTTTGTGGAACTGAAGGTGTACCATAAAGAAGACATCATCTCCACTGCTCCTGAGGAGCGTTGGAAGAAGTCCCAAGTTGCATTAAAACTGCAATTGGATAAAGGTAGCTCGCAGTGGAACTCACTACAAAAATTCATGCATAAGGCTCACGAGTTGTTCAATGACTCAGAGCCGGTATATTATACCGATAAGATACATTTTAAATAAGTTACACTATTAATTTAAAATTTTAATTTGAGGCATCCAAAATAAAGATTAAAACTGCAACTGGATAAAGGTAACTCGCAGTGGAACTCACTACAAAAATTCATGCATAAGGCTCACGAGTTGTTCGATGACTCAGAGCCCGTATTTATAGTGATAAGATACATTTTAAATAAGTTACATTATTCATTTAAAATTTAAATTTGGGGCATCCAAAATAAATCTTTATTTTTAAACTTAGCAAGTAATTAATTACGATAGAATGCCTTTCTGCACTGTTTGTAACATATCTGTTGAGCGCAGTCATTGGACAGGTCATCTACGCAGTACCGATCATAAAAATAAAAATATTTCATACGTTTGCGAAGGTGTTGAATTAATTCATTCTGCATTTCTAAATCGTATAGCTTCTTATAGAATTATTGATACTAATGAAAATTATTCTTTAGATTCGTTTTTTAATAACAGTCAAGAAAAAATCAAGACATTAATAAACAAATCTCTTAAGGATCATATCTGTCTAAAAATTAATTTTGAATATTTTGCTTTGTTTTTGATGGTTAAAAATGATAGTCAGGAGATGAAATCATTTGCTACAAAGAATTATGTAGTACATCAGAATTATGATTATGATTCATTAGCATCTCAGGTTAGAAACACGTTGAAAAAAAAGATAGAAGAATTTCAAGATCGTGACAGTGGGTGGACATTTTTAAACAGTTCGTATTTGGAAGTTAATGTTAACAAATACCAACCTTTGCGCGGCTCAAGCTTTATCGAGTTGCCGACATCAATTAAATCAAAAAAAGCATGTATTAATATTCATAATAAAGATAATTATTGCTTTTTATGGTCAGTTGTTGCTGCTTTATATCCAGCTAAAACTCATCCTGAAAGAGTATCATCTTACCCCCATTTTCAAAGCGTGTTAAATATAAAAGACATTCAATTTCCATTGAGTTTCTCAGATATTGCTCGATTCGAATTAAATAACCCTGAAATTTGTATATATATATATGGCTTTAAAAATAATTCCGTGATTGGACCGTTTTATAAACCAAAATCTTTGAAGAGAAAAGTGATTCATTTACTTTACTTAGAAAAAGATGATTTATCACATTACTGTCTCATTAAGGATTTACCTCGTCTTGTTAAAAATCAAATAACAAGACACCACAGTAAATTATACTTTTGTGATGTTTGTTTAATGTTCTTTGATTCATGTGATGATCTGAATTCACACAGTTGTGGAGGAGTTGCTACTGAACTACCTCCAAAGGGTTCTTTCATTCAGTTTGAAAATTATGGTAGAAAGCAATCTGTGCCATTCGTTATATATGCAGATTTTGAAACAATGCTAGAGCGGCACGACTCCTGCGAACCTGACCCAACTCAGGCGAGCACCGTTACGAGACAGCGACATGTGCCCATCGCTTTCGCTTATCATATTACATGCACTCTAGATGAAACCTATAATCGTTACGTTTCGTATCGTGGTTTGGATTGCGTTTCGAAATTTGTGAAGTCTATCTATAAAGACGCTAAAAAGCTTTATAGAATTTTAAATAATACCATTCCTATGATTTACACGAATGAGAATGCTCTCGACTTTGAAAACTCTGATACATGTCATATTTGCGAGAATTTCTTGTTTGGTGATAGGGTTCGCGATCATTGTCATTTGACTGGTAAATATCGTGGCGCAGCTCACAGTTACTGTAACCTACAATATAAAATGCCTAAGTTTCTGCCTGTATTTTTTCATAACTTATCGGGTTATGATTGCCACCTTTTCATAAAAGAATTAGGTAAAGCTCCAGGATCTATTAAAGTCATACCTAAAACAAAAGAAAATTATATTTCTTTCACGAAGTATATTCCGATTTCCGATAATGAAAGCATACAGGTACGATTTGTAGATTCTTTCAAGTTTTTAGGAACAAGCTTAGAAAAGTTGGTTAGTACAATGAAAAAACAAGAATTTAAACAATTAAAATTTTATTTTCCCGAAAAAACACAATTCGATCTACTTACCCGTAAAGGAGTTTATCCGTACGACTATATGTCTCAATGGAAACTTTACGAAGATACGTGTTTACCCTCCAAAAAATTTTTTTTTAACTCTTTAACTAATGAGTCAATTACTGATGAAGACTATGAACACGCTCAGTCCGTTTGGTCAGTATTTAATATTCGTAACATGGGTATGTATACAGATTTATACCTTAAAACCGACGTTCTTTTGCTTACAGACGTGTTTGAAAGTTTTAGAAAAACATGTAAACGACATTACAATCTGGATCCCGCGTTCTATCTTACAGCACCAAGTCTATCATTCGATGCAATGCTTTTGAAAACTAGAATTAAATTAGAATTGATAAGTGATGTTCAAATTTATAGGATGATACAAACAGGTATTAGAGGAGGTATTTGTATGTGTTCCAGAAGACATGCCCAAGCCAATCATAAATACTTGGATTCTTACGACCCATCCCTTCCGAATTCATTTATTATTTATTTAGATTGTAACAATTTATATGGCTATAGCATGTGTCAATATTTGCCTCATTCGGATTTTAGATTCATGAGTAGACAGGAAATAGATGATTTGCAGTTGAACTTAATAGATATAAGCGATACTGCGGAAAACGGTTATATTCTTGAAGTTGATTTATTATATCCTACAACATTGCACATTGAACATAATGACTTTCCATTTTGCTCAGAAAAATTCGTCCCACCCGGTGGTAAGAATAAAAAATTAATACCGAATTTGTATGACAAATACCACTATATTATTCATTACATACATTTAAAAAAATGCTTGCAACACGGATTGGTATTACGAAGGATTCATCGTGCAATTGTTTTCAAGCAAAGCTGTTTTTTAAAACAATATATTGATATTAACACCCAGTTACGTCAAAAAGCAGAGTCAACGTTTGAACAAGATTTTTTCAAATTATTGAACAATAGTATTTTTGGAAAGACTCTGGAAAATAATGAGCATCGAATAGATGTTAAGTTAGCAAACAAGTGGTGTGACTTGAACAATAAAACAAAAAAGACTACTTGTGCTGAGAAATTGATCGGCAGTCCATATTTTCATAGCGCCTCAGTATTTTCTGATGATCTAGTGGCAATCCAAATGAAGCCTTCTCGCGTTATTCTTAATAAACCAATATACAGGGTGTCCGGTAATGAATGGATAACCTTGAAATGTCTTATAGTATAACTTATGGCCGTTCAGAAAAAAAATTGAAACAAAATATATCATAAGTAGTACCTAAGTTATGATTTTTTTAAAAGAAAGGTCTAATTTTTTTTACCTTGTTTTACTTTTATGAACACTACGATCAGAAATGAATGGATTCCATCGGTTTGTTGTTATTTTATTATTATACACGAACTATGCTAATAGATAAACAGTCAATAGTATGACTAGCTATTGCACTTTTTTATTAAAAAATTAGCAGATTAATTAATTTTAGAAAAACTTTGCAAAATTTATTTTTTAAACTATGTTTAAACATCTTGGGTATAAAAAAAATGTATGAATACATGAGTGGCCAATAATTTTAAAATAATGTCACTTTCAAGTAGATTTTATAATGGTACAATTCATAAATGTATCTACAATAAATAGTGAATTATTGCCATTAATGTAGAAAAGGAGAAAATTTTACCAAATGTCAAAAGTAATGTAGGAACTTTTTTTAAATTAAATTGCTTCTGACCACTGAAGATTAATCAAAAATACATTTAAGGAATTTGTAGTGAATAAAAATTGCGTATTGAAACCAAATTGTCAGAAATTTACAAATACTCATAATGATTAAAATAGTTACTTTAAAAGCGTGAAATGGGTCGTGTGACCTTCATATTTGCTACCTGCGCGCACGCCGTGCTGTCATTCTTTTGTGTTATGTTAGACAAAGAGGGTCTGAATCGGCTAGGTGCGAGAGAGAGGAAATAAATGTAAAACATCAGGTAAGCACTCATACTTTTAGTGCGTTTCTCGACTTGCTCGACTTCGCATGTGTTTATTTAGTTTCCGTTTGCAATTATCGTGATTTACTTTGAATCAGTGTTAAAACGACCACGTGGCTATTTTATTGGACTATTCGTTTTGCTTACTGATTTGGACTTGTTTTGTTTGGTGATATTTGCGACGATTTGGTTTGTTTTTGGACTAAACTGGACTTTTGTGTTTTTGTGTATCAAAATGCCACGTCAGTATACGGCACAAGAATATGCAAATATGCATTACATTTATGGAGAATGCAGAGGTAACGCAAATGCAGCTGCAGCGCTCTATAGGGAGAGATACCCTAATGCGCGCCACCCAGACTACCGCGTATTTATTCGTGTCCACGGTTGTTACTCCGAAGGAAGATTGCCTGGTAGTGGTGTCGGTGGTACAAGCAGTGGAAGAATCGCTCGTCTTGATGTAGAAGAAGCCGTGCTTGAGGAAGTCGAAAACGATCCTTCTACCTCTACACGAACAATAGCTCGACGCACAGGTATCGGAAAATCGACCGTGCACGATATTTTGAAAAAAAATAAATTCCACCCTTACCACGTTACACGCGTGCAAACTCTCCAACCAAGAGATTATGCAGCTAGATTGCGTTTTTGCCGACAAATGCTGGCAAAAATCGAAGAAGACCCGCAATTTTTTAATAAAATTCTGTGGAGCGACGAGTCAACATTCAAAAGAGATGGATACATGAATCTTCATAATTTACACGGTTGGGAATTAGAAAATCCCCATCTTATGCGTGAAGATAGATCCCAATACCAATTTAAAATCAATTATTGGACTGGAATATTAAGTGGAATAATAATCGGGCCATTTGAATTACCGGGGAATTTAACAGGGCAAAGTTATTTGGAGTTTCTTCAAAATGATCTCCCCAATTTATTAGAAGAAGTGCCCGAGGAGCTGAGGGAGTCATATTGGTTGCAAAATGACGGCTGTCCTGCGCATTATGCTGTATCTGTTCGTGCATTTTTAAATAACACGTACCCAGATAGATGGATCGGGCGGCTAGGGCCAATTTTGTGGCCTCCACGTTCACCGGACCTAAATCCATTGGATTTTTTTTATTGGGGCTGCCTTAAAGAGGAAGTATACTGTAAGCCTATAAGGTCTTTAGAAGAATTAAGAAGACGAGTCAGAGCAGCCGCATCAAAAATTAGTGAACGACGGTACACAAGACTGCTCCGTAGATCATTTATCCGTAGATGTAGGGCCTGCATAAGAGTGGGAGGCCGGCAGTTTGAACATTTATTATAAACGAATGATAATAAAGTGTTGTTTATGTTAAATGTTGTTTTTTATTAATCCCCAAAGTTCAGGTACAATTAAATTTAAAAAATGTTCCCATATTACAAATTTTGATATTTAGTAAAATTTTCTCCTTTTCTACATTAATCGCAATAATTCACTATTTATTGTAGATACATTTATGAATTGTACCATTATAAAATCTACTTGAAAGTGACATTATTTTAAAATTATTGGCCACTCATGTATTCATACATTTTTTTTATACCCAAGATGTTTAAACATAGTTTAAAAAATAAATTTTGCAAAGTTTTTCTAAAATTAATTAATCTGCTAATTTTTTAATAAAAAAGTGCAATAGCTAGTCATACTATTGACTGTTTATCTATTAGCATAGTTCGTGTATAATAATAAAATAACAACAAACCGATGGAATCCATTCATTTCTGATCGTAGTGTTCATAAAAGTAAAACAAGGTAAAAAAAATTAGACCTTTCTTTTAAAAAAATCATAACTTAGGTACTACTTATGATATATTTTGTTTCAATTTTTTTTCTGAACGGCCATAAGTTATACTATAAGACATTTCAAGGTTATCCATTCATTACCGGACACCCTGTATATAGGATTTACTGTATTGGAATTATCTAAGAGTCACATGTATGACTTCCATTATTCAATCATAAAGCCTTTTTATGGTAACCGAATTGAATTGTGTTATACTGATACGGATAGTTTGGTTTATGATGTAAATACTGATGACATTTATCAAGATATCAATGAACATTTTCTAAAATATTTTGATACCAGCAACTACGACTTAAACAACGAATTTAACTTACCAATTATTAATAAGAAGGTTCCAGGGTTATTTAAAGATGAAATGGGTGGTAAAATTATCAAAGAATTCGTAGGACTGCGCTCAAAGCTTTATTGTATTAAAACTTTAGACAAAACAATAAAGAAAGCAAAAGGTATAAAAAAATGTGTTACGAAAAATTTAAATATGTTAGATTATAAAAACGTTTTGTACAATTGTAACGTCATTCGCAAAAAAAATGTTTTGTTTAAGTCGATAAAACATGAAATTTTCACTCAGGATGTAAATAAAGTAGCACTTTCAAGCAATGATGATAAGCGGTTGTTATCGATTGATAAGGTATCTACTTTAGCTTGGGGTAATGCAACTATATTTAAGTAATGAATTGCCATTATTTTTAATGTAAGTAATTACAGTAGATACATTTTTTACAATGTATTTAGATAACGTTCAAATGTAATGATAATTACCTAAAGTAAGGTCAAATAATGTGTAATGTAATTGTAAAAATTTAAATTTTCTTGGTGCCTCAAATAGATATTATTATTTTAACTGTTACTTATAACAAAATATGTATAAACTTTAGAACTTAGTAAGTACTTAATTAGTTTTAAGAGCATTTACGCGACACAGCATTTCGTAAAATTCCTAAAATATAATCTACTAACTTTTTGTGACGTATCCTGCTTAGACGTATCAAGTTTTATTAAATCATATTATTCATTTCCAAAACTTCGGACTTAAGTTTGTATGAAATGCCATGTCGCTATGTGATAAGTTTTCTTATATTGGTAGTAAATAAATAAATAGTATTTAATGGTTATAATTATATCTGTTTTATTTCCATTCCTGATTGATTACAAAGCACACAGGTTCCAACTTGATAAACATATAATGTTCATTTTTGATGACAAAGGACTCGTGCCTCGAAGTTCGCACGCGCATTGTAGAATTTGACACCGAACAGGTGCTCGGACATGTTGAAACATGAAATTGATTCACAGCGTATGGTTTTATGAAGTCTAATTACATATTAGTCACGTTCCACAGTAATATTATTGTGTAGAACGTCATTCTATCATTACACAGTCGGCCGGAGCGGTCATATCACGTTGAATAAAAACAAAACAAATTGTAAGTATTGCACAAGCTTATACGTATTTATAAAATTATTTCATAAGCTGTTAAACATAATTGTTATCAATAATTATAACTTTATTTGTTTCAGATCATCAATAATGTGCGATTCTCCTGATTTTATCTTCTCACAATATGGTCAAGGTTGGCCAACTCTAAGTTTAAGCTGGCATGTTCCAGAGCAACAAAGACCTGAACCAACCAACAAAAAGCCTAGACCAAGACGGGAGGGTTTAAAACGGAAGGCACCTGAACATTCTATAAGTCAATCGTTCGTTATAAACAACGAAAAGAAAAAAGGTTTACGACTGATCCAGATACAAGTATTAGACATCAGTGAGCGACAAGAAGCAAGTGTTGCAAGTTCAAGTGACAATGAGAACGTGGTATTGTTAAGTGCACAATATGTAGTAAGTGAACCGGTGGACAATGTTATGGAAGAGACACAATCATTGATAAATAAAATTTCAAAGAAACTTTGTGGTGATGATTATTATTAGTAAGTAAGTAATGTATCTACCTAGTTTGTATATTCAGTAGAAATAAATAATTAGTTTAATATTGATATTATAAATTCATTTGTTAATCTGTTAGTGTAATAAAATGATTCCACATAGATCATCACAATTTGTAAATAAAAAATAAAATATTAAGAAAACTTTAAGCCCTTAGTTAGGTTCTTAGTTAAGGTTTTTAGTTAATATGTAAGTTTAATGTATAAATAAATGAAATATCTAAGGTGTAAGTTTTATTGTAATTAGAGAGAATAAGTTAGAAGAAATAAAATAATTTATTTGTTAATGTAGTAGTGTATTAAAATTCTCAAAATACATCATAGTTCATAGTAGATAAGTTTCATGTACATACATAAAATATTAAATAACAAGGACAAGTGTATTTAGTTTGTAATTGTAAATAATGTGAAAACTAAATAAATAATATATTTATAATTTAAATTATCTTTTATTGACGTTATAATCATACTCCCACTTTAAATTAGCTCTAAAGAAATGTTCTCATTATAGGTTTTAATTATGTTTTCAATATTTTAAAATTAATAGAATACTTACTCAATTAAATTCATTTTATTAGAGCTAATTTTAAGTTTGTTATGTAGGTTACCCAGATTATATTATTAAATAAAACAACCTTATGTACATAATCATTTTTATTAACTGAACATTACAAAATAATTTAAAATAGATTAAATATAGACATATTATTATCAAGATACCATTTTCTAATACACACCGCATTATTTAATGCACAATTCACTTTATGGTTCACACAATTAAAATCAGTTTTATTTTTACAGAACTTTTTTTTTAATGTCGCAAAATTAGGACACCCTTTCTCACCTATATCAATCACTTCACAGTTTGCACATAACTCTTTAATCCACTTAATCTTTTCCAAACCCTTTGTAATAATTTTTTTATTTTCTAAATACGGTACGATGACATGTTGAAACTCTCTGTAGTCTATAAAGCCCTCACTCCAGAAAATTCCACGATTTCTTTCCAACCACCGCACCTGCTTCTTTTCTTCTTGAGTTAAGTAATAAAACGTATGCGGTGGTTTAACCAAGAACGTCTGTGTGTGCTCATTACTTACGATAGCCACTTCTTTGACAATAAAATTATTGTCTAAATATTTAAATCCTTGGAGTTCGACAATGATAATATCCGCGTTCATGATAACTTCTTCACTGTGTTGCTTAGTGGCTTGTATTCAACAATGCAATCGTTAAGAATGAGACAGTATGCTGAAGTTTGATCTGGTATTTCTGAATCACTCTCAATTTCTACCCTTACATCCACAACTGGTCCAGTCTTCAGATTATCGATCTGTCTAGAGCAATCGATAACAAACAACGGTGCTAATTCTTTAAATTGTTTCTCGCTTAATAAAGACTCCGAACAACGGTCGTAATACGACTGCTGAAATCTGATGTATTGCTCGTATAATAAAGCAATTCTGTTATTAGCGAAGTTCACATTGAGGCTTTCATACGGGAAATATGTTGAATTAAGGTACACTCGAACATCACGAACATAGCAGTGATCTAACTGCGACATGTCAGAACTTGCATTATTTTTTCTACTTGTTTGTAGTCCGATTATTACATATCGCGGTTTTTCTATTTGAGATGATGTTTTGATAGACCAGGTGTGCTTTGTAGTTCTAGGTAAAGTGGGATATTCGTATAGATCCCAGTTTCTAAATATCATCTGGAGCGGTCGATCTTTTTCCAACAGTTTTAATAAACTTATTTTTTCTTTGTCCGATACTTTCACATGGGGTACGCGCCATATGATTTTATTGATTTGAATGTCTTCCACTATTTCTCCGGTATTCAATTTTACAGCGTTCAAATTAGTGTTGCTTCGTAACAATATTAGTTCATGTCTACTATTTATTACAACTTTTTTAAAATCTTCTGCGAAACCGATGATATTCCGAAGTGGTATAGACGCAGAAAAACTTCCCCCATTAATATTTTTTATACCATCGATACTCCAACCCCAAGCTCTAGCTACTTTTGATTCATTCTCATTCATTGATATTAACGATTTCATGGTTGTAGTTATACCAGCATTTTTTATTTTATCAATCTCCACTCCGTTTAGTTCGTACCTAATATCTTGGAACAAGAAGAGTAGTCCATTGTTCGTAAAATTAACACTAGTAGCTTTCTCTTTTGAATCTTTTTTGCTAACGATAACGGTTCCTTCCAAATACAGAGTGCTGGCTGATGGTAATATGTAAAGATCCTGTTGGTTGATAGGTATGCGTATTTCATCGTTCCTGTTGAAACTTGTTACATAAGGTTTGTACGAATGAAATTCGATTCCTTCTATACTGTTGTCGTAAGTCGGAGTGGATAAAACGTCTAAGATATTCATTTTAACAATCCGATCGCTTTGAGAAATATCTTATTGTCTTTAGTTAATTTTATTTTGCTCTTAGAACGACGTCTTATTTGGTAGGTAGCTTGAGTAGAACTGGTATTTTTAATTTGTTGAGACATATATTTATTGTAGTCAATCATTTTTTCTTCTAAGATGTAAATACAGCTGTACTTCTTCACCACGCAAGTTAATTAAGCGATTGTTTATATCTAGTAGTCGGATATGTATGCAGCTTATGTTGTTTTGATTGATTGGAAAATATATTGCGTTCTTCGGGATTTCTATGATTCTGTAACCAGGTGGTACGTTGAGTGCGAATTCATGAATTATGTGACTTGGTTCACCGTTTATGTAAGAGCCGCTCACAATGTCACATTCGATCCTTACCACAGTCGTCGGTAAAATGTTGACTGGATGCTGTGACACATGCCATTTATTTGCTTTTAAGACCTGCTTATCAAACCCTAACAGTCTACTGAAAGAGTATTCTTTCTTTAAATTAACGTCTTTTGAACAATATATGGCAGTTTTTAAAGTATTGTTATTGCATTGTAATTTAATTGAGGCATCTTTTATTTCGGATTTTAAATAATCATAAATATCTTGCAATTCATAGGTGCCTTCCAGTATTTCAATAACTTCGTTTGAACCATAATAGAACTTGTTATTACTTTTATCAATATTTGGTATAGAATTAAATGTTGAAAAATGCAATAAAGCACACTCATATTCTCCATTTAGTTGCAACGTATTAGGATAGTACGTAGATAAAATTGATGAGTTTCCAGTTATCGACAAAGTGAGTGACATCTTGCAAATGATTGAAATAAAATAAAATCATTTATTTTATACATTTTTATTCCAAAAAGTCCTCAAATATTTTAAACATAAATGACCACAGTTCACAGTGTTAAATTTTTGATATCTTGTGTAGTTATATGAAACTTTACAATTCTTAAAATATCGTAACAGTTCTAATGGAGGTTTTAAATTTCCATAGCTATCAAAATAATCACAATAGTCATATACTTTTACATAAGCTACCCAATGCGTTCCTTCGTTTTTAGAATCGTCTAAGTTAACAATACCACATTCCATACGTTTCGGCTTCCTTGGCAATTGATCTTTCATATATACTCCTCGGAAATATGGGATGTCTCTTGCGTAGTATTGGATGTCTACATTAGTTAGTGCGCGATTTGGTAGCTTCTTGTTCAGTTTTTTGTTGATTTTATAAACAATCCTTTACCGTTTTTATAAGGTTTTATGTATAAACCCTTACCCACTGCTAAACCCTCCATAGTTCTATTATGTCGTTCCGTCTCTCGCAAGTTTTGTTGAGCAGATTTATAATCATTCACCTTTTTTGCAATTCCAGCTGCACCACCAGCTAAAGCTCCTAAAGCTGATAAGCCAGCAAAAATTGGAATTAAAGGTAGAACTCCACCAGTCTTCGGTATGGGGATCACTCTCGGTACTCTGATTTGGTGTAATTTGGGGCATAACTTTTTTGCAGCTAAGTAAGCCAAGTTTATTAAAGACTTACTATCCTTGGGTTTTAGCTTTTTTATTTTAGATTTTATTTTTGATACTAAACTTTTAAATGTTTTGGCACCAGAACCAGA
Source organism: Dicycla oo (assembly GCA_948252095.1). Lineage (NCBI taxonomy): Eukaryota > Metazoa > Arthropoda > Insecta > Lepidoptera > Noctuidae > Dicycla > Dicycla oo. The sequence goes on along the minus strand of OX411712.1, from coordinate 24,789,885 downwards.
TTTCAATTTGGCTTTCATGACTTTGCTTACTAACCATGAGCTTAATTTTTCACCTTTTCCTGCATCTTTTGATTTTAGTCTCTGTTTAGCCATGTTCAAAAGCTGTAAGTCGGCTTTGTGACGATTAGGTAAATCTGTATGATTTTCATATGCTATATCGTGGTGCATACAAGCTTCGTCTAGTTTATTCACACCTCGATCGCCTCGCAACAAACGTTTATGAAGTTTAGTTCCTGGTCCGCAATAATTGTATCCAGGCAAATGAGCTTCGAACGGTAGATTATTAATTATACTGTTAACTAGTCCACCACCTTGCATTACTTAAATAATAATGATACAAATTTCACAAAGTATTTCTTTTATATCTTAATTTATTAATGAGGATTTATCAATCCAACTGTTTTCATCATTATTGAGACCTAACCATTTAACGAATAGTTTCTTTCCTTTCTTTTTAAGTATTTTTTCTACTAAATAAACACCAGGATAGTTAGATTTTTGAAGTTCTTGCTCGTAAAAAGTTCCTAATATATCTTGCTTTCGTTGATCTTCTATGTGGTATGTTACTGGTATAGTTTTATTAATCTTTTTTATCGTAAAGAGTTCAGTTGACCAATTAGGAGTATAACCTTTCTCGAAATTGTGTTTGTATTTACTGATACGAACACAGTCACCTTTTTTGAACTTAGGCTTCCGCTGGATGGATACATGATTACATATGTTTTTAATATTCTCTTTTACGATGGGTTCATTCGATTTATTAACATCATTCGGTTTAATTTTAATAGTACGATGTTTTGTGTTATTATATGTATTAAATAAATCTTCTAAAGGTGTTCCTAACCACTTATAATTTCCAACGAGATTAAAATATTTGTACAAATTATTTTTAACAGTTTTAATTAGTCGCTCTACAATTGAAGCTTTTTTAGTAGAGAAAGATGAGTAATGGTTTATGCGGTACTTCTTCATTAGCGTTTGGAATGTGTTGTTATAAAACTCTGTGCCCATATCAGTTTGTAAATTAACAGGATTTTTATTGCTGCTTAGTAGTATTCGTTCAAAAGCTCGAGTTACTTCAGATTTATTTTTAGATTTTAACGGTTCTGCCCAGGCATACTTTGAGAAGCAGTCAATCACCACTAAAATGAAATTGTAACCTTTGTTATACTTTCTTAGGTTTTGCATGTCCATTAGATCTGCTTGCCACAAATCATCGATCCCTTTGAGAATAACAGAACGTCGAAGGAAGTTTCTTCGTGCCGCTTTGTGTATTTCATTTACTATTTGTTGTTTTGCCATTACTGAGATTTTCAAGTAATTTGTCTATATCTGCTTTGGAGTAAAACTTCTCTTCCAAATGAATCAAAACCTCAGGTTCCTTTACTTTTAAAGTAGTCTGAATAGACTTTTGTGCATCTAATATGATTTGAGCACGCAATGATGCAATCAGCTTATTAAATTGTTTTATCGTATCAGCACACATTCGATCTACATAATCCTTGTTCACAGCATCGTCTGATTCTAATGGATGTCTAATTCCTCTCAATCTAGAAGACTTTAAATCAAAATCTCCACTTTCTGATTTTAACAACGCGTTATCATTGAAATTAATCAGTTCTGACAAACGCATTCTTTTATGAATAAAATGTCCAAATTTATCTATATTCATGTTTAAGGTGTAATTTATGTAAAGGCTGATGATGAACTAAACAATAGTTAATTTTACACCTATTTATTTATAAGTTTACTTTCACGTAATTCTTCAATAATGGATATTATTTCATTATCTAATCCTGTGTTGCCGGCATCTCGAGATGCTATTAATAACTTTAACCTTTCCACCAATTCATTAGGATCATCCCAATACACAAAATCTACGTTATTTTTCCAAATTTTTGTTAATGGTAGTCCTTTACCTTTCGAATGATGACCCTGAAGCGTACTTTGCAGATTAAAAAGAGGTTTAATAACTTGTAAATATTTTTGTCCCTTATTACTTTTTATTGGTTTACTTGGGTCATTATCACGACGATGTGCATTTGTATCAAGTAACATTTTCTTATAATATTGCAAGTCATTTTCAGTAACCAAACTTAAATCAATATCTTTCTTAAGCAGTAGTTGTTTTAAACCAGGCGTATGTTTGTATTTATGACCAGCCACGATGATATAACTATCGTCGATTGTTATATGAGCAGAACCTAACATCAATTTTCCGCGTTCTACTCTGACACCAAATGGAATGTCTGTTAACGCTTCTGAAGACACTGACCAGGATGATGTATCACGACCTTCACTTTTTTCAACTGATTTATACGAAGATTCACTGTTGGTGTCAGACTCCTCTACATCACTACCAATTGCGACTTTTTGCAACGTTTCGTCTCTTATCAGATCTTTAGATTCTTCATCTTCATTACTATACAGCAAAGGAGTTTGCATACTGGCTGTAGCAATTTGGTTGAGAGGCTCTGTTACAGGTTTAAAAACTGTTTCCAAGGCTTGCTTACTCTCATTCTCAACATCTCGCATTTTTCGCACCTTCTTCTTTACAGCTGCTGCAGCATCAACAATTTGTCTCTTTAAAGATTTTTCCATAATTGTTAAATGTATTGTAACCGGTTAAGCTCTGTTTGTAGAGTAATGTAAATTCAACGGTGACGTCTTAATATATACTCGTGCTCTTAATAAAAAATTACAAACGTGTCAAATTTATTTCTATAACATCCTTTATTTTTTGCACAATCTTTATTAATTACAACATAACTGAAGGGCTCACTCCATATTTTTGAACACATTTCACGAAATTCAAGCCATGTCATGTCAGTGTTGACGTGTTCTTCATAAACATGTCTCATATTTCTTTCATCTTGTTTAAAAAGTATGATTAGGTTTGCGTTGTCTCTTACTAACTGCTTAGGGATTTTACTATACGTCTGATTTAGATAAAAACAATCGATGAACTTGTGTCTCCCCATAGCAAAATAATCACGCATACCACTTTGATTTTCACAAGCAACATCGTCAAATATAATTACAGAATTCGGTTTTGCGGTCTGAACACTCAGTACTTGCTCATTTTCATGATATTTCTGAAATGAAATGCCTGGTACCCGTTGCAAGACTTTTTCTAAAAAAACATACTTGGGCTGTTGCAAGGTTTTCGAATAAACATAAACATTTTGAAATCTTAAACCATTCTCGTGTATAAGAAGACCGATTAATAAATTAGTTTTTCCACAATTTGACGGTCCGCAAATGATGCATCGTACCGATTTAGGTAATAATTCTCCATGGCGAAAACCAGTCTCCTGAGACTGAATACAAAGTTTGTTTACATGTAACGATTGCGGTTGTTTTACAAATTTCATGACGACTCCTTGAAACGGTTATATTAATAATGAGTCAATTAATGTATTACATCGACATTTATAACTCATTGTCGCTAACTCAATCAAATGTTTCAACCTAGTGGAATAGGCGCCGAACCAGTATTTTACTGCACTATGTAGGAATTCATACTCCACCTTCCGTTTCATCGGGTGGAATAGGCGCCGAACCAGTATTAGACATTTTACTGCACCGAGAGTGACGGAGATGATCATTCCATCAGGTGGAATAGGCGCCGAACCAGTGGATTTCATTTATATTATTGGGCATTCTACTCCACCGAGAGTGACGAGGCGAACGGAGTGAGCCGATGGAACGGAAGGTGGGGTAGAATGCCCAATAATATCCTACTAACCAATACACCGCTGCTTTTTATCTATGAGGTGAGTCACTTTTTCAGAGAGTGCAACAACTGCATCCTCTGTTGCAATTCCGGCTCTGAAGCCATATTGGTTTTCGGAGAGAAGTTTATGAGCATTAATGTATTTAACCAAACAGTTGTTCAGTATCTTCTCCAGAATCTTTGAAATGGTTGGTAGAATAGATATAGGTCTATAATTCTTGACACTGCCTCTGTCCCCTCCCTTATGGATAGGGTGGACTAGAGCTGTTTTAAAACTGTCTGGGAAAACACCGGTAGATATTGCAAGATTGCAGATATGTGTGATGTAGGGGATTAAAATATTGCGCGTTAACTTCAATAAATGTCCAGAAATACCGTCAATTCCAGCTACAGAACTTGATTTCAAGTTGATTATAATTCGCTCTACTTCCGAATCGTCGGTTTCCAGGACACACATTGAGTTACAAGTTGAAGTTAAACTTGATGGGTGAACTGGCATATTCAGACACTGCCGTATATTTGTAGCTAGGTCTTTGCCTACATTAACAAAGTAATTATTGACTCTGTTTGCTGATGCAAGTTTGTCAGGTTCGAGTTGCTGCAGTTCTTTCAAAGGTGAGGGTGTGGATTTTGAGTGCGTTATGGATTTAATTAAATCCCATGTTGCTTTGGAGTTGTTTTTTCGTTTCATGAATTCAGTTTTCTCGTAATTTATTTTCAATTTCCGGAGTAAAGAATTACAGTAGTTGCGATAGCGAGAATACGTTAGTTTGAGGATGGGGTTGTCTGGTTGTGTTTTTAAAGTAAGATGCATTTTATCCCTGTTTCTAATACAGCGAAGTAAGCCAGGGGTGATCCAGGGCTTGATGTTACGGTTCTTTCGTGAGACTTTGGAGAAGCGAGTGTGTTTGTCAATAATTTTAGTCAATAAAGTTGTTAAGGTGTCCGCTGCTTCATTAGCATCATTAGAAAAAAGGATTGGGGAGAAATCAGTAATCTCAATATCTTTTTGGATGTTTGAGATATCAACAACTTTGGCAGTGTAGGTGAGCTTGGGCTTAGGGACATCTAGGTTGACACTCAGGAATACGGGTAAATGATCTGTAATAGGTGAGTCTATGACAATGGATGTTCCTGGTTGTATGGTTTTTAAGAGAATATGATCTAAACAGTTATTTAGTCGTGTAGGATATAAGTGCGCCGGTAATAAACCATGGGAGGCAGTGAATGTGAGGTATTCGAACGAGTGTCTATCGTTGTTGTTCGGCTTGATATCAATGTTGATATCACCGACTAAGGCAACGTGATGGAATTTTGTTAGGGGTTTTAAAATGGAATCCAAGCTGTTTAAAAAATTATCAACGTGAATGAAGGAGGGTGATCTATATAGGGCTAAGATGCCAACATTATTGTCAATTTTGCAAAGCAGACAGTTTGCATCAGTTATGTCAGGTTCAGAGACGGTGCAGTGCAGTGAAGACTTAATATACATAACCACTCCATCATTCTGGTTCTTTGTATTTTTTGTGAAGTGGACATTGTAACCATTCATGTTGGGAATTATAGCAGATTTTAGCCAGCACTCGGTCAATATAATGATATCACAATCAATTCTGAGAAGATGTAAGAACGCTATAAAATTATCAAAGTTCTTATTTAAACTGCGAATGTTGAGTTGCAGTATGGATAAGCTTCTTTGTGTCTTTGGTATTTTAGATATACATTCACCTAACGGTAGTTTATAAGATTTTGATACTTGGTAGGCATCTAATTCTAATTCAAGGGCATTAATGTGGTTAGCCATTGAAAGTAAATAATATGTTCCAAAATAATGTGGTGCACACATTTAAGCATGGAAAAATGAGGCAAACTGTAACTGCATCAGGTATATTTGCCGTGTAGAGACGTTCATTGTCAACCGAAATAGTGAAGTAAATATTCTCCATTATAAAAATTGTGATGTAGGAGTGGATACAAAAAGTTTGGAATGATATTGTCAGCGAGAATAAGTGTGTGAGAGACGAGAGTGTGAGTGTGCAGAGGTTCATGGATGGCGAGTGAGTGTATTGAGGATTAAATGTATGTGAAGAATGATTGTAGTGGTCGGTAATTCTTAATTCATAAGCAAAACAAACGGTGTTAATAATCTTAAACATGCGGGGAATACAACTTATAATAAGGTAGAAGTTAGTTATTATGAAACCAGTATAAAAAAATAATAATGAATGGCAGTTTACTAGTCATTGTTTGGTTTCTGCTAGATCCCGTAGCGTCTGCTCGGATTTGACCAGTATTGGTTTGACTCCCTCTTCCTTCCGCAACAGTATGTTACCATTGGCCGTCCAACAAAATTTATACTCCTTAAGCTTTGCAAACTCGCGTGCAGCAAAAAATAGTTTTCTTGAGCTGGCTGGGAGGTACTCACTGACATATATCGGACGGTGGTCGCCAAGACCTCCTATATTTGTAGTACTGAGTCGAGACTCCTTCGGTTGCTTGTTGTTGTAGCTGCGCACCGAACTTAGCAACACGTTCTTAGTCTCCATAGTGCTAAATTCGGCAACAACCGGCCTGACGGTACCTGGTTTGCCAGGCAGTCGGTAAACGTCGCGGATATCGTTGTCTTTAAGAGGCACGTTGACGGCAGCACTCACACGAGTAACAATCGCAGATAGATCTTTAGCACACTCATTTTCTTTGAGTGGTATGTTGCGAATCTCGACGCAAGAAGAGCGTGATAATTGTTGCAAATCTTCGATTTTCATCTCTAAATTTTGTATGCAATTGCCTATACATCCGTTTATCTTTTTGTAATAAATCAATTTGTTTTATCAGATCGTCGTATTGATTATTGATGAAACTCACCGTCTTCTCGATTTCAATGTTAGCTTTTTGAATGGCTAAGTTTTGCGATTTCAGCTCAGCTACCTCCGAGGATAGTTTAGCGAGGGATGAGCTTTGTTCTTGTGAAAACTTTAGGAAATTAGCTTGTTCCTCCGCCTTCCATGTATTGAGCATATCTAAAATTTCCTCCTTGAAGTCTTGCAGTTCACAACCAGGCGAAAAAGCTGGACATGGCCGATTATATCGCGAGGTGATATTAACACTATCATAAGGGCTGTTACTGCAAACAGCCTGAGGAATGTCAGAATCAGACATTGACTGGACCATGCTACTAGCAGACGCAGGAGTAGCTGGGGGAGTCCGATTTAAGCGAGGCATTACGAAGTACCAACCAACACTCAACCTTAGCCCACAGGAAAATAAGAAGCAAGGCGTAATCTCAGGGACTCCCGTAGCAGCGCAGCGCGTAGTCGATGCGCAGGCTCGTAGGCGCGTAGCAGTCACGCGCACGTCGTAGCACTCACGATGACGTCAGCTCGTAGCACTGATCACACACTGCGACCGCAATTTAGCAGCTCGATGACTGGTACGGTTGGTTCGGGACGCCCGCGCGCGACCGCCAATGCACCAGACGCCGGTTCAAATCCAACGAGTCCGGAGCAAATCAGAGGGCCGCAATTTTAGGTGATACCACAACAATCTATTTGTTTCACTCTATGACCGCCCAATAGGCGGAGTCTGTCCATAAAAACACTTAAGGTGTACAAGGGAATTAAAATTTTAAACAACACCCAATCAGATTTAGGGCACACAAAGTCAGTAGGTTACTGGGGAACACAGTCACTGTACACGTCCGCACGGCGTTGCGCCTCGCGATGGAATGAGATATTAAGACATAGGATACTTTTCATCCCGGTAGAAGGTTCCCGTGGGATAATTTCCGACATACACGCGGACGAAGCCGCTGGCAACAGCTAGTATATTAAGACATAGGATACTTTTCATCCCGGTAGTAGGTTCCCGTGGGATAATTTCCAACATAGCCGCGGGCAACAGCTAGTATATTAAGACATAGGATACTTTTCATCCCGGTAGAAGGTTCCCGTGGGATAATTTCCAACATAGCCGCTGGCAACAGCTAGTATATTAAGACATAGGATACTTTTCATCCCGGTAGAAGGTTCCCGTGGGATAATTTCCAACATAGCCGCGGGCAACAGCTAGTATATTAAGACAGGATACTTTTCATCCCGGTAGAAGGTTCCCGTGGGATAATTTCCAACATAGCCGCTGGCAACAGCTAGTATATTAACACATAGGATACTTTTCATCCCGGTAGATGGTTCCCGTGGGATAATTTCCGACATACACGCGGACGAAACCGCTGGCAACAGCTAGTATATTAAGACATAGGATACTTTTCATCCCGGTAGAAGGTTCCCATGGGATAATTTCCAACATAGCCGCGGGCAACAGCTAGTATATTAAGACATAGGATACTTTTCATCCCGGTAGAAGGTTCCCGTGGGATAATTTCCAACATAGCCGCTGGCAACAGCTAGTATATTAAGACATAGGATACTTTTCATCCCGGTAGAAGGTTCCCGTGGGATAATTTCCGACATACACGCGGACGAAGCCGCTGGCAACAGCTAGTATATTAAGACATAGGATACTTTTCATCCCGGTAGAAGGTTCCCGTGGGATAATTTCCGACATACACGCGGACGAAGCCGCTGGCAACAGCTAGTATATTAAGACATAGGATACTTTTCATCCCGGTAGAAGGTTCCCGTGGGATAATTTCCGACATACACGCGGACGAAGCCGCTGGCAACAGCTAGTATATTAAGACATAGGATACTTTTCATCCCGGTAGAAGGTTCCCGTGGGATAATTTCCAACATAGCCGCGGGCAACAGCTAGTATATTAAGACATAGGATACTTTTCATCCCGGTAGAAGGTTCCCGTGGGATAATTTCCGACATACACGCGGACGAAGCCGCTGGCAACAGCTAGTATATTAAGACATAGGTTACTTTTCATCCCGGTAGAAGGTTCCCGTGGGATAATTTCCAACAAAGCCGCTGGCAACAGCTAGTATATTAAGACATAGGTTACTTTTCATCCCGGTAGAAGGTTCCCGTGGGATAATTTCCAACATAGCCGCGGGCAACAGCTAGTATATTAAGACATAGGATACTTTTCATCCCGGTAGAAGGTTCCCGTGGGATAATTTCCGACATTCACGCGGACGAAGCCGCGGGCAACAGCTAGTATATTAAGACATAGGATACTTTTCATCCCGGTAGAAGGTTCCCGTGGGATAATTTCCAACATAGCCGCGGGCAACAGCTAGTATATTAAGACATAGGATACTTTTCATCCCGGTAGAAGGATCCCGTGGGATAATATCCAACATAGCCGCGGGCAACAGCTAGTATATTAAGACATAGGATACTTTTCATCCCGGTAGAAGGTTCCCGTGGGATAATTTCCAACATAGCCGCTGGCAACAGCTAGTATATTCAGACATAGGATACTTTTCATCCCGGTGGAAGGTTCCCGTGGGATAATTTCCAACATAGCCGCGGGCAACAGCTAGTATATTAAGACATAGGATACTTTTCATCCCGGTAGATGGTTCCCGTGGGATAATTTCCAACATAGCCGCGGGCAACAGCTAGTATATTAAGACATAGGATACTTTTCATCCCGGTAGATGGTTCCCGTGGGATAATTTCCGACATACACGCGGACGAAGCCGCTGGCAACAGCTAGTATATTAAGACATAGGATACTTTTCATCCCGGTAGAAGGTTCCCGTGGGATAATTTCCAACATAGCCGCTGGCAACAGCTAGTATATTAAGACATAGGATACTTTTCATCCCGGTAGATGGTTCCCGTGGGATAATTTCCGACATAGCCGCGGGCAACAGCTAGTATATTAACCCATAGGATACTTTTCATCCCGGTAGAAGGTTCCCGTGGGATAATTTCCGACATACACGCGGACGAAGCCGCTGGCAACAGCTAGTATATTAAGACATAGGTTACCTTTCATCCCGGTAGAAGGTTCCCGTGGGATAATTTCCAACATAGCCGCTGGCAACAGCTAGTATATTAAGACATAGGATACTTTTCATCCTGGTAGAAGGTTCCCGTGGGATAATTTCCAACATAGCCGCTGGCAACAGCTAGTATATTAAGACATAGGATACTTTTCATCCCGGTAGAAGGTTCCCGTGGGATAATTTCCGACATACACGCGGACGAAGCCGCTGGCAACAGCTAGTATATTAAGACATAGGTTACCTTTCATCCCGGTAGAAGGTTCCCGTGGGATAATTTCCAACATAGCCGCTGGCAACAGCTAGTATATTAAGACATAGGATACTTTTCATCCCGGTAGAAGGTTCCCGTGGGATAATTTCCAACATAGCCGCTGGCAACAGCTAGTATATTAAGACATAGGATACTTTTCAGCCCGGTAGAGGGTTCCCGTGGGATAATTTCCAACATAGCCGCGGGCAACAGCTAGTATATTAAGACATAGGATACTTTTCATCCCGGTAGAAGGTTCCCGTGGGATAATTTCCAACATAGCCGCGGGCAACAGCTAGTATATTAAGACATAGGATACTTTTCATCCCGGTAGAAGGTTCCCGTGGGATAATTTCCGACATACACGCGGACGAAGCCGCTGGCAACAGCTAGTATATTAAGACATAGGTTACCTTTCATCCCGGTAGAAGGTTCCCGTGGGATAATTTCCAACATAGCCGCTGGCAACAGCTAGTATATTAAGACATAGGATACTTTTCATCCCGGTAGAAGGTTCCCGTGGGATAATTTCCAACATAGCCGCTGGCAACAGCTAGTATATTAAGACATAGGATACTTTTCATCCCGGTAGAAGGTTCCCGTGGGATAACTTCCAACATAGCCGCTGGCAACAGCTAGTATATTAAGACATAGGATACTTTTCATCCCGGTAGATGGTTCCCGTGGGATAATTTCCGACATAGCCGCGGGCAACAGCTAGTATATTAACCCATAGGATACTTTTCATCCCGGTAGAAGGTTCCCGTGGGATAATTTCCGACATACACGCGGACGAAGCCGCTGGCAACAGCTAGTATATTAAGACATAGGTTACCTTTCATCCCGGTAGAAGGTTCCCGTGGGATAATTTCCAACATAGCCGCTGGCAACAGCTAGTATATTAAGACATAGGATACTTTTCATCCCGGTAGAAGGTTCCCGTGGGATAATTTCCAACATAGCCGCTGGCAACAGCTAGTATATTAAGACATAGGATACTTTTCATCCCGGTAGAAGGTTCCCGTGGGATAACTTCCAACATAGCCGCGGGCAACAGCTAGTATATTAAGACATAGGATACTTTTCATCCCGGTAGAAGGTTCCCGTGGGATAATTTCCAACATAGCCGCGGGCAACAGCTAGTATATTAAGACATAGGATACTTTTCATCCCGGTAGAAGGTTCCCGTGGGATAATTTCCGACATACACGCGGACGAAGCCGCTGGCAACAGCTAGTATATTAAGACATAGGATACTTTTCATCCCGGTAGAAGGTTCCCGTGGGATTATTTCCAACATAGCCGCGGGCAACAGCTAGTATATTAAGACATAGGATACTTTTCATCCCGGTAGAAGGTTCCCGTGGGATAATTTCCAACATAGCCGCTGGCAACAGCTAGTATATTAAGACATAGGATACTTTTCATCCCGGTAGATGGTTCCCGTGGGATAATTTCCGACATACACGCGGACGAAACCGCTGGCAACAGCTAGTATATTAAGACATAGGATACTTTTCATCCCGGTAGAAGGTTCCCGTGGGATAATTTCCAACATAGCCGCGGGCAACAGCTAGTATATTAAGACATAGGATACTTTTCATCCCGGTAGAAGGTTCCCGTGGGATAATTTCCGACATACACGCGGACGAAGCCGCTGGCAACAGCTAGTATATTAAGACATAGGATACTTTTCATCCCGGTAGAAGGTTCCCGTGGGATTATTTCCAACATAGCCGCGGGCAACAGCTAGTATATTAAGACATAGGATACTTTTCATCCCGGTAGAAGGTTCCCGTGGTATAATTTCCAACATAGCCGCTGGCAACAGCTAGTATATTAAGACATAGGATACTTTTCATCCCGGTAAAAGGTTCCCGTGGGATAATTTCCGACATAGCCGCGGGCAACAGCTAGTATATTAAGACATAGGATACTTTTCATCCCGGTAGAAGGTTCCCGTGGGATAATTTCCGACATACACGCGGACGAAGCCGCTGGCAACAGCTAGTATATTAAGACGTAGGATACTTTTCATCCCGGTAGAAGGTTCCCGTGGGATAATTTCCAACATAGCCGCTGGCAACAGCTAGTATATTAAGACATAGGATACTTTTCATCCCGGTAGAAGGTTCCCGTGGGATAATTTCCGACATTCACGCGGACGAAGCCGCGGGCAACAGCTAGTATATTAAGACATAGGATACTTTTCATCCCGGTAGAAGGTTCCCGTGGGATAATTTCCAACATAGCCGCGGGCAACAGCTAGTATATTAAGACATAGGATACTTTTCATCCCGGTAGAAGGATCCCGTGGGATAATATCCAACATAGCCGCGGGCAACAGCTAGTATATTAAGACATAGGATACTTTTCATCCCGGTAGAAGGTTCCCGTGGGATAATTTCCAACATAGCCGCTGGCAACAGCTAGTATATTCAGACATAGGATACTTTTCATCCCGGTGGAAGGTTCCCGTGGGATAATTTCCAACATAGCCGCGGGCAACAGCTAGTATATTAAGACATAGGATACTTTTCATCCCGGTAGATGGTTCCCGTGGGATAATTTCCAACATAGCCGCGGGCAACAGCTAGTATATTAAGACATAGGATACTTTTCATCCCGGTAGATGGTTCCCGTGGGATAATTTCCGACATACACGCGGACGAAACCGCTGGCAACAGCTAGTATATTAAGACATAGGATACTTTTCATCCCGGTAGAAGGTTCCCGTGGGATAATTTCCAACATAGCCGCTGGCAACAGCTAGTATATTAAGACATAGGATACTTATCATCCCGGTAGATGGTTCCCGTGGGATAATTTCCGACATAGCCGCGGGCAACAGCTAGTATATTAAGACATAGGATACTTTTCATCCCGGTAGAAGGTTCCCGTGGGATAATTTCCGACATACACGCGGACGAAGCCGCGGGCAACAGCTAGTATATTAAGACATAGGTTACCTTTCATCCCGGTAGAAGGTTCCCGTGGGATAATTTCCAACATAGCCGCTGGCAACAGCTAGTATATTAAGACATAGGATACTTTTCATCCCGGTAGAAGGTTCCCGTGGGATAATTTCCAACATAGCCGCTGGCAACAGCTAGTATATTAAGACATAGGATACTTTTCATCCCGGTAGAAGGTTCCCGTGGGATAATTTCCAACATAGCCGCGGGCAACAGCTAGTATATTAAGACATAGGATACTTTTCATCCCGGTAGAAGGTTCCCGTGGGATAATTTCCGACATACACGCGGACGAAGCCGCTAGCAACAGCTAGTATATTAAGATATAGGATACTTTTCATCCCGGTAGAAGGTTCCCGTGGGATTATTTCCAACATAGCCGCGGGCAACAGCTAGTATATTAAGACATAGGATACTTTTCATCCCGGTAGAAGGTTCCCGTGGGATAATTTCCAACATAGCCGCTGGCAACAGCTAGTATATTAAGACATAGGATACTTTTCATCCCGGTAGATGGTTCCCGTGGGATAATTTCCGACATACACGCGGACGAAACCGCTGGCAACAGCTAGTATATTAAGACATAGGAAACTTTTCATCCCGGTAGAAGGTTCCTGTGGGATAATTTCCAACATAGCCGTTGGCAACAGCTAGTATATTAAGACATAGGATACTTTTCATCCCGGTAGAAGGTTCACGTGGGATAATTTCCAACATAGCCGCGGGCAACAGCTAGTATATTAAGACATAGGATACTTTTCATCCCGGTAGATGGTTCCCGTGGGATAATTTCCAACATAGCCGCTGGCAACAGCTAGTATATTAAGACATAGGATACTTTTCATCCCGGTAGAAGGTTCCCGTGGGATAATTTCCAACATAGCCGCTGGCAACAGCTAGTATATTAAGACATAGGATACTTTTGATCCCGGTAGAAGGTTCCCGTGGGATAATTTCCAACATAGCCGCGGGCAACAGCTAGTATATTAAGACATAGGTTACTTTTCATCCCGGTAGAAGGTTCCCGTGGGATAATTTCCAACATAGCCGCTGGCAACAGCTAGTATATTAAGACATAGGTTACTTTTCATCCCGGTAGAAGGTTCCCGTGGGATAATTTCCAACATAGCCGCTGGCAACAGCTAGTATATTCAGACATAGGATACTTTTCATCCCGGTGGAAGGTTCCCGTGGGATAATTTCCAACATAGCCGCGGGCAACAGCTAGTATATTAAGACATAGGATACTTTTCATCCCGGTAGATGGTTCCCGTGGGATAATTTCCAACATAGCCGCGGGCAACAGCTAGTATATTAAGACATAGGATACTTTTCATCCCGGTAGATGGTTCCCGTGGGATAATTTCCGACATACACGCGGACGAAACCGCTGGCAACAGCTAGTATATTAAGACATAGGATACTTTTCATCCCGGTAGAAGGTTCCCGTGGGATAATTTCCAACATAGCCGCGGGCAACAGCTAGTATATTAAGACATAGGATACTTTTCATCCCGGTAGAAGGTTCCCGTGGGATAATTTCCGACATACACGCGGACGAAGCCGCTGGCAACAGCTAGTATATTAAGACATAGGATACTTTTCATCCCGGTAGAAGGTTCCCGTGGGATTATTTCCAACATAGCCGCGGGCAACAGCTAGTATATTAAGACATAGGATACTTTTCATCCCGGTAGAAGGTTCCCGTGGTATAATTTCTAACATAGCCGCTGGCAACAGCTAGTATATTAAGACATAGGATACTTTTCATCCCGGTAGAAGGTTCCCGTGGGATAATTTCCGACATACACGCGGACGAAGCCGCTGGCAACAGCTAGTATATTAAGACATAGGATACTTTTCATCCCGGTAGAAGGTTCCCGTGGGATAATTTCCAACATAGCCGCTGGCAACAGCTAGTATATTAAGACATAGGATACTTTTCATCCCGGTAGAAGGTTCCCGTGGGATAATTTCCGACATACACGCGGACGAAGCCGCTGGCAACAGCTAGTATATTAAGACATAGGATACTTTTCATCCCGGTAGAAGGTTCCCGTGGGATAATTTCCGACATACACGCGGACGAAGCCGCTGGCAACAGCTAGTATATTAAGACATAGGATACTTTTCATCCCGGTAGAAGGTTCCCGTGGGATAATTTCCGACATACACGCGGACGAAGCCGCTGGCAACAGCTAGTATATTAAGACATAGGATACTTTTCATCCCGGTAGAAGGTTCCCGTGGGATAATTTCCAACATAGCCGCGGGCAACAGCTAGTATATTAAGACATAGGATACTTTTCATCCCGGTAGAAGGTTCCCGTGGGATAATTTCCGACATACACGCGGACGAAGCCGCTGGCAACAGCTAGTATATTAAGACATAGGATACTTTTCATCCCAGTAGAAGGTTCCCGTGGGATAATTTCCGACATACACGCGGACGAAGCCGCTGGCAATAGCTATTATATTAAGACATAGGATACTTTTCATCCCGGTAGAAGGTTCCCGTGGGATAATTTCCGACATACACGCGGACGAAGCCGCTGGCAACAGCTAGTATATTAAGACATAGGATACTTTTCATCCCGGTAGAAGGTTCCCGTGGGATAATTTCCGACATACACGCGGACGAAGCCGCTGGCAACAGCTAGTATATTAAGACATAGGATACTTTTCATCCCGGTAGAAGGTTCCCGTGGGATAATTTCCAACATAGCCGCGGGCAACAGCTAGTATATTAAGACATAGGATACTTTTCATCCCGGTAGAAGGTTCCCGTGGGATAATTTCCGACATACACGCGGACGAAGCCGCTGGCAACAGCTAGTATATTAAGACATAGGTTACTTTTCATCCCGGTAGAAGGTTCCCGTGGGATAATTTCCAACATAGCCGCTGGCAACAGCTAGTATATTAAGACATAGGTTACTTTTCATCCCGGTAGAAGGTTCCCGTGGGATAATTTCCAACATAGCCGCGGGCAACAGCTAGTATATTAAGACATAAGATACTTTTCATCCCGGTAGAAGGTTCCCGTGGGATAATTTCCAACATAGCCGCGGGCAACAGCTAGTATATTAAGACATAGGATACTTTCATCCCTGTAGAAGGATCCCGTGGGATAATTTCCAACATAGCCGCGGGCAACAGCTAGTATATTAAGACATAGGATACTTTCATCCCTGTAGAAGGATCCCGTGGGATAATATCCAACATAGCCGCGGGCAACAGCTAGTATATTAAGACATAGGATACTTTTCATCCCGGTAGAAGGTTCCCGTGGGATAATTTCCAACATAGCCGCGGGCAACAGCTAGTATATTAAGACATAGGTTACTTTTCATTCCGGTAGAAGGTTCCCGTGGGATAATTTCCAACATAGCCGCTGGCAACAGCTAGTATATTAAGACATAGGTTACTTTTCATCCCGGTAGAAGGTTCCCGTGGGATAATTTCCAACATAGCCGCTGGCAACAGCTAGTATATTCAGACATAGGATACTTTTCATCCCGGTGGAAGGTTCCCGTGGGATAATTTCCAACATAGCCGCGGGCAACAGCTAGTATATTAAGACATAGGATACTTTCATCCCTGTAGAAGGATCCCGTGGGATAATATCCAACATAGCCGCGGGCAACAGCTAGTATATTAAGACATAGGATACTTTTCATCCCGGTAGAAGGTTCCCGTGGGATAATTTCCAACATAGCCGCGGGCAACAGCTAGTATATTAAGACATAGGTTACTTTTCATCCCGGTAGAAGGTTCCCGTGGGATAATTTCCAACATAGCCGCTGGCAACAGCTAGTATATTAAGACATAGGTTACTTTTCATCCCGGTAGAAGGTTCCCGTGGGATAATTTCCAACATAGCCGCTGGCAACAGCTAGTATATTCAGACATAGGATACTTTTCATCCCGGTGGAAGGTTCCCGTGGGATAATTTCCAACATAGCCGCGGGCAACAGCTAGTATATTAAGACATAGGATACTTTTCATCCCGGTGGAAGGTTCCCGTCGGATAATTTCCAACATAGCCGCGGGCAACAGCTAGTATATTAAGACATAGGATACTTTTCATCCCGGTAGATGGTTCCCGTGGGATAATTTCCAACATAGCCGCGGGCAACAGCTAGTATATTAAGACATAGGATACTTTTCATCCCGGTAGATGGTTCCCGTGGGATAATTTCCGACATACACGCGGACGAAACCGCTGGCAACAGCTAGTATATTAAGACATAGGATACTTTTCATCCCGGTAGAAGGTTCCCGTGGGATAATTTCCAACATAGCCGCTGGCAACAGCTAGTATATTAAGACATAGGATACTTTTCATCCCGGTAGATGGTTCCCGTGGGATAATTTCCGACATAGCCGCGGGCAACAGCTAGTATATTAAGACATAGGATACTTTTCATCCCGGTAGAAGGTTCCCGTGGGATAATTTCCGACATACACGCGGACGAAGCCGCTGGCAACAGCTAAAATATTAAGACATAGGTTACCTTTCATCCCGGTAGAAGGTTCCCGTGGGATAATTTCCAACATAGCCGCTGGCAACAGCTAGTATATTAAGACATAGGATACTTTTCATCCCGGTAGAAGGTTCCCGTGGGATAATTTCCAACATAGCCGCGGGCAACAGCTAGTATATTAAGACATAGGATACTTTCATCCCTGTAGAAGGATCCCGTGGGATAATATCCAACATAGCCGCGGGCAACAGCTAGTATATTAAGACATAGGATACTTTTCATCCCGGTAGAAGGTTCCCGTGGGATAATTTCCAACATAGCCGCGGGCAACAGCTAGTATATTAAGACATAGGATACTTTCATCCCTGTAGAAGGATCCCGTGGGATAATATCCAACATAGCCGCGGGCAACAGCTAGTATATTAAGACATAGGATACTTTTCATCCCGGTAGAAGGTTCCCGTGGGATAATTTCCAACATAGCCGCGGGCAACAGCTAGTATATTAAGACATAGGTTACTTTTCATCCCGGTAGAAGGTTCCCGTGGGATAATTTCCAACATAGCCGCTGGCAACAGCTAGTATATTAAGACATAGGTTACTTTTCATCCCGGTAGAAGGTTCCCGTGGGATAATTTCCAACACAGCCGCTGGCAACAGCTAGTATATTCAGACATAGGATACTTTTCATCCCGGTGGAAGGTTCCCGTGGGATAATTTCCAACATAGCCGCGGGCAACAGCTAGTATATTAAGACATAGGATACTTTTCATCCCGGTGGAAGGTTCCCGTGGGATAATTTCCAACATAGCCGCGGGCAACAGCTAGTATATTAAGACATAGGATACTTTTCATCCCGGTAGATGGTTCCCGTGGGATAATTTCCGACATACACGCGGACGAAACCGCTGGCAACAGCTAGTATATTAAGACATAGGATACTTTTCATCCCGGTAGAAGGTTCCCGTGGGATAATTTCCAACATAGCCGCTGGCAACAGCTAGTATATTAAGACATAGGATACTTTTCATCCCGGTAGATGGTTCCCGTGGGATAATTTCCGACATAGCCGCGGGCAACAGCTAGTATATTAAGACATAGGATACTTTTCATCCCGGTAGAAGGTTCCCGTGGGATAATTTCCGACATACACGCGGACGAAGCCGCTGGCAACAGCTAGTATATTAAGACATAGGTTACCTTTCATCCCGGTAGAAGGTTCCCGTGGGATAATTTCCAACATAGCCGCTGGCAACAGCTAGTATATTAAGACATAGGATACTTTTCATCCCGGTAGAAGGTTCCCGTGGGATAATTTCCAACATAGCCGCTGGCAACAGCTAGTATATTAAGACATAGGATACTTTTCATCCCGGTAGAAGGTTCCCGTGGGATAATTTCCAACATAGCCGCGGGCAACAGCTAGTATATTAAGACATAGGATACTTTTCATCCCGGTAGAAGGTTCCCGTGGGATAATTTCCGACATACACGCGGACGAAGCCGCTGGCAACAGCTAGTATATTAAGACATAGGATACTTTTCATCCCGGTAGAAGGTTCCCGTGGGATTATTTCCAACATAGCCGCGGGCAACAGCTAGTATATTAAGACATAGGATACTTTTCATCCCGGTAGAAGGTTCCCGTGGGATAATTTCCAACATAGCCGCTGGCAACAGCTAGTATATTAAGACATAGGATACTTTTCATCCCGGTAGATGGTTCCCGTGAGATAATTTCCAACATAGCCGCTGGCAACAGCTAGTATATTAAGACATAGGATACTTTTGATCCCGGTAGAAGGTTCCCGTGGGATAATTTCCAACATAGCCGCTGGCAACAGCTAGTATATTAAGACATAGGATACTTTTCATCCCGGTAGATGGTTCCCGTGGGATAATTTCCGACATACACGCGGACGAAACCGCTGGCAACAGCTAGTATATTAAGACATAGGATACTTTTCATCCCGGTAGAAGGTTCCCGTGGGATAATTTCCAACATAGCCGCGGGCAACAGCTAGTATATTAAGACATAGGATACTTTTCATCCCGGTAGAAGGTTCCCGTGGGATAATTTCCGACATACACGCGGACGAAGCCGCTGGCAACAGCTAGTATATTAAGACATAGGATACTTTTCATCCCGGTAGAAGGTTCCCGTGGGATTATTTCCAACATAGCCGCGGGCAACAGCTAGTATATTAAGACATAGGATACTTTTCATCCCGGTAGAAGGTTCCCGTGGTATAATTTCTAACATAGCCGCTGGCAACAGCTAGTATATTAAGACATAGGATACTTTTCATCCCGGTAGAAGGTTCCCGTGGGATAATTTCCGACATACACGCGGACGAAGCCGCTGGCAACAGCTAGTATATTAAGACATAGGATACTTTTCATCCCGGTAGAAGGTTCCCGTGGGATAATTACCAACATAGCCACTGGCAACAGCTAGTATATTAAGACATAGGATACTTTTCATCCCGGTAGAAGGTTCCCGTGGGATAATTTCCGACATACACGCGGACGAAGCCGCTGGCAACAGCTAGTATATTAAGACATAGGATACTTTTCATCCCGGTAGAAGGTTCCCGTGGGATAATTTCCGACATACACGCGGACGAAGCCGCTGGCAACAGCTAGTATATTAAGACATAGGATACTTTTCATCCCGGTAGAAGGTTCCCGTGGGATAATTTCCGACATACACGCGGACGAAGCCGCTGGCAACAGCTAGTATATTAAGACATAGGATACTTTTCATCCCGGTAGAAGGTTCCCGTGGGATAATTTCCAACATAGCCGCGGGCAACAGCTAGTATATTAAGACATAGGATACTTTTCATCCCGGTAGAAGGTTCCCGTGGGATAATTTCCGACATACACGCGGACGAAGCCGCTGGCAACAGCTAGTATATTAAGACATAGGATACTTTTCATCCCGGTAGAAGGTTCACGTGGGATAATTTCCAACATAGCCGCGGGCAACAGCTAGTATATTAAGACATAGGATACTTTTCATCCCGGTAGATGGTTCCCGTGGGATAATTTCCAACATAGCCGCTGGCAACAGCTAGTATATTAAGACATAGGATACTTTTCATCCCGGTAGAAGGTTCCCGTGGGATAATTTCCAACATAGCCGCTGGCAACAGCTAGTATATTAAGACATAGGATACTTTTGATCCCGGTAGAAGGTTCCCGTGGGATAATTTCCGACATACACGCGGACGAAGCCGCTGGCAACAGCTAGTATATTAAGACATAGGTTACTTTTCATCCCGGTAGAAGGTTCCCGTGGGATAATTTCAAACATAGCCGCTGGCAACAGCTAGTATATTAAGACATAGGATACTTTTCATCCCGGTAGAAGGTTCCCGTGGGATAATTTCCAACATAGCCGCGGGCAACAGCTAGTATATTAAGACATAGGATACTTTTCATCCCGGTAGATGGTTCCCGTGGGATAATTTCCAACATAGCCGCTGGCAACAGCTAGTATATTAAGACATAGGATACTTTTCATCCCGGTAGAAGGTTCCCGTGGGATAATTTCCAACATAGCCGCGGGCAACAGCTAGTATATTAAGACATAGGATACTTTTCATCCCGGTAGATGGTTCCCGTGGGATAATTTCCGACATACACGCGGACGAAGCCGCTGGCAACAGCTAGTATATTAAGACATAGGATACTTTTCATCCCGGTAGAAGGTTCCCGTGGGATAATTTCCAACATAGCCGCGGGCAACAGCTAGTATATTAAGACATAGGATACTTTTCATCCCGGTAGAAGGTTCCCGTGGGATAATTTCCAACATAGCCGCGGGCAACAGCTAGTATATTAAGACATAGGATACTTTTCATCCCGGTAGAAGGTTCCCGTGGGATAATTTCCGACATACACGCGGACGAAGCCGCTGGCAACAGCTAGTATATTAAGACATAGGATACTTTTCATCCCGGTAGAAGGTTCCCGTGGGATAATTTCCAACATAGCCGCTGGCAACAGCTAGTATATTAAGACATAGGATACTTTTCATCCCGGTAGAAGGTTCCCGTGGGATAATTTCCGACATAGCCGCGGGCAACAGCTAGTATATTAAGACATAGGATACTTTTCATCCCGGTAGAAGGTTCCCGTGGGATAATTTCCGACATACACGCGGACGAAGCCGCTGGCAACAGCTAGTATATTAAGAAATAGGATACTTTTCATCCCGGTAGAAGGTTCCCGTGGGATAATTTCCAACATAGCCGCTGGCAACAGCTAGTATATTAAGACAGGATACTTTTCATCCCGGTAGAAGGTTCCCGTGGGATAATTTCCAACATAGCCGCGGGCAACAGCTAGTATATTAAGACATAGGATACTTTTCATCCCGGTAGAAGGTTCCCGTGGGATAATTTCCAACATAGCCGCGGGCAACAGCTAGTATATTAAGACATAGGATACTTTTCATCCCGGTAGAAGGTTCCCGTGGGATAATTTCCAACATAGCCGCGGGCAACAGCTAGTATATTAAGACATAGGATACTTTTCATCCCGGTAGATGGTTCCCGTGGGATAATTTCCGACATACACGCGGACGAAGCCGCTGGCAACAGCTAGTATATTAAGACATAGGATACTTTTCATCCCGGTAGAAGGTTCCCGTGGGATAATTTCCAACATAGCCGCGGGCAACAGCTAGTATATTAAGACATAGGATACTTTTCATCCCGGTAGAAGGTTCCCGTGGTATAATTATATAATGTGCTGCGCCATGTTATATAATTATCCGACAAAACAAACGACAACAGCTAAAATATTTCTGACAGCTGCGCCGTTGTGCGCGCACGGCACAGATAATGCATCCGTCCGCAGCGCCGGCGTCGGAGTCGGTGGGTGCTAGCGCGGACGGAACGCAATGTATGTACTCAACTTCCATACCTATTATATTTACATAAACTTTGAAAATATTCCATAATCTTATTTATCTAATTTTAATTGGCATTTTTACTTCCACTGCATGATGCACCGGTCGACGTCATTACGTCAACGCCGGCTGTCGCTGAAAACCAGCGCTGAGGCTCTGTCTCGTATGGGGTCGCGGCATTATGCTGAGCGACGGCCGTTTTGCGTGAATGTGACGCTTATTTTCCCCAAACTTGTTCTTTGTTTTATTTTGTTATTTTATTTCTTTGCGCCATGTTTATCGCAAATAAACGTATTTTCTTTCTTTCTTTTCTTTCTTTCTTTTCTTTAATTTCCAACATAGCCGCTGGCAACAGCTAGTATATTAAGACATAGGATACTTTTCATCCCGGTAGAAGGTTCCCGTGAGATAATTTCCGACATAGCCGCGGGCAACAGCTAGTATATTAAGACATAGGATACTTTTCATCCCGGTAGAAGGTTCCCGTGGGATAATTTCCGACATACACGCGGACGAAGCCGCTGGCAACAGCTAGTATATTAAGACATAGGATACTTTTCATCCCGGTAGAAGGTTCCCGTGGGATAATTTCCAACATAGCCGCTGGCAACAGCTAGTATATTAAGACATAGGATACTTTTCATCCCAGTAGAAGGTTCCCGTGGGATAATTTCCGACATACACGCGGACGAAGCCGCTGGCAACAGCTAGTATATTAAGACATAGGATACTTTTCATCCCGGTAGAAGGTTCCCGTGGGATAATTTCCAACATAGCCGCTGGCAACAGCTAGTATATTAAGACATAGGATACTTTTCATCCCGGTAGAAGGTTCCCGTGGGATAATTTCCAACATAGCCGCTGGCAACAGCTAGTATATTAAGACATAGGATACTTTTCATCCCGGTAGAAGGTTCCCGTGGGATAATTTCCAACATAGCCGCTGGCAACAGCTAGTATATTAAGACATAGGATACTTTTCATCCCGGTAGAAGGTTCCCGTGGGATAATTTCCGACATACACGCGGACGAAGCCGCTGGCAACAGCGAGTATATTAAGACATAGGATACTTTTCATCCCGGTAGAAGGTTCCCGTGGGATAATTTCCGACATACACGCGGACGAAGCCGCTGGCAACAGCTAGTATGTTAAGACATAGGATACTTTTCATCCCGGTAGAAGGTTCCCGTGGGATAATTTCCAACATTGCCGCGGGCAACAACTAGTATATTAAGACATAGGATACTTTTCATCCCGGTAGAAGGTTCCCGTGGGATAATTTCCGACATACACGCGGACGAAGCCGCTGGCAACAGCTAGTATATTAAGACATAGGATACTTTTCATCCCGGTAGAAGGTTCCCGTGGGATAATTTCCAACATAGCCGCGGGCAACAGCTAGTATATTAAGACATAGGATACTTTTCATCCCGGTAGAAGGTTCCCGTGGGATAATTTCCGACATAGCCGCGGGCAACAGCTAGTATATTAAGAAATAGGATACTTTTCATCCCGGTAGAAGGTTCCCGTGGGATAATTTCCAACATAGCCGCTGGCAACAGCTAGTATATTAAGACAGGATACTTTTCATCCCGGTAGAAGGTTCCCGTGGGATAATTTCCAACATAGCCGTAGGCAACAGCTAGTATATTAAGACATAGGATACTTTTCATCCCGGTAGAAGGTTCCCGTGGGATAATTTCCAACATAGCCGCGGGCAACAGCTAGTATATTAAGACATAGGATACTTTTCATCCCGGTAGAAGGTTCCCGTGGGATAATTTCCAACATAGCCGCGGGCAACAGCTAGTATATTAAGACATAGGATACTTTTCATCCCGGTAGATGGTTCCCGTGGGATAATTTCCGACATACACGCGGACGAAGCCGCTGGCAACAGCTAGTATATTAAGACATAGGATACTTTTCATCCCGGTAGAAGGTTCCCGTGGGATAATTTCCAACATAGCCGCTGGCAACAGCTAGTATATTAAGACAGGATACTTTTCATCCCGGTAGAAGGTTCCCGTGGGATAATTTCCAACATAGCCGTAGGCAACAGCTAGTATATTAAGACATAGGATACTTTTCATCCCGGTAGAAGGTTCCCGTGGGATAATTTCCAACATAGCCGCGGGCAACAGCTAGTATATTAAGACATAGGATACTTTTCATCCCGGTAGAAGGTTCCCGTGGGATAATTTCCAACATAGCCGCGGGCAACAGCTAGTATATTAAGACATAGGATACTTTTCATCCCGGTAGAAGGTTCCCGTGGTATAATTTCCAACATAGCCGCTGGCAACAGCTAGTATATTAAGACATAGGATACTTTTCATCCCGGTAGAAGGTTCCCGTGGGATAATTTCCGACATAGCCGCGGGCAACAGCTAGTATATTAAGACATAGGATACTTTTCATCCCGGTAGAAGGTTCCCGTGGGATAATTTTCGACATACACGCGGACGAAGCCGCGGGCAACAGCTAGTATATATAGGATACTTTTCATCCCGATAAAAGGTTCCCGTGGGATAATTTCCAACATAGCCGCTGGCAACAGCTAGTATATTAAGACATAGGATACTTTTCATCCCGGTAGAAGGTTCCCGTGGGATAATTTCCGACATAACCGCGGGCAACAGCTAGTATATTAAGACATAGGATACTTTTCATCCCGGTAGAAGGTTCCCGTGGGATAATTTCCGACATACACGCGGACGAAGCCGCTGGCAACAGCTAGTATATTAAGAAATAGGATACTTTTCATCCCGGTAGAAGGTTCCCGTGGGATAATTTCCAACATAGCCGCTGGCAACAGCTAGTATATTAAGACAGGATACTTTTCATCCCGGTAGAAGGTTCCCGTGGGATAATTTCCAACATAGCCGCGGGCAACAGCTAGTATATTAAGACATAGGATACTTTTCATCCCGGTAGAAGGTTCCCGTGGGATAATTTCCAACATAGCCGCTGGCAACAGCTAGTATATTAAGACATAGGATACTTTTCATCCCGGTAGAAGGTTCCCGTGGGATAATTTCCGACATAGCCGCGGGCAACAGCTAGTATATTAAGACATAGGATACTTTTCATCCCGGTAGAAGGTTCCCGTGGGATAATTTCCGACATACACGCGGACGAAGCCGCTGGCAACAGCTAGTATATTAAGAAATAGGATACTTTTCATCCCGGTAGAAGGTTCCCGTGGGATAATTTCCAACATAGCCGCTGGCAACAGCTAGTATATTAAGACAGGATACTTTTCATCCCGGTAGAAGGTTCCCGTGGGATAATTTCCAACATAGCCGCGGGCAACAGCTAGTATATTAAGACATAGGATACTTTTCATCCCGGTAGAAGGTTCCCGTGGGATAATTTCCAACATAGCCGCGGGCAACAGCTAGTATATTAAGACATAGGATACTTTTCATCCCGGTAGAAGGTTCCCGTGGGATAATTTCCAACATAGCCGCGGGCAACAGCTAGTATATTAAGACATAGGATACTTTTCATCCCGGTAGATGGTTCCCGTGGGATAATTTCCGACATACACGCGGACGAAGCCGCTGGCAACAGCTAGTATATTAAGACATAGGATACTTTTCATCCCGGTAGAAGGTTCCCGTGGGATAATTTCCAACATAGCCGCGGGCAACAGCTAGTATATTAAGGCATAGGATACTTTTCATCCCGGTAGAAGGTTCCCGTGGTATAATTTCCAACATAGCCGCTGGCAACAGCTAGTATATTAAGACATAGGATACTTTTCATCCCGGTAGAAGGTTCCCGTGGGATAATTTCCGACATAGCCGCGGGCAACAGCTAGTATATTAAGACATAGGATACTTTTCATCAAGGTAGAAGGTTCCCGTGGGATAATTTCCGACATACACGCGGACGAAGCCGCTGGCAACAGCTAGTATATTAAGACATAGGATACTTTTCATCCCGGTAGAAGGTTCCCGTGGGATAATTTCCAACATAGCCGCTGGCAACAGCTAGTATATTAAGACATAGGATACTTTTCATCCCGGTAGAAGGTTCCCGTGGGATAATTTCCGACATACACGCGGACGAAGCCGCTGGCAACAGCTAGTATATTAAGACATAGGATACTTTTCATCCCGGTAGAAGGTTCCCGTGGGATAATTTCCGACATACACGCGGACGAAGCCGCTGGCAACAGCTAGTATATTAAGACATAGGATACTTTTCATCCCGGTAGAAGGTTCCCGTGGGATAATTTCCGACATACACGCGGAAGGTCCCGTAGTAGTTGGTACCTTACACTTGTAGCTTTAAGTAAGAAGCGGTAAGTCAGTACTTGGAGTTAGGCGAGTTGATGTAAACACACACAGATTTGGTAACACTAAAGGTTTATTAGAGTACCGATCACAACAAAGTAAAAGTGGGTTGGATGCTAATCCGCGGTGTTCGCGTAAGTATGTAATTCGTCAACTAACTTAAAATCATATTAAACATTGTTTTAAATACCAAAGAGAAAAGTAGGTTGCTGCGTTTGCAGCCTGACGGAATGTACGTAAACCGTACATGCTCCCGAGGGAAAAGGCGGGATGAGCATCCAGTACATAAAACGTTTTAAAGTAAAAATTCCAAAACGCAATAATAAAAAAAGTATAGACCGTATAAAAGTAGGTTAAGTAAGTAAAAATATAAAAGTAAGACATCCCAGAACGTCACAATAAAAAGTAAAGACAGTAAAGTAAACATTAGTAAGTAAGTAAAATTAAACATGTACACATAAAAACAATAAGCTTTACTGCTCCTCAAAGTGAAACAGTTGTTTCGGCCTCGCGTCGCTGTATAGTGGCTCCGGCGGTGTCGAATGGCGTATTTCTTACATCTCGATTTCGACTTTGTTGTCGATTCCTGTAGGTTGTCTTGTAGGTGGCCTTTTAGTTTTCTTATGCCATAGTCTCCTAATCCAAATGTAGACAGCAAACGAAGCAGCTCCTCCCAACAGCAGAGAAGTCACAGAGTAGAGATATATGTCGTGACTTGATATATCTATCCCTTGTGGTAGTCTTTCCTGCTCTTTCTGCTGAATTATTTGCTTATCTATGTTTCTGATATTTATTGCAGATGTATCCAGTTCTGTCATATTCAGCTGTGCGTTTTTCCAACTTAGATCAAATAAATTGTTGATAGTCGTGTTAAGTGTAGGTACTTCAATATCCGCCTCCATGTGAAATTTGCTTCCTAAGTGGTTATAGGTGAATATTGTCGCATCTTTCTTTTGTAGTATGCATTTTGGTTTCAAGGCAATCACCCCAGTACCGTTGATGACTGCTGGCGTAACTTGATCGCTACATATGACGCGCATCAGCTGTCTGTCGCATAATGTAAACAACCACCAGTTAGGTTTATGTAATTGGATCCAAGTTTCTTTGCAAGTTACATCATTGATGACACAGGATAATGAAGTTTGTTGACTGAATACCTTGGCCTCGCAAGGTGCGTCCTTGTCTTGTAAGCTAAATACCGGCTGACGTGAAATGCATGTGTACTCGTCTTCTCCGTATGGCGTGCATTGGCGCATGTCTTGCTCTTCCATAGTGATGTACGAATTTTTCACGAAGTTTATGGCGATATAATTGGAGAAAGGCTGCACGATTCTCAATTGTCCTTGTTTCTGGAATGGTATAGGTATTACCCGGTATATTTTGTAGTCCTCATCGCTCAAAAGTGGAATATGCAATTCGAAAAGTAGAAAGTTGTTTGTAATCCGAGCCTTGACATGGATTAGTTCGTAGATGTCACGGAAATCTTTTTGTATGTCCTTTATCGGTAAGGCTAGTCCCTGTGGAAGTTTTCCAGAGATGATGTTCAGCTGTTCTATTATTTGAGATGCAGGAAACAAGTGTGTATCCAAATGACCTCGATAAATGTTGGCGAGAGCATTCATTAGCATTTCTTGAATTCTATGCAAGTCGCTCAAAATTAAAGTTGATGATAAAGCGGCAGAGTTCACGTCATTTGCTGTGTATAAAATTTGTGCTCTGTTCTCAATTTTTGTGATTATGTTGCAAGTCTGATTTATGTAGGTTTGTATTGCGTGAAATTGTTTGTCCATAAATTCCGTATTGTTTTTAATTACATTGTTTTCAGCCTCTATGATCAAAGTTTGATTCTTCATCAACTGTAACAAGTAATTATCGTTGATTTGCAAGTTTTGGATATCCTTCTCGTACTTTTGCGCAAAGTCTTCATCCAAAACCCCGAAAAGTGTTCTGGCTAATTTTCCGATTCCATCAAAGTAGCCTCGTTTTTGTCGCGAATGCTGAGAAAGTAACATAGTGTTATAATTCTCAAGGTGATGCATTTCATGACGTAGGTGTCTGACAACTGCTTCGCATGGTGTAAACTCGTGCGCGATTCTTTGACAGAGTTTATCAATTTGGTTTATGTAGTCGTTCATGTTATTCGCAGCTTGCCAGTAGGACGTTAGGTTGTAATAGATCAGTAGAGTCCATTCATCATGTATAAGTTGCAGTTTTCCGGCTTCATCGAAATAAATAGGTTGATTGTTGGTTCGCGTGCTCCTTTTTCTTCTTTGGTTTTTAGTTATTGTATCTTCTTCTCTTTTGTTATTTGTTGTTTCTTCGGTAGGTAGCAGTGTTTCTTGCTGTGGTAATGGAGTTAGTTTAACAGTGGGTCGTTTTATCACTCCAGTTTTTGTTTTAAGGGTGGCCACTCGTACTAGACCGTCCTTACCGGGATGAGTTTCCATCACTCGTCCCATGGCCCATTTGCCAGGAGGTAAGTTTGTTTCCTTGATTAGGACCACGTCGTTTAGTTTGAGGTATTGTACAGTTCTGTTCCACTTGCTTCTAGACTGTAAGGTGTTCAGGTAGTCATTGGACCAAGCTTTCCAGAATTGATCCAGCATGTGCTCCGTTAGTTGCCAACGTTTTCTCAGATCCATCTTTCTGTTGTCAGGCTCCGGTTGAGGTAGAGACAACGTAGCACTGCCAGTTAGAAAGTGGCCAGGAGTGAGAGTGCTGTAAAATTCCTCCGGATCTTCTGTTAGCTGACATAGAGGCCTCGAGTTTAGGCAGGCTTCTATTTTCGCTAGTAACGTAGTGAATTCTTCCCAGGTCAGTTTTTGATCCCCAAGAACCCGCTTCAAGTGGTGTTTTAATGATTTGACGGCTGCTTCGAATATCCCCCCCGCACTAGGCCAAGCAGGGGCGTTGAAGTGCCAATGAATTTCTAGTTTCCCAATCTCGTCAAAGAACTCAGGAGAGAGTAGCTTCTTGAAGTTACTGAAATCCTCTCTCAGTACTTTGGATGCTCCAACGAAGTTCGTGCCGTTGTCTGAGTACATGTGAGCAGGCGTTCCGCGCCTCGCGCACATTCTCTGAAGGGCCGCAATAAACGCTTCCGTGTTTAGTTCTGAGACTAATTCGATATGTACAGCTTTCGTAGCCATACAGACGAAGACCGCGATGTATGCTTTTGAGGTCTTCACTCCTCTTCCTTTGTTAAGTTTCACGTCTACGTGACCAGTAAAGTCAACACCAGTGTGAGTGAATGGACGGCTTGGTGTTACTCTTTGTTTTGGCAGATCGGCCATTAGTTGAGCATTGTCCATAGAATTGTAACGATGACATTTCACACAGCGTCGTATTCTTCCCTTTACCGCCCGATTTCCAGAGACTATCCAGTATCGTTGCCGTATGTAAGTAAGGGTCAGACGGGCTCCTCCATGAAGCGTCATCGAATGTGCTTGGTCGATCAGTAGTTCAGTGAAGCGGCTGGAGTAGGGTACCACTGCGGGATTCTTCATATTTGCAGGAAGATCAGAGTGCTGTAGTCTTCCGCCTACGCGAATGATTCCCTTGCTATCCAGATAAGGTTTGAGTTTGTAAATGTTGCTTTTTGGTGACACAGTTTTATTTTGTTTCTACTGTTTGTGTTCTTGCGCAAACTCGCTTTGTTGAACATATTTTATTATATATTCTGCTGCGTATTGTAGGTCAGTTGTTGTTAGGTAAGTAGCGCTTGGTCGTAATTTTTGCTTTAGTGATGCAATATATCGCACAATTCGAGCAGTAATTCTTATTACTGAAGTCAGCGAACTGTGGTTCTTCAACAACTTGTAAACAATATTTTCAGTGTTGTAGTTTTTCGAACTGACGTCATTGGGTTCGACCCTGTTTGCTTCGCTTGTAGTAAAGTGGCAATTCACATTATGAGGTGTTTCTGTTTCTGCAAAGTTTTTCAGAAACATAGGTCCGTTCCACCATAAGTTGAACTTGACTACTTTGCTCGGTAGCAAGCCTCTCGAAGCGCAGTCAGCTGGATTAAGTTCCGATCGTACATAACACCATTGTTGAGGTGGAATTACGTCTTTTATTTTCCCCACTCTGTTAGCTACGTATCTTTCCCATCTTGAGAGGTCTCCCTGAATCCAAGCTAGGACCACCTTGGAGTCACACCAACCATAAGCTGATATCTCATGCTCCGTTAGTGATTTCTTCACTTTTTCCATGAGTTGGGAGAGTAGTAGTGCTCCGCATAGCTCAAGTCTGGGCAATGAAGTTTTTTGAGTAATCGGCACTACCCTAGTTTTTGATAATAATAATAATAATAATAATAATAATATTCCACAACTATCACACAACGTCGTCTAGCCTCAAGCTAAGCAGAGCTTGTGTTATGAGTACTAGACAACTGATAAACATACTTATATATTTCTAAATACATACATATATAGATAAATTACACCCAGACACAGAACAAATGATCATGCTCATACTAGTAATGTGATCCTTGGGTCGCCCTTTTCGTCGATTACTCGGCTGTATATGACGCAAGCGTATGCCTTTTCGCTTGCGTCACAAAATCCATGTAGTTGGATATTTTTCTGCGAACTGCCAATCCATCTGTTTATTTTAATGTTTTTAATTAGATGTAGTTCTTTGTTTAGATGCCGCCATTCGTCTTGTAACTCAGTAGGTAGTTCAGCATCCCAGTTTATTTTAGTTAGCCACACCCTTTGGAATAGTAGTTTAGCTGACACAGTTATAGGCGCCAGCCAACCCAAGGGGTCGTATAGTTTGGATATTTGTGATAGCAGGTTTCTTTTAGTTAGTGGTTCGTTGTTGTAGTCGTCTATGGACCAGTTGAATATGAAAACGTCATCTTTTGGATTCCAACTCAACCCCAACGTTTTCATTGATTCGTCGCCTCTAAAATCAAATGTACTTTTCGATATTTGATCTTCGTCTAAGTGTCGTAGAAGCTCAGGATCGTTGCTTGACCATTTTCGCAGATTCATTCCGCCTCCCTTCAGTAGTTTTATGATCGATGTTTGAATTTCCTTTGCTTGTTTTGTAGAGTTGTGGCCGCTGATTAGGTCATCGACGTAGAACTGATTTAGCAATATTTCAGCGGCCTTTGGGTATTTGTGGCCGTCATCGATAGCAAGCTGTTTGAGTGTTCGCATTGCTAGCCATGGAGCACTTTTTGTCCCATATGTTAATGTTTGCAGTTGATATTCTTGTAAATTGTCTTTTGGTTGCTTTCTCCATAGGATCTTCTGTAGATGTTGTTGATCCGGATGACACCATATGGAACGGTACATTTTTTCAATGTCCGCTGTGTAGACGTATTTATAGCCACGCCATTGTAATATCAATGCTTGGATGTCCTTTTGCAGATTAGGACCTTTTTCCATTACGTCATTTAGGCTACATCCACCCATGGTCTTCTGGGAAGCATTAAAAACAGCTCGTAGTTTTGTTGTTGTTGATTGTTCTCTCAGTACTCCATGATGCGGTAAGAAGATTGCATCTTTGGCGGGTGTCGTGTTTGAAAGCTTCATGTGACCTAAATCAATGTACTCGCGGATGAAATCTTTGTACATTGATGCAAGTTTAGGGTTTCTGTCGAATTTTCTTTCCAGTTGTAAGAATTGAGAGATTGCGATCGACTTTGAGTTTCCCAATTTTTCTTCATAACGAGGAATCAGTGGCATCTTTACAATGTATTTTCCGTCGCGATCTCTTTCAGTAGTCATTTTGTAGTAGTTTTCGCACCAGTCGTCTTTAGATGTGTCCTCAGTATTCTGAATGATGTCTTCTGTCTCCCAGAATCTCTTTAAGTCGTTCAGGTCGACAAGAGCGACATGGCAGTTAAAAGTTTCTAGCTTGCCGCATAAAATCCATCCTAAACGGGTTTGCTGAGCTGTCGGCGTTTGGGCATCTCCCTTTTGGACCCCCTCTAATATAACTTGCGAATAGATATCCGCTCCCAGCAGCAAATCCACGCTCCTTGATAAGTTGAAGTCAGGATCCGCTAGTTTCAGACCTTGTAGCTGAGGCCAGTTTTCTTTTTTAAATGTTTTGTTAGGTAAGTTGTTCGTGATCCTTTTCATTATTAGAGTGCTGACTGAAAATGCAAAGTCAGTGCATCTTGATTTACACTCTAATTCTAGTCGTCCTTTACAATCTCCCGAAATCGTACCCACGCCGGAAATTGTAGCGTTCATCCTTTTTCTAGGTAGTTTCAGTCGTTGAGCCGCGTTCTCCGTGATGAGGTTTACTTGAGATCCTTGGTCCAGTAAAGCTCGTAACGTTATAAAGTCTCCTGTTGATGTCTTTACTTGAAGTTCTACTGTAGTAAGTAATATTTCCATAATGTAGTTGTTTGATAAATGGTTCGAACTATGTTGGTTTGTTGATGTTGAAGGTTGATGTTCCCGTTGTTGAGAACGTTGACCCATATTGTTCATATTGGAACTTGGCGACAGTTTTTGCGCTGAATAGTGTAACATCGTATGATGTGGTTTATTGCACTCTTTGCAAGTTTTGTTCGACGTGCATTCTGTGTCTCCATGCTTATACAAACAGTTTTTGCATATTTGTAATTTCCTTACTGTGTCATTCCGTTGCCGTGTGTCCATTTCAATGAACTTTGGACACTGCATGATCACGTGAAAACCGCTGCACAGAAGGCATTTACCGTATGACGCATGGTATATTCTTGATGTTTCTTTTCTATGTGGTTCATATGATGGTTTATTGGAGTTAAATTTCGTTTTGTTGCTGAATATTTGTTTATGTTGGTTAGATGCATCTTTTTGGTAACCCTTTGCTGCTTCCAACGCCATGAATTTGGTCTCCAAGAACCCCAAAAATTCACTCAGCTCCGGGACTTGCTTTGGATGCTCTAATTCTCTAGTGTATTCAGTATATGATGTTGAGTCCAACTTCTGTGCCATCAAGTACACGATTATTGGATCCCAGCTTGATGTATTTAGACCGATGTTATGTAGGCCATTCATGCATTCGTTGATTACGTCATGCATTCTCTTCAAGACAGCAGCATTGACCTGCTGGATGGATGGTAACTCCATCAAAGTATTCATCAAGTTCGTAAATTGGAGTCTCTTGTTGTCGTATCGCTGAATAAGAATATCCCAACAAGTTTCATAGTTTTCAGCGCCGACCAAATGTTGAACTAATCGTTCCGGCTCTCCTTTAAGCTTAGATTTTAAGTGTTGCATTTTCTGCGCTTTCGAAGAATTTGCATTGTTGTGGATTGTCTCCAGAAACATATCCTTGAACGTAATCCACTGACTGTAGTTTCCAGTGAATTCCGGTAGTTGAATCCTCGGTGCATAGTTTTGGTGGTTTACGCTTGTCCATAGTTTCGAGTTGAGAGATCTTTTCATGACATCGTACTGACGTTCTTTGTTGGCGAACAAGTCGTTGTATATTTCGTTTGACCCTTTCAAAATAGCTTCTAGCTCCCAGTGACATTTCTCTACAGTGTCCCACTTGGTTTTCAGGACGCTCAGGTGATCCTCTAACTCCCATTTTTCAGTTATGGAGTCAATTTCTATTTTGGACATCGCCCGTTCTAGTGCTTTAATGTGACATTCTTGTCGATCAAGCAGTTCCTTGGTCTTGGTATCTACTCCCGTAGGATGAGGAATGACAACTTCAGCCTGTTTTCCTTCCCAGACCAACAACCGCTGCAGTATATCAATCCTGGTGGATTCATACATATGTTTCGTCTTTTCATAAATGTTTCCAGTAAAATATTGGATTTCTTTGTCCTCTCGTTCAAGTAATACATTGTGTCTATTGCCAAAGTCTTGCCAGAGGTTTTCCAATGACACTAACCTTTGAGTCAGGTACTCCTTTCCTTTCCGAGACGCGCTGTCCTTTTGGTAGTTAGTACAGAGACGTTTGATTGACTCGAAGACTTCGTTTTGTGCAGTGATTTCGCTCATCTTGATGTAGTCGTTTCGGTAATCGAAAGTAGTAGTAGTAGTAAGATGTAGTAGTAAAGTAGGTATTGAAGAACACGTAGTTCGGTGTCTTCTAGTTTGTAGGCCTCGTATTACCCGCAGTTCACGTTGTAGTCCGGAAGCTGTAGTAGCAGTAGTCGTAGTAGTAGTTGGCTTGTTGCCGCAGTTGAGTCTTGTTTTTCCGCTTGATTCACGAAGAAGTTCCAAAGTATCCCCTCTTCGTTGATTGCTCAGAGCTCTTGTACTCTTTTTACGAATATGCGCGCTTTCTCAACTTGACTGGTGAGATCCGCTTGTGGAAGGCCAGCCAAGCCGATTCGCTGTCGTTCCAAGAGATCCAATTACCCCAAACTGTGAAATACTCGAAGGACCATTAAATGTAAGGTCCCGTAGTAGTTGGTACCTTACACTTGTAGCTTTAAGTAAGAAGCGGTAAGTCAGTACTTGGAGTTAGGCGAGTTGATGTAAACACACACAGATTTGGTAACACTAAAGGTTTATTAGAGTACCGATCACAACAAAGTAAAAGTGGGTTGGATGCTAATCCGCGGTGTTCGCGTAAGTATGTAATTCGTCAACTAACTTAAAATCATATTAAACATTGTTTTAAATACCAAAGAGAAAAGTAGGTTGCTGCGTTTGCAGCCTGACGGAATGTACGTAAACCGTACAGAAGCCGCTGGCAACAGCTAGTATATTAAGACATAGGATACTTTTCATCCCGGTAGTAGGTTCCCGTGGGATAATTTCCAACATAGCCGCGGGCAACAGCTAGTATATTAAGACATAGGATACTTTTCATCCCGGTAGAAGGTTCCCGTGGGATAATTTCCAACATAGCCGCTGGCAACAGCTAGTATATTAAGACATAGGATACTTTTCATCCCGGTAGAAGGTTCCCGTGGGATAATTTCCAACATAGCCGCGGGCAACAGCTAGTATATTAAGACAGGATACTTTTCATCCCGGTAGAAGGTTCCCGTGGGATAATTTCCAACATAGCCGCTGGCAACAGCTAGTATATTAACACATAGGATACTTTTCATCCCGGTAGATGGTTCCCGTGGGATAATTTCCGACATACACGCGGACGAAACCGCTGGCAACAGCTAGTATATTAAGACATAGGATACTTTTCATCCCGGTAGAAGGTTCCCGTGGGATAATTTCCAACATAGCCGCTGGCAACAGCTAGTATATTAAGACATAGGATACTTTTCATCCCGGTAGAAGGTTCCCATGGGATAATTTCCAACATAGCCGCGGGCAACAGCTAGTATATTAAGACATAGGATACTTTTCATCCCGGTAGAAGGTTCCCGTGGGATAATTTCCGACATACACGCGGACGAAGCCGCTGGCAACAGCTAGTATATTAAGACATAGGTTACCTTTCATCCCGGTAGAAGGTTCCCGTGGGATAATTTCCAACATAGCCGCTGGCAACAGCTAGTATATTAAGACATAGGATACTTTTCATCCCGGTAGAAGGTTCCCGTGGGATAATTTCCAACATAGCCGCTGGCAACAGCTAGTATATTAAGACATAGGATACTTTTCAGCCCGGTAGAAGTTTCCCGTGGGATAATTTCCAACATAGCCGCGGGCAACAGCTAGTATATTAAGACATAGGATACTTTTCATCCCGGTAGAAGGTTCCCGTGGGATAATTTCCAACATAGCCGCGGGCAACAGCTAGTATATTAAGACATAGGATACTTTTCATCCCGGTAGAAGGTTCCCGTGGGATAATTTCCGACATACACGCGGACGAAGCCGCTGGCAACAGCTAGTATATTAAGACATAGGTTACCTTTCATCCCGGTAGAAGGTTCCCG
This sequence comes from Dicycla oo, assembly GCA_948252095.1. Taxonomy (NCBI): domain Eukaryota; kingdom Metazoa; phylum Arthropoda; class Insecta; order Lepidoptera; family Noctuidae; genus Dicycla; species Dicycla oo. The sequence goes on along the minus strand of OX411712.1, from coordinate 24,753,473 downwards.
TGGGATAATTTCCAACATAGCCGCGGGCAACAGCTAGTATATTAAGACATAGGATACTTTTCATCCCGGTAGAAGGTTCCCGTGGGATAATTTCCAACATAGCCGCTGGCAACAGCTAGTATATTAAGACATAGGATACTTTTCATCCCGGTAGAAGGTTCCCGTGGGATAATTTCCAACATAGCCGCGGGCAACAGCTAGTATATTAAGACAGGATACTTTTCATCCCGGTAGAAGGTTCCCGTGGGATAATTTCCAACATAGCCGCTGGCAACAGCTAGTATATTAACACATAGGATACTTTTCATCCCGGTAGATGGTTCCCGTGGGATAATTTCCGACATACACGCGGACGAAACCGCTGGCAACAGCTAGTATATTAAGACATAGGATACTTTTCATCCCGGTAGAAGGTTCCCGTGGGATAATTTCCAACATAGCCGCTGGCAACAGCTAGTATATTAAGACATAGGATACTTTTCATCCCGGTAGAAGGTTCCCATGGGATAATTTCCAACATAGCCGCGGGCAACAGCTAGTATATTAAGACATAGGATACTTTTCATCCCGGTAGAAGGTTCCCGTGGGATAATTTCCGACATACACGCGGACGAAGCCGCTGGCAACAGCTAGTATATTAAGACATAGGTTACCTTTCATCCCGGTAGAAGGTTCCCGTGGGATAATTTCCAACATAGCCGCTGGCAACAGCTAGTATATTAAGACATAGGATACTTTTCATCCCGGTAGAAGGTTCCCGTGGGATAATTTCCAACATAGCCGCTGGCAACAGCTAGTATATTAAGACATAGGATACTTTTCAGCCCGGTAGAAGTTTCCCGTGGGATAATTTCCAACATAGCCGCGGGCAACAGCTAGTATATTAAGACATAGGATACTTTTCATCCCGGTAGAAGGTTCCCGTGGGATAATTTCCAACATAGCCGCGGGCAACAGCTAGTATATTAAGACATAGGATACTTTTCATCCCGGTAGAAGGTTCCCGTGGGATAATTTCCGACATACACGCGGACGAAGCCGCTGGCAACAGCTAGTATATTAAGACATAGGTTACCTTTCATCCCGGTAGAAGGTTCCCGTGGGATAATTTCCAACATAGCCGCTGGCAACAGCTAATATATTAAGACATAGGATACTTTTCATCCCGGTAGAAGGTTCCCGTGGGATAATTTCCAACATAGCCGCTGGCAACAGCTAGTATATTAAGACATAGGATACTTTTCATCCCGGTAGAAGGTTCCCGTGGGATAACTTCCAACATAGCCGCGGGCAACAGCTAGTATATTAAGACATAGGATACTTTTCATCCCGGTAGAAGGTTCCCGTGGGATAATTTCCAACATAGCCGCGGGCAACAGCTAGTATATTAAGACATAGGATACTTTTCATCCCGGTAGAAGGTTCCCGTGGGATAATTTCCGACATACACGCGGACGAAGCCGCTGGCAACAGCTAGTATATTAAGACATAGGATACTTTTCATCCCGGTAGAAGGTTCCCGTGGGATAATTTCCGACATACACGCGGACGAAGCCGCTGGCAACAGCTATTATATTAAGACATAGGATACTTTTCATCCCGGTAGAAGGTTCCCGTGGGATAATTTCCGACATACACGCGGACGAAGCCGCTGGCAACAGCTAGTATATTAAGACATAGGATACTTTTCATCCCGGTAGAAGGTTCCCGTGGGATAATTTCCGACATACACGCGGACGAAGCCGCTGGCAACAGCTAGTATATTAAGACATAGGATACTTTTCATCCCGGTAGAAGGTTCCCGTGGGATAATTTCCAACATAGCCGCGGGCAACAGCTAGTATATTAAGACATAGGATACTTTTCATCCCGGTAGAAGGTTCCCGTGGGATAATTTCCGACATACACGCGGACGAAGCCGCTGGCAACAGCTAGTATATTAAGACATAGGTTACTTTTCATCCCGGTAGAAGGTTCCCGTGGGATAATTTCCAACATAGCCGCTGGCAACAGCTAGTATATTAAGACATAGGTTACTTTTCATCCCGGTAGAAGGTTCCCGTGGGATAATTTCCAACATAGCCGCGGGCAACAGCTAGTATATTAAGACATAGGATACTTTTCATCCCGGTAGAAGGTTCCCGTGGGATAATTTCCGACATTCACGCGGACGAAGCCGCGGGCAACAGCTAGTATATTAAGACATAGGATACTTTTCGTCCCGGTAGAAGGTTCCCGTGGGATAATTTCCAACATAGCCGCGGGCAACAGCTAGTATATTAAGACATAGGATACTTTTCATCCCGGTAGAAGGATCCCGTGGGATAATATCCAACATAGCCGCGGGCAACAGCTAGTATATTAAGACATAGGATACTTTTCATCCCGGTAGAAGGTTCCCGTGGGATAATTTCCAACATAGCCGCTGGCAACAGCTAGTATATTCAGACATAGGATACTTTTCATCCCGGTGGAAGGTTCCCGTGGGATAATTTCCAACATAGCCGCGGGCAACAGCTAGTATATTAAGACATAGGATACTTTTCATCCCGGTAGATGGTTCCCGTGGGATAATTTCCAACATAGCCGCGGGCAACAGCTAGTATATTAAGACATAGGATACTTTTCATCCCGGTAGATGGTTCCCGTGGGATAATTTCCGACATACACGCGGACGAAACCGCTGGCAACAGCTAGTATATTAAGACATAGGATACTTTTCATCCTGGTAGAAGGTTCCCGTGGGATAATTTCCAACATAGCCGCTGGCAACAGCTAGTATATTAAGACATAGGATACTTTTCATCCCGGTAGATGGTTCCCGTGGGATAATTTCCGACATAGCCGCGGGCAACAGCTAGTATATTAAGACATAGGATACTTTTCATCCCGGTAGAAGGTTCCCGTGGGATAATTTCCGACATACACGCGGACGAAGCCGCTGGCAACAGCTAGTATATTAAGACATAGGTTACCTTTCATCCCGGTAGAAGGTTCCCGTGGGATAATTTCCAACATAGCCGCTGGCAACAGCTAGTATATTAAGACATAGGATACTTTTCATCCCGGTAGAAGGTTCCCGTGGGATAATTTCCAACATAGCCGCTGGCAACAGCTAGTATATTAAGACATAGGATACTTTTCATCCCGGTAGAAGGTTCCCGTGGGATAATTTCCAACATAGCCGCGGGCAACAGCTAGTATATTAAGACATAGGATACTTTTCATCCCGGTAGAAGGTTCCCGTGGGATAATTTCCGACATACACGCGGACGAAGCCGCTGGCAACAGCTAGTATATTAAGATATAGGATACTTTTCATCCCGGTAGAAGGTTCCCGTGGGATTATTTCCAACATAGCCGCGGGCAACAGCTAGTATATTAAGACATAGGATACTGGTGCGTATAACCTCTAGAATTTGAAGATTCCTAGTAAAGTCACACGCGCGTGAACCTAGATTATTAGAGCAATCTAGGCTATAATTGCTGATTCAGCAGTGCTAATTTCAAGGAGAAAAAAATACACAAATGAGACGAAAGGCAATGGATAAAGTTCAACTTATCAATAATGCCACATACCTTTGATACAGCGATCCCAAGCAGAAGCAGATGGATGCCGCGTGCAGGATGAACAGCTCAGGCTAGGTGCACTACGCTGGCCAGCGGATCACAAACACAGTCTAGTTCTAGGTAATATAGATAACACTTCATGTAAGTTCAATGCAGGGTTTAGGGCGAGATGGAGCGCTTCCGAGCTAATTAGCGACTTATGCAAAAAATGGACGCGTGCTCACTATCCCGTGGTTAAGACGAGACTCTCGAAGCCAGCAGATGTCACTAGCTTCAACGCGTTGACAGCGGCAGCTACCAATAGGATATCACCAAACCAACGATATATGACACTTAATTAATAAATTAGAACTATTAAATCAATGCCCTTCAATCGCCATAAGGTGAAGTAAGAAAGTTTAATAACTATAAATTATGAAGCGCAACCATTTTCCCCGGCTTGAAAGTTCCTACTTTCGAAACACAAGGAACAGCACATATAATTGCAGATCATCACAACTCTACCAAAGTTATAAGAACTCTAAACTTGCGACTGTATATTACAAATAAGAATATTTAACTAACTATTCTACGCGGTATCTAAATCTAATACTGCACATTGGTGCAAGGTAAACTTAATATTAATTTAACAACTTATTGAGTTGGCAAAGGGCACAACTTTACTACCGGCCGACTCTGAAGGATCCCGCCTTTAGTCTTTACGGATGCGACTCTACAAACTCCGTTTTTGTCTGGAAATATTTCTGTAATTACTCCTAACGGCCAATGCAGAGGCATCACATTGTCCTGCATGGAGACGACAACCATACCGACCCGTATTGGATTGGCAGGGGTGTTCCATTTCTGTTTGGATTGTAGAGTGTGCAAGTACTCTTGGCGCCACCGCTTCCAAAAAGATTGGACCATTTTATCGGTTAATTCATATCGCGAAATAAGATGTAACCGCGTTTCATTGACTTCGCGGGCAGGAAGAAATAAAAGAGGTTTCGTATGCAAAAAGTGCGCCGGCGATAATGAAGTGGGCTCTGACGGATCCGAGCTGATCGCATACAGAGGCCTCGAGTTTAATAAAGCTTCTACTTGAGTAAGCATAGTGTTAAGCTCATCAAAACTAAGAATTTGCTGACCGATGACCTTACAGAGATGCGTTTTGACACTTTTTACTTCACTTTCCCAACAACCGCCAAAATGTGGAGCTCTACAGGGGATGTTTTTAAGTGTAATTCGATGCTCTGCAAGTTCTCTTTCCCATAAAGGGTGATACTCTTTAGCCAAGAATTGGTAGAGATCTCGTAGATAGGATTTGGCTCCAATAAAATTGGTAGCGTTATCTGTGTAAAGACACTGAACCGGACCTCTACGCGCCAGGAAGCGTTTCAAAGCGGACAGAAAGCTCGCAGTGCTAAGATCTGAGGCAATCTCAAGATGCAGAGCACGAGTTGTTAGGCATGTAAAAAGGCAGATATACGCTTTCCTTGATTTTTGGCCTCTAGCACGTACCGAAGTGATCATGAAAGGTCCTGCGTAGTCGCAACCTGTGTGAGAGAAAGCCTTAGGAGCCGACTCAACGCGAAAACGTAGCAAATCCGCCATTATAGGAAAGGTAGGTCGCGGCTTTGCCCGAAAGCAAATGTTACAATTAAAAGTAATGCGACGTGCAATACGTCGCGCGGACAGGATCCAATACTTCTGTCGTAAGAGAGATACGAGCAAGGTTGGTCCTGTGTGAAAATGTTTCACATGGTAGTGGGAAACTAAAAGTTCCACTATATGATCTTGACGCGGAAGGAGAATCTGATGACGCGAGTCAAAATCTAGCTCAGAGTTTGCTAGGCGACCTCCAACGTGGATTAGTCCTTCGTGGAGGAAGGGACTTAGCCGTTGTACTGGCTTAGAACACAACTCATTGCGAGCTAAACGATCGAGATCAGCTTCAAAATGAATCTTCTGCACAAATCGCCACACAATAAATTCAGCGAACTCTAGATCAGACGCGGTAACGGGCCCTCTAGGGAGCCGTTTGATAAACTTATAAACGAAGCAAATAGTTTTTAAATATTTCAACCAGGACGAGAACCTAGTAGAGCGAGCGTATAAAATGTCGTCGGAAGGAGGACTTCTGTCCGAGCATTCGTGCGAGAGCACAGGTAAAGCCACGGGCTTCATTTCGGGAAGCTCTTGCGACTCGCTTGAAACGAATGGTTTTATTGGCCATTCAGCGCGGGGAAGTTTAAGCCATGGCGGTCCATTTAGCCACAATGGATGATGGACTAATTGAGCAGGCGTTAAACCGCGAGAAAGGCAATCACTGGGATTTTCCGACCCTTTCACGTGGAAGAACTGATCTGCCGAAAGATTCTCATGAATCTTAGCGATACGATTGGCTACGAAGGTGTGCCATCGATGCGGTTCGGAATGAATCCAACTCAACGTTACAGTTGAATCCGAAAAAGCTACGACTACCTCAATGGCGTGCCGAGCTGCGAAAAGATTATATACTCGCTTTATCACAGTTGATAAGAGGAGTGCGGTGCATAACTCGCGACGAGCTAGCGAAACTACTTTAAGTGGTGCGACCTTAGATTTTGCACACACCAGCGAAACGACGATACTACCGTCGGGTCTCACAACGTGGGCATAAACCGAACCACCGTAAGCTTTCTCACTAAACCGATATAAAATACGTTGAAGGGAACGTTGCTGTGGGCGTATACGTATACGTAGGTACATAGATTTGACATCTGCGGAAATAGCGACACTAAAAAGCCTAAAACTTAACAAGATGTTAAAAAGGTCAGCCTGAAGGACTGGACCTACGTACAGGATATCATTGAGCGAGGTACCATTATCTGTACATGCACTGGCATCTAGGACCACGCGCAACTTAGTGGTCACTTTATCCTCTCGAATAACCCCATGGTGAGGAATATAGTATTCCATTTCTCTCTCCTTACAATTTCGTTTGGGCAATACACATTCAGGTAAAATATTCTGCGCCAAAGAAATATAGTTGTTCTTGACATAATCCTGTATGACGTCATCATAAAGAAGTTTGACGCGAGGAAGCGATTTAAGTTTACGTTCGAGGCTATAGAATCTCTTGCGAGCCATATCAAAAGAATTTCCTAACGCTGACGCGTCTGTTTTGAGTGGTAAAGCTACAAAATACTTGCCATTTGGAGCGCGCGTAATTGTGCTACAATAAAACTTTTCACAATGTTTATCATCCACACTCCCAATGGACGGAGCAGTAACATCTTCAATCTCCCAAAACTTACGAAGATCAAAGTTATCGAAAGAACTAGCAAAGAAAGACAGAGTGTCAGTTGGAGGTCCGATAATAGGCGCTTCTCCTAGAAGTATGTAGCCGAGCACAGTCTCCAATGCGTCGGGGCAACCGGGTACGCTGGTCACGTGACCGGGTCGCAATAACTTAGCGAACAACTTGACCCCAAGTAACATGTCAATATTACCTGGCACACCCCAACTGTCATCCGCGAGTAGTGTAGGATCAATATGATTCAATTGCGCAGTATCTATTGCACTCAGAGGAAGATGTCCGGTTATTTGATCCAAGACTAAAGCGTCAATTTCATACCTAGGCTGCGAGCGAAACCGTGAGCTGAACGTAAGGTTCACTGAGCCGCGAACGGGCTGCGACGTGCCACCAATACCACGAACGGTATTTATTGAGTCCGTATATATAGTTAGACCGAGCATACGGCAGCAACTTGATGTAATATAATTCTTTTGCGACCCAGGGTCCAAAAGACATCTAACCAGCACGCCCTTACCCTTCCTACCCACCACTAATACCTTGGCAGTAGCCAGCACTTCGGTACTGCTTGTGGTCTGGACTTGAACAGAAGAATGCGTACACAAAGCCACACGATCAGAAGTAGCAGGATCGGCCGCAGAAGCGGAGGCTGGGGAGCTAGCGAGAGCCAGCGCAGGGGCTTGCGTCGATTGCTCAAAATGCAATAAGGAATGATGCTTACCGTTGCATTTCCTACATGTTGACTTAGATAGGCACTTAGAGACGGTATGTTGGCTACTTAGGCAGTTACCACATCTTTTATTGTCTTTAACAAACTTAAATCTATTTTCCACGGTCAACTTGTGAAACTCTTTACAAGTATACAAGTTTTTATGGGTGGAATGACAAAGTGAACATTTAGAGTCAGTAGCCACAAACACCTGCGATACCTTAGATGAGGTGCTGGAGCTTCCTGCGGGGGCGGGCTTATTTGCCGCAGAAGACGAACGATACAAGATTTTTACTTGTTCACGAACAAACTTTACGAAATAATCATAATCTAACTCTTGTTGATTACGAAGCGACATTTCAAAATGTTTTGCGATATCTGAGTCTATTAACTTAAGACCCAAATGAATAAATATAAAATCATCTAAGTTATGTATTTTTAATTGTTTGAGTCCCGCAACCGTAGAAGTTAATTTATCGAAGCCTTTTTCAATATTAGCAGGTGTCGATCCGAACGGCTTTAATGAGAACAGCTGATTTAGATAATTAGTGGCGAGCGCGCGAGTATCCATGTACTTTGCGATAAGCGCATCCCAGACAACGCGGTAATTATCGCCCGAAGGTACAATACCGGCTGCCACGTTCCTAGCCTGTCCTTTTAAACAACTCAACAAATAATGAATGCGATCAGAATCTGATAAATCTGCGTTGTTATGTATAATACGTTTGAAAGTCTCATAAAAGAATGGAAAGCTCTGAATATCACCGTCAAAGGTAGGCAGCTCAATTTTAGGTACTTTTATATGATGAGCATTAAGGCTCACTTTCGGGCTAGGTTCCTTGGAATCATTTGATTCAGTTAATGAAGATAAAGTAATTTTTATCTCGCCGACCAACTCATCAAATGAATGTAAGGCACCATAGCTTACGTCGCACGTTGGATCTAATGTCAAATTTAACCGATTTATCTCGTCCATTATCTCATTGAATTCTCTACGTAATCCCTCAATTTGTTTAGCCTGAGCAATAAAAGACTTACGTAATCTTTCGGTTGTTAAAGATTTTGTTGAGTCCAAAATCCTTTGACCCCGTGCGAAATACGAGTCGCGTTTACTTTCCAACAATCTAAGTTTAACCTTGTCAGTCATTGTACACAGAAATTAAAATCTGACAAAAAAAAATTAAATCAACAAATTTATTTTTATTTTATCTACGGAACCCGAGTGAGTGAAAGTAGGGGTCCAATCAACCCGATAACTCAATAAAAGATTTCTATAAATTAAGTAATTAATAGTACGGAACCATCCGTACGCGAATCCTAACAATAATAATTAATTTGTAGGAAAAAAATATAAAGCGAACAACGGCTTAACCGAGTGCAAGTAACAAAGACTAATACTTACATCAATATAGTAAGCACGCCAAATACCTTAACGACGTACCCATCTATATCATAATATATTTTTAATTAGCTTAGATATACCTACCTACAACCCGATAAGTTAACCTTTATGTCGAATGCAACGCGATAACAATTTTTCTGCACTACTTTTATTTATATGAGATTAACTTATTCAATACATATAATAAGTAGGTACAGATTCTTAACCAACAATAAGTTAAGTGTGAAACTTAAAAACAAGTACCTATGTAAAGTTATTTCCATAAGCGATGCGATTGTATTCGTAACGAAATACCTTCGTAAGAAACAATAGAATTCCTAACAAGTAGGTATTGCGTAGATGACCGTTCGAAATAAGTTATCTAGTAAGTACCTACTACGTTTACCAAGTGAGGTGTGGGGGTGATTATGTATAAATATACGGCTGTTTCCTATGAGGAGAACTAACGCGTAAAGTTTATACAAATCTGTTACTTTACCTGAAGGTTCCTATCAAAAGATCAAGTTACCCTACAAAATAAAATAACAAGCGACGCGGTGATAATATGGTTAATTACAATAATTAATCAAATGCGGTTGAGTCTCAATATTATAAAAAAAATACCTACTCGTGCAATACGAATATAGTAGGCTGTACCCAGCGAACCTACAGTACAAGTGTATCATACAATAACAATCAATATCATTCATTCAGCAAATCTCGATTAGAGAAAAAAGTTTCTAATGCGTAAATAAAAATTAATCGTAGGTACGAGAACAAAGAACTAGAACATTCCACAGTCACGTAGGCCCACTTGAGGATTGTGATACACAACTACCCACAATTTTCATACACGAACAAAAAAATATGTAATTACGCCGAAAATTAACTGATTTATTAAATAAACTTATTTAGCGATATGAATCAACGTTGATATCCCATTAAATGTATTTTTCGAAGTTTTAATTAGTGATATCAAAGATTTAAATTAACAATCAATTTGCCGGTAGAACTACTGCATGCAAGGCAGTCTGAGCTTTATTCCTAACGTTATAGAGGCGAGAGTTGTGTGATGATATGCAATTGATATTGAAAATTCCCGATATTTTTTCTTAAAATTAGACTTTTAGAACTCAAAATAGGCCGTAAATAAGCCCAAAATTAATTTATCCGGCTCGAAGGACCAAAATGGTGCGTATAACCTCTAGAATTTGAAGATTCCTAGTAAAGTCACACGCGCGTGAACCTAGATTATTAGAGCAATCTAGGCTATAATTGCTGATTCAGCAGTGCTAATTTCAAGGAGAAAAAAATACACAAATGAGACGAAAGGCAATGGATAAAGTCCAACTTATCAATAATGCCACATACCTTTGATACAGCGATCCCAAGCAGAAGCAGATGGATGCCGCGTGCAGGATGAACAGCTCAGGCTAGGTGCACTACGCTGGCCAGCGGATCACAAACACAGTCTAGTTCTAGGTAATATAGATAACACTTCATATAAGTTCAATGCAGGGTTTAGGGCGAGATGGAGCGCTTCCGAGCTAATTAGCGACTTATGCAAAAAATGGACGCGTGTTCACTATCCCGTGGTTAAGACGAGACTCTCGAAGCCAGCAGATGTCACTAGCTTCAACGCGTTGACAGCGGCAGCTACCAATAGGATATCACCAAACCAACGATATATGACACTTAATTAATAAATTAGAACTATTAAATCAATGCCCTTCAATCGCCATAAGGTGAAGTAAGAAAGTTTAATAACTATAAATTATGAAGCGCAACCAGATACTTTTCATCCCGGTAGAAGGTTCCCGTGGGATAATTTCCAACATAGCCGCTGGCAACAGCTAGTATATTAAGACATAGGATACTTTTCATCCCGGTAGATGGTTCCCGTGGGATAATTTCCGACATACACGCGGACGAGACCGCTGGCAACAGCTAGTATATTAAGACATAGGAAACTTTTCATCCCGGTAGAAGGTTCCTGTGGGATAATTTCCAACATAGCCGTTGGCAACAGCTAGTATATTAAGACATAGGATACTTTTCATCCCGGTAGAAGGTTCACGTGGGATAATTTCCAACATAGCCGCGGGCAACAGCTAGTATATTAAGACATAGGATACTTTTCATCCCGGTAGATGGTTCCCGTGGGATAATTTCCAACATAGCCGCTGGCAACAGCTAGTATATTAAGACATAGGATACTTTTCATCCCGGTAGAAGGTTCCCGTGGGATAATTTCCAACATAGCCGCTGGCAACAGCTAGTATATTAAGACATAGGATACTTTTGATCCCGGTAGAAGGTTCCCGTGGGATAATTTCCAACATAGCCGCGGGCAACAGCTAGTATATTAAGACATAGGATACTTTTCATCCCGGTAGAAGGTTCCCGTGGGATAATTTCCGACATACACGCGGACGAAGCCGCTGGCAACAGCTAGTATAATAAGACATAGGTTACTTTTCATCCCGGTAGAAGGTTCCCGTGGGATAATTTCCAACATAGCCGCTGGCAACAGCTAGTATATTAAGACATAGGATACTTTTCATCCCGGTAGAAGGTTCCCGTGGGATAATTTCCAACATAGCCGCGGGCAACAGCTAGTATATTAAGACATAGGATACTTTTCATCCCGGTAGATGGTTCCCGTGGGATAATTTCCAACATAGCCGCTGGCAACAGCTAGTATATTAAGACATAGGATACTTTTGATCCCGGTAGAAGGTTCCCGTGGGATAATTTCCAACATAGCCGCTGGCAACAGCTAGTATATTAAGACATAGGATACTTTTCATCCCGGTAGATGGTTCCCGTGGGATAATTTCCGACATACACGCGGACGAAACCGCTGGCAACAGCTAGTATATTAAGACATAGGATACTTTTCATCCCGGTAGAAGGTTCCCGTGGGATAATTTCCAACATAGCCGCGGGCAACAGCTAGTATATTAAGACATAGGATACTTTTCATCCCGGTAGAAGGTTCCCGTGGGATAATTTCCGACATACACGCGGACGAAGCCGCTGGCAACAGCTAGTATATTAAGACATAGGATACTTTTCATCCCGGTAGAAGGTTCCCGTGGGATTATTTCCAACATAGCCGCGGGCAACAGCTAGTATATTAAGACATAGGATACTTTTCATCCCGGTAGAAGGTTCCCGTGGTAAAATTTCTAACATAGCCGCTGGCAACAGCTAGTATATTAAGACATAGGATACTTTTCATCCCGGTAAAAGGTTCCCGTGGGATAATTTCCGACATAGCCGCGGGCAACAGCTAGTATATTAAGACATAGGATACTTTTCATCCCGGTAGAAGGTTCCCGTGGGATAATTTCCGACATACACGCGGACGAAGCCGCTGGCAACAGCTAGTATATTAAGACATAGGATACTTTTCATCCCGGTAGAAGGTTCCCGTGGGATAATTTCCAACATAGCCGCTGGCAACAGCTAGTATATTAAGACATAGGATACTTTTCATCCCGGTAGAAGGTTCCCGTGGGATAATTTCCGACATACACGCGGACGAAGCCGCTGGCAACAGCTAGTATATTAAGACATAGGATACTTTTCATCCCGGTAGAAGGTTCCCGTGGGATAATTTCCGACATACACGCGGACGAAGCCGCTGGCAACAGCTAGTATATTAAGACATAGGATACTTTTCATCCCGGTAGAAGGTTCCCGTGGGATAATTTCCAACATACACGCGGACGAAGCCGCTGGCAACAGCTAGTATATTAAGACATAGGATACTTTTCATCCCGGTAGAAGGTTCCCGTGGGATAATTTCCGACATACACGCGGACGAAGCCGCTGGCAACAGCTATTATATTAAGACATAGGATACTTTTCATCCCGGTAGAAGGTTCCCGTGGGATAATTTCCGACATACACGCGGATGAAGCCGCTGGCAACAGCTAGTATATTAAGACATAGGATACTTTTCATCCCGGTAGAAGGTTCCCGTGGGATAATTTCCGACATACACGAGGACGAAGCCGCTGGCAACAGCTAGTATATTAAGACATAGGATACTTTTCATCCCGGTAGAAGGTTCCCGTGGGATAATTTCCAACATAGCCGCGGGCAACAGCTAGTATATTAAGACATAGGATACTTTTCATCCCGGTAGAAGGTTCCCGTGGGATAATTTCCGACATACACGCGGACGAAGCCGCTGGCAACAGCTAGTATATTAAGACATAGGTTACTTTTCATCCCGGTAGAAGGTTCCCGTGGGATAATTTTCAACATAGCCGCTGGCAACAGCTAGTATATTAAGACATAGGTTACTTTTCATCCCGGTAGAAGGTTCCCGTGGGATAATTTCCAACATAGCCGCGGGCAACAGCTAGTATATTAAGACATAAGATACTTTTCATCCCGGTAGAAGGTTCCCGTGGGATAATTTCCAACATAGCCGCGGGCAACAGCTAGTATATTAAGACATAGGATACTTTTCATCCCGGTAGAAGGATCCCGTGGGATAATATCCAACATAGCCGCGGGCAACAGCTAGTATATTAAGACATAGGATACTTTTCATCCCGGTAGAAGGTTCCCGTGGGATAATTTCCAACATAGCCGCGGGCAACAGCTAGTATATTAAGACATAGGTTACTTTTCATCCCGGTAGAAGGTTCCCGTGGGATAATTTCCAACATAGCCGCTGGCAACAGCTAGTATATTAAGACATAGGTTACTTTTCATCCCGGTAGAAGGTTCCCGTGGGATAATTTCCAACATAGCCGCTGGCAACAGCTAGTATATTCAGACATAGGATACTTTTCATCCCGGTGGAAGGTTCCCGTGGGATAATTTCCAACATAGCCGCGGGCAACAGCTAGTATATTAAGACATAGGATACTTTTCATCCCGGTGGAAGGTTCCCGTGGGATAATTTCCAACATAGCCGCGGGCAACAGCTAGTATATTAAGACATAGGATACTTTTCATCCCGGTAGATGGTTCCCGTGGGATAATTTCCAACATAGCCGCGGGCAACAGCTAGTATATTAAGACATAGGATACTTTTCATCCCGGTAGATGGTTCCCGTGGGATTATTTCCAACATAGCCGCGGGCAACAGCTAGTATATTAAGACATAGGATACTTTTCATCCCGGTAGAAGGTTCCCGTGGTAAAATTTCTAACATAGCCGCTGGCAACAGCTAGTATATTAAGACATAGGATACTTTTCATCCCGGTAAAAGGTTCCCGTGGGATAATTTCCGACATAGCCGCGGGCAACAGCTAGTATATTAAGACATAGGATACTTTTCATCCCGGTAGAAGGTTCCCGTGGGATAATTTCCGACATACACGCGGACGAAGCCGCTGGCAACAGCTAGTATATTAAGACATAGGATACTTTTCATCCCGGTAGAAGGTTCCCGTGGGATAATTTCCAACATAGCCGCTGGCAACAGCTAGTATATTAAGACATAGGATACTTTTCATCCCGGTAGAAGGTTCCCGTGGGATAATTTCCGACATACACGCGGACGAAGCCGCTGGCAACAGCTAGTATATTAAGACATAGGTTACTTTTCATCCCGGTAGAAGGTTCCCGTGGGATAATTTTCAACATAGCCGCTGGCAACAGCTAGTATATTAAGACATAGGTTACTTTTCATCCCGGTAGAAGGTTCCCGTGGGATAATTTCCAACATAGCCGCGGGCAACAGCTAGTATATTAAGACATAAGATACTTTTCATCCCGGTAGAAGGTTCCCGTGGGATAATTTCCAACATAGCCGCGGGCAACAGCTAGTATATTAAGACATAGGATACTTTTCATCCCGGTAGAAGGATCCCGTGGGATAATATCCAACATAGCCGCGGGCAACAGCTAGTATATTAAGACATAGGATACTTTTCATCCCGGTAGAAGGTTCCCGTGGGATAATTTCCAACATAGCCGCGGGCAACAGCTAGTATATTAAGACATAGGTTACTTTTCATCCCGGTAGAAGGTTCCCGTGGGATAATTTCCAACATAGCCGCTGGCAACAGCTAGTATATTAAGACATAGGTTACTTTTCATCCCGGTAGAAGGTTCCCGTGGGATAATTTCCAACATAGCCGCTGGCAACAGCTAGTATATTCAGACATAGGATACTTTTCATCCCGGTGGAAGGTTCCCGTGGGATAATTTCCAACATAGCCGCGGGCAACAGCTAGTATATTAAGACATAGGATACTTTTCATCCCGGTGGAAGGTTCCCGTGGGATAATTTCCAACATAGCCGCGGGCAACAGCTAGTATATTAAGACATAGGATACTTTTCATCCCGGTAGATGGTTCCCGTGGGATAATTTCCAACATAGCCGCGGGCAACAGCTAGTATATTAAGACATAGGATACTTTTCATCCCGGTAGATGGTTCCCGTGGGATAATTTCCGACATACACGCGGACGAAACCGCTGGCAACAGCTAGTATATTAAGACATAGGATACTTTTCATCCCGGTAGAAGGTTCCCGTGGGATAATTTCCAACATAGCCGCTGGCAACAGCTAGTATATTAAGATATAGGATACTTTTCATCCCGGTAGATGGTTCCCGTGGGATAATTTCCGACATAGCCGCAGGCAACAGCTAGTATATTAAGACATAGGATACTTTTCATCCCGGTAGAAGGTTCCCGTGGGATAATTTCCGACATACACGCGGACGAAGCCGCTGGCAACAGCTAGTATATTAAGACATAGGTTACCTTTCATCCCGGTAGAAGGTTCCCGTGGGATAATTTCCAACATAGCCGCTGGCAACAGCTAGTATATTAAGACATAGGATACTTTTCATCCCGGTAGAAGGTTCCCGTGGGATAATTTCCAACATAGCCGCTGGCAACAGCTAGTATATTAAGACATAGGATACTTTTCATCCCGGTAGAAGGTTCCCGTGGGATAATTTCCAACATAGCCGCGGGCAACAGCTAGTATATTAAGACATAGGATACTTTTCATCCCGGTAGAAGGTTCCCGTGGGATAATTTCCGACATACACGCGGACGAAGCCGCTGGCAACAGCTAGTATATTAAGACATAGGATACTTTTCATCCCGGTAGAAGGTTCCCGTGGGATTATTTCCAACATAGCCGCGGGCAACAGCTAGTATATTAAGACATAGGATACTTTTCATCCCGGTAGAAGGTTCCCGTGGGATAATTTCCAACATAGCCGCTGGCAACAGCTAGTATATTAAGACATAGGGTACTTTTCATCCCGGTAGATGGTTCCCGTGGGATAATTTCCGACAAACACGCGGACGAAACCGCTGGCAACAGCTAGTATATTAAGACATAGGAAACTTTTCATCCCGGTAGAAGGTTCCTGTGGGATAATTTCCAACATAGCCGTTGGCAACAGCTAGTATATTAAGACATAGGATACTTTTCATCCCGGTAGAAGGTTCACGTGGGATAATTTCCAACATAGCCGCGGGCAACAGCTAGTATATTAAGACATAGGATACTTTTCATCCCGGTAGATGGTTCCCGTGGGATAATTTCCAACATAGCCGCTGGCAACAGCTAGTATATTAAGACATAGGATACTTTTCATCCCGGTAGAAGGTTCCCGTGGGATAATTTCCAACATAGCCGCTGGCAACAGCTAGTATATTAAGACATAGGATACTTTTGATCCCGGTAGAAGGTTCCCGTGGGATAATTTCCGACATACACGCTGACGAAGCCGCTGGCAACAGCTAGTATATTAAGACATAGGTTACTTTTCATCCCGGTAGAAGGTTCCCGTGGGATAATTTCCAACATAGCCGCTGGCAACAGCTAGTATATTAAGACATAGGATACTTTTCATCCCGGTAGAAGGTTCCCGTGGGATAATTTCCAACATAGCCGCGGGCAACAGCTAGTATATTAAGACATAGGATACTTTTCATCCCGGTAGATGGTTCCCGTGGGATAATTTCCAACATAGCCGCTGGCAACAGCTAGTATATTAAGACATAGGATACTTTTCATCCCGGTAGAAGGTTCCCGTGGGATAATTTCCAACATAGCCGCGGGCAACAGCTAGTATATTAAGACATAGGATACTTTTCATCCCGGTAGATGGTTCCCGTGGGATAATTTCCGACATACACGCGGACGAAGCCGCTGGCAACAGCTAGTATATTAAGACATAGGATACTTTTCATCCCGGTAGAAGGTTCCCGTGGGATAATTTCCAACATAGCCGCGGGCAACAGCTAGTATATTAAGACATAGGATACTTTTCATCCCGGTAGAAGGTTCCCGTGGGATAATTTCCAACATAGCCGCGGGCAACAGCTAGTATATTAAGACATAGGATACTTTTCATCCCGGTAGAAGGTTCCCGTGGGATAATTTCCGACATACACGCGGACGAAGCCGCTGGCAACAGCTAGTATATTAAGACATAGGATACTTTTCATCCCGGTAGAAGGTTCCCGTGGGATAATTTCCAACATAGCCGCTGGCAACAGCTAGTATATTAAGACATAGGATACTTTTCATCCCGGTAGAAGGTTCCCGTGGGATAATTTCCGACATAGCCGCGGGCAACAGCTAGTATATTAAGACATAGGATACTTTTCATCCCGGTAGAAGGTTCCCGTGGGATAATTTCCGACATACACGCGGACGAAGCCGCTGGCAACAGCTAGTATATTAAGAAATAGGATACTTTTCATCCCGGTAGAAGGTTCCCGTGGGATAATTTCCAACATAGCCGCTGGCAACAGCTAGTATATTAAGACAGGATACTTTTCATCCCGGTAGAAGGTTCCCGTGGGATAATTTCCAACATAGCCGCGGGCAACAGCTAGTATATTAAGACATAGGATACTTTTCATCCCGGTAGAAGGTTCCCGTGGGATAATTTCCAACATAGCCGCGGGCAACAGCTAGTATATTAAGACATAGGATACTTTTCATCCCGGTAGAAGGTTCCCGTGGGATAATTTCCAACATAGCCGCGGGCAACAGCTAGTATATTAAGACATAGGATACTTTTCATCCCGGTAGATGGTTCCCGTGGGATAATTTCCGACATACACGCGGACGAAGCCGCTGGCAACAGCTAGTATATTAAGACATAGGATACTTTTCATCCCGGTAGAAGGTTCCCGTGGGATAATTTCCAACATAGCCGCGGGCAACAGCTAGTATATTAAGACATAGGATACTTTTCATCCCGGTAGAAGGTTCCCGTGGTATAATTACCAACATAGCCGCTGGCAACAGCTAGTATATTAAGACATAGGATACTTTTCATCCCGGTAGAAGGTTCCCGTGGGATAATTTCCGACATAGCCGCGGGCAACAGCTAGTATATTAAGACATAGGATACTTTTCATCCCGGTAGAAGGTTCCCGTGGGATAATTTTCGACATACACGCGGACGAAGCCGCTGGCAACAGCTAGTATATTAAGACATAGGATACTTTTCATCCCGGTAGAAGGTTCCCGTGGGATAATTTCCAACATAGCCGCGGGCAACAGCTAGTATATTAAGACATAGGTTACTTTTCATCCCGGTAGAAGGTTCCCGTGGGATAATTTCCAACATAGCCGCTGGCAACAGCTAGTATATTAAGACATAGGTTACTTTTCATCCCGGTAGAAGGTTCCCGTGGGATAATTTCCAACATAGCCGCTGGCAACAGCTAGTATATTCAGACATAGGATACTTTTCATCCCGGTGGAAGGTTCCCGTGGGATAATTTCCAACATAGCCGCGGGCAACAGCTAGTATATTAAGACATAGGATACTTTTCATCCCGGTGGAAGGTTCCCGTGGGATAATTTCCAACATAGCCGCGGGCAACAGCTAGTATATTAAGACATAGGATACTTTTCATCCCGGTAGATGGTTCCCGTGGGATAATTTCCAACATAGCCGCGGGCAACAGCTAGTATATTAAGACATAGGATACTTTTCATCCCGGTAGATGGTTCCCGTGGGATAATTTCCGACATACACGCGGACGAAACCGCTGGCAACAGCTAGTATATTAAGACATAGGATACTTTTCATCCCGGTAGAAGGTTCCCGTGGGATAATTTCCAACATAGCCGCTGGCAACAGCTAGTATATTAAGATATAGGATACTTTTCATCCCGGTAGATGGTTCCCGTGGGATAATTTCCGACATAGCCGCAGGCAACAGCTAGTATATTAAGACATAGGATACTTTTCATCCCGGTAGAAGGTTCCCGTGGGATAATTTCCGACATACACGCGGACGAAGCCGCTGGCAACAGCTAGTATATTAAGACATAGGTTACCTTTCATCCCGGTAGAAGGTTCCCGTGGGATAATTTCCAACATAGCCGCTGGCAACAGCTAGTATATTAAGACATAGGATACTTTTCATCCCGGTAGAAGGTTCCCGTGGGATAATTTCCAACATAGCCGCTGGCAACAGCTAGTATATTAAGACATAGGATACTTTTCATCCCGGTAGAAGGTTCCCGTGGGATAATTTCCAACATAGCCGCGGGCAACAGCTAGTATATTAAGACATAGGATACTTTTCATCCCGGTAGAAGGTTCCCGTGGGATAATTTCCGACATACACGCGGACGAAGCCGCTGGCAACAGCTAGTATATTAAGACATAGGATACTTTTCATCCCGGTAGAAGGTTCCCGTGGGATTATTTCCAACATAGCCGCGGGCAACAGCTAGTATATTAAGACATAGGATACTTTTCATCCCGGTAGAAGGTTCCCGTGGGATAATTTCCAACATAGCCGCTGGCAACAGCTAGTATATTAAGACATAGGGTACTTTTCATCCCGGTAGATGGTTCCCGTGGGATAATTTCCGACAAACACGCGGACGAAACCGCTGGCAACAGCTAGTATATTAAGACATAGGAAACTTTTCATCCCGGTAGAAGGTTCCTGTGGGATAATTTCCAACATAGCCGTTGGCAACAGCTAGTATATTAAGACATAGGATACTTTTCATCCCGGTAGAAGGTTCACGTGGGATAATTTCCAACATAGCCGCGGGCAACAGCTAGTATATTAAGACATAGGATACTTTTCATCCCGGTAGATGGTTCCCGTGGGATAATTTCCAACATAGCCGCTGGCAACAGCTAGTATATTAAGACATAGGATACTTTTCATCCCGGTAGAAGGTTCCCGTGGGATAATTTCCAACATAGCCGCTGGCAACAGCTAGTATATTAAGACATAGGATACTTTTGATCCCGGTAGAAGGTTCCCGTGGGATAATTTCCGACATACACGCTGACGAAGCCGCTGGCAACAGCTAGTATATTAAGACATAGGTTACTTTTCATCCCGGTAGAAGGTTCCCGTGGGATAATTTCCAACATAGCCGCTGGCAACAGCTAGTATATTAAGACATAGGATACTTTTCATCCCGGTAGAAGGTTCCCGTGGGATAATTTCCAACATAGCCGCGGGCAACAGCTAGTATATTAAGACATAGGATACTTTTCATCCCGGTAGATGGTTCCCGTGGGATAATTTCCAACATAGCCGCTGGCAACAGCTAGTATATTAAGACATAGGATACTTTTCATCCCGGTAGAAGGTTCCCGTGGGATAATTTCCAACATAGCCGCGGGCAACAGCTAGTATATTAAGACATAGGATACTTTTCATCCCGGTAGATGGTTCCCGTGGGATAATTTCCGACATACACGCGGACGAAGCCGCTGGCAACAGCTAGTATATTAAGACATAGGATACTTTTCATCCCGGTAGAAGGTTCCCGTGGGATAATTTCCAACATAGCCGCGGGCAACAGCTAGTATATTAAGACATAGGATACTTTTCATCCCGGTAGAAGGTTCCCGTGGGATAATTTCCAACATAGCCGCGGGCAACAGCTAGTATATTAAGACATAGGATACTTTTCATCCCGGTAGAAGGTTCCCGTGGGATAATTTCCGACATACACGCGGACGAAGCCGCTGGCAACAGCTAGTATATTAAGACATAGGATACTTTTCATCCCGGTAGAAGGTTCCCGTGGGATAATTTCCAACATAGCCGCTGGCAACAGCTAGTATATTAAGACATAGGATACTTTTCATCCCGGTAGAAGGTTCCCGTGGGATAATTTCCGACATAGCCGCGGGCAACAGCTAGTATATTAAGACATAGGATACTTTTCATCCCGGTAGAAGGTTCCCGTGGGATAATTTCCGACATACACGCGGACGAAGCCGCTGGCAACAGCTAGTATATTAAGAAATAGGATACTTTTCATCCCGGTAGAAGGTTCCCGTGGGATAATTTCCAACATAGCCGCTGGCAACAGCTAGTATATTAAGACAGGATACTTTTCATCCCGGTAGAAGGTTCCCGTGGGATAATTTCCAACATAGCCGCGGGCAACAGCTAGTATATTAAGACATAGGATACTTTTCATCCCGGTAGAAGGTTCCCGTGGGATAATTTCCAACATAGCCGCGGGCAACAGCTAGTATATTAAGACATAGGATACTTTTCATCCCGGTAGAAGGTTCCCGTGGGATAATTTCCAACATAGCCGCGGGCAACAGCTAGTATATTAAGACATAGGATACTTTTCATCCCGGTAGATGGTTCCCGTGGGATAATTTCCGACATACACGCGGACGAAGCCGCTGGCAACAGCTAGTATATTAAGACATAGGATACTTTTCATCCCGGTAGAAGGTTCCCGTGGGATAATTTCCAACATAGCCGCGGGCAACAGCTAGTATATTAAGACATAGGATACTTTTCATCCCGGTAGAAGGTTCCCGTGGTATAATTACCAACATAGCCGCTGGCAACAGCTAGTATATTAAGACATAGGATACTTTTCATCCCGGTAGAAGGTTCCCGTGGGATAATTTCCGACATAGCCGCGGGCAACAGCTAGTATATTAAGACATAGGATACTTTTCATCCCGGTAGAAGGTTCCCGTGGGATAATTTTCGACATACACGCGGACGAAGCCGCTGGCAACAGCTAGTATATTAAGACATAGGATACTTTTCATCCCGGTAGAAGGTTCCCGTGGGATAATTTCCAACATAGCCGCTGGCAACAGCTAGTATATTAAGACATAGGATACTTTTCATCCCGGTAGAAGGTTCCCGTGGGATAATTTCCAACATAGCCGCTGGCAACAGCTAGTATATTAAGACATAGGATACTTTTCATCCCGGTAGAAGGTTCCCGTGGGATAATTTCCAACATAGCCGCTGGCAACAGCTAGTATATTAAGACATAGGATACTTTTCATCCCGGTAGAAGGTTCCCGTGGGATAATTTCCAACATAGCCGCTGGCAACAGCTAGTATATTAAGACATAGGATACTTTTCATCCCGGTAGAAGGTTCCCGTGGGATAATTTCCGACATACACGCGGACGAAGCCGCTGGCAACAGCGAGTATATTAAGACATAGGATACTTTTCATCCCGGTAGAAGGTTCCCGTGGGATAATTTCCGACATACACGCGGACGAAGCCGCTGGCAACAGCTAGTATGTTAAGACATAGGATACTTTTCATCCCGGTAGAAGGTTCCCGTGGGATAATTTCCAACATAGCCGCGGGCAACAGCTAGTATATTAAGACATAGGATACTTTTCATCCCGGTAGAAGGTTCCCGTGGGATAATTTCCAACATAGCCGCGGGCAACAGCTAGTATATTAAGACATAGGATACTTTTCATCCCGGTAGAAGGTTCCCGTGGGATAATTTCCAACATAGCCGCGGGCAACAGCTAGTATATTAAGACATAGGATACTTTTCATCCCGGTAGATGGTTCCCGTGGGATAATTTCCGACATACACGCGGACGAAGCCGCTGGCAACAGCTAGTATATTAAGACATAGGATACTTTTCATCCCGGTAGAAGGTTCCCGTGGGATAATTTCCAACATAGCCGCGGGCAACAGCTAGTATATTAAGACATAGGATACTTTTCATCCCGGTAGAAGGTTCCCGTGGTATAATTTCCAACATAGCCGCTGGCAACAGCTAGTATATTAAGACATAGGATACTTTTCATCCCGGTAGAAGGTTCCCGTGGTATAATTTCCGACATAGCCGCGGGCAACAGCTAGTATATTAAGACATAGGATACTTTTCATCCCGGTAGAAGGTTCCCGTGGGATAATTTCCGACATACACGCGGACGAAGCCGCTGGCAACAGCTAGTATATTAAGACATAGGATACTTTTCATCCCGGTAGAAGGTTCCCGTGGGATAATTTCCGACATACACGCGGACGAAGCCGCTGGCAACAGCTAGTATATTAAGACATAGGATACTTTTCATCCCGGTAGAAGGTTCCCGTGGGATAATTTCCAACATAGCCGCTGGCAACAGCTAGTATATTAAGACATAGGATACTTTTCATCCCGGTAGAAGGTTCCCGTGGGATAATTTCCAACATAGCCGCTGGCAACAGCTAGTATATTAAGACATAGGATACTTTTCATCCCGGTAGAAGGTTCCCGTGGGATAATTTCCAACATAGCCGCTGGCAACAGCTAGTATATTAAGACATAGGATACTTTTCATCCCGGTACAAGGTTCCCGTGGGATAATTTCCGACATAGCCGCGGGCAACAGCTAGTATATTAAGACATAGGACACTTTTCATCCCGGTAGAAGGTTCCCGTGGGATAATTTCCGACATACACGCGGACGAAGCCGCTGGCAACAGCTAGTATATTAAGAAATAGGATACTTTTCATCCCGGTAGAAGGTTCCCGTGGGATAATTTCCAACATAGCCGCTGGCAACAGCTAGTATATTAAGACAGGATACTTTTCATCCCGGTAGAAGGTTCCCGTGGGATAATTTCCAACATAGCCGCTGGCAACAGCTAGTATATTAAGACATAGGATACTTTTCATCCCGGTAGAAGGTTCCCGTGGGATAATTTCCAACATAGCCGCGGGCAACAGCTAGTATATTAAGACATAGGATACTTTTCATCCCGGTAGAAGGTTCCCGTGGGATAATTTCCAACATAGCCGCGGGCAACAGCTAGTATATTAAGACATAGGATACTTTTCATCCCGGTAGAAGGTTCCCGTGGTATAATTTCCAACATAGCCGCTGGCAACAGCTAGTATATTAAGACATAGGATACTTTTCATCCCGGTAGAAGGTTCCCGTGGGATAATTTCCGACATAGCCGCAGGCAACAGCTAGTATATTAAGACATAGGATACTTTTCATCCCGGTAGAAGGTTCCCGTGGGATAATTTTCGACATACACGCGGACGAAGCCGCGGGCAACAGCTAGTATATATAGGATACTTTTCATCCCGATAAAAGGTTCCCGTGGGATAATTTCCAACATAGCCGCTGGCAACAGCTAGTATATTATGACATAGGATACTTTTCATCCCGGTAGAAGGTTCCCGTGGGATAATTTCCGACATAGCCGCGGGCAACAGCTAGTATATTAAGACATAGGATACTTTTCATCCCGGTAGAAGGTTCCCGTGGGATAATTTCCGACATACACGCGGACGAAGCCGCTGGCAACAGCTAGTATATTAAGAAATAGGATACTTTTCATCCCGGTAGAAGGTTCCCGTGGGATAATTTCCAACATAGCCGCTGGCAACAGCTAGTATATTAAGACAGGATACTTTTCATCCCGGTAGAAGGTTCCCGTGGGATAATTTCCAACATAGCCGCGGGCAACAGCTAGTATATTAAGACATAGGATACTTTTCATCCCGGTAGAAGGTTCTTGTGGGATAATTTCCAACATAGCCGCTGGCAACAGCTAGTATATTAAGACATAGGATACTTTTCATCCCGGTAGAAGGTTCCCGTGGGATAATTTCCGACATAGCCGCGGGCAACAGCTAGTATATTAAGACATAGGATACTTTTCATCCCGGTAGAAGGTTCCCGTGGGATAATTTCCGACATACACGCGGACGAAGCCGCTGGCAACAGCTAGTATATTAAGAAATAGGATACTTTTCATCCCGGTAGAAGGTTCCCGTGGGATAATTTCCAACATAGCCGCTGGCAACAGCTAGTATATTAAGACAGGATACTTTTCATCCCGGTAGAAGGTTCCCGTGGGATAATTTCCAACATAGCCGCGGGCAACAGCTAGTATATTAAGACATAGGATACTTTTCATCCCGGTAGAAGGTTCCCGTGGGATAATTTCCAACATAGCCGCGGGCAACTGCTAGTATATTAAGACATAGGATACTTTTCATCCCGGTAGAAGGTTCCCGTGGGATAATTTCCAACATAGCCGCGGGCAACAGCTAGTATATTAAGACATAGGATACTTTTCATCCCGGTAGATGGTTCCCGTGGGATAATTTCCGACATACACGCGGACGAAGCCGCTGGCAACAGCTAGTATATTAAGACATAGGATACTTTTCATCCCGGTAGAAGACTCCCGTGGGATAATTTCCAACATAGCCGCGGGCAACAGCTAGTATATTAAGGCATAGGATACTTTTCATCCCGGTAGAAGGTTCCCGTGGTATAATTTCCAACATAGCCGCTGGCAACAGCTAGTATATTAAGACATAGGATACTTTTCATCCCGGTAGAAGGTTCCCGTGGGAAAATTTCCAACATAGCCGCGGGCAACAGCTAGTATATTAAGACATAGGATACTTTTCATCCCGGTAGAAGGTTCCCGTGGTATAATTTCCAACATAGCCGCTGGCAACAGCTAGTATATTAAGACATAGGATACTTTTCATCCCGGTAGAAGGTTCCCGTGGGATAATTTCCGATATAGCCGCAGGCAACAGCTAGTATATTAAGACATAGGATACTTTTCATCCCGGTAGAAGGTTCCCGTGGGATAATTTTCGACATACACGCGGACGAAGCCGCGGGCAACAGCTAGTATATATAGGATACTTTTCATCCCGGTAGAAGGTTCCCGTGGGATAATTTCCAACATAGCCGCTGGCAACAGCTAGTATATTAAGACATAGGATACTTTTCATCCCGGTAGAAGGTTCCCGTGGGATAATTTCCAACATAGCCGCTGGCAACAGCTAGTATATTAAGACATAGGATACTTTTCATCCCGGTAGAAGGTTCCCGTGGGATAATTTCCGACATAGCCGCGGGCAACAGCTAGTATATTAAGACATAGGATACTTTTCATCCCGGTAGAAGGTTCCCGTGGGATAATTTCCGACATACACGCGGACGAAGCCGCTGGCAACAGCTAGTATATTAAGAAATAGGATACTTTTCATCCCGGTAGAAGGTTCCCGTGGGATAATTTCCAACATAGCCGCTGGCAACAGCTAGTATATTAAGACAGGATACTTTTCATCCCGGTAGAAGGTTCCCGTGGGATAATTTCCAACATAGCCGCTGGCAACAGCTAGTATATTAAGACATAGGATACTTTTCATCCCGGTAGAAGGTTCCCGTGGGATAATTTCCAACATAGCCGCGGGCAACAGCTAGTATATTAAGACATAGGATACTTTTCATCCCGGTAGAAGGTTCCCGTGGGATAATTTCCAACATAGCCGCGGGCAACAGCTAGTATATTAAGACATAGGATACTTTTCATCCCGGTAGAAGGTTCCCGTGGGAAAATTTCCAACATAGCCGCGGGCAACAGCTAGTATATTAAGACATAGGATACTTTTCATCCCGGTAGAAGGTTCCCGTGGTATATTTTCCAACATAGCCGCTGGCAACAGCTAGTATATTAAGACATAGGATACTTTTCATCCCGGTAGAAGGTTCCCGTGGGATAATTTCCGACATAGCCGCAGGCAACAGCTAGTATATTAAGACATAGGATACTTTTCATCCCGGTAGAAGGTTCCCGTGGGATAATTTTCGACATACACGCGGACGAAGCCGCGGGCAACAGCTAGTATATATAGGATACTTTTCATCCCGATAAAAGGTTCCCGTGGGATAATTTCCAACATAGCCGCTGGCAACAGCTAGTATATTATGACATAGGATACTTTTCATCCCGGTAGAAGGTTCCCGTGGGATAATTTCCGACATAGCCGCGGGCAACAGCTAGTATATTAAGACATAGGATACTTTTCATCCCGGTAGAAGGTTCCCGTGGGATAATTTCCGACATACACGCGGACGAAGCCGCTGGCAACAGCTAGTATATTAAGAAATAGGATACTTTTCATCCCGGTAGAAGGTTCCCGTGGGATAATTTCCAACATAGCCGCTGGCAACAGCTAGTATATTAAGACAGGATACTTTTCATCCCGGTAGAAGGTTCCCGTGGGATAATTTCCAACATAGCCGCGGGCAACAGCTAGTATATTAAGACATAGGATACTTTTCATCCCGGTAGAAGGTTCTTGTGGGATAATTTCCAACATAGCCGCTGGCAACAGCTAGTATATTAAGACATAGGATACTTTTCATCCCGGTAGAAGGTTCCCGTGGGATAATTTCCGACATAGCCGCGGGCAACAGCTAGTATATTAAGACATAGGATACTTTTCATCCCGGTAGAAGGTTCCCGTGGGATAATTTCCGACATACACGCGGACGAAGCCGCTGGCAACAGCTAGTATATTAAGAAATAGGATACTTTTCATCCCGGTAGAAGGTTCCCGTGGGATAATTTCCAACATAGCCGCTGGCAACAGCTAGTATATTAAGACATAGGATACTTTTCATCCCGGTAGAAGGTTCCCGTGGGATAATTTCCAACATAGCCGCGGGCAACAGCTAGTATATTAAGACATAGGATACTTTTCATCCCGGTAGAAGGTTCCCGTGGGATAATTTCCAACATAGCCGCGGGCAACTGCTAGTATATTAAGACATAGGATACTTTTCATCCCGGTAGAAGGTTCCCGTGGGATAATTTCCAACATAGCCGCGGGCAACAGCTAGTATATTAAGACATAGGATACTTTTCATCCCGGTAGATGGTTCCCGTGGGATAATTTCCAACATAGCCGCTGGCAACAGCTAGTATATTAAGACATAGGATACTTTTCATCCCGGTAGAAGGTTCCCGTGGGATAATTTCCAACATAGCCGCGGGCAACAGCTAGTATATTAAGGCATAGGATACTTTTCATCCCGGTAGAAGGTTCCCGTGGTATAATTTCCAACATAGCCGCTGGCAACAGCTAGTATATTAAGACATAGGATACTTTTCATCCCGGTAGAAGGTTCCCGTGGGAAAATTTCCAACATAGCCGCGGGCAACAGCTAGTATATTAAGACATAGGATACTTTTCATCCCGGTAGAAGGTTCCCGTGGTATAATTTCCAACATAGCCGCTGGCAACAGCTAGTATATTAAGACATAGGATACTTTTCATCCCGGTAGAAGGTTCCCGTGGGATAATTTCCGATATAGCCGCAGGCAACAGCTAGTATATTAAGACATAGGATACTTTTCATCCCGGTAGAAGGTTCCCGTGGGATAATTTTCGACATACACGCGGACGAAGCCGCGGGCAACAGCTAGTATATATAGGATACTTTTCATCCCGATAAAAGGTTCCCGTGGGATAATTTCCAACATAGCCGCTGGCAACAGCTAGTATATTATGACATAGGATACTTTTCATCCCGGTAGAAGGTTCCCGTGGGATAATTTCCGACATAGCCGCGGGCAACAGCTAGTATATTAAGACATAGGATACTTTTCATCCCGGTAGAAGGTTCCCGTGGGATAATTTCCGACATACACGCGGACGAAGCCGCTGGCAACAGCTAGTATATTAAGAAATAGGATACTTTTCATCCCGGTAGAAGGTTCCCGTGGGATAATTTCCAACATAGCCGCTGGCAACAGCTAGTATATTAAGACAGGATACTTTTCATCCCGGTAGAAGGTTCCCGTGGGATAATTTCCAACATAGCCGCGGGCAACAGCTAGTATATTAAGACATAGGATACTTTTCATCCCGGTAGAAGGTTCCCGTGGGATAAATTCCAACATAGCCGCTGGCAACAGCTAGTATATTAAGACATAGGATACTTTTCATCCCGGTAGAAGGTTCCCGTGGGATAATTTCCGACACAGCCGCGGGCAACAGCTAGTATATTAAGACATAGGATACTTTTCATCCCGGTAGAAGGTTCCCGTGGGATAATTTCCAACATAGCCGCTGGCAACAGCTAGTATATTAAGACATAGGATACTTTTGATCCCGGTAGAAGGTTCCCGTGGGATAATTTCCGACATACACGCGGACGAAGCCGCTGGCAACAGCTAGTATATTAAGACATAGGTTACTTTTCATCCCGTTAGAAGGTTCCCGTGGGATAATTTCCAACATAGCCGCTGGCAACAGCTAGTATATTAAGACATAGGATACTTTTCATCCCGGTAGAAGGTTCCCGTGGGATAATTTCCAACATAGCCGCGGGCAACAGCTAGTATATTAAGACATAGGATACTTTTCATCCCGGTAGATGGTTCCCGTGGGATAATTTCCAACATAGCCGCTGGCAACAGCTAGTATATTAAGACATAGGATACTTTTCATCCCGGTAGAAGGTTCCCGTGGGATAATTTCCAACATAGCCGCGGGCAACAGCTAGTATATTAAGACATAGGATACTTTTCATCCCGGTAGATGGTTCCCGTGGGATAATTTCCGACATACACGCGGACGAAGCCGCTGGCAACAGCTAGTATATTAAGACATAGGATACTTTTCATCCCGGTAGAAGGTTCCCGTGGGATAATTTCCAACATAGCCGCGGGCAACAGCTAGTATATTAAGACATAGGATACTTTTCATCCCGGTAGAAGGTTCCCGTGGGATAAATTCCAACATAGCCGCGGGCAACAGCTAGTATATTAAGACATAGGATACTTTTCATCCCGGTAGAAGGTTCCCGTGGGATAATTTCCGACATACACGCGGACGAAGCCGCTGGCAACAGCTAGTATATTAAGACATAGGATACTTTTCATCCCGGTAGAAGGTTCCCGTGGGATAATTTCCAACATAGCCGCTGGCAACAGCTAGTATATTAAGACATAGGATACTTTTCATCCCGGTAGAAGGTTCCCGTGGGATAATTTCCGACATAGCCGCGGGCAACAGCTAGTATATTAAGACATAGGATACTTTTCATCCCGGTAGAAGGTTCCCGTGGGATAATTTCCGACATACACGCGGACGAAGCCGCTGGCAACAGCTAGTATATTAAGAAATAGGATACTTTTCATCCCGGTAGAAGGTTCCCGTGGGATAATTTCCAACATAGCCGCTGGCAACAGCTAGTATATTAAGACAGGATACTTTTCATCCCGGTAGAAGGTTCCCGTGGGATAATTTCCAACATAGCCGCGGGCAACAGCTAGTATATTAAGACATAGGATACTTTTCATCCCGGTAGAAGGTTCCCGTGGGATAATTTCCAACATAGCCGCGGGCAACAGCTAGTATATTAAGACATAGGATACTTTTCATCCCGGTAGAAGGTTCCCGTGGGATAATTTCCAACATAGCCGCGGGCAACAGCTAGTATATTAAGACATAGGATACTTTTCATCCCGGTAGATGGTTCCCGTGGGATAATTTCCGACATACACGCGGACGAAGCCGCTGGCAACAGCTAGTATATTAAGACATAGGATACTTTTCATCCCGGTAGAAGGTTCCCGTGGGATAATTTCCAACATAGCCGCGGGCAACAGCTAGTATATTAAGACATAGGATACTTTTCATCCCGGTAGAAGGTTCCCGTGGTATAATTACCAACATAGCCGCTGGCAACAGCTAGTATATTAAGACATAGGATACTTTTCATCCCGGTAGAAGGTTCCCGTGGGATAATTTCCGACATAGCCGCGGGCAACAGCTAGTATATTAAGACATAGGATACTTTTCATCCCGGTAGAAGGTTCCCGTGGGATAATTTTCGACATACACGCGGACGAAGCCGCTGGCAACAGCTAGTATATTAAGACATAGGATACTTTTCATCCCGGTAGAAGGTTCCCGTGGGATAATTTCCAACATAGCCGCTGGCAACAGCTAGTATATTAAGACATAGGATACTTTTCATCCCGGTAGAAGGTTCCCGTGGGATAATTTCCAACATAGCCGCTGGCAACAGCTAGTATATTAAGACATAGGATACTTTTCATCCCGGTAGAAGGTTCCCGTGGGATAATTTCCAACATAGCCGCTGGCAACAGCTAATATATTAAGACATAGGATACTTTTCATCCCGGTAGAAGGTTCCCGTGGGATAATTTCCAACATAGCCGCTGGCAACAGCTAGTATATTAAGACATAGGATACTTTTCATCCCGGTAGAAGGTTCCCGTGGGATAATTTCCGACATACACGCGGACGAAGCCGCTGGCAACAGCGAGTATATTAAGACATAGGATACTTTTCATCCCGGTAGAAGGTTCCCGTGGGATAATTTCCGACATACACGCGGACGAAGCCGCTGGCAACAGCTAGTATATTAAGACATAGGATACTTTTCATCCCGGTAGAAGGTTCCCGTGGGATAATTTCCAACATAGCCGCGGGCAACAGCTAGTATATTAAGACATAGGATACTTTTCATCCCGGTAGAAGGTTCCCGTGGTATAATTTCCAACATAGCCGCTGGCAACAGCTAGTATATTAAGACATAGGATACTTTTCATCCCGGTAGAAGGTTCCCGTGGTATAATTTCCAACATAGCCGCGGGCAACAGCTAGTATATTAAGACATAGGATACTTTTCATCCCGGTAGATGGTTCCCGTGGGATAATTTCCGACATACACGCGGACGAAGCCGCTGGCAACAGCTAGTATATTAAGACATAGGATACTTTTCATCCCGGTAGAAGGTTCCCGTGGGATAATTTCCAACATAGCCGCGGGCAACAGCTAGTATATTAAGACATAGGATACTTTTCATCCCGGTAGAAGGTTCCCGTGGTATAATTTCCAACATAGCCGCTGGCAACAGCTAGTATATTAAGACATAGGATACTTTTCATCCCGGTAGAAGGTTCCCGTGGTATAATTTCCGACATAGCCGCGGGCAACAGCTAGTATATTAAGACATAGGATACTTTTCATCCCGGTAGAAGGTTCCCGTGGGATAATTTCCGACATACACGCGGACGAAGCCGCTGGCAACATCTAGTATATTAAGACATAGGATACTTTTCATCCCGGTAGAAGGTTCCCGTGGGATAATTTCCAACATAGCCGCTGGCAACAGCTAGTATATTAAGACATAGGATACTTTTCATCCCGGTAGAAGGTTCCCGTGGGATAATTTCCGACATACACGCGGACGAAGCCGCTGGCAACAGCTAGTATATTAAGACATAGGATACTTTTCATCCCGGTAGAAGGTTCCCGTGGGATAATTTCCAACATAGCCGCTGGCAACAGCTAGTATATTAAGACATAGGATACTTTTCATCCCGGTAGAAGGTTCCCGTGGGATAATTTCCAACATAGCCGCTGGCAACAGCTAGTATATTAAGACATAGGATACTTTTCATCCCGGTAGAAGGTTCCCGTGGGATAATTTCCAACATAGCCGCTGGCAACAGCTAGTATATTAAGACATAGGATACTTTTCATCCCGGTAGAAGGTTCCCGTGGGATAATTTCCAACATAGCCGCTGGCAACAGCTAGTATATTAAGACATAGGATACTTTTGATCCCGGTAGAAGGTTCCCGTGGGATAATTTCCGACATACACGCGGACGAAGCCGCTGGCAACAGCTAGTATATTAAGACATAGGTTACTTTTCATCCCGTTAGAAGGTTCCCGTGGGATAATTTCCAACATAGCCGCTGGCAACAGCTAGTATATTAAGACATAGGATACTTTTCATCCCGGTAGAAGGTTCCCGTGGGATAATTTCCAACATAGCCGCGGGCAACAGCTAGTATATTAAGACATAGGATACTTTTCATCCCGGTAGATGGTTCCCGTGGGATAATTTCCAACATAGCCGCTGGCAACAGCTAGTATATTAAGACATAGGATACTTTTCATCCCGGTAGAAGGTTCCCGTGGGATAATTTCCAACATAGCCGCGGGCAACAGCTAGTATATTAAGACATAGGATACTTTTCATCCCGGTAGATGGTTCCCGTGGGATAATTTCCGACATACACGCGGACGAAGCCGCTGGCAACAGCTAGTATATTAAGACATAGGATACTTTTCATCCCGGTAGAAGGTTCCCGTGGGATAATTTCCAACATAGCCGCGGGCAACAGCTAGTATATTAAGACATAGGATACTTTTCATCCCGGTAGAAGGTTCCCGTGGGATAATTTCCAACATAGCCGCGGGCAACAGCTAGTATATTAAGACATAGGATACTTTTCATCCCGGTAGAAGGTTCCCGTGGGATAATTTCCGACATACACGCGGACGAAGCCGCTGGCAACAGCTAGTATATTAAGACATAGGATACTTTTCATCCCGGTAGAAGGTTCCCGTGGGATAATTTCCAACATAGCCGCTGGCAACAGCTAGTATATTAAGACATAGGATACTTTTCATCCCGGTAGAAGGTTCCCGTGGGATAATTTCCGACATAGCCGCGGGCAACAGCTAGTATATTAAGACATAGGATACTTTTCATCCCGGTAGAAGGTTCCCGTGGGATAATTTCCGACATACACGCGGACGAAGCCGCTGGCAACAGCTAGTATATTAAGAAATAGGATACTTTTCATCCCGGTAGAAGGTTCCCGTGGGATAATTTCCAACATAGCCGCTGGCAACAGCTAGTATATTAAGACAGGATACTTTTCATCCCGGTAGAAGGTTCCCGTGGGATAATTTCCAACATAGCCGCGGGCAACAGCTAGTATATTAAGACATAGGATACTTTTCATCCCGGTAGAAGGTTCCCGTGGGATAATTTCCAACATAGCCGCGGGCAACAGCTAGTATATTAAGACATAGGATACTTTTCATCCCGGTAGAAGGTTCCCGTGGGATAATTTCCAACATAGCCGCGGGCAACAGCTAGTATATTAAGACATAGGATACTTCTCATCCCGGTAGATGGTTCCCGTGGGATAATTTCCGACATACACGCGGACGAAGCCGCTGGCAACAGCTAGTATATTAAGACATAGGATACTTTTCATCCCGGTAGAAGGTTCCCGTGGGATAATTTCCAACATAGCCGCGGGCAACAGCTAGTATATTAAGACATAGGATACTTTTCATCCCGGTAGAAGGTTCCCGTGGTATAATTACCAACATAGCCGCTGGCAACAGCTAGTATATTAAGACATAGGATACTTTTCATCCCGGTAGAAGGTTCCCGTGGGATAATTTCCGACATAGCCGCGGGCAACAGCTAGTATATTAAGACATAGGATACTTTTCATCCCGGTAGAAGGTTCCCGTGGGATAATTTCCAACATAGCCGCTGGCAACAGCTAGTATATTAAGACATAGGATACTTTTCATCCCGGTAGAAGGTTCCCGTGGGATAATTTCCAACATAGCCGCTGGCAACAGCTAATATATTAAGACATAGGATACTTTTCATCCCGGTAGAAGGTTCCCGTGGGATAATTTCCAACATAGCCGCTGGCAACAGCTAGTATATTAAGACATAGGATACTTTTCATCCCGGTAGAAGGTTCCCGTGGGATAATTTCCGACATACACGCGGACGAAGCCGCTGGCAACAGCGAGTATATTAAGACATAGGATACTTTTCATCCCGGTAGAAGGTTCCCGTGGGATAATTTCCGACATACACGCGGACGAAGCCGCTGGCAACAGCTAGTATGTTAAGACATAGGATACTTTTCATCCCGGTAGAAGGTTCCCGTGGGATAATTTCCAACATAGCCGCGGGCAACAGCTAGTATATTAAGACATAGGATACTTTTCATCCCGGTAGAAGGTTCCCGTGGGATAATTTCCGACATACACGCGGACGAAGCCGCTGGCAACAGCTAGTATATTAAGAAATAGGATACTTTTCATCCCGGTAGAAGGTTCCCGTGGGATAATTTCCAACATAGCCGCTGGCAACAGCTAGTATATTAAGACAGGATACTTTTCATACCGGTAGAAGGTTCCCGTGGGATAATTTCCAACATAGCCGCGGGCAACAGCTAGTATATTAAGACATAGGATACTTTTCATCCCGGTAGAAGGTTCCCGTGGGATAATTTCCAACATAGCCGCGGGCAACAGCTAGTATATTAAGACATAGGATACTTTTCATCCCGGTAGAAGGTTCCCGTGGGATAATTTCCAACATAGCCGCGGGCAACAGCTAGTATATTAAGACATAGGATACTTCTCATCCCGGTAGATGGTTCCCGTGGGATAATTTCCGACATAGCCGCGGGCAACAGCTAGTATATTAAGACATAGGATACTTTTCATCCCGGTAGAAGGTTCCCGTGGGATAATTTCCAACATAGCCGCTGGCAACAGCTAGTATATTAAGACATAGGATACTTTTCATCCCGGTAGAAGGTTCCCGTGGGATAATTTCCAACATAGCCGCTGGCAACAGCTAATATATTAAGACATAGGATACTTTTCATCCCGGTAGAAGGTTCCCGTGGGATAATTTCCAACATAGCCGCTGGCAACAGCTAGTATATTAAGACATAGGATACTTTTCATCCCGGTAGAAGGTTCCCGTGGGATAATTTCCGACATACACGCGGACGAAGCCGCTGGCAACAGCGAGTATATTAAGACATAGGATACTTTTCATCCCGGTAGAAGGTTCCCGTGGGATAATTTCCGACATACACGCGGACGAAGCCGCTGGCAACAGCTAGTATGTTAAGACATAGGATACTTTTCATCCCGGTAGAAGGTTCCCGTGGGATAATTTCCAACATAGCCGCGGGCAACAGCTAGTATATTAAGACATAGGATACTTTTCATCCCGGTAGAAGGTTCCCGTGGGATAATTTCCAACATAGCCGCGGGCAACAGCTAGTATATTAAGACATAGGATACTTTTCATCCCGGTAGAAGGTTCCCGTGGGATAATTTCCAACATAGCCGCGGGCAACAGCTAGTATATTAAGACATAGGATACTTTTCATCCCGGTAGATGGTTCCCGTGGGATAATTTCCGACATACACGCGGACGAAGCCGCTGGCAACAGCTAGTATATTAAGACATAGGATACTTTTCATCCCGGTAGAAGGTTCCCGTGGGATAATTTCCAACATAGCCGCGGGCAACAGCTAGTATATTAAGACATAGGATACTTTTCATCCCGGTAGAAGGTTCCCGTGGTATAATTTCCAACATAGCCGCTGGCAACAGCTAGTATATTAAGACATAGGATACTTTTCATCCCGGTAGAAGGTTCCCGTGGTATAATTTCCGACATAGCCGCGGGCAACAGCTAGTATATTAAGACATAGGATACTTTTCATCCCGGTAGAAGGTTCCCGTGGGATAATTTCCGACATACACGCGGACGAAGCCGCTGGCAACATCTAGTATATTAAGACATAGGATACTTTTCATCCCGGTAGAAGGTTCCCGTGGGATAATTTCCAACATAGCCGCTGGCAACAGCTAGTATATTAAGACATAGGATACTTTTCATCCCGGTAGAAGGTTCCCGTGGGATAATTTCCGACATACACGCGGACGAAGCCGCTGGCAACAGCTAGTATATTAAGACATAGGATACTTTTCATCCCGGTAGAAGGTTCCCGTGGGATAATTTCCAACATAGCCGCTGGCAACAGCTAGTATATTAAGACATAGGATACTTTTCATCCCGGTAGAAGGTTCCCGTGGGATAATTTCCAACATAGCCGCTGGCAACAGCTAGTATATTAAGACATAGGATACTTTTCATCCCGGTAGAAGGTTCCCGTGGGATAATTTCCAACATAGCCGCTGGCAACAGCTAGTATATTAAGACATAGGATACTTTTCATCCCGGTAGAAGGTTCCCGTGGGATAATTTCCGACATAGCCGCGGGCAACAGCTAGTATATTAAGACATAGGATACTTTTCATCCCGGTAGAAGGTTCCCGTGGGATAATTTCCGACATACACGCGGACGAAGCCGCTGGCAACAGCTAGTATATTAAGAAATAGGATACTTTTCATCCCGGTAGAAGGTTCCCGTGGGATAATTTCCAACATAGCCGCTGGCAACAGCTAGTATATTAAGACAGGATACTTTTCATCCCGGTAGAAGGTTCCCGTGGGATAATTTCCAACATAGCCGCTGGCAACAGCTAGTATATTAAGACATAGGATACTTTTCATCCCGGTAGAAGGTTCCCGTGGGATAATTTCCAACATAGCCGCGGGCAACAGCTAGTATATTAAGACATAGGATACTTTTCATCCCGGTAGAAGGTTCCCGTGGGATAATTTCCAACATAGCCGCGGGCAACAGCTAGTATATTAAGACATAGGATACTTTTCATCCCGGTAGAAGGTTCCCGTGGGAAAATTTCCAACATAGCCGCGGGCAACAGCTAGTATATTAAGACATAGGATACTTTTCATCCCGGTAGAAGGTTCCCGTGGTATAATTTCCAACATAGCCGCTGGCAACAGCTAGTATATTAAGACATAGGATACTTTTCATCCCGGTAGAAGGTTCCCGTGGGATAATTTCCGACATAGCCGCAGGCAACAGCTAGTATATTAAGACATAGGATACTTTTCATCCCGGTAGAAGGTTCCCGTGGGATAATTTTCGACATACACGCGGACGAAGCCGCGGGCAACAGCTAGTATATATAGGATACTTTTCATCCCGATAAAAGGTTCCCGTGGGATAATTTCCAACATAGCCGCTGGCAACAGCTAGTATATTATGACATAGGATACTTTTCATCCCGGTAGAAGGTTCCCGTGGGATAATTTCCGACATAGCCGCGGGCAACAGCTAGTATATTAAGACATAGGATACTTTTCATCCCGGTAGAAGGTTCCCGTGGGATAATTTCCGACATACACGCGGACGAAGCCGCTGGCAACAGCTAGTATATTAAGAAATAGGATACTTTTCATCCCGGTAGAAGGTTCCCGTGGGATAATTTCCAACATAGCCGCTGGCAACAGCTAGTATATTAAGACAGGATACTTTTCATCCCGGTAGAAGGTTCCCGTGGGATAATTTCCAACATAGCCGCGGGCAACAGCTAGTATATTAAGACATAGGATACTTTTCATCCCGGTAGAACGTTCCCGTGGGATAATTTCCAACATAGCCGCTGGCAACAGCTAGTATATTAAGACATAGGATACTTTTCATCCCGGTAGAAGGTTCCCGTGGGATAATTTCCGACATAGCCGCGGGCAACAGCTAGTATATTAAGACATAGGATACTTTTCATCCCGGTAGAAGGTTCCCGTGGGATAATTTCCGACATACACGCGGACGAAGCCGCTGGCAACAGCTAGTATATTAAGAAATAGGATACTTTTCATCCCGGTAGAAGGTTCCCGTGGGATAATTTCCAACATAGCCGCTGGCAACAGCTAGTATATTAAGACAGGATACTTTTCATCCCGGTAGAAGGTTCCCGTGGGATAATTTCCAACATACCCGCGGGCAACAGCTAGTATATTAAGACATAGGATACTTTTCATCCCGGTAGAAGGTTCCCGTGGGATAATTTCCAACATAGCCGCGGGCAACAGCTAGTATATTAAGACATAGGATACTTTTCATCCCGGTAGAAGGTTCCCGTGGGATAATTTCCAACATAGCCGCGGGCAACAGCTAGTATATTAAGACATAGGATACTTTTCATCCCGGTAGATGGTTCCCGTGGGATAATTTCCGACATACACGCGGACGAAGCCGCTGGCAACAGCTAGTATATTAAGACATAGGATACTTTTCATCCCGGTAGAAGGTTCCCGTGGGATAATTTCCAACATAGCCGCGGGCAACAGCTAGTATATTAAGGCATAGGATACTTTTCATCCCGGTAGAAGGTTCCCGTGGTATAATTTCCAACATAGCCGCTGGCAACAGCTAGTATATTAAGACATAGGATACTTTTCATCCCGGTAGAAGGTTCCCGTGGGAAAATTTCCAACATAGCCGCGGGCAACAGCTAGTATATTAAGACATAGGATACTTTTCATCCCGGTAGAAGGTTCCCGTGGTATAATTTCCAACATAGCCGCTGGCAACAGCTAGTATATTAAGACATAGGATACTTTTCATCCCGGTAGAAGGTTCCCGTGGGATAATTTCCGATATAGCCGCAGGCAACAGCTAGTATATTAAGACATAGGATACTTTTCATCCCGGTAGAAGGTTCCCGTGGGATAATTTTCGACATAGCCGCGGGCAACAGCTAGTATATTAAGACATAGGATACTTTTCATCCCGGTAGAAGGTTCCCGTGGGATAATTTCCAACATAGCCGCGGGCAACAGCTAGTATATTAAGACATAGGATACTTTTCATCCCGGTAGATGGTTCCCGTGGGATAATTTCCGACATACACGCGGACGAAGCCGCTGGCAACAGCTAGTATATTAAGACATAGGATACTTTTCATCCCGGTAGAAGGTTCCCGTGGGATAATTTCCAACATAGCCGCGGGCAACAGCTAGTATATTAAGACATAGGATACTTTTCATCCCGGTAGAAGGTTCCCGTGGTATAATTTCCAACATAGCCGCTGGCAACAGCTAGTATATTAAGACATAGGATACTTTTCATCCCGGTAGAAGGTTCCCGTGGGATAATTTCCGACATAGCCGCGGGCAACAGCTAGTATATTAAGACATAGGATACTTTTCATCCCGGTAGAAGGTTCCCGTGGGATAATTTTCGACATACACGCGGACGAAGCCGCGGGCAACAGCTAGTATATATAGGATACTTTTCATCCCGATAAAAGGTTCCCGTGGGATAATTTCCAACATAGCCGCGGGCAACAGCTAGTATATTAAGACATAGGATACTTTTCATCCCGGTAGAAGGTTCCCGTGGGAGAATTTCCAACATAGCCGCGGGCAACAGCTAGTATATTAAGACATAGGATACTTTTCATCCCGGTAGAAGGTTCCCGTGGGATAATTTCCAACATAGCCGCGGGCAACAGCTAGTATATTAAGACATAGGATAATTTTCATCCCGGTAGAAGGTTCCCGTGGGATAATTTCCGACATACACGCGGACGAAGCCGCTGGCAACAGCTAGTATATTAAGACATAGGATACTTTTCATCCCGGTAGAAGGTTCCCGTGGGATATTTTCCAACATAGCCGCTGGCAACAGCTAGTATATTAAGACATAGGATACTTTTCATCCCGGTAGAAGGTTCACGTGGGATAATTTCCAACATAGCCGCGGGCAACAGCTAGTATATTAAGACATAGGATACTTTTCATCCCGGTAGATGGTTCCCGTGGGATAATTTCCGACATACACACGGACGAAGCCGCTGGCAACAGCTAGTATATTAAGACATAGGATACTTTTCATCCCGGTAGAAGGTTCCCGTGGGATAATTTCCAACATAGCCACTGGCAACAGCTAGTATATTAAGACATAGGATACTTTTCATCCCGGTAGAAGGTTCCCGTGGGATAATTTCCAACATAGCCGCGGGCAACAGCTAGTATATTAAGACATAGGATACTTTTCATCCCGGTAGAAGGTTCCCGTGGGATAATTTCCGACATACACGCGGACGAAGCCATTGGCAACAGCTAGTATATTAAGACATAGGTTACTTTTCATCCCGGTAGAAGGTTCCCCATGGGATAATTTCCAACATAGCCGCTGGCAACAGCTAGTATATTAAGACATAGGATACTTTTCATCCCGGTAGAAGGTTCCCGTGGGATAATTTCCAACATAGCCGCGGGCAACAGCTAGTATATTAAGACATAGGATACTTTTCAACCCGGTAGATGGTTCCCGTGGGATAATTTCCAACATAGCCGCGGGCAACAGCTAGTATATTAAGACATAGGATACTTTTCATCCCGGTAGAAGGTTCCCGTGGGATAATTTCCGACATACACGCGGACGAAGCCGTGGGCAACAGCTAGTATATTAAGACATAGGATACTTTTCATCCCGGTAGAAGGTTCCCGTGGGATAATTTCCAACATAGCCGCGGGCAACAGCTAGTATATTAAGACATAGGATACTTTTCATCCCGGTAGAAGGTTCCCGTGGGATAATTTCCGACATACACGCGGACGAAGCCGCTGGCAACAGCTAGTATATTAAGACATAGGATACTTTTCATCCCGGTAGAAGGTTCCCGTGGGATAATTTCCAACATAGCCGCGGGCAACAGCTAGTATATTAAGACATAGGATTCTTTTCATCCCGGTAGATGGTTCCCGTGGGATAATTTCCGACATACACGCGGACGAAGCCGCTGGCAACAGCTAGTATATTAAGAAATAGGATACTTTTCATCCCGGTAGAAGGTTCCCGTGGGATAATTTCCAACATAGCCGCTGGCAACAGCTAGTATATTAAGACAGGATACTTTTCATCCCGGTAGAAGGTTCCCGTGGGATAATTTCCAACATAGCCGCGGGCAACAGCTAGTATATTAAGACATAGGATACTTTTCATCCCGGTAGAAGGTTCCCGTGGGATAATTTCCAACATAGCCGCGGGCAACAGCTAGTTTATTAAGACATAGGATACTTTTCATCCCGGTAGAAGGTTTCCGTGGGATAATTTCCAACATAGCCGCGGGCAACAGCTAGTATATTAAGACATAGGATACTTTTCATCCCGGTAGATGGTTCCCGTGGGATAATTTCCGACATACACGCGGACGAAGCCGCTGGCAACAGCTAGTATATTAAGACATAGGATACTTTTCATCCCGGTAGAAGGTTCCCGTGGGATAATTTCCAACATAGCCGCGGGCAACAGCTAGTATATTAAGACATAGGATACTTTTCATCCCGGTAGAAGGTTCCCGTGGTATAATTTCCAACATAGCCGCTGGCAACAGCTAGTATATTAAGACATAGGATACTTTTCATCCCGGTAGAAGGTTCCCGTGGGATAATTTCCGACATAGCCGCGGGCAACAGCTAAAATATTAAGACATAGGATACTGCCAAAGGGCATTCATCCTTCAGAAGCGTGCCATTAGAACCATTGTCAAAATTTCACAGCGTGATTCATGCAAAGAATACTTTAAGAAATTAGGCATTCTTACAGTCCCAAGTTTGTATATACTAGTTCTGTTAAGCAAGTTCGCAAAATATATACATCAATATGAATCACAAAAAGATAGAGAGCTGAGAGAGAGCACACGAAGGAAAGTTATTAAAAATATAATGGTGCCTAAATTAAACATAGCAAAGCATTGTTCACGTTACCAAGCAGTAGAGTTATATAATAAGCTACCTACTGATTTAAAAACTTTAGTATATAACAGAAACTTATTTAAGGCGAAACTGAAAGCCTTCCTATTAGAAAAATGTTTATATTCTGTATCCGATTTGATGTTGAATGATTCCAGATAAATTGAGTATGAATTATTGATATGGTATCGACATTTGATTTAGTTGACATTTATTTTAATTAACATTTGATTTAATTGACATTTTTTGATTCACATTTAATTTGCTTGTGATTGATTTAAATTGCTTGTAATTTATATTTAGTTTTCATTTAATTGACATTTTATTATAGGTGTTGTCTTTGTGCTTTTTATAGTTTAACATGTAAACAGTTTTTGATTGAGGACATAGTAATATGATATTTTTTTAATATATTTTTGTTTGCTTTATATATATATATTTTTTTTTTTGTTGCTTTGATTTGAAATGTATTATTTTGTAAAATTCGAACACAATGAAAATTGTTTGATGAATAAATAAATAAATAAATAAATAAATAAACTTTTCATCCCGGTAGAAGGTTCCCGTGGGAGAATTTCCAACATAGCCGCGGGCAACAGCTAGTATATTAAGACATAGGATACTTTTCATCCCGGTAGAAGGTTCCCGTGGGATAATTTCCAACATAGCCGCGGGCAACAGCTAGTATATTAAGACATAG
Organism: Dicycla oo; assembly: GCA_948252095.1. Lineage (NCBI taxonomy): Eukaryota > Metazoa > Arthropoda > Insecta > Lepidoptera > Noctuidae > Dicycla > Dicycla oo. Next base: position 24,710,528 of record OX411712.1, on the reverse strand, counting down.
GATACTTTTCATCCCGGTAGAAGGTTCCCGTGGGATAATTTCCGACATACACGCGGACGAAGCCGCTGGCAACAGCTAGTATATTAAGACATAGGATACTTTTCATCCCGGTAGAAGGTTCCCGTGGGATATTTTCCAACATAGCCGCTGGCAACAGCTAGTATATTAAGACATAGGATACTTTTCATCCCGGTAGAAGGTTCACGTGGGATAATTTCCAACATAGCCGCGGGCAACAGCTAGTATATTAAGACATAGGATACTTTTCATCCCGGTAGATGGTTCCCGTGGGATAATTTCCGACATACACACGGACGAAGCCGCTGGCAACAGCTAGTATATTAAGACATAGGATACTTTTCATCCCGGTAGAAGGTTCCCGTGGGATAATTTCCAACATAGCCACTGGCAACAGCTAGTATATTAAGACATAGGATACTTTTCATCCCGGTAGAAGGTTCCCGTGGGATAATTTCCAACATAGCCGCGGGCAACAGCTAGTATATTAAGACATAGGATACTTTTCATCCCGGTAGAAGGTTCCCGTGGGATAATTTCCGACATACACGCGGACGAAGCCACTGGCAACAGCTAGTATATTAAGACATAGGTTACTTTTCATCCCGGTAGAAGGTTCCCCATGGGATAATTTCCAACATAGCCGCTGGCAACAGCTAGTATATTAAGACATAGGATACTTTTCATCCCGGTAGAAGGTTCCCGTGGGATAATTTCCAACATAGCCGCGGGCAACAGCTAGTATATTAAGACATAGGATACTTTTCAACCCGGTAGATGGTTCCCGTGGGATAATTTCCAACATAGCCGCGGGCAACAGCTAGTATATTAAGACATAGGATACTTTTCATCCCGGTAGAAGGTTCCCGTGGGATAATTTCCGACATACACGCGGACGAAGCCGTGGGCAACAGCTAGTATATTAAGACATAGGATACTTTTCATCCCGGTAGAAGGTTCCCGTGGGATAATTTCCAACATAGCCGCGGGCAACAGCTAGTATATTAAGACATAGGATACTTTTCATCCCGGTAGAAGGTTCCCGTGGGATAATTTCCGACATACACGCGGACGAAGCCGCTGGCAACAGCTAGTATATTAAGACATAGGATACTTTTCATCCCGGTAGAAGGTTCCCGTGGGATAATTTCCAACATAGCCGCGGGCAACAGCTAGTATATTAAGACATAGGATTCTTTTCATCCCGGTAGATGGTTCCCGTGGGATAATTTCCGACATACACGCGGACGAAGCCGCTGGCAACAGCTAGTATATTAAGAAATAGGATACTTTTCATCCCGGTAGAAGGTTCCCGTGGGATAATTTCCAACATAGCCGCTGGCAACAGCTAGTATATTAAGACAGGATACTTTTCATCCCGGTAGAAGGTTCCCGTGGGATAATTTCTAACATAGCCGCGGGCAACAGCTAGTATATTAAGACATAGGATACTTTTCATCCCGGTAGAAGGTTCCCGTGGGATAATTTCCAACATAGCCGCGGGCAACAGCTAGTATATTAAGACATAGGATACTTTTCATCCCGGTAGAAGGTTTCCGTGGGATAATTTCCAACATAGCCGCGGGCAACAGCTAGTATATTAAGACATAGGATACTTTTCATCCCGGTAGATGGTTCCCGTGGGATAATTTCCGACATACACGCGGACGAAGCCGCTGGCAACAGCTAGTATATTAAGACATAGGATACTTTTCATCCCGGTAGAAGGTTCCCGTGGGATAATTTCCAACATAGCCGCGGGCAACAGCTAGTATATTAAGACATAGGATACTTTTCATCCCGGTAGAAGGTTCCCGTGGTATAATTTCCAACATAGCCGCTGGCAACAGCTAGTATATTAAGACATAGGATACTTTTCATCCCGGTAGAAGGTTCCCGTGGGATAATTTCCGACATAGCCGCGGGCAACAGCTAAAATATTAAGACATAGGATATTTTTCATCCCGGTAGAAGGTTCCCGTGGGATAATTTCCGACATACACGCGGACGAAGCCGCTGGCAACAGCTAGTATATTAAGACATAGGATACTTTTCATCCCGGTAGAAGGTTCCCGTGGGATAATTTCCAACATAGCCGCTGGCAACAGCTAGTATATTAAGACATAGGATACTTTTCATCCCGGTAGAAGGTTCCCGTGGGATAATTTCCGACATAGCCGCGGGCAACAGCTAGTATATTAAGACATAGGATACTTTTCATCCCGGTAGAAGGTTCCCGTGGGATAATTTCCGACATACACGCGGACGAAGCCGCTGGCAACAGCTAGTATATTAAGAAATAGGATACTTTTCATCCCGGTAGAAGGTTCCCGTGGGATAATTTCCAACATAGCCGCGGGCAACAGCTAGTATATTAAGACATAGGATACTTTTCATCCCGGTAGAAGGTTCCCGTGGGATAATTTCCGACATACACGCGGACGAAGCCGCTGGCAACAGCTAGTATATTAAGACATAGGTTACTTTTCATCCCGGTAGAAGGTTCCCGTGGGATAATTTTCAACATAGCCGCTGGCAACAGCTAGTATATTAAGACATAGGTTACTTTTCATCCCGGTAGAAGGTTCCCGTGGGATAATTTCCGACATAGCCGCGGGCAACAGCTAGTATATTAAGACATAGGATACTTTTCATCCCGGTAGAAGGTTCCCGTGGGATAATTTCCAACATAGCCGCGAGCAACAGCTAGTATATTAAGACATAGGATACTTTTCATCCCGGTAGAAGGTTCCCGTGGGATAATTTCCAACATAGCCGCTGGCAACAGCTAGTATATTAAGACATAGGATACTTTTCATCCCGGTAGAAGGTTCCCGTGGGATAATTTCCAACATAGCCGCGGGCAACAGCTAGTATATTAAGGCATAGGATACTTTTCATCCCGGTAGAAGGTTCCCGTGGTATAATTTCCAACATAGCCGCTGGCAACAGCTAGTATATTAAGACATAGGATACTTTTCATCCCGGTAGAAGGTTCCCGTGGGATAATTTCCGACATAGCCGCGGGCAACAGCTAGTATATTAAGACATAGGATACTTTTCATCCCGGTAGAAGGTTCCCGTGGGATAATTTCCGACATACACGCGGACGAAGCCGCTGGCAACAGCTAGTATATTAAGACATAGGATACTTTTCATCCCGGTAGAAGGTTCCCGTGGGATAATTTCCAACATAGCCGCTGGCAACAGCTAGTATATTAAGACATAGGATACTTTTCATCCCGGTAGAAGGTTCCCGTGGGATAATTTCCGACATACACGCGGACGAAGCCGCTGGCAACAGCTAGTATATTAAGACATAGGATACTTTTCATCCCGGTAGAAGGTTCCCGTGGGATAATTTCCTACATACACGCGGACGAAGCCGCTGGCAACAGCTAGTATATTAAGACATAGGATACTTTTCATCCCGGTAGAAGGTTCCCGTGGGATAATTTCCGACATACACGCGGACGAAGCCGCTGGCAACAGCTAGTATATTAAGACATAGGATACTTTTCATCCCGGTAGAAGGTTCCCGTGGGATAATTTCCGACATAGCCGCGGGCAACAGCTAGTATATTAAGACATAGGATACTTTTCATCCCGGTAGAAGGTTCCCGTGGGATAATTTCCGACATACACGCGGACGAAGCCGCTGGCAACAGCTAGTATATTAAGAAATAGAAAGAAAAAAAGAAAGAAAAATATTTTTATTTGTCACAGAAACACGTGCATACAAAAATATAATTAACTCGAGTTTTACAATAACAAAAATAAAACAAATCACGAACACAAAACAAAAGTCTGCAGCTGCTGGCACGCCATGACTGTGACAAGAAGGCTTCCACTCAGCATGATGCTGTGCTATGGGGGGCCCACAGCACAGCGCTGTTTTTCAGTGGTCACCCGAAAAAGACGTAGGTACGGAAACCAAGTCAGGTTAAATGATCTGTACATGAATTAAATAAAAATAAATAAGTAAAATAAAACAAATACTACCTTGTATATTATAACGCAATTATTCTTACAAAGCTTAAACCAAACATATATAAATAAAAACAAATTATAGATAAACATAAAAAAACATAAAAAATGAATAAAATAGGATACTTTTCATCCCGGTAGAAGGTTCCCGTGGGATAATTTCCAACATAGCCGCTGGCAACAGCTAGTATATTAAGACAGGATACTTTTCATCCCGGTAGAAGGTTCCCGTGGGATAATTTCCAACATAGCCGCTGGCAACAGCTAGTATATTAAGACATAGGATACTTTTCATCCCGGTAGAAGGTTCCCTTGGGATAATTTCCAACATAGCCGCGGGCAACAGCTAGTATATTAAGACATAGGATACTTTTCATCCCGGTAGAAGGTTCCCGTGGGATAATTTCCAACATAGCCGCGGGCAACAGCTAGTATATTAAGACATAGGATACTTTTCATCCCGGTAGATGGTTCCCGTGGGATAATTTCCGACATACACGCGGACGAAGCCGCTGGCAACAGCTAGTATATTAAGACATAGGATACTTTTCATCCCGGTAGAAGGTTCCCGTGGGATAATTTCCAACATAGCCGCGGGCAACAGCTAGTATATTAAGACATAGGATACTTTTCATCCCGGTAGAAGGTTCCCGTGGTATAATTTCCAACATAGCCGCTGGCAACAGCTAGTATATTAAGACATAGGATACTTTTCATCCCGGTAGAAGGTTCCCGTGGGATAATTTCCGACATAGCCGCGGGCAACAGCTAGTATATTAAGACATAGGATACTTTTCATCCCGGTAGAAGGTTCCCGTGGGATAATTTTCGACATACACGCGGACGAAGCCGCGGGCAACAGCTAGTATATATAGGATACTTTTCATCCCGATAAAAGGTTCCCGTGGGATAATTTCCAACATAGCCGCGGGCAACAGCTAATATATTAAGACATAGGATACTTTTCATCCCGGTAGAAGGTTCCCGTGGGATAATTTCCGACATACACGCGGACGAAGCCGCTGGCAACAGCTAGTATATTAAGACATAGGATACTTTTCATCCCGGTAGAAGGTTCCCGTGGGATAATTTCCAACATAGCCGCTGGCAACAGCTAGTATATTAAGACATAGGATACTTTTCATCCCGGTAGAAGGTTCCCGTGGGATAATTTCCAACATAGCCGCTGGCAACAGCTAGTATATTAAGACATAGGATACTTTTCATCCCGGTAGAAGGTTCCCGTGGGATAATTTCCAACATAGCCGCTGGCAACAGCTAGTATATTAAGACATAGGATACTTTTCATCCCGGTAGAAGGTTCCCGTGGGATAATTTCCAACATAGCCGCGGGCAACAGCTAGTATATTAAGACATAGGATACTTTTCATCCCGGTAGAAGGTTCCCGTGGGAGAATTTCCAACATAGCCGCGGGCAACAGCTAGTATATTAAGACATAGGATAATTTTCATCCCGGTAGAAGGTTCCCGTGGGATAATTTCCGACATACACGCGGACGAAGCCGCTGGCAACAGCTAGTATATTAAGACATAGGATACTTTTCATCCCGGTAGAAGGTTCCCGTGGGATATTTTCCAACATAGCCGCTGGCAACAGCTAGTATATTAAGACATAGGATACTTTTCATCCCGGTAGAAGGTTCACGTGGGATAATTTCCAACAAAGCCGCGGGCAACAGCTAGTATATTAAGACATAGGATACTTTTCATCCCGGTAGATGGTTCCCGTGGGATAATTTCCGACATACACACGGACGAAGCCGCTGGCAACAGCTAGTATATTAAGACATAGGATACTTTTCATCCCGGTAGAAGGTTCCCGTGGGATAATTTCCAACATAGCCACTGGCAACAGCTAGTATATTAAGACATAGGATACTTTTCATCCCGGTAGAAGGTTCCCGTGGGATAATTTCCGACATACACGCGGACGAAGCCATTGGCAACAGCTAGTATATTAAGACATAGGTTACTTTTCATCCCGGTAGAAGGTTCCCCATGGGATAATTTCCAACATAGCCGCTGGCAACAGCTAGTATATTAAGACATAGGATACTTTTCATCCCGGTAGAAGGTTCCCGTGGGATAATTTCCAACATAGCCGCGGGCAACAGCTAGTATATTAAGACATAGGATACTTTTCAACCCGGTAGATGGTTCCCGTGGGATAATTTCCAACATAGCCGCGGGCAACAGCTAGTATATTAAGACATAGGATACTTTTCATCCCGGTAGAAGGTTCCCGTGGGATAATTTCCGACATACACGCGGACGAAGCCGTGGGCAACAGCTAGTATATTAAGACATAGGATACTTTTCATCCCGGTAGAAGGTTCCCGTGGGATAATTTCCAACATAGCCGCGGGCAACAGCTAGTATATTAAGACATAGGATACTTTTCATCCCGGTAGAAGGTTCCCGTGGGATAATTTCCGACATACACGCGGACGAAGCCGCTGGCAACAGCTAGTATATTAAGACATAGGATACTTTTCATCCCGGTAGAAGGTTCCCGTGGGATAATTTCCAACATAGCCGCGGGCAACAGCTAGTATATTAAGACATAGGATTCTTTTCATCCCGGTAGATGGTTCCCGTGGGATAATTTCCGACATACACGCGGACGAAGCCGCTGGCAACAGCTAGTATATTAAGAAATAGGATACTTTTCATCCCGGTAGAAGGTTCCCGTGGGATAATTTCCAACATAGCCGCTGGCAACAGCTAGTATATTAAGACAGGATACTGATCATCCCGGTAGAAGGTTCCCGTGGGATAATTTCCAACATAGCCGCGGGCAACAGCTAGTATATTAAGACATAGGATACTTTTCATCCCGGTAGAAGGTTCCCGTGGGATAATTTCCAACATAGCCGCGGGCAACAGCTAGTATATTAAGACATAGGATACTTTTCATCCCGGTAGAAGGTTTCCGTGGGATAATTTCCAACATAGCCGCGGGCAACAGCTAGTATATTAAGACATAGGATACTTTTCATCCCGGTAGATGGTTCCCGTGGGATAATTTCCGACATACACGCGGAAGAAGCCGCTGGCAACAGCTAGTATATTAAGACATAGGATACTTTTCATCCCGGTAGAAGGTTCCCGTGGGATAATTTCCAACATAGCCGCGGGCAACAGCTAGTATATTAAGACATAGGATACTTTTCATCCCGGTAGAAGGTTCCCGTGGTATAATTTCCAACATAGCCGCTGGCAACAGCTAGTATATTAAGACATAGGATACTTTTCATCCCGGTAGAAGGTTCCCGTGGGATAATTTCCGACATAGCCGCGGGCAACAGCTAAAATATTAAGACATAGGATACTTTTCATCCCGGTAGAAGGTTCCCGTGGGAGAATTTCCAACATAGCCGCGGGCAACAGCTAGTATATTAAGACATAGGATACTTTTCATCCCGGTAGAAGGTTCCCGTGGGATAATTTCCAACATAGCCGCGGGCAACAGCTAGTATATTAAGACATAGGATACTTTTCATCCCGGTAGAAGGTTCCCGTGGGATAATTTCCGACATACACGCGGACGAAGCCGCTGGCAACAGCTAGTATATTAAGACATAGGATACTTTTCATCCCGGTAGAAGGTTCCCGTGGGATATTTTCCAACATAGCCGCTGGCAACAGCTAGTATATTAAGACATAGGATACTTTTCATCCCGGTAGAAGGTTCACGTGGGATAATTTCCAACATAGCCGCGGGCAACAGCTAGTATATTAAGACATAGGATACTTTTCATCCCGGTAGATGGTTCCCGTGGGATAATTTCCGACATACACACGGACGAAGCCGCTGGCAACAGCTAGTATATTAAGACATAGGATACTTTTCATCCCGGTAGAAGGTTCCCGTGGGATAATTTCCAACATAGCCACTGGCAACAGCTAGTATATTAAGACATAGGATACTTTTCATCCCGGTAGAAGGTTCCCGTGGGATAATTTCCAACATAGCCGCGGGCAACAGCTAGTATATTAAGACATAGGATACTTTTCATCCCGGTAGAAGGTTCCCGTGGGATAATTTCCGACATACACGCGGACGAAGCCACTGGCAACAGCTAGTATATTAAGACATAGGTTACTTTTCATCCCAGTAGAAGGTTCCCCATGGGATAATTTCCAACATAGCCGCTGGCAACAGCTAGTATATTAAGACATAGGATACTTTTCATCCCGGTAGAAGGTTCCCGTGGGATAATTTCCAACATAGCCGCGGGCAACAGCTAGTATATTAAGACATAGGATACTTTTCAACCCGGTAGATGGTTCCCGTGGGATAATTTCCAACATAGCCGCGGGCAACAGCTAGTATATTAAGACATAGGATACTTTTCATCCCGGTAGAAGGTTCCCGTGGGATAATTTCCGACATACACGCGGACGAAGCCGTGGGCAACAGCTAGTATATTAAGACATAGGATACTTTTCATCCCGGTAGAAGGTTCCCGTGGGATAATTTCCAACATAGCCGCGGGCAACAGCTAGTATATTAAGACATAGGATACTTTTCATCCCGGTAGAAGGTTCCCGTGGGATAATTTCCGACATACACGCGGACGAAGCCGCTGGCAACAGCTAGTATATTAAGACATAGGATACTTTTCATCCCGGTAGAAGGTTCCCGTGGGATAATTTCCAACATAGCCGCGGGCAACAGCTAGTATATTAAGACATAGGATTCTTTTCATCCCGGTAGATGGTTCCCGTGGGATAATTTCCGACATACACGCGGACGAAGCCGCTGGCAACAGCTAGTATATTAAGAAATAGGATACTTTTCATCCCGGTAGAAGGTTCCCGTGGGATAATTTCCAACATAGCCGCTGGCAACAGCTAGTATATTAAGACAGGATACTTTTCATCCCGGTAGAAGGTTCCCGTGGGATAATTTCCAACATAGCCGCGGGCAACAGCTAGTATATTAAGACATAGGATACTTTTCATCCCGGTAGAAGGTTCCCGTGGGATAATTTCCAACATAGCCGCGGGCAACAGCTAGTATATTAAGACATAGGATACTTTTCATCCCGGTAGAAGGTTTCCGTGGGATAATTTCCAACATAGCCGCGGGCAACAGCTAGTATATTAAGACATAGGATACTTTTCATCCCGGTAGATGGTTCCCGTGGGATAATTTCCGACATACACGCGGACGAAGCCGCTGGCAACAGCTAGTATATTAAGACATAGGATACTTTTCATCCCGGTAGAAGGTTCCCGTGGGATAATTTCCAACATAGCCGCGGGCAACAGCTAGTATATTAAGACATAGGATACTTTTCATCCCGGTAGAAGGTTCCCGTGGTATAATTTCCAACATAGCCGCTGGCAACAGCTAGTATATTAAGACATAGGATACTTTTCATCCCGGTAGAAGGTTCCCGTGGGATAATTTCCGACATAGCCGCGGGCAACAGCTAAAATATTAAGACATAGGATATTTTTCATCCCGGTAGAAGGTTCCCGTGGGATAATTTCCGACATACACGCGGACGAAGCCGCTGGCAACAGCTAGTATATTAAGACATAGGATACTTTTCATCCCGGTAGAAGGTTGCCGTGGGATAATTTCCAACATAGCCGCTGGCAACAGCTAGTATATTAAGACATAGGATACTTTTCATTCCGGTAGAAGGTTCCCGTGGGATAATTTCCGACATACACGCGGACGAAGCCGCTGGCAACAGCTAGTATATTAAGACATAGGATACTTTTCATCCCGGTAGAAGGTTCCCGTGGGATAATTTCCGACATACACGCGGACGAAGCCGCTGGCAACAGCTAGTATATTAAGACATAGGATACTTTTCATCCCGGTAGAAGGTTCCCGTGGGATAATTTCCAACATAGCCGCTGGCAACAGCTAGTATATTAAGACATAGGATACTTTTCATCCCGGTAGAAGGTTCCCGTGGGATAATTTCCAACATAGCCGCGGGCAACAACTAGTATATTAAGACATAGGATACTTTTCATCCCGGTAGAAGGTTCCCGTGGGATAATTTCCGACATACACGCGGACGAAGCCGCTGGCAACGGCTAGTATATTAAGACATAGGATACTTTTCATCCCGGCAGAAGGTTCCCGTGGGATAATTTCCAACATAGCCGCGGGCAACAGCTAGTATATTAAGACATAGGATACTTTTCATCCCGGTAGATGGTTCCCGTGGGATAATTTCCGACATACACGCGGACGAAGCCGCTGGCAACAGCTAGTATATTAAGACATAGGATACTTTTCATCCCGGTGGAAGGTTCCCGTGGGATAATTTCCAACATAGCCGCGGGCAACAGCGAGTATATTAAGACATAGGATACTTTTCATCCCGGTAGAAGGTTCCCGTGGGATAATTTCCAACATAGCCGCTGGCAACAGCTAGTATATTAAGACATAGGATACTTTTCATCCCGGTAGAAGGTTCCCGTGGGATAATTTCCGACATAGCCGCGGGCAACAGCTAGTATATTAAGACATAGGATACTTTTCATCCCGGTAGATGGTTCCCGTGGGATAATTTCCGACATACACGCGGACGAAGCCGCTGGCAACAGTTAGTATATTAAGACATAGGATACTTTTCATCCCGGTGGAAGGTTCCCGTGGGATAATTTCCAACATAGCCGCGGGCAACAGCGAGTATATTAAGACATAGGATACTTTTCATCCCGGTAGAAGGTTCCCGTGGGATAATTTCCAACATAGCCGCTGGCAACAGCTAGTATATTAAGACAGGATACTTTTCATCCCGGTAGAAGGTTCCCGTGGGATAATTTCCAACATAGCCGCTGGCAACAGCTAGTATATTAAGACATAGGATACTTTTCATCCCGGTAGAAGGTTCCCGTGGGATAATTTCCAACATAGCCGCGGGCAACAGCTAGTATATTAAGACATAGGATACTTTTCATCCCGGTAGAAGGTTCCCGTGGGATAATTTCCAACATAGCCGCGGGCAACAGCTAGTATATTAAGACATAGGATACTTTTCATCCCGGTAGATGGTTCCCGTGGGATAATTTCCGACATACACGCGGACGAAGCCGCTGGCAACAGCTAGTATATTAAGACATAGGATACTTTTCATCCCGGTAGAAGGTTCCCGTGGGATAATTTCCAACATAGCCGCGGGCAACAGCTAGTATATTAAGACATAGGATACTTTTCATCCCGGTAGAAGGTTCCCGTGGTATAATTTCCAACATAGCCGCTGGCAACAGCTAGTATATTAAGACATAGGATACTTTTCATCCCGGTAGAAGGTTCCCGTGGGATAATTTCCGACATAGCCGCGGGCAACAGCTAGTATATTAAGACATAGGATACTTTTCATCCCGGTAGAAGGTTCCCGTGGGATAATTTACGACATACACGCGGACGAAGCCGCTGGCAACAGCTAGTATATTAAGACATAGGATACTTTTCATCCCGGTAGAAGGTTCCCGTGGGATAATTTCCAACATAGCCGCTGGCAACAGCTAGTATATTAAGACATAGGATACTTTTCATCCCGGTAGAAGGTTCCCGTGGGATAATTTCCGACATACACGCGGACGAAGCCGCTGGCAACAGCTAGTATATTAAGACATAGGATACTTTTCATCCCGGTAGAAGGTTCCCGTGGGATAATTTCCGACATACTCGCGGACGAAGCCGCTGGCAACAGCTAGTATATTAAGACAGGATACTTTTCATCCCGGTAGAAGGTTCCCGTGGGATAATTTCCAACATAGCCGCTGGCAACAGCTAGTATATTAAGACATAGGATACTTTTCATCCCGGTAGAAGGTTCCCGTGGGATAATTTCCAACATAGCCGCGGGCAACAGCTAGTATATTAAGACATAGGATACTTTTCATCCCGGTAGAAGGTTCCCGTGGGATAATTTCCAACATAGCCGCGGGCAACAGCTAGTATATTAAGACATAGGATACTTTTCATCCCGGTAGATGGTTCCCGTGGGATAATTTCCGACATACACGCGGACGAAGCCGCTGGCAACAGCTAGTATATTAAGACATAGGATACTTTTCATCCCGGTAGAAGGTTCCCGTGGGATAATTTCCGACATAGCCGCGGGCAACAGCTAAAATATTAAGACATAGGATACTTTTCATCCCGGTAGAAGGTTCCCGTGGGAGAATTTCCAACATAGCCGCGGGCAACAGCTAGTATATTAAGACATAGGATACTTTTCATCCCGGTAGAAGGTTCCCGTGGGATAATTTCCAACATAGCCGCGGGCAACAGCTAGTATATTAAGACATAGGATACTTTTCATCCCGGTAGAAGGTTCCCGTGGGATAATTTCCGACATACACGCGGACGAAGCCGCTGGCAACAGCTAGTATATTAAGACATAGGATACTTTTCATCCCGGTAGAAGGTTCCCGTGGGATATTTTCCAACATAGCCGCTGGCAACAGCTAGTATATTAAGACATAGGATACTTTTCATCCCGGTAGAAGGTTCACGTGGGATAATTTCCAACATAGCCGCGGGCAACAGCTAGTATATTAAGACATAGGATACTTTTCATCCCGGTAGATGGTTCCCGTGGGATAATTTCCGACATACACACGGACGAAGCCGCTGGCAACAGCTAGTATATTAAGACATAGGATACTTTTCATCCCGGTAGAAGGTTCCCGTGGGATAATTTCCAACATAGCCACTGGCAACAGCTAGTATATTAAGACATAGGATACTTTTCATCCCGGTAGAAGGTTCCCGTGGGATAATTTCCAACATAGCCGCGGGCAACAGCTAGTATATTAAGACATAGGATACTTTTCATCCCGGTAGAAGGTTCCCGTGGGATAATTTCCGACATACACGCGGACGAAGCCACTGGCAACAGCTAGTATATTAAGACATAGGTTACTTTTCATCCCGGTAGAAGGTTCCCCATGGGATAATTTCCAACATAGCCGCTGGCAACAGCTAGTATATTAAGACATAGGATACTTTTCATCCCGGTAGAAGGTTCCCGTGGGATAATTTCCAACATAGCCGCGGGCAACAGCTAGTATATTAAGACATAGGATACTTTTCAACCCGGTAGATGGTTCCCGTGGGATAATTTCCAACATAGCCGCGGGCAACAGCTAGTATATTAAGACATAGGATACTTTTCATCCCGGTAGAAGGTTCCCGTGGGATAATTTCCGACATACACGCGGACGAAGCCGTGGGCAACAGCTAGTATATTAAGACATAGGATACTTTTCATCCCGGTAGAAGGTTCCCGTGGGATAATTTCCAACATAGCCGCGGGCAACAGCTAGTATATTAAGACATAGGATACTTTTCATCCCGGTAGAAGGTTCCCGTGGGATAATTTCCGACATACACGCGGACGAAGCCGCTGGCAACAGCTAGTATATTAAGACATAGGATACTTTTCATCCCGGTAGAAGGTTCCCGTGGGATAATTTCCAACATAGCCGCGGGCAACAGCTAGTATATTAAGACATAGGATTCTTTTCATCCCGGTAGATGGTTCCCGTGGGATAATTTCCGACATACACGCGGACGAAGCCGCTGGCAACAGCTAGTATATTAAGAAATAGGATACTTTTCATCCCGGTAGAAGGTTCCCGTGGGATAATTTCCAACATAGCCGCTGGCAACAGCTAGTATATTAAGACAGGATACTTTTCATCCCGGTAGAAGGTTCCCGTGGGATAATTTCCAACATAGCCGCGGGCAACAGCTAGTATATTAAGACATAGGATACTTTTCATCCCGGTAGAAGGTTCCCGTGGGATAATTTCCAACATAGCCGCGGGCAACAGCTAGTATATTAAGACATAGGATACTTTTCATCCCGGTAGAAGGTTTCCGTGGGATAATTTCCAACATAGCCGCGGGCAACAGCTAGTATATTAAGACATAGGATACTTTTCATCCCGGTAGATGGTTCCCGTGGGATAATTTCCGACATACACGCGGACGAAGCCGCTGGCAACAGCTAGTATATTAAGACATAGGATACTTTTCATCCCGGTAGAAGGTTCCCGTGGGATAATTTCCAACATAGCCGCGGGCAACAGCTAGTATATTAAGACATAGGATACTTTTCATCCCGGTAGAAGGTTCCCGTGGTATAATTTCCAACATAGCCGCTGGCAACAGCTAGTATATTAAGACATAGGATACTTTTCATCCCGGTAGAAGGTTCCCGTGGGATAATTTCCGACATAGCCGCGGGCAACAGCTAAAATATTAAGACATAGGATATTTTTCATCCCGGTAGAAGGTTCCCGTGGGATAATTTCCGACATACACGCGGACGAAGCCGCTGGCAACAGCTAGTATATTAAGACATAGGATACTTTTCATCCCGGTAGAAGGTTGCCGTGGGATAATTTCCAACATAGCCGCTGGCAACAGCTAGTATATTAAGACATAGGATACTTTTCATCCCGGTAGAAGGTTCCCGTGGGATAATTTCCGACATACACGCGGACGAAGCCGCTGGCAACAGCTAGTATATTAAGACATAGGATACTTTTCATCCCGGTAGAAGGTTCCCGTGGGATAATTTCCGACATACACGCGGACGAAGCCGCTGGCAACAGCTAGTATATTAAGACATAGGATACTTTTCATCCCGGTAGAAGGTTCCCGTGGGATAATTTCCAACATAGCCGCTGGCAACAGCTAGTATATTAAGACATAGGATACTTTTCATCCCGGTAGAAGGTTCCCGTGGGATAATTTCCAACATAGCCGCGGGCAACAACTAGTATATTAAGACATAGGATACTTTTCATCCCGGTAGAAGGTTCCCGTGGGATAATTTCCGACATACACGCGGACGAAGCCGCTGGCAACGGCTAGTATATTAAGACATAGGATACTTTTCATCCCGGTAGAAGGTTCCCGTGGGATAATTTCCAACATAGCCGCGGGCAACAGCTAGTATATTAAGACATAGGATACTTTTCATCCCGGTAGATGGTTCCCGTGGGATAATTTCCGACATACACGCGGACGAAGCCGCTGGCAACAGCTAGTATATTAAGACATAGGATACTTTTCATCCCGGTGGAAGGTTCCCGTGGGATAATTTCCAACATAGCCGCGGGCAACAGCGAGTATATTAAGACATAGGATACTTTTCATCCCGGTAGAAGGTTCCCGTGGGATAATTTCCAACATAGCCGCTGGCAACAGCTAGTATATTAAGACATAGGATACTTTTCATCCCGGTAGAAGGTTCCCGTGGGATAATTTCCGACATAGCCGCGGGCAACAGCTAGTATATTAAGACATAGGATACTTTTCATCCCGGTAGAAGGTTCCCGTGGGATAATTTTCGACATACACGCGGACGAAGCCGCTGGCAACAGCTAGTATATTAAGAAATAGGATACTTTTCATCCCGGTAGAAGGTTCCCGTGGGATAATTTCCAACATAGCCGCTGGCAACAGCTAGTATATTAAGACAGGATACTTTTCATCCCGGTAGAAGGTTCCCGTGGGATAATTTCCAACATAGCCGCTGGCAACAGCTAGTATATTAAGACATAGGATACTTTTCATCCCGGTAGAAGGTTCCCGTGGGATAATTTCCAACATAGCCGCGGGCAACAGCTAGTATATTAAGACATAGGATACTTTTCATCCCGGTAGAAGGTTCCCGTGGGATAATTTCCAACATAGCCGCGGGCAACAGCTAGTATATTAAGACATAGGATACTTTTCATCCCGGTAGATGGTTCCCGTGGGATAATTTCCGACATACACGCGGACGAAGCCGCTGGCAACAGCTAGTATATTAAGACATAGGATACTTTTCATCCCGGTAGAAGGTTCCCGTGGGATAATTTCCAACATAGCCGCGGGCAACAGCTAGTATATTAAGACATAGGATACTTTTCATCCCGGTAGAAGGTTCCCGTGGTATAATTTCCAACATAGCCGCTGGCAACAGCTAGTATATTAAGACATAGGATACTTTTCATCCCGGTAGAAGGTTCCCGTGGGATAATTCCCGACATAGCCGCGGGCAACAGCTAGTATATTAAGACATAGGATACTTTTCATCCCGGTAGAAGGTTCCCGTGGGATAATTTACGACATACACGCGGACGAAGCCGCTGGCAACAGCTAGTATATTAAGACATAGGATACTTTTCATCCCGGTAGAAGGTTCCCGTGGGATAATTTCCAACATAGCCGCTGGCAACAGCTAGTATATTAAGACATAGGATACTTTTCATCCCGGTAGAAGGTTCCCGTGGGATAATTTCCGACATAGCCGCTGGCAACAGCTAGTATATTAAGACATAGGATACTTTTCATCCCGGTAGAAGGTTCCCGTGGGATAATTTCCGACATACACGCGGACGAAGCCGCTGGCAACAGCTAGTATATTAAGACATAGGATACTTTTCATCCCGGTAGAAGGTTCCCGTGGGATAATTTCCGACATACTCGCGGACGAAGCCGCTGGCAACAGCTAGTATATTAAGACATAGGATACTTTTCATCCCGGTAGAAGGTTCCCGTGGGATAATTTCCGACATACACGCGGACGAAGCCGCTGGCAACAGCTAGTATATTAAGACATAGGATACTTTTCATCCCGGTAGAAGGTTCCCGTGGGATAATTTCCAACATAGCCGCGGGCAACAACTAGTATATTAAGACATAGGATACTTTCTATCCCGGTAGAAGGTTCCCGTGGGATAATTTCCGACATACACGCGGACGAAGCCGCTGGCAACAGCTAGTATATTAAGACATAGGTTACTTTTCATCCCGGTAGAAGGTTCCCGTGGGATAATTTCCGACATACACGCGGACGAAGCCGCTGGCAACAGCTATTATATTAAGACATAGGATACTTTTCATCCCGGTAGAAGGTTCCCGTGGGATAATTTCCGACATACACGCGGACGAAGCCGCTGGCAACAGCTAGTATATTAAGACATAGGATACTTTTCATCCCGGTAGAAGGTTCCCGTGGGATAATTTCCAACATAGCCGCGGGCAACAGCTAGTATATTAAGACATAGGATACTTTTCATCCCGGTAGAAGGTTCCCGTGGGATAATTTCCGACATACACGCGGACGAAGCCGCTGGCAACAGCTAGTATATTAAGACATAGGTTACTTTTCATCCCGGTAGAAGGTTCCCGTGGGATAATTTCCAACATAGCCGCTGGCAATAGCTAGTATATTAAGACATAGGTTACTTTTCATCCCGGTAGAAGGTTCCCGTGGGATAATTTCCAACATAGCCGCGGGCAACAGCTAGTATATTAAGACATAGGATACTTTTCATCCCGGTAGATGGTTCCCGTGGGATAATTTCCAACATAGCCGCGGGCAACAGCTAGTATATTAAGACATAGGATACTTTTCATCCCGGTAGAAGGTTCCCGTGGGATAATTTCCGACATACACGCGGACGAAGCCGCTGGCAACAGCTAGTATATTAAGACATAGGATACTTTTCATCCCGGTAGAAGGTTCCCGTGGGATATTTTCCAACATAGCCGCTGGCAACAGCTAGTATATTAAGACATAGGATACTTTTCATCCCGGTAGAAGGTTCACGTGGGATAATTTCCAACATAGCCGCGGGCAACAGCTAGTATATTAAGACATAGGATACTTTTCATCCCGGTAGATGGTTCCCGTGGGATAATTTCCGACATACACACGGACGAAGCCGCTGGCAACAGCTAGTATATTAAGACATAGGATACTTTTCATCCCGGTAGAAGGTTCCCGTGGGATAATTTCCAACATAGCCACTGGCAACAGCTAGTATATTAAGACATAGGATACTTTTCATCCCGGTAGAAGGTTCCCGTGGGATAATTTCCAACATAGCCGCGGGCAACAGCTAGTATATTAAGACATAGGATACTTTTCATCCCGGTAGAAGGTTCCCGTGGGATAATTTCCGACATACACGCGGACGAAGCCACTGGCAACAGCTAGTATATTAAGACATAGGTTACTTTTCATCCCGGTAGAAGGTTCCCCATGGGATAATTTCCAACATAGCCGCTGGCAACAGCTAGTATATTAAGACATAGGATACTTTTCATCCCGGTAGAAGGTTCCCGTGGGATAATTTCCAACATAGCCGCGGGCAACAGCTAGTATATTAAGACATAGGATACTTTTCAACCCGGTAGATGGTTCCCGTGGGATAATTTCCAACATAGCCGCGGGCAACAGCTAGTATATTAAGACATAGGATACTTTTCATCCCGGTAGAAGGTTCCCGTGGGATAATTTCCGACATACACGCGGACGAAGCCGTGGGCAACAGCTAGTATATTAAGACATAGGATACTTTTCATCCCGGTAGAAGGTTCCCGTGGGATAATTTCCAACATAGCCGCGGGCAACAGCTAGTATATTAAGACATAGGATACTTTTCATCCCGGTAGAAGGTTCCCGTGGGATAATTTCCGACATACACGCGGACGAAGCCGCTGGCAACAGCTAGTATATTAAGACATAGGATACTTTTCATCCCGGTAGAAGGTTCCCGTGGGATAATTTCCAACATAGCCGCGGGCAACAGCTAGTATATTAAGACATAGGATTCTTTTCATCCCGGTAGATGGTTCCCGTGGGATAATTTCCGACATACACGCGGACGAAGCCGCTGGCAACAGCTAGTATATTAAGAAATAGGATACTTTTCATCCCGGTAGAAGGTTCCCGTGGGATAATTTCCAACATAGCCGCTGGCAACAGCTAGTATATTAAGACAGGATACTTTTCATCCCGGTAGAAGGTTCCCGTGGGATAATTTCCAACATAGCCGCGGGCAACAGCTAGTATATTAAGACATAGGATACTTTTCATCCCGGTAGAAGGTTCCCGTGGGATAATTTCCAACATAGCCGCGGGCAACAGCTAGTATATTAAGACATAGGATACTTTTCATCCCGGTAGAAGGTTTCCGTGGGATAATTTCCAACATAGCCGCGGGCAACAGCTAGTATATTAAGACATAGGATACTTTTCATCCCGGTAGATGGTTCCCGTGGGATAATTTCCGACATACACGCGGACGAAGCCGCTGGCAACAGCTAGTATATTAAGACATAGGATACTTTTCATCCCGGTAGAAGGTTCCCGTGGGATAATTTCCAACATAGCCGCGGGCAACAGCTAGTATATTAAGACATAGGATACTTTTCATCCCGGTAGAAGGTTCCCGTGGTATAATTTCCAACATAGCCGCTGGCAACAGCTAGTATATTAAGACATAGGATACTTTTCATCCCGGTAGAAGGTTCCCGTGGGATAATTTCCGACATAGCCGCGGGCAACAGCTAAAATATTAAGACATAGGATATTTTTCATCCCGGTAGAAGGTTCCCGTGGGATAATTTCCGACATACACGCGGACGAAGCCGCTGGCAACAGCTAGTATATTAAGACATAGGATACTTTTCATCCCGGTAGAAGGTTGCCGTGGGATAATTTCCAACATAGCCGCTGGCAACAGCTAGTATATTAAGACATAGGATACTTTTCATCCCGGTAGAAGGTTCCCGTGGGATAATTTCCGACATACACGCGGACGAAGCCGCTGGCAACAGCTAGTATATTAAGACATAGGATACTTTTCATCCCGGTAGAAGGTTCCCGTGGGATAATTTCCGACATACACGCGGACGAAGCCGCTGGCAACAGCTAGTATATTAAGACATAGGATACTTTTCATCCCGGTAGAAGGTTCCCGTGGGATAATTTCCAACATAGCCGCTGGCAACAGCTAGTATATTAAGACATAGGATACTTTTCATCCCGGTAGAAGGTTCCCGTGGGATAATTTCCAACATAGCCGCGGGCAACAACTAGTATATTAAGACATAGGATACTTTTCATCCCGGTAGAAGGTTCCCGTGGGATAATTTCCGACATACACGCGGACGAAGCCGCTGGCAACGGCTAGTATATTAAGACATAGGATACTTTTCATCCCGGTAGAAGGTTCCCGTGGGATAATTTCCAACATAGCCGCGGGCAACAGCTAGTATATTAAGACATAGGATACTTTTCATCCCGGTAGATGGTTCCCGTGGGATAATTTCCGACATACACGCGGACGAAGCCGCTGGCAACAGCTAGTATATTAAGACATAGGATACTTTTCATCCCGGTGGAAGGTTCCCGTGGGATAATTTCCAACATAGCCGCGGGCAACAGCGAGTATATTAAGACATAGGATACTTTTCATCCCGGTAGAAGGTTCCCGTGGGATAATTTCCAACATAGCCGCTGGCAACAGCTAGTATATTAAGACATAGGATACTTTTCATCCCGGTAGAAGGTTCCCGTGGGATAATTTCCGACATAGCCGCGGGCAACAGCTAGTATATTAAGACATAGGATACTTTTCATCCCGGTAGAAGGTTCCCGTGGGATAATTTTCGACATACACGCGGACGAAGCCGCTGGCAACAGCTAGTATATTAAGAAATAGGATACTTTTCATCCCGGTAGAAGGTTCCCGTGGGATAATTTCCAACATAGCCGCTGGCAACAGCTAGTATATTAAGACAGGATACTTTTCATCCCGGTAGAAGGTTCCCGTGGGATAATTTCCAACATAGCCGCTGGCAACAGCTAGTATATTAAGACATAGGATACTTTTCATCCCGGTAGAAGGTTCCCGTGGGATAATTTCCAACATAGCCGCGGGCAACAGCTAGTATATTAAGACATAGGATACTTTTCATCCCGGTAGAAGGTTCCCGTGGGATAATTTCCAACATAGCCGCGGGCAACAGCTAGTATATTAAGACATAGGATACTTTTCATCCCGGTAGATGGTTCCCGTGGGATAATTTCCGACATACACGCGGACGAAGCCGCTGGCAACAGCTAGTATATTAAGACATAGGATACTTTTCATCCCGGTAGAAGGTTCCCGTGGGATAATTTCCAACATAGCCGCGGGCAACAGCTAGTATATTAAGACATAGGATACTTTTCATCCCGGTAGAAGGTTCCCGTGGTATAATTTCCAACATAGCCGCTGGCAACAGCTAGTATATTAAGACATAGGATACTTTTCATCCCGGTAGAAGGTTCCCGTGGGATAATTCCCGACATAGCCGCGGGCAACAGCTAGTATATTAAGACATAGGATACTTTTCATCCCGGTAGAAGGTTCCCGTGGGATAATTTACGACATACACGCGGACGAAGCCGCTGGCAACAGCTAGTATATTAAGACATAGGATACTTTTCATCCCGGTAGAAGGTTCCCGTGGGATAATTTCCAACATAGCCGCTGGCAACAGCTAGTATATTAAGACATAGGATACTTTTCATCCCGGTAGAAGGTTCCCGTGGGATAATTTCCGACATAGCCGCTGGCAACAGCTAGTATATTAAGACATAGGATACTTTTCATCCCGGTAGAAGGTTCCCGTGGGATAATTTCCGACATACACGCGGACGAAGCCGCTGGCAACAGCTAGTATATTAAGACATAGGATACTTTTCATCCCGGTAGAAGGTTCCCGTGGGATAATTTCCGACATACTCGCGGACGAAGCCGCTGGCAACAGCTAGTATATTAAGACATAGGATACTTTTCATCCCGGTAGAAGGTTCCCGTGGGATAATTTCCGACATACACGCGGACGAAGCCGCTGGCAACAGCTAGTATATTAAGACATAGGATACTTTTCATCCCGGTAGAAGGTTCCCGTGGGATAATTTCCAACATAGCCGCGGGCAACAACTAGTATATTAAGACATAGGATACTTTCTATCCCGGTAGAAGGTTCCCGTGGGATAATTTCCGACATACACGCGGACGAAGCCGCTGGCAACAGCTAGTATATTAAGACATAGGTTACTTTTCATCCCGGTAGAAGGTTCCCGTGGGATAATTTCCGACATACACGCGGACGAAGCCGCTGGCAACAGCTATTATATTAAGACATAGGATACTTTTCATCCCGGTAGAAGGTTCCCGTGGGATAATTTCCGACATACACGCGGACGAAGCCGCTGGCAACAGCTAGTATATTAAGACATAGGATACTTTTCATCCCGGTAGAAGGTTCCCGTGGGATAATTTCCAACATAGCCGCGGGCAACAGCTAGTATATTAAGACATAGGATACTTTTCATCCCGGTAGAAGGTTCCCGTGGGATAATTTCCGACATACACGCGGACGAAGCCGCTGGCAACAGCTAGTATATTAAGACATAGGTTACTTTTCATCCCGGTAGAAGGTTCCCGTGGGATAATTTCCAACATAGCCGCTGGCAATAGCTAGTATATTAAGACATAGGTTACTTTTCATCCCGGTAGAAGGTTCCCGTGGGATAATTTCCAACATAGCCGCGGGCAACAGCTAGTATATTAAGACATAGGATACTTTTCATCCCGGTAGATGGTTCCCGTGGGATAATTTCCAACATAGCCGCGGGCAACAGCTAGTATATTAAGACATAGGATACTTTTCATCCCGGTAGAAGGTTCCCGTGGGATAATTTCCGACATACACGCGGACGAAGCCGCTGGCAACAGCTAGTATATTAAGACATAGGATACTTTTCATCCCGGTAGAAGGTTCCCGTGGGATAATTTCCAACATAGCCGCTGGCAACAGCTAGTATATTAAGACATAGGATACTTTTCATCCCGGTAGAAGGTTCCCGTGGGATAATTTCCAACATAGCCGCTGGCAACAGCTAGTATATTAAGACATAGGATACTTTTCATCCCGGTAGATGGTTCCCGTGGGATAATTTCCGACATACACGCGGACGAAACCGCTGGCAACAGCTAGTATATTAAGACATAGGATACTTTTCATCCCGGTAGAAGGTGAAACAGCTGGACCGGGAGCTTCTCCTGGAAGCCTCAATCGTGCAGGCCTGGGTGTCACCACCGGACAGGCCTGCTGACATCAACGACGAGGCAGAGTGGTTCCGGGAGGCCATGTCTGAAATATGTGACGTGGCAATGCCCCGGGTCCAGCCCGGGCGCGCCTGGCGCCAGGTGTGCTGGTGGTCGCCGGAGCTGACGACTCTGCGCAAAGCATGCGTTGCTGCACGACGCCGGTACACCAGGCACCGCAGGCTCCGTATTCGCCCTCCGGATACGGAAGCCATTCAGACGGAGCTGTACGAGGGGTACAGAGCGGCGAAGGCCACCCTCCGAGCGGAGATCCTGCAGGCCAGAGGTCTGGCCCGCGAGGAGTCGCTGGGGACTCTGAACAGGGACCCGTGGGGACGCCCCTACAAAATGGTGCGTGACAAACTCCGCCCATGGGCTCCCCCGCTGACGCAGAGTCTCCGGCCCCAGCTCGTGGAGGATGTGGTGAGCACTCTGTTCCCTTCGCGAGGGGAACATACTCCCCCGCCTATGGCTTCGCCTCTTGCAGTGCCCGATGCGGACCACACCGCTGACAACGATGACGATTCTCCGGAGGTGACCGAGGTAGAGCTGAGAGTGGCGGTACGTAGGATGAATGCCAAAAATACCGCCCCAGGACCCGACGGCTTTCCTGGAAAAGCCTGGGTTCTGGCCTTGGAGGCTCTCGAGCCTCGACTAAGGGGGCTCCTAAGCGCATGTTTGGAGAGAGGCCAGTTCCCACTTCGGTGGAAGACGGGGAAACTGGTTCTCATTAAAAAGCCGGGACGCCCTGCGGACTCTCCGTCCGCTTACCGGCCCATTGTCCTGCTCGACGAGGTGGGCAAGCTCTTTGAAAGAGTCATTGCAGACCGCCTCGTCGGGCGGCTGGTGCGAGTGGGGCCGGATTTGGCAGAGAGCCAGTTTGGTTTCCGCAGGGGGCGCTCTACGGTGGACGCCATCATGCGCGTGCGAGCCCTCACGACGGGGGATGCTGTGGCCCGGGGTGGGGTCGTCTTGGCGGTGTCTCTAGACATCGCCAACGCCTTCAATACCCTGCCCTGGAGTTGCATCAGGGAGGCACTCCGGTATCACCGGATGCCGACCTACCTCTGTCGAGTGGTTGAGGCCTATTTGACGGATAGGGCCGTCATCTACCCCGGTCATCAGGGAGAGTGGAACCGGCGAGAGATGTCGTGCGGTGTCCCACAGGGATCGGTCCTGGGGCTGCATTTGTGGGACATCGGATACGACTGGGTGCTGCGCGCTGACCTCCCTAGCGGCGTCAGCGTGGTATGCTACGCTGACGACACGCTGGTCCTGGCGCAGGGGAGGTCACACCAAGCGGCGGCCGAGCTAGCGACACACGGGGTTGCGATAATCGTCGAGAGGATCCGGCGATTGGGACTCGAGGTGGCCCTGCACAAGTCCGAGGTAATGTGTTTTCATGGTCCTCGGAACGCGCCACCGTCGGGTTCCCAAATAACGGTAGGAGGGGTTCACATCGGCGTCGAGCCGACGATGAAGTACCTGGGACTCGTCCTCGACAGCCGGTGGAACTTCGTGGAGCATTTTCGACGTTTGGCTCCCAGACTGGAGCGGGCCGGGGCTGCCTTGAAGCGGCTCCTGCCCAATCTAGGGGGTCCAAACGCCTCCTGCCGGAGGCTCTACGCGGGGGTCGTGCGGTCCATGGCCCTTTACGGGGCACCAGTGTGGGCGCGTTCTTTGGGGCGGCGACCAACCCGCCGGTTGAACGCGTCCCAAAGGGTCATGGCCATCCGGCTAGTTCGGGGATACCGCACGGTCTCTGGTGAGGCGGCGAGCCTCCTTGCCGGATTGCCGCCATGGGATCTGGAGGCAAAAGGCCTCGCATACACATGGGAGTGGCGCGAGGAGGCAAAACGCCGGGGCGTAACTCCGCTGCCGCGAGAAATCATGGCACAGCGGACAGAGCTCCGGCGGGATCTCATGGCGACATGGAGAGTGCGACTGTCGCAACCCAGTGCTGGGCACGCCACAATTGCGGCGATAAGTCCCCTCTTTGAGGAGTGGTTGGAGAGGCGTCACGGCATCCTCACCTTCCGCCTGACGCAGGTCCTCACCGGACACGGTTGTTTCGGGAGGTTCCTGTTCCGGATAAGGCGGGAGGAAACGCCCGGGTGTTACCACTGTGTGGATCGCCCGGAGGACACGGTGGAGCATACGGTGGAGGTCTGCCCGGCTTGGGCAGAGCACCGCCGCGTCCTCGCGGAGGCGATCGGCGGCGGCGATCTCTCGCGTCCGGCCCTGGTACAGGCCATGGTACGGAGCGAGAGTGCATGGGAAGCCGTCACCTCCTTCTGCGAAGCAGTAATGCTCGCGAAGGAGGAGGCTGAACGCGTGAGGGAGAGGCAATCTTTGCGCCCTCACGCCCCTAGTACCTACATAAGTGTGGATATGCGTGTCATGCTATGTGAGTCACTTGTTTTATCCAAGCTGAACTACGCTGACACTGTGTATGGTGCATGCATTCTAGGTAGAAGCGGAAAGTTAATCCAGCGAGTGCAGAATGCTTGTGCAAGATTCTGTTTCAACGTCCCACCCCGATCTCATATAACTCCATTTTTAAATAAGGGTAATTTGATGAGAATGACAGATCGCAGAAAGCTTCATCTGGCTACCCTACTCTTTGGCACTATTCTCACAAAAAAACCAGAATATCTGTATCAAAAATTGACTTGGTCACGAGATATCAATAAAATTAAAACAAGAGCATCATCTTACCTCATGTTGGC
Organism: Dicycla oo; assembly: GCA_948252095.1. Taxonomy (NCBI): domain Eukaryota; kingdom Metazoa; phylum Arthropoda; class Insecta; order Lepidoptera; family Noctuidae; genus Dicycla; species Dicycla oo. Next base: position 24,684,834 of record OX411712.1, on the reverse strand, counting down.
CACAACGCACAAAACAGCTTCTTTTCGTGGAAGCTTTAAATTCGCTGCCTCTCGCTGTTGGAACGATTTGCCACCACCGTTTCGGACTATAAAAACAGTTGGTACTTTTAGTATTAAATATAAACAGCACTTATTACGAGTACAAAAGGAAACCAGTCTCTGATAACTGATACTCACCTTGGGACTGCACGTAGTTAGTACTGGTGACATCAGTGGGGTCTTGTGTTCCTAGCAGCATGTTTAGCTTTGAACTTGACTGTTGGTTTTGCTCGGTGATTGAATTTTTGTTTATTTTTTTTTTATTTTTCCGACTTACACAACACAACACAGTTCTTACAACAAACAATACTTTATATAATTTATCTGCACCACTTTATTGCCGTACCTATTATTCACTCTTTGTTTTAGTTTTATCAACAGTTAATTTCTTAAACATTAGGTATATCAGCTGTCAGCCACAGAGCATGTATACTGTCAGCCGAGCCGATACCTGCGCCCGCGTCTCATCGCTTGTCACAGACTATAGACAATATTCTATAGCATAGACAAGCGAGGTTGAAGCGTCTGGCGTCGGGAGTTATTCGACTAATGAAGACACTATTTATGGTTATTAGTTTATATTTTATTTTTTTATTTTTTTTTCTCTAAATTATAGGTATTCTATTGTGTGTATTTTATTATCTTATTATTCCTCTACTGGATTTGTTAGATGTCCGTAGGTGTGTCCGTGGCATCACATGGGCCCTATCAGAATACCAGCGCTGCGGTATTTAATTAAATATTGCAGCTTTATGCTGAGATAGGAGCCTTTTTGGCCTCGCACAGGTATTTTTAATTGTTATATTTTGTATTTATTTTGTTTAATTTTTTAATGTTAATTTTGTTAGTTAACTATGCTCCTTTTTACTACTTGTATTTCCTGTGTGTGCCAAATAAAATATTTTTCTTTCTTTCTTTCTTTCTTTCCTAGTCGCCGCAGGAGACGCCCTGGGCGTCGGGAAGCGATAGCCGATTCCCGGCCACCGTAGGCGCGGGCTTGCGGATGGCGAGCAATGGGTAGCTCGCCGTCCGGTAAGGACCAGGCCCGGGTCGACGGCGCGTTGTGTTCCACGCGCGCCTCAAAGAGATGTCAGCAAAGATGGGGTCCAATAGGGCCGATGCCGCTGGGGTTGCGGGTTGTTTGAAAAAGATACCGTGGCCCTGGCACAGGCAACTGAAGGAACACGGGTGGGTTTTAGTCAGTAGAAGTCTGACACGCCCTCCCGCTCCACCCAGAGCGGGAGAAGTTATTTGATGATTTCCCATCCAAAAAAAAAAAAAAAAAAGTTACTTTTCATCCCGGTAGAAGGTTCCCGTGGGATAATTTCCAACATAGCCGCTGGCAACAGCTAGTATATTAAGACATAGGATACTTTTCATCCCGGTGGAAGGTTCCCGTGGGATAATTTCCAACATAGCCGCTGGCAACAGCTAGTATATTAAGACATAGGATACTTTTCATCCCGGTAGAAGGTTCCCGTGGGATAATTTCCAACATAGCCGCGGGCAACAGCTAGTATATTAAGACATAGGATACTTTTCATCCCGGTAGAAGGTTCCCGTGGGATAATTTTCGACATACACGCGGACGAAGCCGCGGGCAACAGCTAGTATATTAAGACATAGGATACTTTTCATCCCGGTAGAAGGTTGCCGTGGGATAATTTCCAACATAGCCGCGGGCAACAGCTAGTATATTAAGACATAGGATACTTTTCATCCCGGTAGAAGGTTCCCGTGGGATAATTTCCAACATAGCCGCTGGCAACAGCTAGTATATTAAGACATAGGATACTTTTCATCCCGGTAGAAGGTTCCCGTGGGATAATTTCCAACATAGCCGCTGGCAACAGCTAGTATATTAAGACATAGGATACTTTTCATCCCGGTAGAAGGTTCCCGTGGGATAATTTCCAACATAGCCGCGGGCAACAGCTAGTATATTAAGACATAGGATACTTTTCATCCCGGTAGAAGGTTCCCGTGGGATAATTTCCGACATACACGCGGACGAAGCCGCTGGCAACAGCTAGTATATTAAGACATAGGATACTTTTCATCCCGGTAGAAGGTTCCCGTGGGATAATTTCCAACATAGCCGCTGGCAACAGCTAGTATATTAAGACATAGGATACTTTTCATCCCGGTAGAAGGTTCCCGTGGGATAATTTCCGACATACACGCGGACGAAGCCGCTGGCAACAGCTAGTATATTAAGACATAGGATACTTTTCATCCCGGTAGAAGGTTCCCGTGGGATAATTTCCGACATACACGCGGACGAAGCCGCTGGCAACAGCTAGTATATTAAGACATAGGATACTTTTCATCCCGGTAGAAGGTTCCCGTGGGATAATTTCCAACATAGCCGCTGGCAACAGCTAGTATATTAAGACATAGGATACTTTTCATCCCGGTAGAAGGTTCCCGTGGGATAATTTCCGACATACACGCGGACGAAGCCGCTGGCAACAGCTAGTATATTAAGACATAGGATACTTTTCATCCCGGTAGAAGGTTCCCGTGGGATAATTTCCAACATAGCCGCTGGCAACAGCTAGTATATTAAGACATAGGATACTTTTCATCCCGGTAGAAGGTTCCCGTGGGATAATTTCCAACATAGCCGCTGGCAACAGCTAGTATATTAAGACATAGGATACTTTTCATCCCGGTAGAAGGTTCCCGTGGGATAATTTCCGACATACACGTGGACGAAGCCGCTGGCAACGGCTAGTATATTAAGACATAGGATACTTTTCATCCCGGTAGAAGGTTCCCGTGGGATAATTTCCGACATACACGCAGACGAAGCCGCTGGCAACAGCTAGTATATTAAGACATAGGATACTTTTCATCCCGGTAGAAGGTTCCCGTGGGATAATTTCCAACATAGCCGCTGGCAACAGCTAGTATATTAAGACATAGGATACTTTTCATCCCGGTAGAAGGTTCCCGTGAGATAATTTCCAACATAGCCGCGGGCAACAGCTAGTATATTAAGACATAGGATACTTTTCATCCCGGTAGAAGGTTCCCGTGGGATAATTTCCAACATAGCCGCGGGCAACAGCCAGTATATTAAGACATAGGATACTTTTCATCCCGGTAGATGGTTCCCTTGGGATAATTTTCAACATAGCCGCGGGCAACAGCTAGTAGGGGAAAGTCCTCCAGCACCGGCCGGCATCCAGTACCGGCCAGTTAGATTTTATTGAACTCTATAAGAGATTTTTTTTTTTTTATTTGTGATGGGTTTGCTCTTGACTCTAGTCTAGGTCAGAGGTGACAGAGACAAAGTCGACGATGGAGTGAGCTTACCCAGAAGAAGCCTGTTCACTCTCACTTTGAAGAGATTAGGGTTGTATACGTTCGGAAACACAGACGCAGGTAGTGAGTTCCACTTTTTTGCTGTGCGCATTATAAAAGACATTTGGAAGCGCTTAGTGCGAATTGATGGAATAGCAACCAGGTAGGGATGGTAACTGGCAGTGCGTCTAGATGTCCGGTGGTAGAAGGGGGCCGGTGGAATGAGGTCGTGGAGTTCTCGGGCACACTCTCCGAAGTACAATCTGTAGAAGACCGACAAGCAGGCAACCTTGCGGCGATGAGCCAAGCTATGAAGCTTGGCATCCACCAGTTTTACGTCGCCAATGAGCCTCTTAGCTCTGCGTTCCACCGAGTCAAGCGCGGCTAGTTGGTACTTAGCTGATCCATCCCAAAGGTGACTGCAATACTCCATGCAGGATCGGACTTGCGCTTTGTAAAGGGTTAAAAGCTGTCCAGGCGTAAAGTATCGCTTCACCCTATTTAGGATGCCCAGTTTCTTGGCCGCAGTTTGGGCCTTGTACTCGATGGTGGCGCCGAAGTTGAGACCAGATGTCAACTCCATACCTAGGAGCTCAAGTCGATCAGTTACAGGAACAGATGTACCCCGAAAAGTAGGAGTTTGGGCGAAACGACTCTTTTTAGCGGTAAAAAGACATGCCTGCGTTTTGGTGGCGTTAAAAGAGACCAGATTATCATCACCCCACTGGGAGACAAAGCTTAAGGTCAAATCTGTCCGCTCTACCATGGCCTCTCTCAAGGAACGAACTTCAGCCCCGCTGGTTTTTGTGCTGGACAAGTATCTCTCTGAAACTGTACTGTCATCCGCGTACCCAACAATACCAGGCCGAAGCAGGTCATTGATGTGCAGCAGGAAAAGAGTTGCAGAGAGAACAGACCCCTGAGGAACTCCGGCATCAATAGCCATAAGGTCAGAGATGGCGCTGATTTCTGTTTTGCCATTAAAGTAATACGTTCTTACAAGTACATGCCCCGCGCGGCAGCGACCTGTCGCGACTCGCTTACTGGCAGTACGCCGATTTGTGTTGCGCACGATGAATGCCCGTTTCATAACTAAAGTTCTGGTTCGTGATTACATAGTTTATAGAACGTGTTCAAAAGAAATTAAACCTGGTATGTATTGATTATTTATATAGCTATTATAAAATACGTTTAGTTTCAATATTTATTTGTAAATTATTGTCTAGGGTCGCATATTGTATTTTTTTCGTTCCCTACAGTACCGGCCATAAAATTGTCCTCCAGTACCGACCACTATTTAGGTTTACTTTTGAATGGTTTTATATTCTTATAGGTACCTACACAAAGATGCCAGGCAATAATAGTGATGGTGAGACGAAGAAAAAGAAGGGTGATTGGGATCCCGCCAATATGCATAAAGCTGTGGAAAAGGTGCTGAGTAATGAAATTAGTGCGCGTCGGGCTGCGGAAATTTATCAGGTATCCAGAACTACATTAAATGACAGAATTAGTGCAATTAAAAATAATAAAGAGGTGTCCATTAAGCCAGTTATGGGTCGTTTTCATAAAACTTTCTCATCTGAACACGAAGAAATTTTGGCAGAGCATGTTAAGGACTTGGCAAATAGATTGATGCCTTTAAACAAGCAGGAATTTCTTCGCCTTGCTTTTCAACTAGCTGAAAAGTTAAAATTACCTCACCAATTTAATAAAGAGAAGATGTCAGCGGGAAAGAACTACTATTATGCATTTATGAAAAGACACAGTGACTTATCATTGCGGACTGCTGAATCAACGAGTTTAATGAGAGCAGTAGGTTTTAACAGACCTCAAGTTGAACGTTTCTTTGAAGGCCTTGAGAATTTAATGCAAACATTTAATTTCACCCCCTATAAAATATGGAACTGTGATGAGACTGGTGTCAGTATTGTCCAGAAACATGCTAAAGTTTTAGCTACTAAAAACCAAAGGCAAGTTGGAAAACTAACTTCGGCAGAGCGTGGAAAAAACGTGACTGTGCTTTTTGCAATGAGCGCTGGAGGTCAGTTCGTACCACCATTCTTTGTATTCCCACGGTCCCGAATAAATGAAAGACTCATGATTAATGCACCACATGAAAGTGTAGGTGAAGCTCAGCCAAATAGCTGGATGAATGCAGAACTATTTTTGAAATGGATGGGTCACTTCACAAAGTATTCGACTCCTACCAAAGAAAACCCAGTCCTGTTGATTCTTGATGGGCATGCTAGTCATAAAGACTTGGATGTCATTGAATTTGCCAGAAAAAATCATATTCACATGTTAAGCACTCCACCTCATACAACCCATAAGCTACAACCGCTTGATCGAACGTTTATGAAGCCTTTTAAATCTGCTTACAGTGATGCATGTGACGTGTGGATGAGATCAAACCCTGGGATAAGAATCAGTGAATACGAAGTCGCAGGGTTTGTTGCTTCTGCTTTTAATCGAGTTTCTCGAATGGACATTGGCGTTAATGGCTTTCGTTGCACAGGCATTCACCCCTTTAATAAAAATGTTTTCAGTGATTTAGATTTTATAGCTTCGGATATGACTAATGTTACAGAAAATTATCAATCACCGTCAGAATCATCGCTCGCAAACTCTCAACTGCCAGAACCGACAACTTCCATTTTTGAACAACCAGAACTAACAAATTTATCCTCTTATCAGCAGCTAGAAATTACACCTCCAGGTCCTCAGCAATCGCAGTCTCAAACTGTCACTTTAGAGTCTGAACCTCAAACCGCTATCTCTCAACAATCCAAGTCTCGAGAAACTACCAATGATATCGACCTATCCCAATCGGTTGACAATTTTAAGGCAATAGTTGCAGAGTTGTCACTGGTCCCTGATGCTTCTAAAAGACGAGCTACTGCACGACGTCGCAAAGCTGAAAAAAGCGAAATTTACACAAGTTCTCCATACAAAAAGATGCTGGAACAGAAAAGATCAGATAAGAGTGTTAAGTCAGCTAAGCGAGGCAAAAGTTTGCTTTCAGGACAAGATACCAGCAAGAAAGGTAAGAACTTGGTTTCAGGAAAAGATGTCAGCAAGAAAGGAAAAAATAAGAAAAAAGAAAACCAGAGTCCTCCCCACAGACCGATCGAGGAAAAAACAATTTGTCCTTTGTGCCTTGAATCTCATGAAGAGGATTGGATTCAATGTGGAAACTGCAAGGTTTGGGTCCATGAGGCTTGTGCCAATATATCAGAGCTAACAAATCAATACATTTGTGATTTTTGTCTCGTATTGTACAACGTCCCAAAAATATGTCGCAACGAAATAAAACAAATGTGTCCAGAGTAAGACAATTTATTACATAAAATACCGCGGAGATTATGTTTCGCAAGAAAATCTTAACACCGCGATTCACAAAAGTGACGTCACGGTACAACGCCATCTGTTATTTAATAGCGGTACTATGCTAATGACAAAATAAGATTCGTATAAGATTTCTAGTAACTATTTAAACAGATTAGACATTCCGCCCACCATGGACGGCTCTGTCCATCAACCATAACAAACAATATAAACTTAAATTAAATTAATGATTGGTTGTTGGCGATCCACTATACCCTAAGCCTAGGGCCTTATGTCTACGATACAAGTAAATAAAAACACCTTAAGTAAATAAAAATTAAACAACGGTGAAAACAAGTGAAAAATACAAGTTCATTCAAGTAAATAGAACAGTATATAAAATTCATCAATAAAATGGTAAACAATAATAACTAAGTGTTCACAGGTAAAATAATTAACTTAGATACAGGTCTTTTAATCTCATTATTTTTACACCGTATAGTTACAACGCGAGTAATGTTGTCCAAACCTGGATGTTTACTTGTAATAACCCCGTATAGCCATCTAGCGGGTGGAAGACCATCCTCCTTCACCAGAACTACGTCTCCAATTTCAGGTTCAGGCTTACAATCTGTCCACTTATAGCGATGCTGCAATTGAGTTAAATACTCTAGTGACCACCTACGCCAGAAATTTTGAAGCATTTTTTGCGTAAGATGCCACCGTTTTAGATTACTAATAGATGAATTTTCATAATTTGCATCAGGCACAGTTACCAGAGGTTCACCCACGAGAAAGTGCCCAGGCGTCAAAGGGCACGAGTCCTCTGGATTGTTAGAAAGCTGAGAGATCGGCCTTGAGTTAAGGCAGGCCTCAATTTGAGCAAGCACAGTTGTCATTTCTTCAAATGTCAATGTGCTGGTGCCGATAATTCTTTTCAAATGGTGCTTCGTGGACTTGACACCAGCCTCCCACAATCCTCCAAAGTTTGGAGCATGGGGAGGTATGAAATGCCAAGTCGTACCATTCATAGATAGGAAATCAGCTATCTCCGAAGCTACCGTAGACCTTTCAGCGTTGAATAGCTGTCGCAATTCCTTTGCACTACCAACAAATGTAGTCCCATTATCACTCCACAAGTCCAATACTCTGCCACGTCTGGCTACAAAGCGCTTAAAAGACGCAAGAAAACTCTGAGAAGTCATGTCACTCACAACCTCTAAATGAATAGCCCGAGTGGACATGCAAACAAACAAGCAAATATAACCCTTAGTGGAGTGATGACCACGGCCTTTAGAGGTTCGGATGCTGATTGGACCTGCGTAATCTACGCCACTGCATTGGAAGGGCTTCTGAGTAGACACCCTGGCCTTCGGTAATTGACCCATCATTTGTTGGTGTGTTTGTGTTGAATGTCGAATACAAGTTACACACTTATGAACGTATTGCCTAACGAGAGTCCTTGCATTGAGTATCCAGTATTTGGATCTTAAGTAATTGAGCATCAATTGCGGCCCGCCATGCAAAGTTCTCTCGTGAGCCTCCGCAATCAAAAGATTGGTGAAGTGTGATTTATGAGGGATTAAGATGGGGTGCTTCATATTCTCATTAATAGAAGCCCGGTGCAAGCGACCACCAACTCTTAAGATTCCGTCATCGTCAAGAAAAGGACTCAACGAGGTAAGTCTACTACCCTTATTTAATTTACGGTTTTTTTTCACAGATTCTATTTCATCACTAAAGGACTGGAGTTGGCAGAGTTTGATACAGGTAAGTACAGCTTCATTTAATTCCTTTGTAGTTAGCCAAGTAGTTATTTTCTTTTTATTATATTCAAATTCCTTCAGTCGTAAAAATCTTCTACAGTAAGCTATGACTCTTATCAACTTACCGAACTTAGAAAATCTAGTAAATATATTATCATCACATTCTACCGCAGTTGCATGACATTTTGTTTTTATCTTTCTTTCTTCTAGCGTAGTTACTTCTATATTACCTCTATTATAGACTATTTTTTCATTCTGTAACCATACTGGACCTCTTTTCCAGAGTTGCATATCGTTACACTCAGAAGGGTTTACTCCCCGAGATGCGCAATCTGCTGGATTTTCCGACGACGACACATGTGACCACTGGCTTCGATCCGTAATGGTAAGTATTTTGGAAACACGATTCGCGATAAACGTTTTCCACCGACTAGGGTGGCTGCTTAGCCACGCCAATACGACGGATGAGTCTGTCCACGCATATAAGTGCTGTTTGGGAACTTCTAGTGTTGAAGCAACTTCTTGAAGAAGCCTTGCTAGCAAGACAGCTCCACAAAGCTCTAATCGCGGGATTGATACCTGCTTAACAGGAGCAACCTTGGTTTTTGAAGTCACCAAGGTTGTGTGAATATGTCCATATCTATCAATGATGCGGACGTATACCACCGCGGCGTATGCTACATTGGACGCATCTGAAAAGCCATGCAATTCTAGAGCCCTGTTCTCCTTACTAGAGTTGATCCAACGAGGCAGACGAAATTTAATAAGATCACAAAGGTTCTTCCGGAAGTCAAGCCACTCTGTCAGCAATGGTGCAGGTAGTTCTGCATCCCATTCAATCCCAGTCATCCAAATTCGTTGAATAAACACCTTTGCAGTGATGATTGTCGGTGCTAACCATCCAAGGGGATCGAAAAGTCGCGCTATGTCCGAAATAACCTTACGCTTTGTCACTGGTAAATCCAGGTCATTGAGTTGAATAGTGTAAACGAACTCGTCATTGTCTTTGTCCCACGTTAAACCTAATATTTTTGAAATTGCATCTATTTTTAGTTCCATGTTCCCTTGGGTTTGTGGTATTTGTTCACCGTCTTCAATCAATCTTAATAATTCTCTGTTGTTACTCGCCCACTTTTGGAGTTGGAAACCTCCACGTTTAAGCAACTCCGATGTCTGCTTATATATTTCTACTCCTTCCTCTATGGTTTGACAGCCCGTCATTAAGTCATCCATGTAGAAATCGGAAACGACGCGGTTCTTTGCTAAAGGAAATTCAGCGCCTTCGTCCTGAGCTAACTGCTGCAATGATCTTACTGCTAGGTAAGGCGCCGATGATGTTCCAAACGTTACTCGCAAATGACGTAACACCTGAATTTCGTCATTTGGATTCTCACGCCATAATATACGCTGAAAATCTGTGTGATCATCGCATACCTTTATCTGTCTGTACATCTTGACGATGTCCGCTACCAGACAGACAGGTTCACAACGCCAACGCATGATAATATGACGAAGCTCAGGTTGAAGAGGAGGCCCTACCATTAAATCGTGATTAAGTGATATCCCGTTGTTACCTACGCATGATGCATCAAAGACGATGCGCAACTTCGTTGTACTTTTTTCGTTACGGATGACGGCATGATGAGGTAAGTACACAGAACCTTCTTTGTCCCTATCCTGCACTATATCCATATGATTAAGAGCTATATACTCATTTATAACCGCTGAATACTGAGCCTTGAACTCGGGATTCCTTAGGAATCGCTTTTCTAAGGTTAAAAAGCGTTTCTGAGCGATGTCTTTCGATCCACCATACTTACAAGCAGGATCGCTTGACCTGAAAGGCATGTGCACAATATAGCGACCAGATTCGTCTCGTCTAGTCGTGGCTTTAAATATATCTTCGCACTTCTGTTCTTCTGGGGTCAAGTAAACCTTATCACAATCGCCCTTGGGCTCAGATTCTAGTTCCCAGAATTTTTTAAGGAGTGTATTCTCATCTGTATGAGTAGAATGCAATGTGACTACGGTGTTGTGGCATGTCTCGCTTTGGTTGATTTCACCTACTTGACCAGACAAGATCCATCCTAGTCTAGTATCTTGTGCAATGAGCTGACCAGGTGGACCTCTGATTAAACCTTCTAACAAAATCTGGCCATACACTTCGGCACTTAAAAGCAAATCTATCTTGTTCGGAGTATCGAACGAAGGATCTGCTAAAGCCAAAGACGAGATTGTGGTCAAAACGTTTGCCACCACCTTCCTTTCCGGTAAAATGGTTGTTAGTTTCTTTAAAACATAAGCTTTAACCGTGATAATAAAACTAGGGTCGACACGTGATTTAACTTTAATGAGAACCATTGAATTTAATGGAATCATTGATTGGCCTTGATCACAACCTATACCTGAAATTGAACCTTTAGTTGGTATTCTTTTGAGACCTAAGAGCTGGACTGCGGACTCCGTCACAAAGGAGGCCTGAGACCCCTGGTCTAACAGGGATCTTAATACTATAGCAGTACCGCTCTTTGATTCCGCTTCAATTAGCGCAGTGGCCAATAATATTTGGCTATGACTATTAGCAAAACAACTTACAATATTAGTGGAATTACTCTGGGTTGAAGTTGTATCAGCAGAAATGCTGCTTTCTGCTACTTGATCAGTTTTGTTACTATCACCAACTGATTTGGAAACATTCTTGAGATGAAGAAGACTATGATGCTTCTTTTTGCATATATGACATCTAGTGGACTGGCGGCATGCATATACGGAGTGATTTGGTCCTAGACAGTTATAGCATAAACCATTTGTTTGGACAAAATTACGACGCTTATCCATATCGAGACCGGCGAACTTTTTACAATTAGCAAGCTTGTGGTTATCTTGACAACAAATACACAATGTAGTTGATACATGGAGCGATTTGACTGGTAAATTACGATTGGACTGATGACGTTGCCCTTTGCTGTCTAAAAATTCTAAAGACCGAAACCTTTGTTCAAGGAAAGATTTGAACTGATTCATTGTAGGCAAGTCATCTGAACAATCACAAATTTTCATTTCCCATTGTTTACGTGACTCAGTGTCTAGTTTTGAACTCAATACATAAATAACTATAATATCCCAATGCTCAACTATTATACCTAAATTTTCCAAAGCATGTAAACATTCGTTAGACGTATCTAATAACTCCTTAAGTGCGCTGGAGGATTCTGTTGCAATATTTTTTTGAGTCATAAAACGTTTAATTATACAATTCGCTAAATATTTTTTATTATTATATCGATCCTCTAATTTAGTCCAACAGGTTGCATAATTACTACTAGTAATAGGAATGTGACGTAAAAGACCTTCAGCTTCTCCAGACAAATGTGACTTCAAATAATGCAGTTTCTGAACATCGTCTAGTAAGTTATTATTGTGTATTAGAGATTTAAATAAATCTCTAAAACTAATCCACTCAGAATAACTTCCGCTAAACATAGGCAACTCAATCTTCGGCAACTTTACAGAACATATTCCTTTAGAAACCTTCGCAGAAGACTCGGGCACTTTACCTAAACTATCCGAACATTCCACTTTCTTCAATGCTTCCTTCAACTCTGCTTTATAATCAGTAAATAATTCTTCCGTGGTCTCATATACACTTTTTAAGTTATAATCCGATTTTTCGAAATCAATAGACTTAACCGATGTTACAATTTTTATATGAGTTTCAGAAAACGTTGACCAGTTAGCTTCTAAATTATCTAATCTAGTTTCTATGTATGAACTGGTTACTCGCTCCTTAGGTGATTTCTTGAAGTTAGACCTTGCTTTACAGATAGTAGAATGTAAATTAAACTGTAAATTACTCAAAGCTTCCATATTGAATATAGATAAAGTCCTTTAATTAAATAAACTGTTCTTGAACGCTAAGTCCGTGCACAACACGTAAAAATCACAAGTCTTTGAACTTAATACACCTCGCTGCAAAATCGGGCATAGGTTCCACGTAGTTCACTTTTTATTGAAATTATTCTAAGTCCATGCACACGTTAAAGTTTCTAAGTCCAAATTTTTAATTAAAATTTTCTAAGTTAATAATTTGCTTTAAATAGTTAAGTCTCAATGTATTAATTAAGTCACTCTAATATTTTAAAGTACTCACAGATTATCCTCGTATCACTTCACTGTCACTCACTTTTAGGTTGCTCGTCGCAATGATATGCGGGGTACACTCCCCTCGCACCGCAGCTGCTGCTCACGCCAACACGAACTGTTTGCTAGCACTAGCGCTGATCGTTGTGTACCACTTGTACATATACGCTTAAGCGCCAATCTTGTACGATCCGCTGATGCTGCTCGCCAGTAGCCGCACTGACGTTACACTCGCAGCAGGTTGACCATTCAACCTGACTCCACCACAACAAAGACAATGCACACCAGTCCTTTATCCGGTTCAGAAGGACCACTTGTACAACGTCCCAAAAATATCTCGCAACGAAATAAAACAAATGTGTCCAGAGTAAGACAATTTATTACATAAAATACCGCGGAGATTATGTTTCGCAAGAAAATCTTAACACCGCGATTCACAAAAGTGACGTCACGGTACAACGCCATCTGTTATTTAATAGCGGTACTATGCTAATGACAAAATAAGATTCGTATAAGATTTCTAGTAACTATTTAAACAGATTAGACACGTATAAATTAACATTTTTATGCTGGCCGGTACTGGAGGCCAAATTTTTTCATGTCGATTTTTCATATTTTTCAAATTTTATTAATAAAGTTGATTATTTCTAAATATAATAATATTTTATTGTTTTAATTTACAATACTTGAATGCCTTAATACGTTTTAGCTGATATTTAACTTATAACTTGGGGTCTTTTTATTTTATCTTACATAATCCTTAAGGTGACGGTACTGCCGGACTCTCCCCTATATTAAGACATAGGATACTTTTCATCCCGGTAGATGGTTCCTGTGGGATAATTTCCGGCATACACGCGGACGAAGCCGCTGGCAACAGCTAGTATATTAAGACATAGGATACTTTTCATCCCGGTAGAAGGTTCCCGTGGGATAATTTCCAACATAGCCGCGGGCAACAGCTAGTATATTAAGACATAGGATACTTTTCATCCCGGTAGAAGGTTCCCGTGGGATAATTTCCAACATAGCCGCGGGCAACAGCTAGTATATTAAGACATAGGATACTTTTCATCCCGGTAGAAGGTTCCCGTGGGATAATTTCCAACATAGCCGCGGGCAACAGCTAGTATATTAAGACATAGGATACTTTTCATCCCGGTAGAAGGTTCCCGTGGGATAATTTCCAACATAGCCGCTGGCAACAGCTAGTATATTAAGACATAGGATACTTTTCATCCCGGTAGAAGGTTCCCGTGGGATAATTTCCAACATAGCCGCGGGCAACAGCTAGTATATTAAGACATAGGATACTTTTCATCCCGGTAGATGGTTCCCGTGGGATAATTTCCGACATACACGCGGACGAAGCCGCTGGCAACAGCTAGTATATTAAGACATAGGATACTTTTCATCCCGGTAGAAGGTTCCCGTGGGATAATTTCCAACATAGCCTCTGGCAACAGCTAGTATATTAAGACATAGGATACTTTTCATCCCGGTAGAAGGTTCCCGTGGGATAATTTCCAACATAGCCGCGGGCAACAGCTAGTATATTAAGACAGGATACTTTTCATCCCGGTAGAAGGTTCCCGTGGGATAATTTCCGACATACACGCGGACGAAGCCGCGGGCAACAGATAGAGCAACAGATATTAACAGAGCAACAGATATTAAGACATAGGATACTTTTCATCCCGGTAGATGGTTCTATGTTCTATGTTATTGGGTTTGGTTTCCGCACTTAATCCTTCAAGTGGACCATTGTGCGTGAGCCATAGCGGCCGTCGGGGTTTATTCCAACCAGCCCACCTCCCTCCAGAAGTTGGTTACGGCTTCTGGTCTGTTCAGAACATCTGTTAAAGATTTGGGTGTCCCGAGGGTTTCTGTTCTAATCTGGGCAACGCCTGTGCACTCGAAGAGCACATGCGGAACGGTTTCCTCAGCCTCCATGCAAGCTCTGCACAGAGGGCTGTCCGTTATGCCCATTGTGTAAAAGTGTTTGTTCAGCGAGAAGTGTCCTGTGATGGTCCCCGTCATCAGGCGCAGGCCGTTCCTATCCAGGCGTAAGAGTCGCCTGGTCAGTTTGCCATCCAGGCTTGGCATAGCCTCCCTGGACTGCCTGCACCCTGGTGCCGAGGACCACCACTCCTCTGCTTTTGTTTGGGTGATCTCTTGCAGCCATCTGCGTAATTGGTTGAAGGGGATGGGTATGATTGGTTCGGGCCCATAGACTGACGCACTGGATGCCCTCCTAGCAAGTTCGTCCGCTGCGTCGTTACCCAAAGACCCACTGTGTCCTTTTATCCATTGCAGTGTCACTGTGTTGCGGTTAGATACCGTTGCTCGTTCTAACGCATTGTGACATTCTAGTATTAATCTTGAAGTAATATATTTTTTCTCTAAGGTTTGGAGTACTGAGGCACTGTCGGAGAGTATACGTATATGGGTGTCCGTAACTCTCCTGGCCTCTATGGCATACGCCGCTTGAATAATGCCCACACATTCTGCCTGGTAGACAGTGTTGAACATTCCCAGCGGGCTGGATATGTTTATGTTGAGGTCGTGCGAGAAAACTCCGGCACCGGTTCCGGAGTCGGTCTTTGACCCGTCAGTGTAAACCCTCAGCTCGTTCGGGCCCGAGTGGTCACGCTGTTCTTCCGTGAGTATTATGTTGTAATGTTTTTTAAAATAATGTTGTTTCGGGGCTCTGTCGCAGGCTGATGCCATCATTGGCCGTTTTTTGATCGCATCCTCCCTAATGCGTATGTGTTTAACCCTGGAGTCTTTGTTCAGGGTTCCGGTTATATTGAGCCTAAAGGCGGCCAAGGCTGCCTCCTCCCTCACAATGAGATGTAGTGGAGGCAGTCCAAGCATTGCTTGTAGTGCGGCCGTAGGTGCGGTTCTCATGCAGCCAGTGATTGCCACACAGGCTAATCGCTGTAGTTTTTCGAGATCTTCCCGGGTTGTGCTCAGGTCTGTCCTGGGCCACCAGACTAGTGAGCCATAAGTAATGATCGGTCTGATAACTGCGGTGTATAGCCAGTAAGTGACCTTGGGGTTAATCCCCCAGTTCCTGCCAAGCAGTCTCTTACACTGCCACAGGGCTATGCTGGCTTTTGTGGTGATGTAATTAGTATGTCTAGCCCAGTTCAACTGTTTGTCCAAAAAGATGCCCAGGTATTTGGTTTCAGTCGATAGGCTTAGGGTAGTTCCAAAGAATCGTGGTAGTTGTAGTGTTGTCAGCTTCCTCTTTTTTGTAAAAAGAATCAGCTCGGTTTTGGTAGGGTTCACTGATAGTGTATGTTTATTGCACCAGTCCTCTACTATCTTCAAGGCCCGGTAGATGGTTCCCGTGGGATAATTTCCGACATACACGCGGACGAAGCCGCTGGCAACAGCTAGTATATTAAGACATAGGATACTTTTCATCCCGGTAGAAGGTTCCCGTGGGATAATTTCCAACATAGCCGCGGGCAACAGCTAGTATATTAAGACATAGGATACTTTTCATCCCGGTAGAAGGTTCCCGTGGGATAATTTCCGACATACACGCAGACGAAGCCGCGGGCAACAGCTAGTATATTAAGACATAGGATACTTTTCATCCCGGTAGAAGGTTCCCGTGGGATAATTTCCAACATAGCCGCTGGCAACAGCTAGTATATTAAGACATAGGATACTTTTCATCCCGGTAGAAGGTTCCCGTGGGATAATTTCCAACATAGCCGCGGGCAACAGCTAGTATATTAAGACATAGGATACTTTTCATCCCGGTAGAAGGTTCCCGTGGGATAATTTCCAACATAGCCGCTGGCAACAGCTAGTATATTAAGACATAGGATACTTTTCATCCCGGTAGAAGGTTCCCGTGGGATAATTTCCGACATACACGCGGACGAAGCCGCTGGCAACAGCTAGTATATTAAGACATAGGATACTTTTCATCCCTGTGGAAGGTTCCCGTGGGATAATTTCCAACATAGCCGCTGGCAACAGCTAGTATATTAAGACATAGGATACTTTTCATCCCGGTAGAAGGTTCCCGTGGGATAATTTCCAACATAGCCGCGGGCAACTGCTAGTATATTAAGACATAGGATACTTTTAATCCCGGTAGAAGGTTCCCGTGGGATAATTTCCGACATACACGCGGACGAAGCCGCTGGCAACAGCTAGTATATTAAGACATAGGATACTTTTCATCCCGGTAGAAGGTTCCCGTGGGATAATTTCCAACATAGCCGCTGGCAACAGCTAGTATATTAAGACATAGGATACTTTTCATCCCGGTAGAAGGTTCCCGTGGGATAATTTCCAACATAGCCGCTGGCAACAGCTAGTATATTAAGACATAGGATACTTTTCATCCCGGTAGAAGGTTCCCGTGGGATAATTTCCAACATAGCCGCGGGCAACAGCTAGTATATTAAGACATAGGATACTTTTCATCCCGGTAGAAGGTTCCCGTGGGATAATTTCCAACATAGCCGCGGGCAACAGCTAGTATATTAAGACATAGGATACTTTTCATCCCGGTAGAAGGTTCCCGTGGGATAATTTCCAACATAGCCGCTGGCAACAGCTAGTATATTAAGACATAGGATACTTTTCATCCCGGTAGAAGGTTCCCGTGGGATAATTTCCAACATAGCCGCGGGCAACAGCTAGTATATTAAGACATAGGATACTTTTCATCCCGGTAGAAGGTTCCCGTGGGATAATTTCCAACATAGCCGCGGGCAACAGCTAGTATATTAAGACATAGGATACTTTTCATCCCGGTAGAAGGTTCCCGTGGGATAATTTCCAACATAGCCGCGGGCAACAGCTAGTATATTAAGACATAGGATACTTTTCATCCCGGTAGAAGGTTCCCGTGGGTTAATTTCCGACATACACGCGGACGAAGCCGCTGGCAACAGCTAGTATATATAGACATAGGATACTTTTCATCCCGGTAGAAGGTTCCCGTGGGATAATTTCCAACATAGCCGCTGGCAACAGCTAGTATATTAAGACATAGGATACTTTTCATCCCGGTAGAAGGTTCCCGTGGGATAATTTCCGACATACACGCGGACGAAGCCGCGGGCAACAGCTAGTTATTTAAATAAAAAATATTCTTAGTACAATTGTACCACGTTTTTAATATAAGAACACAATTAGACTAATAGAAATAAGCATTTATTATATGCCTTCATTACCAAATTATTATTTATTACATGGTTTACTAAATAAAATAAAAATGGTTGAAAATTAAGTATTTGTATTATTTGTCTACTCCATAATCTCCTATGTGCTAATATTTAAAAAAATCCAAGAAGTGCGTACTCGCTTTTCCCGATGCGACCGCGTACTTTGCATTCGCCGCTCCCCGCGCGGGGGGGCTAAGTCACGCCCACCGAGCTACGATTTATTTTCGAGATAGCCCCTTAAACTTATAAACTGGTATTCTAAACTATCTCTAAATAAAATTAATTAAACTAACAATGTTGTATGAATTGTCTTCAAACTTCAATAAACGGGCGTTATCCGTACGCAAAACTTCATATTACGGGCATCACCCGTATAAAACTTCCATGATGTACTTACAGGCTAAATAAATTACATTATGAAGTCTTTACAGGTGTCACCTGTTCCCGGACTACCAGGCATCATCTGGCAACATCACAGCTTAACCTTATGTAACAGGCATCACCTGTAATAAATTTCATTACGAAGTCCTTACAGGCGTCACCTGCTGTACAATTCTCACCACAAAAACTTAGGTGAGGTGAGCGTGGAGTCAGCTCTCAATAATGTCAGTCCCTAGCATCAGGTGGAATGACAGACACTACAAGCTCACTTCACCTATGTTTTCACGGTGAGATTTTTACAGAATAGACCGGCTGTTCCCGGACTACTAGGTATCATCTGGTAACATCACAGCTTAACACAGACGTCACTCGTTCGTGTCCAACTCATCACGCTGATATTGTACATACATTATTATATTAGAACTTATGTAACAGGCGTCACCTGTGATTTAGTTTAGAACCTGTGGTTTAGGAGGAGACTTATGTTCTCTTTTGTACGAGCATCATTACTTGATACAATACCCGACCCCGTAGTTCAGAGGCAGGAATTTTAAATACCTATGACTTTTACATGTATTCGTTAATCGTATGACATTTTCCTTCTAAATCATTCAAAATCATGCATAAGCGACCCCATAAGTGGGTACTTACTTTAATTTTAGTTAGCAATGAGAAATGTAAAGAACCGTCCCGCTTGATAATAAATAATAACCTACAGCACCAGCAAAACGACGCGGTCGTCTAGCATCATAGATAAGCAGGCCCCTCTTTCCCACTGGGCACACTGGGCACGTGCCCAGGGCCCCGCGATCGATTGGGGCCCCCTAGTCTAGTCCCTACCACAGATCACTATTATATGTACTACGTACTACGGTTCCTACTCCATTACCAAACGAAAACCGATAGCTACTCTACTCTCGCCTGAAAATCAGTCTTAACAAATGCTTACCGACTATGGTCAATTTGTAGAATTGCAAGATCTATAATTATTTGTTATCACTATCAAAATAAATGAGCAAAGAAAAAAATACATTGATAGGTCACTAACTGTCGTTGTCGTCTTTCTTTGCAAAACAGTCGATGTGAACGGCATGTAGTATGTAGGTATACTTATGTCGTAGATGCCTCGTGCGCTCAACATGCAGTCATCCACCCTGATGAAAGCCCGAGCGGCGAGCGCCGACTGCCGGGTGACCGACTATGTATAATTTCCTACGAAGTGGCAATAATAGCGATTGAAAAAAATCCGGAGTATTGGCAACACTGCCCGACTCAGCGATCGGGAATTCCCCTGCATAGAATCGAACTGTAGTGTTATGACATGTCATTTCATTTGTTTGTTGTTTCTGTCTGACTATTATTACTATTATACTATACTCGCTCTATTAAGTTGTGGTTTGCCTGTTTTGTTTTAGTGATTATTTTCTATGTAAATATAAACACTAATTTATAACATAAAATGTCGAAACGATCATATCCTAGTGGATCGGACAAAAGGAAAAAAGCTTCACACCAGAAGAAAGTAATTGAAAAGTTACCAAAATTAACGTCATATTTTTCTACTGGAGAAAGTTCTGTAAGTAGCAATCGAACGTGTCAACCAGAAATAGCGGGATTTTCTAAATCGTCATATTCTACACCAGTTCCTGCCAATTTTGAAGAAGAGATTGAATTACAATGCGATCGTGCCAATGACGAAAGTGCAACAACTTCGACGACTTTACCTACACTGTCAATTGTGCCAGTTGAGCAAAAACAGTTTTCCAACCCTGAAAAAGTATCACACGACCCCGCCGATTATTTTCATGAAAATCTTACAGAACAAGAACGTGAAATTTTGATTCGTAAGGGACCTGTTTATTATCAAAATAAAGATTCTGATTTCTCTGTGGCATCCAGAAACTACAAAGATGGCAATAGATCAGTAACTAGATATTTTAACAAAGAATTATTTATTCGCAAATTACAGAACAATGAAAACGTCGATAGAAAATGGTTGTTGTATTCGCCTTCCAAAAAATCAGTATTTTGTTTTTCATGCTGCTTATTTAATTCTTCTGATTTAAATCTATGCTCTCCGAGTGGATGTAATGACTGGAAGCACATTCATCAAATAATTTTATCACATGAAAATAGCCCAACACATAGACAATGTATGATGACATATCTGGCACGAAGTAAAGCTGTTGGTAGAGTAGATACAGATTTATTATTTCATTATCAAAAAGAAGTGGATTACTGGAGAAATGTTCTTAGAAGAATTGTATCTGTTGTAAAATTTTTGGCTTCGAGAGGGCTTCCGTTTCGTGGTGACAATGAGATCCTAGGATCTCCCAACAATGGAAATTATTTGGGATGTGTGGAGTTACTGAGTGAATTTGATCCACTTCTTGCAGACCATTTAAAAAAAATGGGGAATCCCGGAAAAGGCAACACTTCATATTTATCTGCGAATATTTGTAATGAGTTTATTGATGTAATGGGAAAACAGGTCCTAAAAAAAATTATAAATGAAGTTCAATTAGCAAAATATTTTTCCATTAGTGTCGACAGTACACCCGATTTGTCACATGTTGACCAGCTAACTTTTATAATTAGATACGTAAAAGGCCGTGATCCTGTTGAAAGGTTTCTGAAATTTATACCTATTAAAGAGCATAAATCTGAATATTTAGCTGAAACAGTTTTGATTTTTTTAGAGAGTCATGATATTTCCATTAAAGATTGTAGGGGACAAAGCTACGACAATGCTTCAAATATGTCGGGAAAATATTCTGGTTTACAAGCAAGAATCAAGGAGAAATGCGAATTTGCCGCCTTTGTACCATGTGCGGGACATTCACTAAACTTGGTAGGTGTTCATGCCGCTGGGTGTGTATCAGAGGTGACACAGTTCTTTGAAATTATTCAGAAAGTGTATAACTTTTTTTCGGGCTCTACCTACCGTTGGAATATATTGACAAAACACTTAGGTTTAAAAAAAGTTGTTAAAAATCTTTCACAAACAAGATGGTCAGCCCGGGCTGATGCAGTGAGCGCCTTGCATGAAGGTCATAAACAAATTATAGAAGCTTTGATATCCATCGCAACAGATACAGAACAGGCACAAGAAACTAGAGAAGAAGCATTTAGTCTGTCCAGAAAAATGGAAAAATTAGAATTTATTTTACTTACAGAAATTTGGAACTCCATATTAGAAAGAATACATAAAACAAGCAATTATCTTCAGAAAGAAACAATGACACTGGACGTTGCTACTAATTTGTTTACTGCACTCGATGATTATATTATTAGTCTCAGGGATAAATTTGATTACTTCGAATCGTCCGCCAAAGAGAAAAACCCGGAATCTGACTATAAAGACCTATCTCAAAGAACCAGACGTAGAAGCTCACGCCTGACTTTTTTTGATGGCTCTGCGCCATCAGTCCAACTGAATGGAAAAGAAAGATTCAAAGTCGAAACCTTCATTCCCATGATTGATACCTTGGGCGTTCATCTAAAACAGCGATTAAGTTCGTATAAGAACATTAGTCAATGTTTTGATTTATTTTTTCGCTTGAAAACTCTGAATTGCGAAGAGTTGAGACGAAGTTGCAAAGAATTTGCTGAAATCTATTATGAAGACGTTAACGAGAAAGAGCTAGAAATGGAATGTCTGCATTTAAAAGAATACTTGAAAATTGATCAAAGTGAAAATGAAGGAACTAATAGTATACTGGAAATATATCATCTTTTGAAAGAGAACAAAATTGAAGACACCTTTCCTAATGTAGAAATCGCACTGAGAATCTTTTTAAGCATGATGGTAACTAACTGCAGTGGGGAACGCTCTTTCTCCAAATTAAAACGAATAAAAAATGAATTAAGAAGTACTATGCTTCAAGAGAGATTAAACAGTTTGTCGCTAATGTCGATAGAATGTGAATTGCTCAAAGACATAGATTTTGAAGATTTGATTAACGATTTTGCTCAACTCAAATCTAGAAAGGTACCGCTTCAATCAGCATAGATACTTATATAAGGACTCATCGTGGATGCTGGTTATTTAGTGTGAATTACATTATATTATCTATTCATTATAATAATTATCTAATGTAACTGTAAAGAAATAAAAATAAAGCTACAACTTTGCACATCTACGTTGTTTGTTTATTCTAACAAAAGAGTGCTTTATTACTATGGTCATAGGGGCCCCATTATCCTAATGTGCCCAGGGCCTCTAATAGGTGAAAGACGGCCCTGTAGATAAGGCTGCCAACAGGTGGACTGCACAGTGACAACCACAAGCAGTCGATGTACGTTCGACTTCGTACAGTCATGATAACAACCGACCGCGTGAAATTGAAGTTACGACTGTATGCAGTTAATATCGACTTCACATGACTGCAGCCGACCGCGTGAACTGCACTAACTGTATGCGGTTAGCGATCAACCGACTCTGTTGGCAGCCTAACTAGATAAATATGTTAACTACACAAATAGTTTGAGCAGTCTTAGTCTCAAATCTCAAAACACCGTACATAAAGTTTTTTTTTTAATGTAATTTTATAATAATAACTCACAGTAGTTCTGTTAATCCTCGTCGCCAAAATGTGGTATTTCCCCCTATATACGCTCTTAGACGCGCGTGCTCTCTCTACCGTCGCACACAGCTGACTGACTGCTTTACGGCTGCACGTGCGCTAGAGATGACATAATGCTTCCTTCTCTTTGACTCACAGACACTACACAACCGATTTACCCACGCGGTTGTTATTTATTTAACCACGAGCCCGTCAACGGAGTTTAGCCAGGTAAGCAGGCAGGAGGTATTATAAGTGTGTGCGCAAACACAGGTGCACTCCCCGACCGATCACCATGTTCGGCAAGCCGATCCCTTGGGAGAAGTGAGCCAAATACCTTGGTGTGACCCTCGACCACCACCTCTCCTTCTCTGTGCACATAAAGCAGGTGCGTGCGCGCGCCGCTTTCGCTCTCAGTAGACTCCACTCCGTTCTGAATGCACGTAGCAAATTGTCACTTAGGTGCAAATTGCGCATTTATACAGTGTGCATTCGCCCCTTCATGATCTATGCGGATTCAGTGTTTGCGCACGCAAAACTCTACCTCATTCATAGGATGCAGGCCCTCCAAAACCGTTTCCTCCGAAAGGCAACGGGAGCCCCTTGGTTTGTTCGGAACGAAATCCTCCATTTAGATCTCGACATACCCACCATCTCCCAGTTCTTGAAACGCAATTCCAAGTGTTTCTTCGACTCAGCCACCAACCATCGCAACCCTCTGGTTGTGGAGGCGGCTAGCTATGTCCCCTCCCATATTAGTAAGGTCCGCCGCCCTAGGCCCTCAGATCCCGACGACCCCATAACTCTTCTCCAGGAGAGCAGTAGGGACCGTAGGAACAAAAACAAATCGACATTTCGACCTCGTCGCCGAGGTCCGTCGACTTACGACCCCGAAGTAATCGTCCTCTCCCCCGTCCCTTGCTCGGTAATGCAGTGCCAGCTGGTGGCGTAGCTGAGCCAGTAGCTTTAAATTCCCCGTACAATAATAATAACTCTAATTTGATCCAGCCTGTCCCAACTTGCTGTCCTCCCCCAGCGACGCTCCCCACGGGGGGAGCCCTTGCTCCCCACAGGGGGAGGCTTTGAGTTCGCTTAAGGCAGCCACAGGATTGACCGGTTAAGTAGTCACGGCCTCTCTAGGCCAAATACGAGATGCCATTAAAAAAAAAAACAGGTGCACTTTTTGTTCTTGGAGAGATCAGGCGCAGGGCCATGGGCTTTACGTGCTTTCTGAGGCATGGCGTGCGTCCGACGACGATGATTGTGCGACTGTGCGTTCAAACATACTGATAACTCAAAGTCAAAGCGTTTATAGCGAACTAAGTGTACATATTGGTGTTATATTAAGTTAGTACTTTTGACTTAGTAGCCTTTTACAAGCATTGCAATAGTATAATATCATTATAAATTGGCATGCATTAAACATTATTATTATTTAATTATTGTCTTCTATAATATTACAATTAAATAGATAAATTATAGTTATTTCAAATTTTTAAGGTACTTAGTTATATCAATAATAATGAATTGAATACAATTATATAGCAATATTAATGTCATACTTTCAGGTAGTAGAACATACAAATTATAATAATTATTATTATATGAAGTTGAATAGAATAGCCTATATATAATAAATATAATAATATATAATAAATAGATATCTACTAAATGTCCTATTGAAGATCGCGCGATCATGCAAAAACTGTGCATCTCTGATAAGAGCCAATTCGAGTGTGATCGCGTCGCTCTAAAACAGGACACACAATTTCTTATCACGCGAGCGTTTTCATCGCACGATGAAATTGCATCGCATCATTTCACGAGCGATGACAATAGAACGGCGCCTAAGGTAACCCTCACTAAGCGACATAAACTTTACTGGAGTAATTTAAAGTTCAAATATTTAAAAAAAAATCGTAATTTACCTTAAAATTATGTCATCATTTTAGACGAACAATTAGGGGAATTTTCGTTTTGTTTTTAATATTTTAACTTTAAAGTTAGAGCATGCTCTAAAACTTTAAATCACTACTCAACCTCGTTTAGTAAGGGTGGTCTTTCAAGCGTAGAATGCAGGTCTGTCTGTACTGCCCCATTGGTTTCGTGGTTGCAAGCGCGACTGCTGACCGTGGACACAGATAATTGTATTGATGATTTTAATGATTATAATTCTATAAATACAGATTTGTTACGGTCGCGGATCATACTCAAATCTACATACAACCGAATACCGACTAGTAAATTGCAAAAAACATAAGAAAATTTGAATTTCGCGTGCTACCCTGACGCTTTCGCCTTAAGCATATATATTTTGGCACAGTTTAGAGTTGTATTTAGTGTATATGTATAGCGTATAGTCAACTGCACACGATTTAATTTGCCACGTGCTACCATTATAATTCGCACACCTAGATCAAAAGTAGCACAACTCAAAATAGGTAGGTACATCTTTTTTCAGGAACAGTAAAAAACGTTTTACTCGTTTTCTATTTGATCAATTTAAAATATTTTTGTATGATGTTGTAATTCATTAATGGAGATTGGTACCCATGTGTCTTTGATGTCAATCAGTCAATGTAGTTTTCGACGCAGAGTCCGATAATCGCAATAACTCGATTTTGAATTAATTTGAGTTGTGCTACTCTTTATCTAGGTGTGCGATTACGTAGATTACGTAGATATGTGGTATATATAACCTACGTACAATTAAAGCTGATTATGTCGTGTCGTATAATTTTGATTTGGTGGCGTTTTACATATTTAAGTGTATATTCCACAGTCAGATGACAATGCTGTTACGTATATGGGATGAATATGTTATGTTATTATTTTTATATACCGGCCAAATACTATTAGATAATTTGTACAAATTCGATGTTTAATGTCATAATCTTTATGCCGTTTTATCTGTTATTTTAAATAATAATTACTACACAAGGTATGTACAAATAATTTGATTGAACTATTTGTGTTATAATATTTATAGGTAGGTAATTTGATCTGTGATTTGATGCCATAATTACCTTAAAAATCAAAATTAAGAGAATAAAAATAATAATTACCACATCAACAAGCTCTTTCATTTGATATTATGGTCACAAGGTGCATTTAATATATTTTTAATTAGCCACCAAAATTAGGTCATATAATTGCCAACAAACGTTTGAACGCGATTGTACCGACAACAGCTTAGGTTTAATACGTCCAATAAAGAAGGTCTTCCATATGTATGAATCCGTCGCTTTTTTGTAGTCATTCGAATTTGGTCGGATAACCAGCCGTTTTGACATATTTAGTTTTTTGTTTATACTACTTATTTTGAAACATTCCAAACTGAATATGTTCACTATATATTTTTGATTATACGCACTAAACCGCATACGCCGCATAAAGGGTTAATCCCTTTACAAAGCGCAAGCCCGATCATGCATGGAGTATTGCAGTCACCTTTGGGATGGATCAGCCAAGTACCAACTAGCCGCGCTTGACTCGGTGGAACGCAGAGCTAAGAGGCTTATTGGCGACGTAAAACTGGTGGATGCCAAGCTTCATAGCTTGGCTCATCGCCGTAAGGTTGCCTGCTTGTCGGTCTTCTACAGATTGTACTTCGGAGAATGTGCCCGAGAATTCCACGACCTCATTCCACCGGCCCACTTCTACCATTGGACATCTAGACGCACTGCCAGTTACCATCCCTACCTGGTTGCTATTCCACCAATTTGCACTAATCGCTTCCGAATGTCTTTTATAATGCGCACAGCAAAGGAGTGGAACTCACTACTTGCGTCTGTGTTTCCGAACGCATACAACCCTAATCTTTTCAAAGTGAGAGTGAACAGGCTTCTTCTGGGTAAGCTCACTCCATCGTCGACTTTGTCTCTGTCACCTCTGACCTAGACTAGAGTCAACAGCAAACCCATCACAAATAAAAATTAAAAAAAAAACTATTTTTTGGGTAAATCTCCACGTCTTGGGTTGAGCCGGTTTCTTGTATTTTGCCGTCAAAGTTATGACATCATCGTTTTGACTTTTAGCAATATTATTCAATAACTCATGCACGTATACTTTTGAAACTTTTATGGCTATTAATCGCGTCAAGAAGAACCGAATACAGTTTTCAGCGAGCTTATACGTTTTCTCATTTAGGCGCTGCGATATTTTTTCGGGTTTTTTAAAACAGCGCAATTACTTGAAAATTATAAATATTTTGTGGATGTTTATTCTACAGGCGCACATACAATGGTTTTAGAGATATACGATTCTGCAAAACGTTACTCCAGCAGGAAACGCAATATCTCGAAAACCTGAAGACGCACAAATTATATTTTCGGCGCACATTTACAGCAGATTACGCACTAATTATACGTACCACTCATGTCACTCTAGGAGCAACTTTCCTGCAGCAGGAACCGTTTTTTCCGTTTTTTTACAAAACGACAAGGCGCACAAATTTGTTATTTGGCGCACATTTACAGCAGATTACGCACTAATTATAGGTAGGGTAGACCGGGTACAATAGTAACACGGGTCAATAGTACCATCATCGATATTTCTACTACTGAGCTAAATCTTGCATGTGTGAGTGCGCCAGCACACGCGCTACTTGAGTCCCGAGGTGCCCCTCAGACGCCGGCGCGCGTGTTGTAAAACGGACGTGTTAGTGGAGAATTTTTGATTTTTGGCAAGCCACAGTAAGTTTTTACGTAAAATATTATTGACTGTAACTCGTACTACCAGAGCTTTTTCGATAAGTAATTTTTGTTGCCAGTATAATATAATAGTAATAAATATGGAAACTATAAGTTTAGAATTATGTGAATATGAGATGTGTTTTCTAAATGAGTAACTTTGGGGCAATTGTACCAACATCGCCGGGGTCAATGTTACCGGTACAATTGACCCCATGGTAGAAATAACCCCGTAGTAATAATAATAGAGTCAAAAAATAAATACTTAAAATATGCAATTATTTATTAGACATGTTCTTGTTTTAGATGCCATGAAATAGAATAAAAAAGACGGACCGTGGATCAAGAGATACTTTGTTGTATGAACAGGCGTATGATGAGGTTTTAAAAGGGCGTAGCATACGTGCCGCTGCGAATATGTTCAACGTTTGTCATGTTTCTCTCATAAGACATAAACGTAAAAGAGAAGCTAATCCAGACGAATTTATTTATATGGGCTATAATCCAGCAACGAAAGTATTTACGATTCCAGGCAGAAAAATAAAGCTGCAGCAAAAAATGTCTCTGAAAGCAGTGAAGAAGAAGAAGAAGAAGAAGAAGAATGGTTTTGTGTTGTATGTATGGAACCTTATAACGCCAGCCGCCCAAGTGAAATGTGGATTCAATGCACTCAATGCAGATTATAGGCACACGAGGAATGTACACCCCAAGAGACAATTTATGTTTGTCACAATTGCGAATCTGACTAATATTTTTTATTAGTAAATAATGTCCTGTGTGGGTCAGTTGTACCAGGGGTCGATTGTACCTCCATACTAAAATATTTTTTGTGATTTTTTCTATTTTCTAATGGTTCTAAAGCTAAATAATTGCAAATATGCAACAGTGGACCAAAGTTGATTATATGTTAATAAAAACTAATTTTATTTTTGTTCTATGAGAAGAATATTATGTTAATGTTAATATTTTACATTTGTGTTGATTCAAAACACCGATCTCACGATTTTTTGTTCCTATTTTTTTAAGACTGATTGTAAACCCAAATAGATGACTGAGAAAATTTGAGTAATACCTGTATTCGTGTTATTCTATATTTTATTACCCTAAGCAGTTTTGGTACAATTAACCCTTAAAGGGGGTCATTTGTAGCACAAGCCATCATTTGATTCAAAGTCAATTTTGACCAAGTCTTGTTCAATCTACGCCAACTTTAGGTATTTTCTTCGGTAGATAATAAACCAAGGCTATGAAACATTAATATTTAAAACAAAAAGCGATAGTTAAATTTGTGTAATCAACCGATGTTTCAAAAATGGTACTATTGTCCCCGGTCTACCCTACCAGTCATATCACTCTAGGAGACATTTTCTTGCTAGAGTAACGCACTCCACTAAACGACATTGAGTAGTGATTTAAAGTATTAGAGTATTTTAATGCTCTAACTTTAAAGTTCAAATATTAAAAACAAAACAAAAATTCACCTAATTGTTCGTCTAAAATGATGACATAATTTTAAGGTAATTTACGATTTTTTTTTAATATTTAAACTTTAAATCACTCCAGTAAAGTTTATGTCGCTTAGTGAGGGTTGCCTTAGGCGCCGCGCCGTCCTATTGTCATCGCTCGTGAAATGATGCGATGCGATTTCATCGTGCGATGAAACCACTCGCATGATAAGAAATTGTGTGTCCTGTTTTGGAGCGATGCGATCACACTCGAAATGGCTCTTATCAGAGATGCACAGTTTTTGCATGATCGCGCGATCTTCAATAGGACATTTAGTAGATATCAGTATGTTTGAACGCACAGTCGCACGATCATTGTCGTCGGACGCACGCATCATCGTACGAGCGATGGCAATAGAACAGCACCAGGTGCCTTAGTGTCGAATACCTATTTATCTTAGCAGTAAAGGGTGAATATTCGAGCGTTTTAATCACCGTCATTACCGTTCACCAAAAGTTGATGAAAGAGAATATATTTAATGAAATATTTCATCAATTTCCAGAATCTGCTTAAGGACCAGAATCGGGAATTGCTGAAATATTTCATTAAATATATTCTCTTTCATCAACTTTTGGTGAACGGTAATGACGGCGATTAAAACGCTCGAATATTCACCCTAAAAATAAATCAATATTTTTCCGATCGCACATGTAAAATTATTTTTACAATCTAGTAACATTAAGCTTACGAGTCTTCAGATGATTGGATGATATTTTATTCAATCTTCATGCTTTTATAAACTTTATGCCAACGCGTTAGACGCCACGTTATTGATTTATCAACGTACTTACAACTTTTTCGTTCTAAAATTTTTCGGTCCAATCGCAAGTGGACGAATTTGTCTTCGTATGCCATTTGTCAAACTTTATTACTTTATCTATGATAGTACAGTTGTCAAAAGACGAAATGTGTTGAGGAATAGTATTCCAGATTTTTACTTGAATTTTAAGCTAGTTTAGCTTCTAAATTAGTTCCTAGGTGTAAAGTAACAAAATGCTTAGTAACACTGCTTATTTATGTTTAATTTATCTTACGTCTGCGTTAGTGCTGACTTTGGCCGGTCGGGACTTCTATCAAATTCTTGGTGTAAGTCGGTCTGCAACCACAAATGAAATCAAAAAAGCTTACAGAAAATTAGCAAAAGCTCTGCATCCAGATAAGAATCAAGATGATCCTGACGCGTCCCAAAAGTTCCAAGATCTTGGCGCAGCGTATGAAGCCCTTTCTGACCCCGAAAAGCGAGAGCTGTTTGATCGTTGCGGTGAGGACTGTCTTAAGAAAGACGGTATGATGAATAACAATGATCCATTTGCGAGTTTCTTTGGAGATTTCGGGTTTCACTTTGGTGGCGAACCACAACAGCACGAAACGCCACGCGGGGCGGATATTGTTATGGATCTCACAGTCACCCTTGAAGAGCTCTATAATGGAAATTTCATCGAGGTTAGTAACAGTAGCCAAATATAAGAAAAGTAAAAATGAGTGAAATATATTTTTACTAAATAATATGTTTATTTGTAGATAACTAGAAACAAGCCTGTAATCAAACCAGCGTCAGGTACACGAAAGTGTAACTGCAGACAGGAGATGGTGACCAGGAACCTTGGTCCTGGCCGGTTCCAGATGATGCAACAGACTGTGTGCGATGAATGTCCTAATGTAAAGTTTGTCAATGAAGAGAGGCTGCTCGAAATTGAGGTAACTGATGATTATCTCTTGTATGTGGATCAGTTTTCTTATGAACTAACATAGCTGCTGTTAGATATCTCGAGTTGTTTTTAATAACAGAAGTACTGAGTTTTAAAATAATCTGTGAATTCTTAATTGACTATAGTATTGGCCTAGGTTTTGTTGCTTTACATAGTTGCTTTAGATATTTAATTTCAGTCATGAGTAAGGAGTTTTAAGTCCCACCTTTCCCCTTGTTTATACAGGGTGTATCAGAAAGTTGTGCTCAAATTTAAGGGTGTGGTTCAGACCATCAAACTGAACATCAACTTTCTCCATGGGACCAACATCATAATCAAGAAAAATCAATCAGCTGCTTGTTTTATACATTTGGGCCGAGCAGGTATTGAAGTCTTGTATGGGACAGCTGACATTTTTTCTGGATTATGATGTTGGTCCCATGGAGAAAGTTGTTCAGTTTGATGGTCTGTACCACACCTTTCAGATACATCCTGACAGTCTATAAAATTCAAATTGTATTAAGTTTTTTTACTGAAAATCAATTCATTTATTTCAATTGAACCAATGTGAACATGAAATGCAGTTTTAAAGAAAACAGAATTAATTCTATTTGCTCCTTGCAAAAGGTAATTTTGTGTGGAGAAGAATGGGCAAGAAACTCCGTTACTCTTTTAAAATGTACAAATTTTGTATACCTTAATTATTATATGTGAAGACGATTTACTGGGAATAAAATACTATATTACAATAAGTACAAAGACTTGGGCCGGTTTTTTGATCTGTAGTTAGGTTAAAACAGTAACTAATGGTTGAATGTTGGCTAAATGTGTTTGCCAAATAGTAGTAGTTACTATTTTTTAACACGAATGAGTTGACATGAATTCATTAATGTTAACTCATTCATGTTTAGCCTTTCAAATGAAGCAATGATAGATAGTTAATTATGTGATAGATACATATTTACAAATATTGTAACCATAGACGATTATCCCAATGATAAAACAGTTTATGCCCCTGTAAAAAAAATGTATTTACCAAAGTATGTCGATTGAAATCATCAAATCATGAAATCATGACTTTTGAGGCTGATTCTAAGAGAGTTGTATTCATGATTCTATTAATTTTTATTCTGTAAATACATATTTATTTATATTATGACACAACCTGATACTGACCTGCAAATTGCAAAAAACCTAAAAAATTTTGCTGTCTTCTTCTTTGAACAGTTTTCATTGTTACATAGTCCAATATCTGTGAGATATATAAATTATTTACACAAAATAAATGGAATAGAATTATGATAGTATTAATTTTTACCACAGAACTGATAGAGATAACTAATCCAAACATGTTGATAACTGCAGGTTACACTTGGTATCACCTACTCTGTATTATTATTGTGATGAAAAATTTAAAAATAATCTAAGACAACTTCTGCTGTAAGAATAGTTGTATAAATAAAACCACCAACTTCATACTTGCTACACATGTCAATAAAATTAAAATTATATGATTTTTCCAGGTAGAAGTAGGTGCACCAGATGGTCATAAGTCCAGATTACGAGGAGAGGGTGAACCACACATGGATGGCGATCCTGGAGATCTGATCATTGTGTTCACAACTGAGAGACACCCACAGTACACACGTAAAGGAGACGACCTCTACACCAATGTCACCATAACTCTACAGGTAGGATGTTGTATGTGTATGCTTTAGATACATGACAGATTTTGTACTTCTGTTAATCTAATTTCACTGATGTGTCTCTATTGCTCCCTGACAATACTCATGATAACCAACCCATCCGTAGTGTAGACAAAGCCGAAATGGTAGCCCTATAGGGAGGTAGCAGAGCTTTATCTATTTTTTCTATTGTTGTTAAAAGCTACATTTGTTATCTAAAGTTATTATGATCCATTGTAACTGAACTGAACCATCCAATTATAGTCACTATATGAGTAATATACCAGTGGCGAAAGCACCATAGAACACGATTCCTACCGGCTTCCCTTTGGAGGTTTGCATCAGCAACTCTACCGCTATTGAAAAATGGCACAGTTAATACCATTAGTGTCTATTCACCATAACATTCAAACAACAAAAACGCCTATTTTTAACTTTGAACAACAACAACAACAACAAAAATGTTCTAAAATAACCCAGCGCCAGAATGTCATAACCGAGAACTAAAAATTCATACAATAGCAATCCCGTCATGACGTCACTATTGGTCTCGTGGCACCGCTTGATAATGGACGAGAGCAAGCCGCTGTATAACGGGTTACGATAGAGACAGATATAGAAAAAATGCGTTAGCGAGAACGAGATGGAGGAATATTGAATATTTTATTTAGTTTTCACCTTTTCAATGGTATTGTATTCGGTTTTTTTTTATTCCTATACTATGATTATGTATAGGAATAATTTAGTTGAGTATACATATACCTAATTTAGTTGAGTTTATTTCTCTAAAATATTGAGTTTTGTTTGTGTAGTGATAGCGTCTTTTTGGTTCTGCTATTTGACGATAGATGGTGTTAAATTCAGCAAAAAAAAAAAAAACTTTATTTTTAAGTTAGTAAATTCATTTTTACTTTATTGGTAGGTAAGCAAGTTAAAGGCGGCTTCTCTCTAACAAAAATTCACACCTGGCCGCTGTAATATACCACAAGAAATTAATAGCTTTTATTATGTGTAGATTCTAGATTAAATTCTTATCTTGAATATAGCCAATCATTACATGTTCCTCACTTTCATGGAATGGTAGTTACACAACATAACAACCATGACTATAGTATGATTGAAATTCTCATTCTCTTTGTTATTAAAATGTTTTTTTTTTCAATAGCAATACTTTCAGTTAATAAGCATAGAAAACAACATTGTCCAGTTGATTTTCATTTATTATTTTATATTCATATTTATTTTTGCAGGATGCATTAGTTGGTTTCACAATGGAATTGGTGCATTTAGATGGTCACAAAGTGTCTGTATCCCGTGACAAGGTGACTTGGGCTGGCGCCCGTGTCCGCAAGAAGGGTGAAGGCATGCCCAACTTTGAAAACAATAACCTTCATGGAAATCTCTACATCACTTTTGATATTGATTTCCCAAAACAAGACTTCACTGATGGAGATAAAGAAGGTATTTTGTTATTACATAGTATAGCTTTGGGGTTGATGCATCAGGTTGCCGTACGTTTGCTGGGGTTAGTCCGTGCATGGGTGACCACATTTACATACTGAGACTTCTCCATGTGCCTCTGAAAGCAAGTCAAGCCGTTGGTCGGGACCAACGGCTGTCATTCGTGGATCTATGACAGCTGTTACATGTAGTTAGATGCCCGAAAATCTGACAACCAGTCTTACCAAGGGGAATCGTATTACCCAGTATTTGGGTTTTGGAGCTAGGTCAGATACACAGTCACTCCATGTAAAATACTGGTATTCAGCTGCATCCGGTTAGACTGGAAGCCGACTCCAACATAGTTGCGAATAGGCTAGGTAGATGATGAGCTTTACTTGTTAAAAACAACAACCTTTGATCTTTATTTTATAACTAACCCTTTTATTTTTTTGTTTCAGCACTACGGAAAATACTTAAACAAACTCCAAATAATAAAGTATACAATGGACTATAGTAGCCATACTGCCAATTTAATTTATTTAAGTAGTGAAATGAGTGCTATGGTATGAACAAAGTCTGTTTCGTGTGAAGGATTTTTCGTTACCTGTGAATACATGTGATTGTTTTTATATAATAAAACATCCTAACTGTAGAAAAGAGTTTATATTTTATTTTCGTTTACCATTTACATAATAATGTTGATTTTTATGTTTCCGTACCTGAGGGTACCAAACGGAACCGTATTACTAAGGCCTGCATTGGTCCTGCCCTGATGTCGGTCGCGAGTACGAATATCATATAATGTCGTCGATTGTCGGTAACAGACTGAGGGTGCTCGCACAATTCCATGCTCGTTAGTCGACCGACGTACGCGGCGCTGCCGAGCGAGTCCTGCGCGCGCGATTCGCCGCGAGTAGCGACGTACGCGCCACTGACGTCAGCGTCGCAGTGTGGTGCTATATGGGTAAGGTCATATTTTTTTTTACTATTTAACACCTTCACTGTCCGTGACCCACATGTGGGCCATTTTGGGTTGGAACGAGACGTCCGTGCCATACATGTGGGTCGCTTGCCTTTTCATATACAGTATGTTAACCAACAGAGGGCGTTCCCGTTAACCCGCAATAGTATAGCATCCATACATGCTAAAAAAAATATTACCATTCGAAAACAAAATGGTTTTTATTTTTTTTTTCACTAAAAATGTTAAATTGATACGTAAAAGAAACACTCTGTACACGCGTACTTGAAGGACGGAAACATCGCAATTTAGTTTTTATGTTTAGTGAATATTTTTATATTTTTTTGAATATTTTAGTGAATATTTTTAGCATTTTTAGTGAATATTTTAATATTAAAAAAAATAAAAACCATTTTGTTTTCGAATGGTAATATTTTTTTTAGCATGTATGGATGCTATACTATTGCGGGTTAACGGGAACGCCCTCTGTTGGTTAACATACTGTATAATTGGGTTCTTACTTCGTGGACATAAAAGAAACATAGTAGTATTATACATGAACGTATGTTTCACTTAACGTTATGTTTCACGTAACGTTTCACTTTGCTTGTAAAAGTAGGTAGGTACTATTCTATTTTACTAATAGTAACAAATTAACAAAGAGGTAGTGAAAATGAATGAAGAACTGGATTTGGATGAGCTTTTAAAGATATTACAAGGTGTGGAATCGGACTCTGAGTATTTTGTGGAGAACGATGAACCAGAAGATGTTTCTGAGGTATGTCCAACTAGATAATAATAATAATAACGTTTATTCATTAAAAAGTAAGAATTTAATAAGTGAAATCTTCGATAAGTCACAAACTAAGCGTAGCGCGACGCTTGTAGGTATCTTGTGGCTCTGTGAAAAGATCTGCTGCTTAGATACCTATGGTAAAAAACGTTGACTGAAGGTTAAAAATAAACAAAGGTGTAGACAAAAATAGAAGAAAGACCATAGACCACATCCCTAATCAGAATTGAATTTAACGTGCTCTGAGCGCCAAGGACTTGAAATGAAGTCAAAGAATGACGTCATGAAACTAATCGAGATGTACTTCATTTCCTAAAGCTCTAATTGAGTTATGTATTTGTTTCTTTGATACTTACAATTTATACTGTTTTTTCTTAATAGGGATACTGTGAAATAAAACAAATATGGAAATATTTCATCAGTTTTTATTTATAGCCCTAAAATTATAATTCAAACTTAACGCGTAGTATAAATCTCATTCATCGATAAGACGATACCCTCATCCCTACTATTTACTATATATTTCGTTACTACATTTATAGCTTGGCGCTGGCGTGGCATCGCGTTCTGTGTACGTTGGCGGTGAAAAGGTTAAAATGTAATTTGACACGATCTTCTTGTAAACAACATGAACAGTCGTATGAGTATTTGAAGAAAATTTCGAGAAATGTAAATAATAATAATAAATAACCCCACCGCAGTATCTCTACGTTGACGTCGTGGTGGGGCTTGCGCGCTCCGAACTTTAGGTCTGTGCCGGTAGAGTACTTTGCCGGAACGGGTCTAGGATGAGGAGCCAAACCAAGAGAGATACAGAAACCCGCAGGGCAGCATGTGGCGAGCTGTTGGGCAGTAGCGACCCCACGGACCCTATCTTCCGAGAGAAATCTTGTCCTCATCTCTGGCTTGCCTTTATTGGCCGGCTGGAGTGAACACTGACGAGGAACAGAGCTTCCACCTCTTTCTTGCCTTTATTGGCCGGCTTGAGTGGAGATTCGCAAGAGCAAACGTGCTCAGAGGAAGGAAGTATTCCAGTAAGGTGCTGGTAGGGATCTTGACCGTACTTCCGGGATTATCCTGATAGCCGTGGAATACCTCTCCACTCCTCAATCATCTGAGGACGTGTTGCCCCCCTTACGTCACTATGTGCTAGCGGCCGTTTCCGGGGGCCCATTATTGAGTGTGCAAGTCATTCCCTGCCATTTTATCCGTGTATAATATATAACATTGGTCAGGCAGGGGACATAGTTCTTCTATAGTTCAAGTAACCCAATCACAGACCCATAGCCCAATATGTTTTGTTTCCACGCACAACAATAGTCCTGCACCAACCGGGGGTTGTCCTTGGGTGCACTTGCATAGTGCATACGGGGATAATCGTCGATTTGGTGCCTCCTTATCATTTAAAATTATTTAAGGGGCCTCTGCGAGTTGGCTTCGGCTCCTCGTACGCCTTCCAAAGGTCCGGGACCCCAGGGTCCCGAGAAATGTAAAAATAATAAACGTTTATTTCAGACAACGTCCATAATTTTGTTAGTAACAATATACTTAAAAAACTAATGTTAGTATTGACAACACGATTACATAGAGACATGAAGCCGCACCCATCTTTGCAGCATGGGGGACTCCCACCGGTCTGCAAAAACACCCAGTGTAGTGTTGGTGCTGCCATGAACGCGAGTGAGTAGGGAGGCGCATCTTTTCCTGATTATAGCGGCATATGATTGTGTATAAATGTATTTCTAAGTATTGTATACTAATTTAAGAATCTCTAGTTAAGTTTGGCATGTAACTGTTTTTTGTCCCTAACAAATAAAATAAATAAAAATAAAATAAAGCCATCAACCCGCGCCTCAGCAAACATCCCTGACGCACTGCATCGCCACAGCAGCCCCAACAGTACCCTGAGTGCATTGTTATATTGGACACGCAGGTCGCTGTGTGCCCGCTGCGAATAACTGACCCACAGGCTGCAGGTGTAGAAAGACTGACAAAAAGCTTTAAAAAGCGTGATTTTAACTGAATTCGTACACCGTGCAAACCTGCGTGCCAGCATGTTACAACGGACAGCCAGAGACCTGCGTTGCCTCTCAATGTCTACATCATCACTCAAATCATCGGTGACCCAGTGACCCCAATATTTAAATTTATAGACCCTACGCAATGGAGTGTCATTAAGTGACACATCCGGAAATGTTGGGTAAGTAAAACCACGTGCTTTAAAGAGCATTAGTTGACTCTTCTCAACATTGTATTTGAGCCCCTGAGTCACCGCGTAAGATTCACAAATCGACACTAGCCCCTCCTCATGGCACTGATTGATGGACTCGGCAACACCATGTCGTCTGCATAACTAAGATTATCGGTGCACACTCCGTCAATATGACATCCGACCTTGATGCTGCTGAGCTCAACAATCAGCTGATTTATGTACAAGTTGAACAAGCGAGGCGAGCTTAATCCCCCTTGCCTCACACCGCATTCCAACCTGTACACACTCGACAAGGAACCATTCCACCTTACACAGTTGCGTTGATTGCTATACCAATACTTAAATATTGATATAACTTCAACCGGTAAAGAAGTTTCTGATAGTAACTTATTCCAGAGTACGTCATAACTGACAAAATCGAATGCCTTCGATAGGTCCATAAAACAGGCAAAGACAGGCGTTTTTTTTCTTTCCTTGTAGTACTGCACAGTCTGCTTTAGACACAATATATCGCTTTCAGTGGACAGTCCCGGCCTGAAGCCAAACTGAGCGTCATGCAGTTCGAGATGCTTAGCTAATTGTGTGTCAAGCAGACTGTCCAGCACCTTGGCTTAAATAGTTGCCAAGGATATAGGGCTGTAATTGGAGACATCAGAGGCATCTCCAGTTTTATTTTTAATAACAGGCACCACTACTGTAAACATGAGGCTATTTGGTGAATAACAGTGACTGACACACAAATTAAACAACATAGCAAGTACTCGTGGCAAATGCACGTATGCGGCGTATTTTAGGTGTTCGAAGCTGAGGCCATCGTGACCTGGTGACTTACCTCTTTTCAT
This sequence comes from Dicycla oo, assembly GCA_948252095.1. NCBI lineage: Eukaryota > Metazoa > Arthropoda > Insecta > Lepidoptera > Noctuidae > Dicycla > Dicycla oo. The sequence goes on along the minus strand of OX411712.1, from coordinate 24,646,291 downwards.
TGATTTTACCATCGATGCAACTTCCTTAGGAGTAAACCGAACGTCTATGTCCTCAGCATCGACAACCTGTGTCGTGCTTGCAAGTGGCGACTCAATCTTATAAAGTGTTGCTTAAATAAGTTTGCTATTTCTGTTGGCTCGTGCACGCCCGCCACGCTCACGGAATAACTCGACCGTGGATTTAACTTATTTGTTGCTTTCCAAAATGCACCAAATTGATTGTCTGACTGATTTTTAGCTATGATATCCATTTTTATTTGTTGCTCATTGTCTTGGCAATACTTTAGCTTGTCTTTAAAAACCTTTCACGGTTTACACATATTTGTAAATGTACCCCGACGTGGGTTTGTTATAAACCAACCACGTCTGATAATGCAGGCGAGCCTCCCTGTGAGCGTCACGTACGTGCACATTCCAACCAATTACATATTTTCTTCTACAGCGCAAGTTATCCGCACCTAAATACGTACTATCTGCGCCTTCTTTCAATATACTTATAACTGCGTCGTACATCTCATCTAACAGTCTGTGGTAGCTAGTATCAGAGCACATTCCATGCGAACAATAACGAAATTCCGTAGGAAAATCTATTAATCTTAATTTTGAATGACAAAAGTTTGAATATTCCTCAATTTGTTTAACATTTCTTTCACCCCAAATGACCTTGTTACAAGATTGGGTATTGCTCACTAACTTAGGTATTATTAAATTTATGTTGCACTCAATAACCAAAGGAATGTGGTCCGACGAGTAAACATCATACAAAACAGCCGCCTGCATCACTAATTGTCTCGCAAGCATTACTTACCACACAATGATCTAACCAGCGCAGCGCACCGTTAGCTGTGCTCCTAAAAGTAAAATTATCATTCGGTAACAATTCCATATCCACACACGACCACGATTGCTCCGTACACACGGTTGATAGTTCACTTGCAAAACGTTCACCTGGGTGAGCGTTAGTCTCCTAATATGCACACCGTTTCCGTGTCACTTTTTTCAGTAATCGCAATAATTTCACTCAACCAAGTAGTAAATTCTATTATATTATCACTCGAGTCAGTATAATTGTATACTGGTATGTAAAACTTTTTGAGGATGCCCATTATTTCCATGGCAGAGTTAGTGTGGCCACTTTCACTGAATGAATCGTTAGTATCTGACATAATAGTACGGGCGGGGCGGTGGCATTAGTTTGAAAAAGTCATTTTATACCAGCTGAAAATCATAAGTATCAAAAATAGTTTTTCCTTAGTGCATTAGAGATCGAGGGTCAGTTGCTGCAGTAGTGGGGAAGTCTGGAGTTGTAGAGTAGAGCATGCCAAAGTTGTAAATAAAACTTGAAAAAAAGTAATATCATACCGCGCCAAAACCTTATGGGACGGTTTTGGGGATCATCTTCAACCCAAACTAAATAGTCAGCTGCATGCAAGTGGAGGGAATATATTATTATGTCAGTCGCGTTAATGAACTTCATTGTTGCGATGGCACATCAGGGCTAAATTTGAAACCGGGTAGTAGGGCAAAGCGGTCAAAGAAACCATGACATCAATTTAAAAAAAAAATAAAACTGATTTTTTTAGTTTTTTAAAAGCTGCGTGGTTTGCCCCACAGCCCAGTTTCGAATTTAGCCTGACGTGCCATTGCAACAATTATGTTCATTTACGCGACTGACATAATATATTCTCCCATTTCCTTGCAGCTGAATATTTTTATTTTGGGTAGAAGATGATCCCAAAAAACGTCCGATAAGGTTTTGCTTTTGGTGCGGTATGGCATTACTTTTTTTATAAGTTTTTTTTACAAGTTTGACATGCTGTAACTTTGGATTCAGTGTAGTTAATAATAATATCATAACTTATTTTTTATAAATATATATTTAACTTGTTGTAATGGTACATTGTCTAAATCCTGACAGGATTTTCACAGCATAATACATTTTAAAACAAAATAAATAGGTTTTTTACTAACAATAAAATGGGTTGGTAGAGCGAGTCTTTATCCGTTGTTCTAGGGAACCATAGCGTCTATAATAAAATGTCCAATCTAGATTTTTCGAACTAATTCCCGTAACTCTAATAGTTTAAAAGAGACTCCACTCCAAACCGACTCATCTCAAGTAATATCATAAAAATCTCTTAACATATTCTGTTGACAAAACGATTGTCTATAAAACATGGCATAAGTAGAGGCGTTTCTTTGCTGCTTCATATAAAATAATATTATTTAGATCTAACCTGAGCCTTCACAAGCGAAGGTTTGCAGGGCCAACATGGCAAGAGATCGCACGAGACAAGGTTTGGAAAGAAAAGGGAGGCCTTTGTCCAGCAGTAGGACACAATGTAGGCTAAAAAAAAAAAATATTTGAGATTTAAACAATATTATTTTGTATGCAGCTTAGCATCATCGAAATGTGGCCCTTTAGTCCTGGCGCAACCTTTGCCAATAGTCAGCCAAATGTGATCGGACCGAGCGTTTACCGGTGAAACTCGCAGCCAGTACAGAAATGCATGTTGATGCTTTTTAATGCCCTATATTTACAATAAAAATATAATATAGCCGACCCCAACGTCGTTGGGAAAAGGCTAGGCAGATGATGATTTACAATAAAAATATAACAATGTGATGAGTATCAAATATGGTAGGAATATACTCGCATTATTTTAGTTTCGTATTTCTACAGTTACTGATTTTATTTATTTCAACATGGTTTAATGCACAAAAATTGGGAAGCCTAGACTATTAACAATATAACAACTTTGTAAAACTAAGGCCCGCTTGCACTACGACTCACTAAATACATTTAGCGCTAAACGAATTTAAAACATTCGTTCTGTTCCTGTCTAGACGACAGATGACATGACGGACGACGGGCGGATGAGACGACAGACAGAATAATGTTTAAAATTCATTTAGCTCTAAATGCAATTATTGATTTATCGTGCAAGTGGGCCTAAATATCAGTCGCGCTCAAAATATTTTTAACTTACATCTAATTTATGGCTGTAACATTATTTGTGGATGAGACAACTGTGAAAAGTATGATAAAATTCAGTAATACCGCTGGTATTTATAAGCTCAAGGAAGGAAGTGTTAGCTAACTAGACAAGGCAGGATTTACCTGGGCTAGTGAGCTTGATATAATTAATTTAAGTTTTCTTTTAAGGCTTTCTTTTTGGGTTTCCTTTTTTCTTTTTCCCTTATGACGGCAGAATACATTCTGCCGTCATAAGGGAAAAAGACGTATCTGACATTTTCTTCGAAATAGAGTTATTTACATATTCGGTATCAGCAAAAAAAAGACGCATCTACCAGTATTTTTAAATTGGCGTAAACTTAACAAAAACCTAATAATTCTTACTATTAAAATACGCATCTACCTTTGTATGTTGTTTAAACACGACAAAATATTTTTTTCTCCATTTCAATATTTCTCTAGATACGTCCTTTTTCCTTACGGCGGCAGTATTGATTGCCTTAAAAGTGAGCCACCAGCTTTGAAATCGGTCACGAAGAAACTTGAGTATAAATGTAACCTTGGCCTGGACTTGAGATCTTCATCGTTGGTCGCGGCGGGCTCTTTGAGAGACAGCAGGAGCTGGCAGCGCGGTCACGCCACAAGGCAGGAGGGCTGCGCGGCGGCCTCCAGGTGCGCGGCGGCGCCCTGCAGCACGCTGTTGACGACGGCGCGCGCCAGGTAGCCCACCGACACGCCGGGCGCCGCAGAGCTCAGTGCGTTGCTGTCCGTCGGCCCGCCGTCCTGCAAGCCAGAAACACACAAAACTTCACATGTCGCCTCTTACACTTGTAAATACTACACACAACGGCAATATTATCTGATTTCATAATCCTAACTTCCTAAATATAATAATACTAACTAATATTATAATTGCGAAAGTGAGTTTGTTTGTTACGCTAAAACGGCTAAACGGATATGGATGGAATTTGGCACAAGGGTAGACCATGGCCTGGATTAGGACAAAGGATACCTTTTATCCCGGTGGTACGTTCCTGCGAGATAATTACCGACCTCAACGCGGGCAAAACCACCAATACCTATTTGGAAGGCGTTTTACTCTATGAACTGATCACCAGCCTCTGACTCATATTTTTGGGGCCAAGGGAGGAATCCCACAGACGGCTGCCAGTTGTCTACAAAGATGGGCGGCACGCCTGGCTGCATATGATTTCGACATACAATTTCTGCGATCGGTGGACAACGATCCGGCTGATGCCTTGTCGCGATTACCGTTACCGTCGCTCCGTTGACACTTTAGATCTTATAGAGGAGTCGCTGCCTATTTGTTTTAAAGATATCGCGAAAGAGACGGAGCGCGATTCGTTATTAATTAAAATTAAAGGCTATGTACTATTCGGTTGGCCGACAAGCCCGAGCTGCGACGCGGAAAAACCATTTTTTGCAAGGAAAAATGGTTTTCTAGTAGATCAAGGATGTGTTATTTATAAATATAGAATAGTGGTCCCTGACGTTCTGCAAAAGAAAATATTAAATGAAGTTCATGAAAGCCATCTAGGTATGAACAAAATAAAAAGTTTATCGCGGAACTACATTTACTGGGCTAGTTTAGATCAGGATATTGAAGAAGTGTGCAGGTCGTGCGCTGCGTGCCGCACCGTGCAGGACGCGCCGCCGCGGGCGCAGCTGTATCCGTGGGAGTTCCCACTGCACCCGTGGCAACGCGTACACGCTGACATCGCAGACCGCGGTGGCGTGCGATATCTTATCATAGTTGACGCGCATTCCAAATGGATAGAAGCCCTGCTTATGCGCAGCACAAACGCAGCTTCTACTATTAATGTTTATAGAAGTACGTTTGCACGTTTTGGTTTACCATCGCAGCTCGTGACTGACAACGGCCCGCCGTTCTCTTCTCAAGAGATTAAAGTTTATTGCGACAATAATTGCATCAAATATACGTAGTCGGGCCATAAGTTCTGTCACATAGGTAAAATTTCGAATTTAGAATGCGAGCTGAGGAAAATATTATAGGAGGAAATTATTAATAAGGTGTTAAATGCGGACTAGGACTAGGACCTAGGACTGCGTGCTTATAGAAAAGAAACAGCACATCTTCTTAAGGTTATCACCTTGAGAAAAATGAAAAAAATGTGGTTTTTCTATTTCGTGTAACTTGTTAAGTATGTGGAATAGCGATTTAACATTTCGTTATATGTTTTCTGACTCTTTGGTCTAGTATCATGTAAAAGGAATACATGATTCAATGAATTTTTCTCGATACAAAAAAATTACAAAGTTTTTTATTTTTTTACTTTTTTCGACATCACGACGTAACGCTTAAGAGTTATTAAACGGAATTTACTTTAAAACATAGATAATTATCATATCAAAGTTTACTCAAAGTAGTTTTAAATTGAATTTATTTATTTTGTTAAAAGAGGAGTAAATTCGTTTTGGCACATACGTCGTTTTATTTCGAGCGCACGCACTTTATAGCCTTCTCTTCTTTTGCGTTTTAAAAGTAATTGCATCACTTTCGCTCGCTTAGTGGATCAGTCGCCCGGTGCACTTCATCGACGACGAACCTTTTCGACATCGATTTTTTGACAGATCGGTGCTCTTGGATTTTCGTGATTTTAATAATTGTTTATATAGTAAAAGCTAGTAGACTGTTACTAAGTAATTAGTGTAGAATAGATATATAAAGACTTCTTATGATTGATCAGTACCTATAAAGTATCATTTTTCTATTTGTGATGAGTTTTTATTTATTTATAAATAAAAACCAAAAAAATATGAAAAAATATGAAACCAAAACTAAATAAATTACAACGTTTAGAGTAGGTACCTGAGGGTGAGGGCTCAAAAAATGAGAGAGAATAAAAAGTAAGTATATGTACAATAGTTTCTACATTATCAGTTATGGGCACGTTCCTGACTGCAATCATGCCCGATGGAAGACAAAGATGACATCGGATATACGTAAATAATGAGTTGCGCTCGCGAGCTACTTCTTTTGTGATTTTGTTCTGTTGTTAGATCCTAAATTCCCAACCACTTGACCGGTTTTTATCAACGGACTCATTTTACAGGAAATCAGTATCAATAGCTAATAATAACAAAGAACCGCACTCGCCACCTTCGCTCATTTCATTCATTTTCATTCAAAATTTGGATAATCAGCTACAACCTATCCTCGCCTCGCAAAATAATAATGGGTAAGCATTCTATTTGCTAGAGGAAAATATCTGTTTTCATTTTTGTAAGTTACCTATAATTGTTTATCTAAAGAAAAAGGCTAAAATGTAATTATAATTAATTTTAGGTTAGAAATATGTCAACAATACATCAATCATACGTCAAGTACTATTACCGCGTGTCACAGACTAAGAGCACAAAAAGCAATGGAGTCGCATTTGAATTGCGAAAAAGGGTGAGTTTTGTCGAAATTGTTTTTTGATCTTTATTGAAGTATGGATTATTGTGTGTGATTTAATATAATAGTTTATTTTAGTTTTTTTAATCATTTTAGTTTTCTTTCCAACAAGTGTTGATTTTTTTTGCGATTTTTAAGTCGTAGAAAAAAAGTTACCAAAAAAAAAAATCGGCATGAATTTGATTATTCACTTGAATGTTGATGAACGTTTTTATTGCAGAAATAAAAGGAACACAACATAACTATGATAAGGAAGATAAGGAAGAACAACCACTGCCATACGAAATCGAACTTGAAGAAAATGTGAGTTCTCTTATTTTATTTACTATGTAGTACATGAACTTTTCAGTACAGAGCTTGGCATAAATAGCATTTTTCCATGTTAACTTATACTTTTTCTTTTAGGAGTCCAAAACTGCCGACATCAGTGTCCACAGAGTTGTTGATGTAAATTACTTTTTTAATGAATTAGTTAAAATATCGAGTAACGAATCAATGTTCCAATGCGGCCTTACAACCATCAAATTAGAATCTGAAAAAGTTTCTGGCCTTACATCTGAGTTCACATTTTCTTGTACATTGTGTAAAATAAAGTTTAAAGTACAGAACTCAACACACAGGTTGAATAAAATGGCGGTGGCCGGGATAATGGCAGCTCGCTGTGGTAACGCTCAACTAAAACAGTTTTCGGCAGCTGTCGATTTACCTTCCTTGTCGGAATATAGAGTACAAAATCGTACAAGATGAAGTATCTGAGGAATGGGAAGTGACGGCATGGGAAGAGATGAGGAAAGCGGAGGAGCAGGAGAAAGAAGCCGCAGTCAAAGAAGGAAAGCTTACTAAAGATGGCATACTAATAATAGTTGTTATCTTAGATGGTTGTTGGGCTAAACGTTCATACAGAACTAATTATGCTGCACTATCTGGCGCTGCGACATTTATAGGTAGAAGATTTCGTGAAGTTCTTTCATGGCAGTCAAAAAAGAATACTGTTGTATTTGTGCTAGAGCGGAAAAACCATACTTGGGGTACCTAGATTATACCAGTGTAAGAATTATCAGAATCGGTTCAGTACTTTACGAGAAAATTGCGATCATATATGTATGTACATACTCGTACATAAAAATAGACGAGTTTTTAAAGTAGGTTAATTTTTGTAAAATTTAAATAATACATTAATTATTAGGTCATTCGGTTCAAACCCGCCCACACTAAAATTCAAATAAAACAAAAACTGTTTTGTTTCATTTTATATTTATAGCAACATAAGCTAGAGGTAATCACCTTTAGAATTTATAACTGCTTGCCAGCGCTCAGGTAATTTTCTAACGGACTGGTATCTTCCATCTTCGTTGCCAGCCTTTATCTCCCTGTCTAGGGCAGCGCGTAAGGATCCAAGGCCAGAATAAACACGGCCGCCTATGTTGCGTTGGAAGCACCCATAGTCACACGGACTGATGTCGGTAGAATAGGGCGGCTGAACCCAACGCTCAGTGTGGCGTGCACTCATCCACTCATCCACAGCGGAGTGACGGTGAGGCCGAGCATTGTCATCCAACAGCCACACTGAGTGCTTACGGTTCGGAGCCCAACTGTTCATCAAATTGTTTAAAAATTGAATATAGCGTTGGTGATTCATTTTTTCGTTGTGACCCAATATTTCATAATAGCAGATGCCATTGTAGTCCAACGCTAGCACCAACAGGAACTTAGGTCCAAACTTTTCTGCTCGTGCCTCTGTTGGTTGTTTCGCCCTGGTAAAGCCATTGCTTGGCTTGGTCCTTCTCAGGTTGTCGGTATAGGCTGATCCAGGTTTCGTAAATAGTCAATGTATGCTTTAAACGGCTTGGTTGCTGATTATATATTATTAATCCCGAAGATAGCACAGTATTCTTGGGCTTAACTTTGGATGATAAGCTTCAGTGGGGCCCACATATAGATAAATTGTCAAAAAAGCTAAGCTCCGCAGCATACGCTGTTAGGAAAATTCGTAATTTAACCAACATAGAGACAGCCCGTTTAGTGTACTTTAGCTATTTTCATAGTGTAATGTCGTACGATATTCTGTTGTGGGAAAATGCAGCCGACATTCAGACTATCTTTGTTTTGCAGAAAAGAGCTGTTCGATGCATTTATAAATTAAGTCCGAGACAATCTCTCAGAGAGAAATTTAAGGAGATTAATATAATGACTTTGCCTTCTCAGTACATTTTTGAAAATCTTTTATATGCCCATAAAAACCTTAAATTGTTTAAAAAATACAGTGATATCCACAATATAAATACTAGGAACAAACACAAATTTGTTGTACCTCCAACAAGGCTCAAGAAAATGGGTGGATAAACTTCCAAGCCACGTTCAAGATCTGAGCCTTAATAAATTCAAATCATTCATTAAACGCAAGTTGTGTCAGAAAGCTTTTTATACCGTTAAAGATTATATTGAGGACAAAAAGGCTTGGGATTGAACTGCTCCAAATTTTATATTATTTTTATTTTTGCATACTGAATGTTGACATGAATATTTACTTTGTAATTATTATATTATTTTTATTTATTGTGAATGTGAAGACTATGTAGGTCATTGCTTTTTTTTTTTGTTTTATTTTTTCTCTTATTTTTAATCATGGTCTGGCAGTTTGAGTAATCTATGCGGCCTACCCCAATGTCCTTTCTTTGGTATTGTTCGTCGAATCGTTGAGCTCCTTAAGTTCTGAGTTGAGCTGCGCGATTACTGACAAATGCGTGCACTGACTGGACAGGTCCTCTCAATCTGTGTGGTTCTTTCCTCAAAAGACCATTTCAGACACCAATCTACATGGTCTTCACATGAAGTGACCAAGATTATGTCTGGACTTTATAAGAGACTGTGACCTCTTGAGTTTGTTTCGGCCTTTCTTCTCAGAGTAGTCAGTTAGGAAACGCCGACCTCATCTAGTTTAAAAAAAAAAAAATATTGACTTGTAAAAGTGTTTGTACAAACCTACTTACAGAAATAAAAATCATTTATCATTTATCATTTATATGCACGTAAATTAATTTTTGCGTAGTCCACACGCTGGTCCATCTGGTCTTGAGTCAATTCGCGCGGTACCCACTTTGTGTTAATTTTGCGCATTTTGAGTATTTTCGTCATAATTTCATAAGAAGTGGTTCTAGGTATGCCAGTGTGAGCCGACAGCGAGGTGATTCACCAAACTCAAGACTCCTGGAAAACATTTTGGATTACCTTCAAGCGTTCCTCAGTTTCAGGTCTATATATACGGTCACCTCCACGATGTTCCGAAACATCATGGTTTCCAGCCCTGTAGCGCCGGTACCACTCTTTTACTGTAGTTGGAGAGCGTGCATTAGACGTCATCGCTCTGACCAATCTTCGATGGGCTTCGGCCGCTGTGAGTCCCTCCAGAAACATAAACTTCACAATTTGACGCTGCGCGACGATGTCGATGGAGTTTCTTCCTTCTGTATTTACGTTCGAAGCCATAACAACAGTGATCACTACAAATTATGAACAACAAATGACCACGCTACCGCCGGACAAATAATTATGACGCAATAATTACTAACAATTGCATAATATATTTTCTTGAGCGGGCGGGTTTGATCCGAATGACATAATATTTAAATAAAAATATTCTTAGTACATGTACCACGTTTTTGTTATAAGAACAAAATTAGGCGAAAAGAAATAATCATTTGTTATATGCCTTCATTACCTAATTATTTTTATTACATGGTGTACTAAATTTAAAAAAATGGTTGAAAATTAAATATTTGTATTATTTGTCTACTCCATAATCTCCTATGTGCTAATATTTCAAAAATTCCAAGAAGTGCATACTCGCTCTTCCCGATGCGACCGCGTACTCTGCATTCGCTCCCCGCGCGGGGGGTTAAGTCACGCCCACCGAGCTACAATTTATTTTCGACGTAGCCCCTTAACGCACATATAAAGAAAATCAGACTTGAAAGAAGTCGGGTTTTGTTAAGGCGGTACGCGGGAAAAAAATGCCGCGAAATACTTTTTTCAAACGAAAAAAAAAATTAATGGGGAGAGTTTCAACAAACAAAATGATAAAGTGTATGCACACTCTAGTGAAGAAGCAAGCAGACGTGTGCCACGTGTTCAGCATGATCATTCATGGTTTGGCTTGGGGTGACTTATTTGGGTCCAACGGAGGTGTTTTTCTGTGAAAAAGGAGTGAAAACCAGTGCCCTTGTATATCAAAACACAGTTCTAACAAACACTGTGGAACCTCTTTCAAAAACAATGTTCGAAAACAAGCACTGGGTATTCCAGCAGGATTCTGCGCCGGCTCATAAGGCGAAAAGTACACAAAACTGGCTCACGACCCGTGGAATCGAGTTTATCAGGTATTGGTCCTCATCCAGTCCAGACTTTAATCCCTTGGATTACAAAATATGGCACCACTTAGAGGAGAAGGTCTGCGCTAAACCCCATCGCAACTTGGAGTCACTTAAAGCATCCCTGATTAAAGCAGTCGCAGATATTGACATGAACGTCGTGCGTGCTTCGATTGATGACTGGCCTTGCAGATTGAAGGCTTGTATCGAAGCAAGAGGAAGACATTTCGAATAATTTTAATGTAGTGTAAATCTGTATTTTATACACTTTCATATGATGTATAAATAGTTGTAGTGCGTAACTCATTGTGTCAGTTATTTAACTTTCCATATGTGACAAATCTTATGACCAGACTACGTACAATTTTGGCACCATATAGGCCCCGAATGGCGCGGTTGAGAACGCAGTTAAAACCGTAAGAAAGGCATTAAAGAGAGCGATGTACGAAGGGGAGGACGTGAACGTCGCCCTAAGCAGATTTCTTTTCCAGTACGGGAATTGTGAACACGCAACGATCGGGGTCTCGCCAGCAGTGGCGCTCCAAGGACGGTGCTTGCGCAGCCGACTTGATGTGTTACGGCCGGACGTAGCCGCAGCGGTACGCGCGAAGTAAGAGCGTCAGGTCACCCACGCTTCGAGGGCCGATAGGGAATTCCGCGTTCTGGATGCTGTAATTGCTCGCGATTATACGGCGAGGGCGGACAAGTGGACCGAAGTCACAGTTATTAAAAAGACAGGTCCAGTGTTATACAAAGTTAGTTTAGGTAACGGGGTTGATGGCGTAGACATGCCGACCAAATTATTTCAGCAAGTAGCAAAAATAGGTACACATTATCACGCATGAGTGACGTGGCTGTAGCCGAGACTACGGGCTCTGGGGCAGCCAAACCGGGGGCCGATAGCGAAGCCGAAGGTGAAATGTTTGAGGACGCGTCCAGCGGTGATGGTGATACTAAGGATACGACCATTGAGTACGTCTGGGACCTCCTAAAAAGGCGAGTACGATCTGTCCAACCACTTCCACAAAACATCAGGGAGCTTAAATGTGTGATCTCGGCTGAGTGGGAACACATTCCACAGGACACCATCAAAAGCCTGGTGGAGAGCATGCCAAGACGATTACACGCCGTAACCGCTACAAGGGGAGGTCATACTCAAGAGTATTTAAACTCTTCAGGCATTGAAGCCAAAATTTTAATTGATTTGATTGAAACAAAAATTTTCTTGATTATTTTTATGACCGGCTGATATGATGGTTATTAATTTTTATTTTTAATGTCTTTTGTTATTAAAATACCATAAAAAATACTCGTAGTCTCCATTTCATTATACCCATACAAATGTCCATGTCAACACGGCTCTGTTTTTTTTTTTTTTTTTTTTTATTAGTGATGGGTTTGCTCTTGACTCTAGTCTAGGTCAGAGGTGACAGAGACAAAGTCGACGATGGAGTGAGCTTACCCAGAAGAAGCCTGTTCACTCTCACTTTGAAGAGATTAGGGTTGTATACGTTCGGAAACACAGACGCAGGTAGTGAGTTCCACTCTTTTGCTGTGCGCATTATAAAAGACATTTGGAAGCGCTTAGTGCGAATTGGTGGAATAGCAACCAGGTAGGGATGATAACTGGCAGTGCGTCTAGATGTCCGGTGGTAGAAGGGGGCCGGTGGAATGAGGTCGTGGAGTTCTCGGGCACACTCACCGAAGTACAATCTGTAGAAGACCGACAAGCAGGCAACCTTGCGGCGATGAGCCAAGCTATGAAGCTTGGCACCCACCAGTTTTACGTCGCCAATGAGCCTCTTAGCTCTGCGTTCCACCGAGTCAAGCGCGGCTAGTTGGTACTTAGCTGATCCATCCCAAAGGTGACTGCAATACTCCATGCAGGATCGGACTTGCGCTTTGTAAAGGGTTAAAAGCTGTCCAGGCGTAAAGTATCGCTTCACCCTATTTAGGATGCCCAGTTTCTTGGCCGCAGTTTGGGCCTTGTACTCGATGGTGGCGCCGAAGTTGAGACCAGATGTCAACTCCATGCCTAGGAGCTCAAGTCGATCAGTTACAGGAACAGATGTACCCCGAAAAGTAGGAGTTTGGGCGAAACGACTCTTTTTAGCGGTAAAAAGACACGCCTGCGTTTTGGTGGCGTTAAATGAGACCAGATTATCATCACCCCACTGGGAGACAAAGCTTAAGGTCAAATCTGTCCGCTCTACCATGGCCTCTCTCAAAGAACGAACTTCGGCCCCGCTGGTTTTTGCGCTGGACAAGTATCTCTCTGAAACTGTACTGTCATCTGCGTACCCAACAATACCAGGCCGAAGCAGGTCATTGATGTGCAGCAGGAAAAGAGTCGCAGAGAGAACAGACCCCTGAGGAACTCCGGCATCAATAGCCATAAGGTCAGAAGAGCAGCCGTCAACAACTACTCTGATCGACCGTTCACTAAGGAAATCTGATATCCAGCTACAAAAATCAGCTGGGATGCCATAAGCAGGAAGCTTGCTGAGCAGAGCAGCGTGCCAGACCCTGTCAAAGGCCTTCGAGATGTCAAGCGATACAGCCAGTGCTTCGCCGTGTTTCTCGATGGCTTCGCCACAGCAGTGCGTGACATACACAAGAAGATCGCCAGTTGATCGTCCCCGGCGAAAGCCATATTGACGGTCACTGAGGAGATCATTGTCTTCAAGGTAGTTCAGCAACTTATTGTTCAGTACCTTTTCCAAAACTTTGCACAGAATGGAGGTAATGGCGATCGGACGGTAATGGGCAGGGTCTGCACGGTCGCCTTTTTTGGGCACTGGTTGTACATTTGCAAGCTTCCAGGATTTCGGCACCGTTCTTTTTTCAAGAGAGAGGCGGAACAAACGTGTCAATACAGGAGACAGTTCAGGCGCACACTGCCTCAACACTCTCGCTGGAATGCCGTCAGGCCCGCTGGCCTTGTTCACGTCTAGACTGCACAATACTCTTCGGACCTCTTTAATGTGTACTGCGATCTCCGGCATCGAGAAGTCACAATGAGGTACAGTAGGTGGTTGCTTTGAGCCAGCGTCCAGACGTGAATTGCTTGCGAAGAGAGATGCAAATAAATTTGCCTTCTCAGTTGCAGAGTGAGCCAGCGACCCATCAGGTTTCATCATAGGAGGTAAAGTGGGACGACAGAAATTCGTTTCAACCGCTTTAGACAGGGACCAGAACTGTTTACTACCCGGAGGGTGCGAAGCCAGCCTGGCCCCGATATGTCCGACATGGTCAAAACGTGCCCTACGCAAAACCCGCTTGCAGAACTTGGCGGCAGAATTAAAGGCTCTCTTCTTCGCGCGAACCCTGCGCGCCCTAACTTTGCGGTCGCGGGCCTTGACCCAGGCTTGGTAGGCAGTCTCTTTTCGGGCCTCAGCGTGGGCACATTCTGCATTATACCAAGGCCGGGATTTGTGACCGAGCGGGATGTTTACATTGAATAGAACACCGATTCCAGGATTTAAGTGTTAAAAACTATATTCTAATTGATAATAAGAAATTTCTAGTCATTTATGCTAATGACATACTAAAAATATTAATATTATTCATAGAAAACCAATGACTGTAAGGTGACAGTTTTTTTTTTTTGCAATTATGTGGTCTTAAAAAGACGAATATTAAAAGTTCTATTACGGAATAGTTTGAATTTGAAGTCTCTTTTCATTCTACCATTGTTTACTGTACATCGATATTATTCTTAGTGTTATAACGTTAGTAGCATCTACGAGTATGACGTCGTTAGTACATAATACCAACGATTATACAGCATGACTATTTTGGCACCACAGCTGTGAACATCAAGTCAAAAAAATACTTCTTTGCATACTTTGACAGCCCATAGCTCCGATATCCCACGGATTAGGATGTTGCAACTTGGGTATGTTTATTAAGATAGTTCTAGGGAATTATTGTGCACAGTTTGACCGTATCGATTGCACTTAGATTTTTGGGTGAATTATGACATATATGGGTGAATACGATCATAAATTTTGAAAAGGGCACATCTCTTTAGAGTTGTAACCTTTTGGAAATTATTGCTGTAGACGCCAAGACGCTGTAGAATAAAATAATGCCATAGATTTCTCTTTTCGTATAAAATAGGTAGAGGGAAGCATTTAGAATTCATTAAGATAAGATAAGATAAGATAAGTCTTTATTTGCCTTAAACATGGTATAAAGTTGTTACAGTCAGATATTAATCTAAAGTCCACATGTTTAGCTATACAGGATATGTATCAATTGCATGCAAAATAATAATTATTAGTCAATTTTAAAGTTCAATGTCACAGATGCAAAGTCAATACAATAATAATAATACAATGACAGTAGTTTTCTCTCAGCATTATCCGCAATAACAAAAGTCCAGAAATTCATAGTTTATTGTTGAGAAAATCTTTAATGTCATAAAACATGTGTTCTTTCAACCAATTCTGTAATCTGTTTTTAAATGAGTTTATATTAAATAACAATTTTATTTCTTTGGGAATTTTGTTATAAATGCGTACACACATGACTAGGAAACTTTTCGCATACTTGGCTGATTTAGGAGTATCCTGAAATGCAAGTCTGCATGGATCTCTGTTTCGAGAGTTCAATTGATAGGCTTTTTTGAACAATCCCTTATTATTATATACATAACTACAAATTTCCAAAATGTAAAGTGACGGAAGTGGTAATATACCTAGCTTTTTAAAGAACGGCTTACATGACTCATCAGGACGGATACCACAAATGGCTCTGATGCATTTCTTTTGCGCAATAAATGCTCTGTGTCTATCTGTGCTGTTTCCCCAAAGGATAAGCCCGTATCTTAAGACGGATTCTACATAGGCGTGATATGCTGTAATTGCTGTTTTTTTGTTGGTTATGTTCTTTATTTGTCTGAGAGCATAAACAAACTTATTAATCCTACTGCACAAACTATCCAGATGTACTTTCCAATTCAGATCTTGATCTATGAGTACTCCTAAGAATTTAGTTTGTGGAACTTCTTTTAACCTGTCAATATGAAGTTTGAAATTGTATTTAGTATGTTTTGATTTATTAAACTGTATATAATTAGATTTATCTAAATTAATTTTCAATTTATTTGCCTGTAACCATTTTATAATGTCGTCAATAGTATTATTAATGTCCATCTCATGATCAGATTTCGTTTTACACTTTTTGTCAGAAGTCACAATAATAGAAATGTCATCTGCAAATAATACACATTTATGATTAGTCACTAGCGGTAAGTCGTTTATGTATATTAGAAACAATAAGGGTCCTAATACACTCCCTTGGGGGACGCCGCAATTATTAACCCTACAGTCAGATGAATACGAGGTTAATAAATTGTCATTATCTTTATCAATAACAACGTATTGCTTTCGGTTGCTTAAATAAGACGCGATCCACTGCAGTGCTAAGCCTCTTATTCCATTTTTTTCTAATTTTTTCAACAAGATGTCATGAGCCACAAAGTCGAAGGCTTGTGACAGGTCGAAGAATAGTCCTGTCGTTAAATAATTTTTATTTAGGAAATTATGAATATGCCCCAAAAGATTAGCAATTGCAAGTGTTGTTGACTTGTGTTGCTGAAATCCGTACTGTTCTTTTGTTATTATATTGTATTTGCTACAGTAGTCGGAGAGTCTCTTTTTCATACATTTTTCAAATAATTTAGATACTATGGGTATAAGGGTTATCGGACGATAGTTTCTAACATCATTTTTATCGTTTTTTTTGTGCAGAGGTTTAACGACTGATAATTTTAGCGCATCAGGAAAAGTACCAGATGAAAATGAAAGATTAATTAGATACGTCAAAATAGGAATTAATTCTGTACTACAAGTTTTAATTACTTTTGTACTAATTCCATCGTAACCTTCTGAGTTAGTGTTATTTAAAGCTATTATTTCTTTCTTAATCTCGTCTTCAGTCATAGGGCTAAGAAACATGGAATTAGGTATTGTCATGGTTTTATTAGACTCGTCATTATCATGAAAATTATTAAATGTCACATTGCTAGTCGAATCAATAAAATAATCATTAAAAGCATTTGCTATGTCAGTGGGATTAGTCAGTATTCTCCTATCTAATTCTATTTGAGAAATATTATTGTCACACTTTGTATTTCCAATTTCACGGTTAATGACTGACCACGTAGCTCTGCATTTGTTTTGACTGTTATTTATGTATTTGATGTTTGAATTTATTTTGGATTTAAAGATACATTTTTCCAGTATTGATGAATATTTTTTATATCTAAGTTTGTACGTTAGTGTTTTATTTTTATAATAGAGATACCGTAAACGTCGTTTAGTTTTGCAACTATTTCTGAGACCCTTGCTTATCCATTTTTGTTTATATGCATTAGAATTGTTTATTTTAATCTTAATCGTTGGGAAGCATAAATTATACAATAAACATAAAAGCTCGTGAAATTTATTGAATGCATGATTTATATCAGTTTCGAGGTGTACCTCTGACCATGTTAAACTTGCAAGGCATTTTTTGAATCTACTTATATTTTCAGTACAATAGTCTTTTTTATACATAAAATATGATTTGGACTTTAAACTTTGCTCTTGTACTGGGAAATCTAAGAGTTGCGCAGTGTCGTGGTCTGATAAGTATAGGGATAAAACCTCAGTAGAAGATTTTTTTATGTTACTTAGTATGTGGTCTATGCACGAGTCTTTACGTGTGGCCACTTTAACGTGAATCTGCAAGTTATAGTTGTTGCATAGATCCGTTAAGTAGTTGGTGACTTTCCCTTGTATAAATGTATTTATATTGAAATCACCGGCAATAACTATTTTTGTACTTGATCCATATTTTTTTACCGTTTCGCACATAAGTTGATCAAGTTTATCTAAAAATATGTTAGGATCAGACTTAGGCGTTCTATAAAGACACACGATTAGTAATTTGTGCAATGGAATTTCCACGCCACAGGCTTCAAATGATTTTTGGGTTGAGTACTTTTTAATGTGGGAAAGCTCGTTATAAACAACACCCTGTTTAGCGAGTATACAGGTCCCCCCTCTCTGTGTGTCTCTACTAAACGCAGCTGCTACGGTGTAGTTATTTAATTTTAAATATTTCTCGTTACCGGCACGCATGAAGGTTTCAGACAAACATAATATGTCAGGTTCTTTATTTATGTCTCGTAACTCCAGCAATGTTAGTTCTAAAATTTCCTTTTTTGAGAGAATACTAGCAATATTTTGGTGCAATATTTTAAAAGTTTTAGGTTCATTTGTTACTATGTTGTCATTCACGAAAAAGCTGTTTGTGATCTATAACTTTAAAATAGAATGGAATAGTACCTTTTTTCGTATGAGTAGAGTTTTCAATATCAGGACCATTTGTAGCTGGGCATTTCGTTTGATGACGTGCAAAATAATAAGGGATTGTACCTTTCGAAGCTTTTACATGTTTGCTATCAGGTTTTTTACAGTTGGTTTGATTACGCTGTATTATTTTCTTCAGTTCTTTAACATTTAAATACTTTTTTTCATAATCGTAACAGTCAATAGCATAGTTTATAGATTTACATGCATTGTACAATTTGTATTCAGAATCAATATATTTACAATATTTGTATTCATTGCAAATATTACGTATAGTTTGTTTCAAATCATTTATATTTAAGTACAAATTCTTAAGTGGGCTCAAAACAATTATAAAATTATTACTGAATACGTCGAGGAGTTGGCGTAATTGCGCAGATAGGATTTTTGCATCATAGTCATTTTCACCCACACAAATTATAAGTCTGTCGCCACTCGATGTAGAAATATTTTGACAATTCTTAATGATGTCACTAGTAAGCGCGTATGGTTTGGTTTCCGCCGTCACAGTATATTGTACATACGGAGTAGTTGCTCTCGATTTTATCAATGCAGAAGAAAGTCCAACACATTGTTGTGTGCCAAAGATAAATATCTTGTTAGTGCTGCATTCTTCTTTTAGTTCAACAGAAGTTTTCTCTTCTTTGATTATTTTACCGCTCTCTTTTAAATCTAATCGCTTCTGTAGTTTTAGAATTTGTTCATTAAGGTGCACTATATCGTTTCCTGCCTGTTTCAACTGATCCTCCAAGTCGGCGATGTTTATTTGTAGGCTTAGGATATTCGCACTTAGTTGTTTCTTTGTATGTGTATCTGTTGTGTTATTTGAGGTTCTATTCAAATTTCTAGGCGGTGTAAAGTATGTTTGCATATCTGAATGTAATAAAGAGTACGATGCATTCGCTTTTTTTGTACCTACATTGCTGTACAATACCTTTTGTGGGCACTGGTTTAAGAATCCTTTTAAAGTCATATTATCTTTAAGGAGTTTCTCATTTTGTTTGCGAAGCTCAATATTGTCTAGTATGACATTATCAAGTTCGTTCTGTGAACTCCTAAGTTCTATCTGGAGGTGTTCAATAGATTCTTTGAGCTCAAGGTTCTGCATAGGCTCAATTGTTGTATAGTCCATACTTCTTGACAATGTTTTATCGGATATGGCAGTTAAATCATTGATTTGAAAAAAGGTATTTGTCAAAATATGCGAGATGTGCTTTTCGAAATTGCATATTCAATTTCAACTTTGGCGATTTGATAACAACTCGTGAAGGTTTTTTTATTTTACATGTCAAAATCTATACAGTGCATTTTCCATCTAGCAATCAAATTCGAGCGATCAACAACGAGTTCAGCTACTCAACGCTAGAGGGCGCTGCACAGTGTGTTTTTTGCCCTAAAAATCGGACATGCCCTTTTTATTTCATTAATAGATGCTGAAAACTGTTTGAAATGCGAGAGTAGAACACCCGGAGGTCAAATATACTTAGAACCAAAGTTAGAGCCATTTTGATATTTTTAGGTATTTTGATAAATCTGAAAATATCTCGTCTCAGGAAAAGTTTCTCTTATTTCTGTTACAATACACAACTAACGGTATATTTTAGGCATTTTTTGACTATACTTACAAGACTTTAACTCCGCAAGGAAACCCAGTATCAGCTTTTTTTTTAATTTAAGATTTTATTTTTTTTATGATAAATCCAAACGAATATGGATTTTATTTTAAACTCATTACATTGACTAAGATACAATTAAACCCCAAAAAAATAATCGTGTCCATATCCAGTAGGATCTCGGAGAAACATGCTTCTAAAGTTCTCATAGAATTTCTATGATTTTAGGGTTGCCTCTCTTGGAAAATAAACTTTGTAGAAATATTTTGAGAAATTCGGATTGCATAGGTAGCGATTACCCTAATTTATTGATTGTTACGCTTTTTGCTATGCTACCTATTTATTATTTACCGACTTCAAAAAAGGAGGAGGTTTTGAATTCGGATGTTTACATTATGTTTTTATGTTCGGGCATAACTCCGTCATTTGTAAACGGATTTGCAAAATTCTTTTTTTGTTTGAAAGAAGTTCACTTTGAAATGGTACCACACAAATTTAGTAAAGATCTGATGAAGAGTTTCGGAGACAGACAACGGAACTCTTCAATAACTTACAGCAAATTGCCCGCGATTCCTTTAATCGTACGACTATGCCTTGTTTACACCCTTCCATAAAATAACATAACGCCTGTACACTGTAAATGTTTAAGCAGATGTAACAATAATACAGTAAAGGGTGTAGGTGCTGTATTATTGTTACATCTGCATTTTATTTAATTTTAGTTGTGAGTGTAAATCAATTATTATGATTGTTGTAAATCGAAGATTACTTTTTTTTCGGTACTAAAAATTAAGAAATAATAAAACTTTTATCAAAAAAGTAAAACCGTCTTCAAAAACCCATAAAATAAACTATTATAGTTTAATTGAGGAAAAACTGCCACCGACTTCCTAAACCGTATCTATTATAAGTTTATTTTATGGGTTTTGAAGGCGGTTTTACTTTTTGTTAAAAGTAAATAATTATTATTTGTATTTTAAGAATTATATTTCTAGATCAATGCAATAGATATTGTCTGAGATACAGAAAGGTGTAAAAAAATAAGTGCAAATATCTGATTCTTGTACAGTATCGGACAACCCAGAAGACTACGAATCATCAAAATCCACATCTTCAGATAACATTTCAAAATTATCTGGGAGGTCATTCTCCATAGTGGTTGTATTTTCCTCAGGATCAGCTTCTTCTTCGTCCGTTGGAACTTCAAAAGGCTCTAACAATATGAGGGCTTGGGGTGGAAGAGGTTGACGCTTAAGCTTATTTAATCTTTTATTAAGCCTTATATTCGATATAAAGGGGTCAGAGGATTCAAGTGCTCGATGGAAAAGGTCTAAAATTGTTTTTTCTCTATCTGATTTTCTTGTGTGGTGCTCGCGGTCGTGCCTCCAAAATTTATTACGTGCTTCCCCAGCTTGCTCAGATAACAATCCTATGGGTAGTGCAGAGTTTTTTATGATAGCTTTGCCGTGCACAAGTATTTTATGTAGAGTTACGGTCATTGGATACCACGAATACTCTTCTACGTATTTTTTGGCCAATAATTTACAAAATTCATCAAATTTATCTGCATTAACAGGTAATCCACTTGATAAAACTACTAGTATGACATGTAAGTCATCCAAAAGCCATTGTTGTAGTCCTAAAATTTCAGCAAATACTGTACGACACTTATTAGACAGGGCCATCCTTGCAGTATTTCCGTCATTAGTCGTACCCGTATTAGGCTTAACCACATCTACGAGCAGCCCTAATTTACTGCGGATTTCGTCCTGAATTTTTTTTTAATTCTCATTGACAAGAACACCTTCCGGGGAACTTTTAGGTACTCTCCATTTCTTTACAATAATTTTATAACCTAAATGTAATAAAAATTCCAAAACACGAATCCAGGCGTGCAACGGACTTATGCCATATCTTAAAAGGTTTTGATCGACAGGTTTTAAATACACAGACTCTAAATTATTAAATTCTTTAGAAGTCGCTTTACAAAAAGGGCACCGAAGTTGAGACATTGTATTAGTAATAATATTTAAGACTTTACCATCTATTATTGTCAAATATAGTTTAAACTCTGTAGATATAGTTTGACCACTTAAAGTTTTAGTATCAAATCTGTCTAATTGGTCAATTTGATTTTGTATTAATAGTTTTTCAGCCATTATTAAATCAGTCGTTTCTTTTTTATATTGAATGTGAATTGGGCGACAATATCTATACGATTGTGGAGTAGGGTTACGCCACAGAACTTGTCCACAAGTTGTTTTGATCTGCAACGGTATAAAAGTAGTTGCAAAAAGGCAACTTTCGTCATGTTCATTTTGGGAAAAGTTCTGTTTATATAGTGATTGGCCTGTACTACCGTCAAACCCCCAAGATGCTTCAAAAATACAATTTAATTTATTGGTATCTTTTCGATTACAGTAGTCAGTGAAAGTTGCGTCATACGATTGAACTAGTCTTTCGAAAGAATGAGAAACTAGGCTGGAAACTGGTATAATAGCTTCTGTATCAGATACATGGACTGGATGTAACGGGTAGCATTGTTTTTTGGCTTGGAGCACTTGGCTGTATAGAGGGAAGGCGTTAAATCCACGAGCTTTTAAATCTTGTTGTAAAAATTTGTATGTCTCTACTGAAAACTGTCTGTCAATATAAATAGCTAGTGTTTCATCTGCTGAATAAGGTGTCGGTTGCGTTCTAATTTTTGAAGCAATTTTTGTCGGTCTTGTTGGAGTCTGTACACATGAATCAAAAATAAATTCTAGGTCTTTGGAAACGCTCTTTTTTAATTTTCTACCTCCTACTTCAACAGTGCTCGCAAAGACTGATATTACTTTATTAGGGGACTCATTTTCTAAATAATCCTGCAAGCGTTTTCGAGCTCTGTGTTTCTGTCTTAAGGAAAGATCATCATATCTACTCATCGGTACAGAACCAGGAATCAATGATGAATCAGTAGAGGGGATGGAAACGGAGACAGGATATGAATCAAGGACGTGACTGGGACCAGGTTCAGGGATAGGATAGTTCGAATTGGGAATTGATTGAGATGGAAGGTCTAAGTCAAGGACATGGAAGGGACTAGGTTCAGAAACAGGACATAAATCAATGCTTGAAATGTAATCTGGGATAGAACTGGGACTAGGTTCAAGAATAGGATCATCATATCTACTCATCGGTACAGAACCGGGAATCAAAGATGAATCAGTAGAGGGGATGGAAGCGGAGACAGGATATGAATCAAGGACGTGACTGGGACCAGGTTCAGAATCAGGACATAAATCAAAGCTTGGAATGTAATCTGGGACAGAACTGGGACTAGGTTCAAGAATAGAATTACTAAGAAGAGGTTCGGCTATCACACAAGACCACTGTTTACAAAAATCTTCGTTTAGCCACTTTTTGTGTTTTCTTATAAAAATATTATAATTATAATTACATTTTTTGTATAATGTTTCACATTTAGATGTAAATTTAATGATTAAATTATGCAAGTCTTTATTGGTTTGGTAAGTTAAGGGTAATGACAGAGCTTCTAAAATAATTGAAATGCGATCGCTTATATCTAAATCAGTGGGTCGGACATTTTTTCCAAGTTTTTTAGCAGCGCCGACAAGTATTTGGTACGCTTTTAATTTGGTAAAATTAGTTGTTAAAGGTTCTCCTTGCGCATTTGCGGATACTCTCGGAGACTGAAGAGCACCGGCTGTGGCGGTATCCACAGCTTCATTTGCCACTCGCTGACCAACAAGAGGGTTGGCGCCCTCTTGCTCTCCTTGCATTAAGTCAGCCGGTCGGAGCCCGGACAGACATCCCTCAACAGGTTGGGTCAACTCCTGTTGAGGCGAAGTGGTACCATGGGTCTTTAACGGCTCCATGGTGCCTCACCCCCGTTCCTCCAGAGATTATTTAACAGTAAAGGGTTTTAGTTGAAACCTAACGAGGGCGGACCCCTTCCCTTTACCAAATAATCTCCTTCATCAGATTAAAATCACTTTTAATGTCAATATTTATATTCCGATATATTAAGAAGAAGGAACCTATGCTTAAATACTTACAATTATTGCAAAATAAAAAGAACGTTCATGGTATTGTTGAATTTCTAAGTCTTTCTTATTCATTTATTTAAAACTTTAATCGGTCAGGCCCCGCGCGCATAATGATTAACACGCGCGCGGTACCTGAGCGGTTAATGTAAATGAATTGCTTAAGGTGGACTTAATTTTATAGGCATAAAAGTAATTTTCTACTAGTCAAACTTTGGATGATGCAGAGAAAAAGTTCAAGTTAATCCCACCCATATTGCACGTAGTACCTACCTATTACAAGAATAGGTTATTTGGTATTGGTTACTACTACCTCAAAAAAAAAACAATATTTTGAAAAATTACTTCTATTTTAATTAACTTACACTAAAAGCGCAAAACGTTATTATTACGTATGACGATCATCTCTTCACAATTAGGTATTTTTTTAGAAAATATTTTGTCATTTTGGATTTGTGTCAACCCTAGGTCGTCATTTTCAAAATCCGATATCTTCGAGATCCTACTAGATATGGATTAGATATTTTGAATTTAAATGGATAAAGATATAATTAATAACAACATTAGGAAATAAAATCCATATTCGCTAAGATAAAAAAAATAAAAATAAATTACGAAATGAAGCTAAAAAATCCATAACACCCATTTGAATGCAGTTAAAATTACAAGTATTATCTTAAAATAAAGACGAAATGGTGTTTTATAATACTGTACATAAATATATTAGAATTATTCAATAGTTTTTTTTATATTAATATTTTTGTGGTTTTTCTGGTTTCCATAGAAAAATAATAAAAACGACTTTAACTTTGGTTTTAAATATAATTGAACTCTGGGTGTTCTACTCTCGCATTCCAAACATGTTAGAGCATCTATTATTGGAATAAAAAGGGCATGTCCGATTTTTAGGGTGAAAAACACACTGTGCGCTGTTACCAAATTATCTATTTAGCACGCTAGTCTTTGAAATAGATGTCATATTCGCATGTGCCAGTTATCTATTTTTCTACTCAGTGATGAGGATAAGATATACCTAGATAATTTAATGTCGATGTTCGTACAATATACAGTATGTTAACCAACAGAGGGCGTTCCCGTTAACCCGCAATAGTATAGCATCCATACATGCTAAAAAAAATATTACCATTCGAAAACAAAATGGTTTTTATTTTTTTAATATTAAAATATTCACTAAAAATGCTAAAAATATTCACTAAAATATTCAAAAAAATATAAAAATATTCACTAAAAATAAAAACTAGATTGCGATGTTTCCGTCCTTCAAGTACGCGTGTACAGAGTGTTTCTTTTACGTATCAATGTAACATTTTTAGTGAATATTTTAATATTAAAAAAAATAAAAACCATTTTGTTTTCGAATGGTAATATTTTTTTTAGCATGTATGGATGCTATACTATTGCGGATTAACGGGAACGCCCTCTGTTGGTTAACATACTGTATAATAATTTAAATCTTTTAACTTTTGTAATGGAGCAAAGTCCGATTAGTATAAAAGGTAAAATGGTTAAATAAAACGATAAGTAGTAAATTAAAAACATTTAATTTTATTGTCCTTGAATTAAATTTTTCACTTTTTGTATGTAAAATATGAAAAATTTCTGTGATTGATTATTACCTACATGTAGAGTTTTAGGGAGTTACCGGTTTCAAAGGGGGCAAAATTTTCATTATTTTTGCGATAGGACACACCGTTTTCAAGATATAAGCAAAACAAAAGAAAAAAAAAGATAAAGTACTGTTTTACAAAATTTTTGTCCATGACAACTATTTTATTTCACACCTTTTAATCGCTATTAAAAACAGTCTAATTTAGTTTGATTATCAAAATTTCAGGTGAAAAACGTCAAATTCAGAATAGCAAAATTGCCATTTTCACTTAAATAAATAGCTTAGTGCCATCTTAGTGCTGTCAACTATAATATAGTTGTGTCACTTTAGTCAATTTCAGAATGGGAATTCCGTGCCTACAATGTTTAAATTCATACATTTGTGAAAAGTACCTTGCTGGGCAAAGTCAGATTAGTTGGGCAATCTTGTAAGGTTTTGCGGTCCACTGCCATTTTGAGGTCTTCGTAGTTTTGAAAATTTTTCTCATGCAAATAAAGCTTTAGTGGTCGGAACAAGTGATAGTCGGATGGCGCGAGATCCGGTGAGTACGGTGGGTGGGCAACCGGGTGCCATCCAAGCTCTACGATTTTTTGTCGAGTCTCCGAAGCAACATGAGGTCGCGCATTATCATGGAGTAAGTGAACATTTACACGTCTCCGTCGTTTTTCTCTTATGGCGTCAGCCAGTTTCTGAAGCTGTTCAGTATAAATGGAAGTCGTAATCGTCTTTCTCGCTCGTAATAGAGTGGGCCCTTCGCATCCCACCAAACGGAGAGAAGATGCTTGCGTGAGTGACGGTTCGGCTTTGACTGCGTTGGTGGCTCTGCGTCGTAAGGAAGCCAGACGGCGTGCCGTGTGTTGTTATCATAGAGAATCCAGCTCTCATCGTCGGTTACCAGATCTTCAAGAAACTTTCCGATGTGGCTGAAAAAGAAGCGATTCACAAATACTAACTCTGACTTGACGATGACTGTCAGTTAGTTGATATGGAATCCATCGTGACATTACTTTACGATAGCCGAGTTTGTGTAAATGAGCCTCGACGGTCGAATGATGACAGCCAAGAGTCTCTGCCAAATCACGCGTATTTATTTCTGGATTAGCCTTTTAACAGTGGAGTAATTCCTCATCGTCGATCGCCCAGATCGCTCGTGATCTTCCAAGAGTTATATATCCCGATGCAAAGCGAGCAAACCAGCGGCTTATCTTCCATCGCGATACAACACCTTCACCGAAAGCTTTGCTGATGTTAGCGGTAGCCACACTCACGTTGTGTCCCTGACGCCACTCGTCAAAGATGATTGTTCGAAGTTGATGTTCACTAATCATTTTCACAAACTAACCAAATCCTCACTAGCGCGCCTTTATATACCCTTGATGTGATAGCTTCGAGAACCTTCTACAATATTCTTACGTATCCCAGATCAATACTAAATATTCCGGAAAATTCTAGTAATTTACAATTTCTTGTGCAATATTTTTCCGCCAACCTGATACTATAAAATTGAGCATGAGGCAATTGCGTGTACAAATGAAAGAGATATATTTTTTTAAAGAAAAATTTGTATGGCGCTGACATGAAAAATGAGGCTATCTCTAGAATCGCAAGATTGGCCGTTATATCCTTACACAAAGATATAGTACTATTTATTTGTGATTTTTTTTGACATAATTCGGATTGCGGCACCTCTTGCGTTTTTTTTTAATCCTCTATATAAATATATACCGAAATATCGAATCGACTTTATCAGGCATGAGGATTGGCCCTCATCCAGTCCAGACTTGAATCCCTTGGATTACAAAATATGGCAGCACTTAGAGGAGAAGGTCTGCGCTAAATCCCATCGCAACTTGGAGTCACTTAAAGCATCCCTGAAAGCAGTCGCCGATATTGATATGAACGTCGTGCGTGCTTCGATTGATGACTAGCCTTGCAGATTGAAGGCTTGTATCGAAGCTAAAGGAGGACATTTCGAATAATTTTAATGTGGTGTAAATCTGTATTTTATACCCTTTCATTTGATGTATAAATGGTTATAGTGCGTAACTCATTGTGTCAGTTATTTAACTTTCCATATGTGACAAAACTTATGACCAGACTACGTAGCAATACAAAGTATACGCGAGCAGTTTCCTATGGCTGAGTTCTGGCCTTGTATTGAATGGAAAGACGCTTCGACGCCAGTATGTGAATTCCGAGGTGTACGTTTCGTGTTGATACATACTTATACACACAGATATAGGTACGGCCTTTACCGCGTGTTCACAGCAATACAATCCTTAGCGTGCTACTGCACTTATGGCCGCTTACTGTACGTGCAGTATGTGGTCGCGATACTCAGCATTGAGGGAACGTCAAAAAAGAGTTACTGTCAGATATTTTTGTTGCCAGTGGGATGTCAGATATTTTTATAATATGAGCGGCACTCATTGCTATATAGAAGACTAGCTTTTGCCAGC
Organism: Dicycla oo; assembly: GCA_948252095.1. NCBI lineage: Eukaryota > Metazoa > Arthropoda > Insecta > Lepidoptera > Noctuidae > Dicycla > Dicycla oo. The sequence continues at coordinate 24,618,399 of OX411712.1, read as the reverse complement.
GGCTTCGCCCGCGTGGATGTCGGACATGATCCCACGGGAACGTACTACCAGGATAAAAAGTATCGTATGTCCTAACCTAGGTCATGGTCTACCTGTGTACCAAATTCATCATCATCAATATCTGTTCAGCCGTTTTAGCGTGAAAGCGTAACAAACGAACTCTCTTTCGCATTTCTAATATTACTTAGGATAAGGGCTCGAAACATAATCTGTCAGATATTTATGCTGCTCAAAGTGATTTCAGATATTTATGCTACCAGTGGGATAGCACATCTTTTGCAATATGAGTGGAACTGATTGCGATGTAGAAGGAAACGGTTCGAAGTACTTTACGGTCAGATTTTTACGCTACCAAAGTAATAACAAATATTTTTTGATTACAACGAGGTATCACATTCCATGTCCGACATTTATGCATTCTGAGAGGGTGATTCATATTTTTAAACTCGATGCGTTAGCATATATTTTGGCGTCACGGTATCTCGTCAGATAGTTTTGATGTTTTTTCGATGTCACATATGTATTGTATTATATGTATTATATATCTTCGGACTGCAAATCAACCCTAGGAAATCCCAGGCTATAATTATTGGCGGCAGATATATGCGGAATAGGCTCGATGTTACGTCGCTGTCTCCACTCTGTCTGAATGGAGTTCAGATTGAATACGCAAATACGGTTAAAAACCTGGGGGTGACCTTGGTCTCCTATTTATCGTGGACTGACCACGTTGCTCAAGTTAGTCGTAAAGTGCACTACACTTTTCATTCTTTGAAAAGTCTCCAGTGCCCCTGAACGCCAAAATCTCCCTTGCTCAAACTCTCATTCAGCCAATTATTGACTACGCAGATACCTGTTATTTGGATGCCATCGAGGAGCTTTTGAATAAACTTGAGCGTTTACAAAATATCTGTATCCGTTTTGTTTTTAACCTTAAAAGGTATGACCACGTTTCTAACTTTCGCAAGACTTTCAAGTGGCTACCTATTCGACTTCGCAGGAACTCTCGCATATTGTGTCTGCTATTTAACATCCTTCACAACCCTAAAACACCTTCCTATTTGCGGGAACGCTTTTCTTATGCCCGTACTTTTGATGTGCTTTGCAGGTCGCATCTTAGAAACCTCCTAAAATTTCCTTCCCATTCCACTGACTTCTACTCCTTCACTGCACGCGGTTCGGTTGTGGAATTCACTTCCACCTGACATTAGAGACTGCCAAACTGTTGCAGTATTTAAGAGAAGAGTGAAAGAACACTATCTTTCCATTTCGTCATACTTATTTTAGTGATATTTATTCTAGAAGTATATATGTATTTAAGTATATATTATATGTTTTATTAGCTTAGTGAATTGTTTTTTTAGATTTTATGTATTTTTATTTTCTCTTTAATTCTTACACACGGTGTCTACATCTCTTTTTATCCTCTGTCCTATCGCAGGTATGCTAGAAGAGATTTCTTTAGAAATAAGCATCACCTTTGTACGTAATTTTCTGTTCCTTTATTTTTGTCTGTTTATTTGTGTTATAAACGGTTAAATAAATAATGAATGAATGAATTATGAAATCAGATTGTTTCCGAACTGTACCTAGTAATTAATATATGGGCTTGCTTGTGCTGTGCTTGTGACTGTACGCCCAAAACCAACCATGATATAGATTTGTAAATTCCGAAACTAAGTACTTTAACACATCTTTGGTGGTTAATAAATAGAGCCCCATTTATGCGATACTAATTTCATGTTCCTGTGGCATGCAATATCATTGAAGCAACAAATGACTTGCATCGTCTAAACGCTGCTGTTTAGACGGTAGAACTTTTATTATTGCTTAACCTTATATTAATCAAGCTAAAGTATCACCAATCTCCACGATGGTGAGATAGAAAGAGAGAGATGTTCGCTGACCTTGGCGAAGGTGAGCTGCGCGTCGTCGACGAGGCGGTCGACGTGCAGCGGCTGCTGCAAGTACAGCTCGGGGTTGCGGCGCAGGATGGTCGCCAGCACGCACAGCAGCTCCACGTACAGCTGGCGCCGCTCCGGCGCCTCCACGCGCACCAGCGCCTCCTCTACCAGCAGCGCGAAGCCCAGCTCCGAGCGCGACATGTTCACCAGCGTCGGCTCCGCTGGGATCGAGTGGCCCTGTACTCAATACACATGCACTATGCATCACTCGAGGTGTGATGACAACATTTATTTATTTATTTAATAAGTACACCAACAGCATATACTTATTTATATACTTTATCTTAAAACAGTATTTAGGCATTACTTCTTATGTAAATTTATCGGGTGTTTTTTTTTTTTTTGAGGGGAGAACTTTAAATTGAAACAAAACACAGAAAAATGTTTTTAATATCCATGAAATTGACTTTATTTGATAGATAATTTTATGCCATTAATGTTTGAACATGATTCCGAGCATGTGGCCGCCGCGGCTGACACCAACGCCTAGTTTACTGAAAACTTAACTTTTTTATTGGCTTAATTTACTAAAGGAAACGTTTGACAAACAACAAATTTCATGAAATCTGGATGCCTCGCTCGTGCGATTTGAAGCCATTACTTGTATTTTTTCTGGGGATATGTAAAGTCGCATGTCTACTCCAATAAACCAGTAAAAATTGAGCACTTGGATGCCAACATTGTTGCCGAAATACAGTCTGATTTACAGAGAAGAGTGTGTGAAAATTTGATCTCCAGATTACGCCATGTAGATAAGCGTCAATCGCGGCGGCCACATACCCAGGATCATGTTCAAACATTAATGGCATAAAATTATCTATCAAATAAAGCCAATTTCACGGAAATTAAAAAAAATATATATACAGTATGTTAACCAACAGAGGGCGTCCCCGTTAACCCGCAATAGTATAGCATCCATACATGCTAAAAAAAATATTACCATTCGAAAACAAAATGGTTTTTATTTTTTTTTAATATTAAAATATTCACTAAAAATGTTAAATTGATACGTAAAAGAAACACTCTGTACACGCGTACTTGAAGGACGGAAACATCGCAATTTAGTTTTTATTTTTAGTGAATATTTTTATATTTTTTTTGAATATTTTAGTGAATATTTTAATATTAAAAAAAAATAAAAACCATTTTGTTTTTGAATGGTAATATTTTTTTTAGCATGTATGGATGCTATACTATTGCGGGTTAACGGGAACGCCCTCTGTTGGTTAACATACTGTATATAGGTATTACACGAATTATAGGCGTACATAACATTCAAAGAGAAAAAACATTGGACAAAAGTTGATTACTAAACTAGTAGATTAGTGATGGGCACTGCGAATTGGAAATATAATATCTAAATTAACAGATTTTTTTCATTCTCCTGCCCTTATCCCAATCTATATTTTTTCCATACTTCTCTATTAGTTGTAATCTCAGTAGTCACCCCCTTTCTAGCCATATCATCTTTCACACAGTCCATGCATAGTTTCTTTGGTCTTCCCCTCTCTTCTTATACTCATCGACATTCATACTCAAAACTTTCCTGACGACATTTTTCTCTTTCCTCAGCATCACATGCCCATACCATGACAACCGATTTTCGCACAACTTTTCAGTCACCGGTGTCACTTTCAGACTTTCTCTTATGTACTCATTTCATATTCTATCCATTCGCGAAACACACATCCCTCTTAGCATTCTCATCTCAACTTTCAATTGCCTTTCATTCATCCCTTTTGAGCTCCAACATTCTGATCCATACAAGACAGAAGGTTGTTTTATACAGGGTTATTGGTAAAACACCAATAACCTCTTAAGGGGTCATTTTACTCATCATTATGAACAACTTTTACTATGGGACCAAACCTGAAATCGCAAAAAAAAAATCAGCTGTTCAGTACATTTTCATGCTTACATAAATGTACTGAACAGCTGACTTTTTTTTCGCGAGTTCAGGTTTGGTCGCATAGTAAAAGTTGTTCATAATGATGAGTACAATGAGCCCTTAAGAGGTTTTTGGTATTTTACCAATAACCCTGTATATCTTAAGCGGGAGTCGTAGATTGTTCCCGTGACCTGCCGCCATTTCATCCATCCAGTGTTAATTCTGTGCTTAACCGTCCGATCTACTTCGACATCGCTTTGCACGAGTAAAAATCAAAATTAACAGTTCAAAAATTAATTATCTGAGAGAGATAGAGGTAGAGAAAACTATCAAGTATTCCGAATACGACCCATGGAATAGTGAAATATCCAGCTCGAAGGTACCTCCTACATGTACCGGCGCCGGCTCGCCAGGGAATCGTCGGCTTTACACACTCGCTCAATCGCGAGTGATACATCAATCTTAACAGGAAGAAAATGTTTACGGTGAAGCGCGATTGCGGTGCAGGGCTTTCCCGCGCACAATTATGTACTCTAAAACACTTGTGAAAGAATCACAGCGACATTGCAATACGTTTAATTATAAAACGACCTAAAGATATGAGAGATTTCAGATTTCACAGTATCCAGTATCCATTGCGTGTCAGAAAAGAATTATATCGTGCAACAAAATTCGTCTTTACTGATTCAATTTCTGCTGTGACAAGTTTTGCGGCTTTATTATTTAACTTAATTTTCAAGAAAAATCAATCCGCACTGCCAAACTATGACTGGCTGCAGTCTAATCGAACTCACGGTAATTTTACGAACAAATCAATGAAATCAGCTGACCTTATTACCAAGTTTCACAAATCAATCAATCTGTCTAGCCTTTCCCAACTACGTATGTTGGGGTCGGCTTCTAGTCTAACGGGATGCAGCAAAGTACCAATATTTTATATGCAGGCAGTGTTACTGGGTAACACGATACCCCTTGGTTGGCAGACTGCCAACGAAGCAGCTTGCCTGGCTTGGATGACTGGTTGTCAGATTTTAGAGCTTCTGACTACCCCTAAGGACTGTCAAAGATCTGCGAATGACTGCCGGAACGAACGGCTTAACATGCTTTGCGAGGCACGGAAGGTTCTCAATATGTAATGGACGGTCACCCACCCACGAACCGACGGCGGCCAGCGTAACTTAACCTCACATGCGGCTGTTATTATTTAGCCACTAGCCCCTGACCAGTTTCACAAGTACTAACCTGAATAATAATTCCTTTCGGTGTTCGCAGCAATATATCCCAGACTTGAATGTAGAAATGTTTTGGCACGCGACACAGGCAGCCTTCTAATTGTCGCCGTTGTAACGGTGTCAACCTGTAAAAAAAGCGCTAGGTAATTTATTTCAAAAGCTTTCGAACGTCAAGATTTAATTATGAAGCCCTCAAAAACCCAATCTGCATCACTTAGGTCGGGTGCAGTAAAGACTATCCTCCACAGGTGGGGTTTCTCGGATGGTTCCGATCTTCAATGTTTATGCAGCGACCTTACGTGAGGACCTAATATCTAGGTCAGCAAATGGTGTAAGCGTTGCTGAGTACTGGGCAAAAAAAAAAACCTCTTTTCGAACGATATTTGCCTTCGACACGCAAGAAGAATAAGACTATTTTTAATCGACTTCAAAAAGAAGGTTCGATATTCGACCCGTATGTATATATGTATGTACGCGATTTTCTCAGAAACCTTTGAACCAATTTTGATGATTAAAGAATCGTCAATCAATCACTAACGTGATCTACATACTTTCAGGAAGGTTTTAGTATATAATACATAAGGTAATTATTCCTATGTACAGTCACGAACCGGGATTGTTGAGCTACTAGCTTATCATCGTAACTTGGTTGTGTTACACGAATGCCGCCCGTGCAATTTGACATGTGACATTTCAATATCGAAAAACGGTCTCAACTTCGGCGCCACCATCATGTACAAGGCCCAAACTGCGGCCAAGAAACTGGGCATCCTAAATAGGGTGAAGCGATACTTTACGCCTGGACGACTTTTAACCCTTTACAAAGCGCCAGTCCGATCCTGCATGGAGTATTGCAGTCACCTTTGGGATGGATCAGCTAAGTACCAACTAGCCGCCCTTGACTCGGTGGACCGCAGAGCTAAGAGGCTCATTGGAAACGTAAAACTGGTGGATGCCAAGCTTCACAGCTTGGCTCATCGCCGCAAGGTTGCCTGCTTTTCGGTCTTCTACAGATTGTACTTCGGTGAGTGTGGCCGAGAACTCCACGACATCATTCTACCGGCCCCCTTCTACCATCGGACATCTAGATGCACTGCCACTGACCATCCCTACCTGGTTGCCATTCCACCAATTCGCACTAAACGCTTCCAAATGTCTTTTATAATGCGCACAGCAAAGGAGTGGAACTCACTACCTGCGTCTGTGTTTCCGAACGCATACAACCCTAATCTCTTCAAAGTGACTGTGAACAAGCTTCTTCTGGGTAAGCTCACTCCATCATCGACTTTGTCTCTGTCACCTCTGACCTAGACTAGAGTCAAGAGCTAACCCATCACAATTAAAAAAAAACAAAAACAAAAAACGGGCGGCATTCGTGTAATACAACCAAGTTAAGATGAATAAGCTCAACAATCCCGGTTCGTAACTGTACGAAGTTTTCTAAGCGGATTTTGATAATTCTTCTTGTCGTTCGTCTTGGGCTTATTTAATTGTATATTCAACTAAAATGGGAAAATAAATTTAGTTTAAAAAAAGTAAACACCGACTTCAAAAACCTAAAACCAATACACATAAACTTTCTTCAGGTTTTTAATTTTTTTTAAAGTAATTTTTTACTCCAGAAAAATGCAAGGCTCATTACTACTCATTAGGGATAAATGCGGGAGTAAAGCCGCGGGTAGAATAAGCGACGAAATAGTTATAACTAATAACACATTCCCTCTCTCCTCCGCCCAGTCGGACACGGTGAGCACTCTCTGCAGCAGCGTGCGCAGCTTGTAGGGCGAAAGCGCCTCCAGCGTGCCGTCGGCGCGCTGCTCGTCGGGGAACAGCTTCAGGTAAATGCGGATGGCCTGCAGCACCCAGCCCACACGTATCTTCAGGATACCGCGGAACATGTCCGGGTTTGTGGCGATCAAGCGCCCCGAGTACAGCACGATCTCCTGATGAGGTAAGGTATCTGTTTATTCGATTCCTTTCTTTTTCTCTAGCGAAAGTTGAAGTTATTTAAAGGGCTAGCATATAACAGCTGCACTGCATTGCAAGACAAAAATCTTTGTACATAAAAACAACAATTTTGTAAAAGTATTTATTTTTGACTTTTTATTTGTAGTACAGTCACGAGCATAAATATATAACTAATATATTACTATGGGCAGTTCGGCAGTAATATCTGATTTCATGATTCATTCATTAATTTAATATCTGTTCTCAAGAAGACAGCAAATATTTTTATCTCATCTCATCTGTGGAAGGCAAGTATACAAGTATCCATCCACCACCAAGTATCAATCCATCGACGAAACACGAAATCTATCTGACAAGACACGCAACGTCAAAATATAGGACACCACATCAGCAACAAAAAGATGTGTCACCTGATCACCTCACAGAATGCATAAATATCGGACATGTCTGGCGTTGGAAATATCTGCCTACTCAATTCAGTTCAGCAAAATGTGACCTTATTGTGATCAAAAATATCTGACATCACTTTGGCAGCATAAAAATCTGACCGTATAATATTTCGCGCCGTTTTCTTCTACATCGCATTCAGTGCCGCTCATATTGCAAAAATATGTGACATCCCACTGGCAGCATAACCCAAAACTAGCTAAATTATCTTATAACAACAGCTTATAAAGAAAAAAATAAGTTTAAAAAACTGTAACTCGACTACAGAAAATAAAAGTGATCTAAAAAGTACGAAACAAGAAAATATTTCAGTCAGAAATCAAGACATACTTACGAAAATGGTCAAGGTAAAGCCGTCGTCGTATGCCATTATAATTTTATAGGTGTTCTTGGCACGCACATGTTATGCAGGCATGCGACCACGGCTTTACTTTGACCATTTTCTATGTCTTGATTTCCGTCTGAAATATTTTTTGTTTCGTAGTTTTTAGATCAGTTTTATTTATCCGTAATCGGGTTAGTTTTTTAAACATAATTTTTTATCTTATACTTTTCCGTTTTAACGCTTAATAAACGTTACGATAACATAAATAAGAGTAATACAATAGGTAAGTAATTAAACTGTTTACCCTTAACTTGACGACACTTAGTGTCAGTGATATGCACATATTATGCTATAATTACTTATTTACAGATAAATGTACATTATTTAACTACAATGTTAAGTTTGTTCTTGGGATAAATTCATCCCAACTACGGAACCCCTCATTGTGCGTAGTGCGAGACGCACTTGGCCGGTTTAAAAAAAAATAGAAATACATTGTTTGAAACTAAAAATAAAACTCTTTTTTATGTTTTAATAATAACAATTAACTCAATCCTAATGTAATTGTAACATTTTGATGGAAAGAAAAAGATTGTTTAACCAAACTTATACAGCAATTGATTAATAGGTTTTTATTTAATACAATATATCTCCTCTCCCGGCTCGAACACATGCGGATATCCTCCTGAGCATGCTGAGGATACAGTTATCCAGTATTTCTTGCGGTAACCTGTCCCATTCTTGAATAGCGGCTTCCTTGATCTCTGGCACTGTCTGGGGAGGTGGCTGACGGTTCCAAACAGCTCTCTTAGGAGCATCCCACGCGTGCTCTATTGGGTTTAAGTCAGGCGAGCCGGCAGGCCAGTGTAACCTTGTGATGTCGTATTCTCGGAGAGCAGCATTGACTTGTTGAGCTCGATGTGTGGGCGCTTTATCATCGACCAATACGAAAACGACAGTTTACTCGGAATGGTCTGACAATTTCATAGCGACTGTTTTATACGTCAAACGGGATCAAAGGCGTTCTAGCACCAATCATAATGCCACCCCAAAAGGACACAGATTTCCCGCCTTGCTGAACGGTTCCAGTGGCAGTTATTTGCCTTTCAGAGGCTCCAGGTCTTCTCCAGACACGGACACGTCGGTTATCTGGATGAGTACTGATTCGCGATTCGTCCACGAAGAGACAGTTTTGCCAAATGTTTTCCTCCTCATCTTCTTCGTTTTGCCAGAGCCTAGCCCACTGCAATCTCCGTCGCTGGAGTTGCCGTGAATTCAGAGGTGTACTCGCAAAGACCTCCGTGCTCGTAGTTTAGCCTGGTATTTCCGAATGGTCTGAGTGCTAACTTCAACCGCACTTGCTGTTATTGTAGTGGCGTTGATTGTTGGGTCACGGGTTTCCAACAATCTGATACAGCGCTTCTGAGCAGCAGTCAGAAAAGTTGGGCGACCACTGCGGGGTCGGTCATCTAAATTATCCATGCCGTGGTACCTCTGCAACGTGGCCACAAGTCACGACACAGGATTGGGATACGGCAACTCTGCGTGCTATTTCTCTCATGGAATATCCTTCTTCCCTCAAATTTACAATTTTTGCTCGTAAAACTTCTGATAATCCTATTGCCATTTTTTCAATCACAAGTTTCCTCGACAAAATATTTTAAATCCGTTAAAATTTACTAAGTCAGATTACTGAATGAGCGTAAGCTTGGCTTGTATTTCTTTTTATATGGAAAAACAACAACTTGTTTTATTGTTTTATATTCTAATTCTATATTTTTAAGTAAAGAATCTAAAAAGAAGAAAAAATTGTAATATAGTCTACAGTAACACAAACGATTTCGATTTTTCAAACTGATCGCAAAACTTTTTATGATGGCGCTGTTCACTATGCAACCATAGAAGGGGAAGATTTATAAGACAATAGTTAAACCTGCTGTCTTGTATGGATCAGAATGTTGGGCCACAAAAGGGATGAATGAAAGGCAATTGCATGCAGCTGAGATGAGAATGCTAAGAGGGATGTGTGGTGTTACGCGAATGGATAGAATAAGAAATGAGTACATAAGAGGAAGTCTAAAAGTGGCACCGGTATCTGAAAAGTTATGTGGAAATCGGTTATCATGGTATGGGCATGTGATGCGGAGAAATGAGGAAAATGTCGTGAGGAAGTTTTGAGTAGAAATAGATGGCTATAAGTGTAGGGGAAGACCAAAAATACGATGAATGAACTGTGTGAAAGATGACATGGTTAGAAGGTAGGTGACTACCGAAATGACGACTAATAGAGAAGTATGGAAGAAAAAGGCATGTTGCGCAGACCCGAAATAAATTGGGAAAAGGGCAGGAGAATAATGATGTCTATGGACCGTTATGTGATAAGTTATTTGGAAAATATCTGAGAGTAATATATCACGTTATTTTAAAGACATAATTAATAGGAAATCTTGATTTCTCGGGAATTTATGGTCCCGGGCCTTTTGGAGTATGGGGGGGGGGGGGCGCAATTTTTTTTTCTTTTATTTATATCGGCTCAGTTGCCAAAAAGGGAAAAAAAGGTTTGTCATTGACATTTTTACTTTCAAACATTACTGTCAGAAATATATGCTTCCAGTGGAATGTCATATATTTTTGCAATATTTTAATGAATGAATCATGACATCAGATATTATTGTTCATAGTAATTATGCTCGTGACTGTACCTACTTCACAAAAATTCATGTAACACTACCAATTAGTTAACTATGACAACAACATCATGAACATAAACGAACTGGATTAAAAACCTTTAACTGAATCTAACTCAAAAACTCCACAAGCAAAGTTAATAAACCTGATATGGGACCTTCCTCTACAAATAGCATAATCAGCCTATAATGTTCCCACTTCTGGGACACAGGCCGCCTCTCTGTGAGAAGGAGTAGGCCGTTATCCACCACGCGGGTCCAGTGCGGGTTGGTACATGTCTTCGAATTTTTGGCTCCAGGACATGCCGGTTTCCTCACGATGTTTTCCTTCACCGTTTTTGAGAGCAGTGGTGTTGAAATTAAATACACAAAGTAAAGACCCTGCCTAGGTTCGAACTCAAGACCGTAAGTCGGGGCCGATACCACTGGACCACTATTGCTGTCCTCTACAAATGAATCACGTAAATTATAGGTTGTAGTCATCACAGTGAAATCGGTATAAATACATGAAAAAAAAAAACGCGCACGTAGTATGCGTTAGCCTTAAAAACTTTTTTTGTACAGTCAACCGCAAGTCCATGGTGACAATAAATAGATTTTCACAGCGCGTTTATTTCGCAGTGGTAAGGGTGATTTTTATAGTTAAAGGGTTACTACGTCTGGCGCTGACCGTACAGATATTACCAAAAGTTGTGCCAACTTTGTAAGATGCTCTGATACTGACCTGTTGTAACACTGCACCGATAACATCGTAAGGTTGTATAGTAGAGTACATGACAGACTGAATCTCTCCGGGCGTCATGGGTTTGTCAAACACGGTCTCCTTCTGGCCAATCACGCCCACTGTTAGCTGTTTATAGAAACGAAAATATTGTTAAAACTAGCTGAGAATATTATTAAACCTATATAAACGAACGAAATGCTGTTCGTTGGTATAGTTCGCGTCAAATAACTTTGCCGCTCTGAAGTTCGCGCAAATGACTGCGCAGTAATCAATATCCATACTAATATTATATCTTCAAAAGTAACTCTGTCTGTCTGTCTGTATGTTACCTTTTCCCGCCTAAACCACTGAACGGACTTCGATAAAAATTTGGCAAGGTTATAGATGGTATCATGGGGAAGGACATACGCTACTTTTGGTCTCAAAAATAATCCTACAGGGGATGATATAGGGGATGAAAGTTTGTATGGGAAACCTAGCATTTCTAAAGCTAGGTATATGAAAATTCAAATTTATGCTTTTGGTAAAAAATAAAGAAATATGCGGCTCAGTATTTTCGAAAAATCATCCCCTAAGGGAGTAAAATAGGGGTTGATATTAAAATTCACAAAACAGCACGGATTTCGATAAAATTTGGCAAGGCTATAGATAGCATCCTGAGGAAGGACATAGGCTACTTTTTGTCTTACAAAACAATCTAACAGGGGTAATATAGGGGATGAAAGTTTTTTATGGGAAACCCAGCATTTCTTAAGTTAGTGATAATTATGAAAATTCAAGTTAATGCTTTCTGTAAATAATAAAGAAATATGTGGTTTAACGTTTTTGAAAAATCTTCCCCTAAGGGGTAAAATAGGGGATGATTTTAGAATTCACAAAACTGCACGGATTTCGATAAAATTTGGCAATGCTATAGATAGCATCCTGGGGAAGGACATAGGCTACTTATTATCTTATAAAATAATCCTACAGGGGTAATATAGGGGATGAAAGTTTGTATAGGAAACCCAGCATTTATTAAGTTAGTGATAGCTCCTTCCACCTCATTTCACCGGCCCCCTTCTACCATCGAATATCTAGACGCACTGCAAGGTACCATCCATACCTAGTTGCCATTCCACCAATTCGCACTAAGCGCTTCAAAACGTCCTTCATAATGCACACGGCAAAGGAGTGGAACTCACTACCAGCGTCTGTGTTCCCAAACTCATACAACCTAAATCTCTTCAAAGAGTGAACAGGCTTCTTCTGGGTAAAAGCTCACTCCATCGTAGACTTTGTCTGTCACCTCTGACCTAGACTAAAGTCAAGAGCAAACCCATCTCAAATAAATAAATAAATAGTGATAATTATGAAAATTCAAGTTAATGCTAAAACAGCAGCGCGCCATATTATATTGAATAAAATATTCAAAATAGCCCGAATTAGGTTTTTATAGAAATATAAATTGAAAAAGTTTCCCGGAAAATTATCAAATTCGGGAAAAACTGAATATCCTTTTTCTATGACATTTTTGTATGAATGAAAGGACAAGATAACGTCTATCGGGTAAGCTAGTCTATACAAGATGTAACGGAAGGCAAACTAATATTTTGAATCATATTCCACCAGAAAATTTCTCAGATTTTTTTTTTGCCGATTATTTAGTTACTATTCCTTTATTTGAATGTAAAATCACATTATCTGTACGCAGCACATCATTTATGTAAATAAAACAGCTAAAATAAAAAAAGAAATATACACGACATATGAAATTAACTGTTCCCTTTTTGCCTAGCTACAGAGTTCATCGAACTCACCGCATACCTATTCCTTCCCCCTCCCAACCAGTAACAGACGCTCCGATTGATGTACTAAAACACAAACAAATCAGGTTTATTGGATTCCCATAACGTTCCTAAAATAATTTAATGTACCAGTCATCTTATAATATAAAGAATTCACCCTATCAGTCTGCGGATGACTGTCCTTTACACTCTGTATAAATAAATATGAAATGCTGTTCGTTGGTGAGAACATGAGAACGGCTGGACACATTTGGCTATTTTTTGTTTCAAAATGTTCGTAATAGTCCAAATAAGGTTTTATGAAAATATAAATTAGAAAATTTTCAAATTCGGAAAAACTGAACGTCATTTTTCTATGGATTTATTGTATTTGATAAGACAACGTCTGTCGGGTCAGCTAGTAATCCTAACTTAATATTATAAATGCGAAAGTTTTGTTACGCTTTTACGCTAAAACGGCTGAACGGATTAGGATGCAATTTGGCACACAGATAGACCACGACCTGGGTAAGGATATAGGCTACTTTTCATCCTGGATCGCCGACGAAGTCGCAACAGCTAGTAAATAAATATTATGAATATTATAGACCTTCCTGAAGAACATTTCTTCAGGAAGGTCAGGTGCGTAGTACTCGCAACCGCTGTCCGTGTATAATAGTATGAACGTAAACGAAGCCTATCCCCGTGGGAAGAAGGCGTGATTTTATGTATGTATGTTTATATCAGGAAATACTAGGGCGGTGTAATGACCTGTTTCCCGTTGACCAGCACCGTGGTGATGAAGGGGCTGATGGAGTCCACGGTGTGGTTGAGCAGCGACGAGCAGTACCGCACGGCGCGCCAGTGCCGCAACACGCCCGCGCTGTGGTACAGGCTCTTCAGCGCCTCCAGCGCGGTACTACCACTCACCTGCGATACAAACAAGAAAGAAAATACATTTATTGGACTTGTTTTTTTTTGTGTGGTACCTAATGGATAAGGCACACACAATACACACACAAAAAAAAAACAGATCAAACATAGATATACAAGGATTGTGTACCTCACAGCAGTAACAGCTCCGGCAAATAGGCCCAGTACAGCACAAATGCCAGACAACTACAGTCAGCGCGCGAGCTTCGAGGAATCATAAGGAATGTTGACGTAATGAGCTAGAGTTGTGATTTAGTCGATATTACGTTATCGATACTAACACATCTTTTGCCTCCGCGCGCGCGCATTAATTAATTATTAAATAATTGTATGCGAATACGTTTATTACCCGTGGTCCCTGCGAGAAATACAATGCTGCCGAATTAAAATGGTAGCCTCGAAAATATGATTCGCGACAAACAACAAATATGTATTTACATAATTATAACCATAAGAGTCATCAGTACATCTCTCAAGTTACATTTGCCGGGGTTTGGTCTGATTTCAGAATACAGACCAGACGACGGGTAACAAAATTCCCGTGGTTCCTTTAGGGACTACCTAACCACACGTAATAAACGTGAGGATAGTATGTGCTTGAAAACCGCCCGCTTCCTCAGCCCCGTTTCCTCGGAGCTCGCACGCGGACTGTAGTGCCTAACGCTGATTTTCAACTAGATCTTATGTTACGTGGGCGTTTTAACGGATGTAAATAAGTTTTATAGTGTGTGAAATGATACAACAATGTTTGATTATGTCTTATTTTGTAATCCACCACGGTACGAGATCACGACACATCAATCACACACTAGTTAAGAACGTGTTAATCCGTGTAAGAAACAAATGTTCGAAACTCGTTTTTAATGTAATTCAAACCCTACCTGGTTTGAATTACATCAAAAACGAGTTTCAAACATTTGTTTACCAAATAAGACAAATGCACTGTAAATGCCTCTCCGTTCCGGGTTTATTACTAATGTATGGGGTTCTGATACGCGTATGCGTGCGTATGTATGTGGAAGCGTTCCTGTCAGTCACGGCGTGCAGCTGCCGACTATTTCTGTTATGTGCTAGTGATCGGTTTTTTTTTCGAGTTAACTTATCTTGTTTGTATGCACGTGTTTCTGTGACCAATGAACTTATTTTTCTTTCTTTTTACCTCAAACATAGGTCCCTCCCTTTCTATCAAGATGCCCCACAGCTGGCACTGGGCGAAGATATTGTCGAGTGACCTCAGAGCGGCGACCACGTCGGGTGTGGATCGGTGCTTGAAGGCTTCGTAGGAGATATTCTCTTCGCGGTACGTGAGCGTGCGCGGCACATCCGTCAACGACTGGTAGCCGATGTACTCGTGCTCCAGCTGGCGGAACTGAGTGAACATCTCCGACGGGAACTCGCCTTGGCTCATGAAGTCCAGATGTTCTGTAAGCAATTTTTTTTTTTTTCGTTAAACAATAATACTTCTTCATTTATAAAGTTGCTTAACGTAAATAGACATTTCAACGTCAAAAAATTGATGGTTAAGCAGACGCTAAACATTACTTAACTATAATGTAAGACGGTAAAACTTTAAAACTGGTTATATTTTGTCCAGTATGGTCAGATTTATACGCACTGTGTCGTGGTGGATTATCTTAAATATAATGTTCTGACGCGCCAAGTCATAACATACCTCGATACAACAATGCAGCTTACAGCTTGAAGGTTAAACATACGAATATTTTAGAACTTCTAAACACACCACATGTCCAAAACATAGAAATACCCCGACTATATGCTAGTTTAAACTACCTGGTAAAACGACTGGGCTATACGAGCGTTTTAGTAGTAGCTTTTCTATCTTATAAACACTGTCTGGCCATAAATACTGTTACAATTAAAAATAAGATAGATATTACATTTGAATTTGGAATCTGTCATTTTTATACGATTGTTCATTGACTTTTCTAATTTTGGCGCCAATACATTGTACAATATTTTGCGATATTAAAATGGAGTGGGGTGATAAAGAGAACCGAATCGCTGTGATTGCTTTACACCCAAATGCAATTTTTAAAACTCTCCATACGCTTGGTATTAGTCAAATGTTTGTGTACCGGGCTATTAATAGGTACAATGAGACCTCCTCTGTTTGTGACAGAAAAAGATCTTGCCGTCCACGTAGTGTTCGTACGAAAAAGGTGGTCAAAGCAGTAAGGGAAAGAATTCGAACAAATCCTGTCCGAAAGCAAAAGATTTTATCTCGGGAGATGAAGATAGCACCCAGAACCATGTCGCGTATTTTAAAAGATGACTTAGGACTTGTAGCCTATAAGAGACGCACTGGTCATTTTTAACTGATAATTTAAAAAAGAATAGGGTGGTAAAATAGAAACAACTACTGAAGCGGTACGCAAAGGGAGGGTCACAGAAAAATTTTGTTTACGGATGAGAAAATCTTTACAATTGAGCAACATTTTAACAAACAAAATGACCGTATTTATGCTCAAAGCTCAAAGGAAGCTTCCCAATTAGTCGACAGAGTGCAACGTGGGCATTATCCGACTTCAGTGATGGTTTGGTGGGGTGTTAGCTATGAAGGAGTGACTGAGCCATATTTTTGTGAAAAAGGTGAAGAAAGGAAAGGTTGGTTATTGAACACCATGTTCAATAACCAAGTATGGTCCTTCCAACAAGACTCGGCGCCGGGTCATAACGCTCGGTCCACACAGTCTTGGTTGGAAGTGAACGTATCGGACTTCATCAGAGCTGAAGACTGGCCGTCGTCTAGTCCCGACCTTAATCCGCTGGATTATGATTTATGGTCAGTTTTAGAGAGTACGGCTTGCTCTAAACGCCATGTTAATTTGGAGTCCCTAAAACAATCCATACGATTGGCAGTGAAGAATTTTCCCATGGAAAGAGTGCGTGCTTCTATTGATAACTGGCCTCAACGTTTAAAGGACTGTATTGCAGCCAATGGAGACCACTTCGAATAAGCTTTTTATATTTTAAATTGTTTTATATTTATGTATTAAACTAACACACTGTAAAAGTAATAAATATTATTTGCAATAAAAAAAATTTTTTTTCTTCGTGACAATATTTATGGCAAGACTAGGTATATAAAACAAAGTCGGGTTTGTTCGAACACTTATAACTCGAGAACGGCTGGACGGCTGGATTTTCATGGTTTTTGATTTGTTTATTTGTCTCCGTCCCGAATAGCAGAATAACTATTAAAAAATCGGAAAAATATACGAAAAAGATATGAAGAAAATTAATTTTCTCATACATCTTTTGATAGGACAACGTCTGTCGGGTCAGCTAGTTATATGATAATTTCGTAAAGTTGTGAGAAAAGAGTAAGATTACTTGCCCATGCAAGAGCTAGAGATCAAATTCTGGAGCCTCCCGAGGCGCACTTTGACGCCGTCGCAGTGGCCCTTCTTGAGCATCGCGAAAAGGTCCAGCATGTGCGTGAAGTGTGGGTCGCGCATGTGCTCCTCGCGCACCAACAGACACACCGTCGGCCGCCCCGATAGGCGCCAGTATCTGCGAACATGTTAGTGACACTAGTAGTCTAGAGAGACAAGACACGTTATGTACTTATTTATTTATTTATTTAGAATCTCCAACAAAAGATATTACTCAATACATGTCACTGATGTTGATTCATGGAATAGGGCTCCTTAAATTTGAGGGAATAGGGGCTAAAATCAAAGCAAAAGAACTTAGAACATCCTAAAACTAGGAATTATTGTGGAAAAACTATAAAATAACATCATATGTTAAAAATATCCGACTTTACTATGTATTTCTCTCCACCGCGCCGTTCAAATGAATAGACAATGTATTGATAATGAGGTAAAAAGTCAATGTCAATTTCAATTAGGCACAAAAAACGCACTTTTGAATGTCAAAATTTACAAGAAAATACAATTGATTCTAATTGCCCCTCCAAAAAGTAGTTTCGTATGGAGAAGAATGGGCAACAAACTCCATAGTTACTCTCTTAAAATGTTTTACAATATTTTACAAAAACTTAACACCCGACAAACTACGAGTACTTTAAATATTTTTGATATGGTACATGAGAATGCAAAGATATATTTCAAAGAGTTTACAAAAAAAATGCAGATATACAGATCGCACTTGTGGTGTTTAGTAATAAATAATTCAGAGAAAGTAGGTGCAAGAATAGAAACAGTACTTATTTATTTTTTGTCTTACTTGCCAACAAACTGCAGCTCAGTCTTGATGTCGTCGATGAGCAAAGCCATGTCTCTGTATAGGTAGAACTCCGAGACTTCGAATATGAGCGGATAGCACAGCACGGTCATGCCGCACACCCTATATATCTGAAGCAATGTTTGACGTCTTAGCCCTCATTTACGGAGACACGGGGCGTCGCGCGTTGCGTTGGGCGGCGCGGCCCGCACTCACAGAACACTAATACCCCCCGCACTAAATTCAAATATTTGGCGTTGTAAGAGCTTGTCCGTAAACGCTCTCTGCATTTACGGAGAAGCGATTTTACACGCGTTTGCTTGAAATGCAGGCGGAGCCCGCGGATGGCATCGCCGCGTCGCACGCGACTTTTATCGAGGCGGCGCAAGCAGAGTTGGGGCTACCTATTTCTGCAATTCTCCGTTCTCGGTAAAACGTAGCGACACCCACGGCGGCGACCGCAGCATCGCACGCTCCGCGTCTTCGTAAATAATATCGTACATTGCCATATGTTTGTGATTGCGCGTGTGATAACGCGGGCCGCTGCACGCGTCGCCTCTCCGTAAACGGAAAAATTGTTCAACGCGCCGCGATACATCACGCAACACGCATCGCACGACGCGCCATGTCTCCGTAAATGAGCCCTTAGCCTGCTGACGGCCTTCTTAACTGTGTCAACGCAGAAGTTATCAACGAGTTTAGCACTATCAGTAGCGTAAGTTCCTTCAACATGCAAATACCAGGAACAGGAAACAATATTTATTAGGACGAGATTTGAGATGGTAACAGAACCAGAATACGAAGATGCACACTGCTCTATAAAATAAACTGAGTACTTTGATTTCGCGGGCTACCTTAGCGCATAAGCGGCCCCCTATGGTGGATGAGTTAAGGTAGCCCGCGAAATTCTAATTTTCTTACGTTTTTTTTGCAATTTGCCGGTCAGTGCCAAGTTGTTTGTTGATCAAAATATGATTTGCGACCGTAACAAATATCTATTAAGAAGCCCCCGGAGCATGCGTAGTTCATACAAACGAAATGACAAAATAATTTGTAAATCAATCAAACATATTCTTAAGGTAGTGTGTATTTATTCCGATTGGATTACAGGATATCTAGGTTCCCGAATATGAGAAAAATAAGTTTTCTATAGAAATTTGAAATTCGTCATATCTCGTCTTACATCAGTGTCCTTCCAAAATATATTTGGGAACCTAGATATTCTGTAATCCAATAGGAATGAACTACACATGCTCCGAGGCCTCTTAACAGAACTAATTATAATCATTTTAATGGTCAAAACAACTCTATGATTTAGAATTAGTCTAAAATGTCTTGATTTCAATCAATAAGGTAATTTGAACTAGAGTTGCATTGATGATTTTAATTATTATAACAGGCTAGTTGATAGTACTAAAAATTCCTTATGAACTTTTTTATGTAGATCGGTTGTGAACTAAAAGTATCAAAATTCAACTAAGTTTTGTAAATGATTTTAGATTAATTAATATTTTTGAAAAATAATTACGTAAATTATAGCAGTTAGTCACGTGACATTGAATGTGAATCAGAGCGCGAGACGTCACGATATCTTCAGTCATCAAGTCATAGTGTCAATTTGACAAATTAACATTGTTTCAGGGTTCCCACCTCAGGATATTTTCCCCTAAATCAGGGGATTTTTTTACAAAACGTAAATAGCATGTTTATTTATGGAATATTCAGAAAAAATACTATTGAAATGTATGATTTTAAGAAATATCTAAATGAAAACGTCCAATTCATTTTTCAAAAAAACTTAAGAAAGTTTGAATTTTCTGGACTACCCTGGCGCTTATAACTTCATACTTCATTGCGTAAAAGAGGAATATCAGACATACCTTGCTCGTGCCGAGAGAGCCCACGGGTCTTATGGGACGTCCGGTTAGCTTCAACTTCGGGCAGACTCCTAGCTCTCGGTAAACGTGCACCAGTTGCGTTGAACTGCATACCTTCAGGAATAAGTTATTTAAGCATTATGCTTAGACGTATATATTTTGTTTCCTTGTATGTATAAATTGACAAATCTCATATAAGTCCGAGAACTTTTTAATATAAATTTTCAATCTATATATCTACTTTTCAAGACAAGCAAGGACGGAAGTTTTTTTTACGGGTTTTGCGGTTGTGTTACGTAACTGTATACGTATATTACGCGGCCGTTATTTTCAGCAAAAGTTAGACTTTGTGGAGCGTTGTCTGGCTCACTCATACCTTCGCAGCTACGTACGACTGTCTCTTTTTATGGTTCCGTACCTCAAATGGAAAAAACGGAACACTTATAGGATCATTCGTGTGTCTGTCTGATTGTCACAGCCAATTTGCTCCGAATCTAATAGACCAATTAAATTGAAATTTGGTACACGTATGAATTTCTGTGTCCCAACAACGGACTTGTAACGTAAGTAAATAAACTTTGAATTATGGGGGGTCAATTTTGGGGTGTAATAAGAAAATAAAATAAAGTTTTGCAACCTGTAACGTGTGACATAATTATCAAATCAAAGGGCAAGCTGTGAGGGTCTCAAATATATATTTTATTATAATTTTAAAATAAATTGTTTTAAAGTTATTTAATAAAATAGACAAAAATTGACCATTCCCCCTACGAACTACTGAGCCTAAAATTTAGCAAAAAATAAAGAAAACAGTTCTATACCTATAGATTACAGGAAAACTTATAAGAAGTTTATGGTCTTAAAATAACATGGTAAATTTCTCAATATTGTGAGTACCAACTTACATTTGCAGTTGGAATGTATGGGAGAACATGTTTTTCAACTACAATGTTAAGTTTGTTCTTGGGGTAAATTCTTCCCAACTACAGAACCCTTCATTGTGCGTAGTTTAAAACTTGATGTGCCATATTAAAGGCCGCGTACACAACTATTATGTTAATCTAACCTGGACAGGTTCTACTTCGTGCGGCGTCTGCGTCTGTATGCCGTACGTGCCCATCATGGCCTGCAGCCGCATAGACTCTGCTATTAACACCACTTGGACTACCAGATCTGTTGCTATGCCCTGCAACAATAAACATAATGAAATAGGTATGCTCAATATTAAATACTATTTCTACGTGTAGGTATTGCATAAGGTTAAAAAAGCACGATTTACGTCAGAGGATAATTTTATTTAATACAAATGCAGTAAGTAGTGTGTGTGTAGATTTACGAACAGAGAAGGTATTATTATCCAAAATTGAAATGCAATTTACGCAAACAAATAATATTTAAAAAAAAAAAAACGTGTGCGGTCGAGGGACCTCCCTAAGAGACGAAGTTCCTTATAACGTATGTACCGTATTAACGTATTTTTCCTTTTACGTAACGTATAAACTTTGACACTTGAAACTGATTTTTTCTGGCATAACGCTTTTTCGTTACGTGACGATTTCTTTCAGTCAACTCCTACCGCTAGCCGCGTTAAAGAACTTCGCTCCAAAAAAATAATATTATACTTATTTCCTTTTACTATAAAAGTGAATTTAATAAGGACTTGGCATAGCTGCTCCATGCAAGTAATATGTATGTAATGCAAAGAAATTATTTCACAGAATGCAGTGCAGCAGTTTTTGTAGCTCATACCGACATACTTTTAATATGAATACTTACACAATTGGGTTTGCCCTGCATGTTATACATGGAAGCAAAATAATTTTGAATTTTAAACCAACATGATTATACAAAAGAGGTAATTTCACGACGATTTTAATTAGAACTTTGGATTTGTATATGAATATTATAATAACATAACATGACTCCTGTAATCCCCGAAGGGTTAGGCAGAGGTGTCCCTATAGTAACACCCACATTTCGCCAGTTATGTTTAAGTCCCATGTAATAGAGGGCGAGACTTTTGCTGTCAACAGGGTACAAATCCAGACTCCGGGCTGCTACTGAGAAATTCCTGATATAAAACCCCAATAACACTGCCCGACCCCAGGAATCAAACCAAGAAGAATCTCATGTTCAGCAGTAGCGCTTGTAACCACAAGACCAACGAGGCAGTGAATGAATATTATCATCATCATCATCATTTCAGCCGAAACACGTCCACTACTGAACAGAGGCCTCCCCCAAGCACTGCCCTTCGACCGGTTCAGTGCTTCCCGTATCCAGGGGATTCCTGCGGCTTTCACCAGGACATTGGTCCACCTTGTGGTAGATCTTCCAACGTTACGTCTTCCGGTACGCGGTCGCCTCATCGTCATTATTTCACCCTAATGACGACCACTGCTGGTCATAGGCTTCCCACATCCAAAAGGATCACGCGAACTTCACCAGTTGCCTTAGTGCGACTTTTCATGCCTATTCGATCGCGTTAACGTAAACCTCAATTTGTGCTCAACCTGAATAAACGCCGTCTGGTGACAATAATGGGAAATATAATTATTTCATACATATTGATGCAGGTGAACGTTAACGCGCTCGAGTAAGCATGAAAACTCGCACTAGGCGCTCACGTCGTCACTCTACGCGGCGCCTTCCGGTAGGCCTAAGGGGTCCCCGAAACGACCCATTGCCATCAATTTCTATTGTTAATCGCTTCAATTGCATTTGGTATTAGATGATCGCCTAATAATGTACGCCTAGAAGCATGTGAAATAAAATTAGCAATGACATAATCTGACTGAAAGTGTTGCCAGAGTAGATTCAAACTCGAGTTTTGACCCAATTTCACCCTTAGAAATATTCCACACAGTTAAGAAAATGATTAATAAATCCGCCGCTGGCTATGACGAAATACCCTTGACTATTATTAAGGAAAACATTGACTTATTTCATTGGCAACCCTATTAGCATCGTTCTATAATGTGTGTATTGAGATAGGCCTGTTCCCTGATCAGTTCAAAATAGCTAGAGTTCTTCCTATTTTTAAGAAAGGTTCAAAAACAGATCCTTTGAACTACAGGACGATCACCATGTTACCCGTGAGGCACTTAAAAACTTATAGTATAGTAAATGATCAGCAGTTTGGATACCAAAAATCAATAGGAACCACCTATGCTATTAGGGCTTTAATTGATGAGGTTGTCTGTAATCTAAATTTCAAGCAAAAGGTGGCGGGCATTTTTCTGGATCTTAGTTCTGCCGTCGATACAGTAGCCCATAATATTCTTTTAGCCAAGTTGGAACACTGGCATTCGGGATAATGTCTTGAAGCTATTTAGCTCTTATTTGCAAAATAGACGGCAGTATATAGAGATCAGGTCAGTAGTGGATGGAGAAGAAAAATTTACAAATCTAATCTTGTCACTGTCTCCTGTGGTGTCCCTCAGGGCTCTGTTCTGGGTACAATTTTCTTCATCCTATTCATAAATGACTTGAGTGAGTATATCAAGAAACGAATTTCTGACATTAAACTTATTATATTTGCTGACGACACAAATGCAATTGTATCTGCGGATAATATTGACGATTTGGAATATAAGATTAATTGCGTTTTAAAACCTTTTGAAAACTGGTTTTGAAACAAACAATTTTAAACTCAATGTAGCTAAAACTAAATGTGTACTATTTAAGTCCACGGTACGAAAGAACGCCAGGGTTCATGTCGTTTCTTGCGGCAGTAATGTGGAAATAGTTGATAAGGTTACATTTTTAGGTGTCCATATAGACGCACTGTTGAACTGGAAGGAAGAGATATTGTCGATATCAAAATATATTAGCTCTGCATGCTATGCAATTAGAAATTTGAGGGAAGAACTCACTTTGGCTCAACTGAGATTGGTATATTTCGCTTTGGTTGAGTCAAAGCTCAGGCATAGTATCGAATTCTGGGGTAGTAGTTAGAAATACAATATCCACTCAGCATTTAAAATGCAAAAAAGAGCCGTGAGGACAATGCTCCGACTGAATCAGATTGAATCATGCAGGGACCACTTCATTATACTCAAAATGTTGACGGTCCCATGTCTCTACATTCTAGTATTGTTAAGAAACCTAGTTAAAAATTTGCACAAATTTGAGACCAATAAGGAAAGACAGGTTAGAGAAAGTACTCGAAGGAAAGACACCTTCTACTATTCAACCTAAACTGAACGTGGTGAGACATAGTTCTAGAGTTCAATCAGTTACTTTACACAACAAGTTTCCTGTAGAATTTAAATGTATATATAGCATAAACTTGTTTAAAAACAAATAAAGGACATATTTGTTGAAGAAGGGGATGACCAAAGACGGACATGATATTGTATTTCTTAATGTATTATTATTATTATAATGCGTAATTAATTTGAAATATGAATGTAAAGCTTTTGTTTTTTTATTATTTTATTTATCATCACATGATTGTAATATTTTCAACATTGTGTTGTATTTTATTATGAAATAAATGACTAAATGATTTTGCGCATCAATGTGTATCAACCACGTAAACATTGACAATTGCAATTGATCGTTTCGAGAACCCTTTAAAAGATACAGGATTATAATAAAATATGTAGAAACTTGGATCTTTCTGTTGACATTAGCGTACCTGAAAAGCAGAATACCGTCCGGCGCGCCGAGGTCGATTGTACGAGGGCAGGTACCTCCTGATGGGGTCCAGTTCGTTGACGTGCAGCAGTCCGCCGGTCAGCAGCTGAGCCAAAACGAACAACGACTGCGCCCAGAGGAACAGACCACCTGTGTCTAATATATCAAGTTGATATAACATTCACCAAATGTACTCAGTAGCAGTTTTTCATTATTCTGGCAATATGTGTTTTGTTCTATTTTAAACAATAAGCAGTCGCTTTCTGTCACCTGCGGTGTAATTGCGTAACACAATTACAGTAGGAATGGGTTTCCTTTTGACAGTTCAACAACATTCATTACGCTACTTACGTTGTTGAGCCGACAAACTTTTTGAACATTATGAAGCAATGGATTAGCAATATGCTTTAAAATCATTCAGATTATGTTTGATGGTGTGTTACGCAATTAGGGTGCTGTTCTCCAAAGCCCGCCTCGCTCCTAACCCGTGCTACACCCTCAACCGTTAAGCTTTATACAGCATGAGCTTTTGACCAGAGATCACTATGGTATTGGCTATAACTATGCGATGCTACCTAGCACAACTCCAGACACAGGGCCGTAGTGTTCGTATTGTGCAGGCACTTGTATAGCACCTTGTATAGTCATTTACAGAATCGACACATGATAGAGTCACGAGTAATCAACTTAAGCAATCAAACTGTTGTCCTGTTGAGGATTGACTTCATAAAAAATCACGTTTTTAAAAATGCAATAGGTAGATAGGTAGGTACCTACTGAATCTACTGACTGTACTTAGTTTAGTCTAATCGAAAAGTAAAGTCTTTAGTCTAAAGGGGAAAGCTCCAGGTTTTTTGCAATTTGCAAGTCAGTATTAGGTTTTATGTTGATAAAAGTATGATTCACGACCGTAACATATAATGTATTTACAAAATTATAATCACTAGAATCAGTAATACAACCTTAAGTTAGTATAATCCTAAATGTCAAGATGTCATGAAATTGTCATTCATTAAGGCCTATTCAAACCTAATACTGCTTCGCTACCGTCTGCGGTAGAGAAAACCGAGTGGGTATGCGGTAATATTACTGTTCATTGATCTGTACCGCTTTTGCCGCGAAACATAATACTGAATACCTAAGCGAAACCCGCGCGGTATGTACCGCTACCCATAGCGGCAGCGAATACCGCTTAGGTTTGAATAGGCCTTTAGGATTATATTATTATGAACTTAGACGAGTTGTATTGATAAGTTTAATGATTATAATTAATAATAATATCTTTATTAACAAAAAACTTTGAGTATAGGTTAACTTAAATACTACATCACGAATGACAGAAACATTACAGTGGATAGCGGAGCAAAAACCCAGTTCCGAGCTAGGAATTAACCTGTGTTACAGACACTAGGGCCGCTCCATCGTCTCACTAGAAATATTACCTCAAACGTCCAAAGTAAAAAAAATATTGAGTTACTGGATTCCCAAATTAGGCATGCCTGGCATATAGGGAATCCATATAAAGGTACTAAAATACAAAAGTATGGATGTGCCACTATCACGACTTGCAAGAGTATGTGTTTGTATGTACTATGTGTGAGAGAGTGAGTGCTGGTGAGGGTGTGCTGTTATGAGTGTGTTTGTGTTATGTTATGACTGATGACGATTAATTCAATTAGGCTATTGTTTAAGGTAAACGGCAACGGGCGCGTTTTTATTTTATTATTTAATTATACTTATCAACATTTTATTAAGATTTCAAAGCGATTGAGTTAATAAAATGTTATTCGTGATGATTAAGGAGGTTTTCAGTAGCTGTGTAATTTAGTTTTAGAAGCCAAGATTTTAATTTTCTTTTTGACTCCATTTTTCTTAAGGGGTACAGGTTTAGGATTTTGTTAATTTTATTGTACAGGAAACTGCTAATAACTTTGTAATGTCGTTTAGCCATTGTCGTTCTGTGTTTGATTGGGGGGCAGAGTCTATCCGAGCGACGTTTACATTTAATAATAATAATAATAATATCCTGGGACATTTTCACACACGGTCATCTGGTCCCAAACTAAGCAGAGCTTGTACTTTGGAAACCAGATAACTGATATACTACATATCGATGGCTCCTAAGTATACTGAGTCAACTGTACTTCTAATATCTTTAAAGGAAGGCGATAAAAAGAGCGAATGGTTATATTTCATATGTTAATACAATCAAGAAAAACAGCGTAGCTTAGTGAATCGAATATAATAAGGCCTATTAGCAGTGCAAAATAAATTTAATATTATTTTATTAGTAACCATTCGCTCTTTTTATCGCCTTCTTTTAAAGTTATTAGAAGTACAGTTGACTCAGTATACTTAGAAGCCATCGATATACTACTTTTTTTTTTTGTAAATACATACTTATATAGATAATTACACCTAGACTCAGGACAAACAGACATGTTCATGCACACAAATGTTTGTCCTGGATGGGAATCGAACCCACGACCAGCGACATGATAGGCGGTATCTTAACCAACCACGCCAACTGGCCTGTCAAAATTATCATTTATTGATTGAAGGGTCAAAAGTTAGCGTTGAGTGTTTCCTAATTATTGTTTGGTGAATAAAGAGCTGTCTCACGGTTAGAGCAGCTGTGTCACTATAAAGTTTAGCTGTTGGGTATCGAAAGGTCTTTTTAGTCATAACCTTGAGAACAGCTCTTTGTGCTCTTTCCAAAGGTAAGATTATAGTCTTTGCTGCCCCACCCCATGTCGTAATGCAGTAAGATAGAATCGATTGGCATAGCGCAAGGTAGGTCATCATAAGGGTTTCCAAATCAGCGGCACTACGGAGCAATTTGAACACGTAGATTAGCTTTCTTACACGTGAGGTTAGGGCATCAATATGACATCGCCATTTTAAAACTTGTTCAATATTGATTTCAAGGTATTTAATAGTGGTGGCACGGGGTATTGCTACACAATCACAGTTAGAAGACGGCACATGACAAGCATGGGATTTAATGAAAAAAGCGTTCAGTGGTGGTTTTTAATGCGAAAGTTATGTAGTTTGTTTTCTTAACAAATATGTATGTATATAAATATGTATGTATAGAATTACATGACATAATTGTCATGTAATTCTATACATACATATTTATTTATGGTCGCGAATCGTATTCAGATCAACATACAACCTGCAAATTGCAAAAATCGTAAGAAAATTTAAATTTGAAAGAAAGAAAGAAAAACAGTTTATTCGCGTGAAAATGACGCACACAAACTATACAAGAAAAGCGAAACACAAAATAATAAAACATAACAAACCACACAAAACAAAAAACATAAGTACACACAATAAAGTTTTTGGAAATGTGCGTCACTACCCCGCGAAACGGCTACACGCTCAGCATAATGCCGCGGCCCGTGCACGAAGGCACGAATCCACGGCGCTGGTTTTCAGCGTAAGCCGGCGGTGTGTATCGCTGTCAGAGACCATTAAAATAAGTAACTAAAAAAAAACAATAAAAATATATAATATGTACAGACATAAATAATAAAATATGTGGCAACATTTCAACGCGTCTCAAACCAGAGACAATAAAGTTTGTCTGTCATCGTTCGTGTCTTGAGAGAGGTTTTATTAATTTCGCGGGCTACCTGGAGCTTTCGCCTTAAGGAAAGCACATTTATCTGAAATTGTTTTGCAAAACGAAGTTGCTATCTATACCTACATAGATTTATTTAACAATGAAAACATCAAGTTAATCGCGTTAAAAAGCGTATTAGTTACCGTCGACATTTAGAAAGAAACAGAAAAAAAGTTAGTACATGTGCAAAGTTCTTCGTAAATAACGATTTACTCTAGTGAGAAAAAGCGAAATACACATAAATATGAAAAATATTCATGTTGGTATTCAAGAAAAACTATCTTCGATCGATCAGGTTAAGCTACGCTTGCTTCAGTCGGTCCGTGGATGTAAAGATGGTCACCCATCTTTACATACCGATACCCTCCGTGCCTCGGAAAGCACGCTGTTGGTCCCGGCTATCATTCTTGGATCTTAGACAGTCTTTACGGGTTATCAGAAGCGTGAAAGTCTCACAAATAGTTTTACCAATACCAGTATTACCCAGTAACTCGGTTGTAGGTGGAGGTCAGATAGTCGCTCCATGTAAAACACTGGAATTCAGCTGCATCCGGTTAGAATGGAAGCCGACACCAACATACTTGGAAAAAAGCTAGGCAGATGATTCAAGAAAAACTAAACGCAAGCTTAATAAATCACCGAATACTCGAGAAATATAAGTGGATGAGGTTAAATACAGAAGAAAACGAACAAGTGTTAAACAAGAAGAAAACAATCATTCTCAATGCTTATACTTTTTTACCTTTTTCATTACTGTCACTGGGGTGATCTGGAATTGTTGAATTGATTTGTAAATATCGATATTTATAAGTACACATTCTTTATTTAACTATTTTCCTGGTTTCAATTTTTTCCGAACTAATACGCCGGTTATAATAATTTAGTTTTTTGAATAACCCATCAATAGGTAATAAGTAAAAATACAAACAAAAAAACGTAAATTAAAATAGTGTTGTATCGTTGTAAAGTGCCACAAATCAATTTTATTGTTATTTTGGCTTCCTATTAGATATGTAGGTAAAAAATCGAATTGAAAATATAATATAATATAATAATATCCTGGAACATTTCACACACGGTCATCTGATCTCAAACTAACTATAGCTTGTACTATGGAAACCAGATAACTGATATACTATATACACTACTTTTTTTTTGTAAATACATACTTATATAGATAATTACACTTATTAGAAATTGCCATTAGAACTTACTTGCAGGTAATCTTCGCACTGAATTTGGTTCACTGCGCTCATTTTCTATACCCTCACGGGGAACATAATAATACCAAGGAATAACTGGATCTGCAAAAATACACATTATCATTAATGAAGAAGTAACAACAATGCATTTTTATTTTAGCAAAATTCTAGTTAGGTGTAGGTAATGCTCTCGTCAAACTGATGTGAATGAGAACGCGGGACGCAACTGCACGCGTCTGTCGTTTTAATTATTAGGAAGTCACGCGATTACTCGCGCCAGTTTGAACACATCCTTACAAGTCAGTTCACACAATCGGCGCGAGCGGATTTCATCCCGCGCGGGATCCGCCTCAGTTTCACAAGAGCTTAAAAAAGGTAACACACCTCCAAATTCGTCCATATATATCCTAGATTTCAGTAGTTTCTGGTACTCTTCAACTTGATCAGGTAGAGTACGGAACACGCCGTCAATAATCATCATTACATAGAACAGAGGCCACTCTGACTCGATACCATCAAACTCCTTCAATTCTCCTTCATGGTAGTACCTCCTGTGCGGATCTTCTAGCACGCACTTGTACCCATCACGGCTGAATCTTTTGAACCCACATTTGCCTTGCAAACGTCTTAAAATATTATTTTTTGTTAAGTGAACTAGGTGTTCCTCATGCGTGGCAAAAGCCGGGAATGACACTGTTGGTAATAATGCAGCATCAACACCCTAAAATACAAATCTTAAGTTTCATCATTCATTTCAACTAAGTTAGTTAAAAGGGGATATTTTATTGTGCATAGGTAGGCATTGCAGATTTATAACTTAAACAATTCTTTTCATGTGTATCAGTCTATTCCGGGTGTCTTTTTCACTAGATGATAGGTAAAACGGGCTAGTATTCGCAACTCCACGACTGACTAAACCTAATTTTTAATTTAATATTAATGTTCACTTTTTATAACAAGCTACCCTCTTCTTTGCTAGATTTGCCCTTTAGTGCGTTCAAAGCTAAAGTAAAATCTAACCTTTGTTCAAAGGCATACTATTCTATCAACGATTACTTAAACGATAAGAATAGTTGGTCGCTGTGTTTAGCTTAAGACAATGTTTATGTTCTTTCTCCAGAATTAGCATAGCTACTGACAGGTTATATGAGTTCATATAATTATTTATTTTCTTTGACTCTCAAGGTCAATTTATTTTAATTTTATTTTTATTTATTATTGACATAATCTACTCATTTCAATGTTTATTTATTTTTTATGAGTGGTATTGCAATATGTGGTTAGCTAGTGACCTCGACAACTGATCATAGTTTTTCTTGCCCGAGCAACCGGCAGCAAGTTCGTCATGCTCCCTTAGATGTCACTGCTTGCGGTAGCGTCGGGGGTCGGGTTGTCTCCTTCCCTCAAATATGGCGAGGGGGGCAATGGCTGATCTTTGCGTTATACTCGTGAACGGGTGCTGCTTGTGGTGACAGGTCGTCTTGCTGACCTTGGTTTTGTTTTGTTATTAGTAATTTAACTCGTTGTTGATTTTACTTCGATGGTCCTAGTTTATCCCTATCTGTGACTTGTGAGTTACGACTACATGTACGGCTATATGTAAGTGGGCACGCCCTTTATTACTGGAGGCTTTTATTTAGGTATAAAGTTCTGCTTACGTTTTTAGTTTTGTATTTTGTTTCTGCTTGAGTATTGTTTTCGTTTTTTTTTTTTTTTGGTATATTGGCGTGTGCTAGCTTACTTATAGCAAATAATTTAATTTAATGTTTTGTGTTGCGTAATGTACCTACATTATTATGCGCAGTATTATATAGAATCATTTTTTTAACTGAACAGACAGCTGTGCTGCTGGGGAGTTTGTTGCGCCACTTCTTCTCCCCAGCTAAAGCACTAGGAAGTGGTGAAGGGCGGGCGTTTTTGGGGGACTGTCTTATGTAATTTTGACGTTCAAAAAGTGCTGATTCTCAGCCTAGTTTGAATAAATGACTTTTGATTTTGATTTTGATTGACTGTTGATTTATGTACATTATTATTCTTTGTATTTTAATTTTGAAATCTTATTGTCTTTCGACCTAATTTGTACACCAGCCATGGTCAAACATGTTGAGCCAAAAAATATCTTGTAACACCTATAATAAGCATCATACCATGTATACAGGGTGTTTGGTGCATCGTGTGCCAAATTGAAATGGTCGACTGGGGGGGTCACCTTCTATCCTTTCAGACCCCTAAACACTTCTCATGCCCTGTGGCTTTTTTTCATCGACTTTTTATTTTTTTATAAAAAAAATACCCAAATTTTGCATTCAATTACAAAATAAAAAAAATGTGTAAGTCGTAGACTCTGAATTTTAATTTTATTTAGATGTGTATTGTATTACAGTACTTTTAAATTAAAAATTAGTGACATTAGCCATCTAGTTTTTTTTTAATTTACTCGCAAAGTTTCGGATTTCAATTAAAGCTGTCCATGTTACAGCTATTTACATGGCTATAAAAAAAAAACCAAAAGCGACCGGGATCTTCCAACTCTCTCAAAAATTCTCTAGTCTATCTTCTTGCTAGTGATGTGCCACATGTCATAAAAATCTTTTTACAACTTTGTAAATTAGCTAGAATAATTGTGAATCGAGTCACAAAATATTAAATTCCAAATTCAAAAGAAAAAAGTCTTTTTGCGTAATTGTTACTTAAGTAACAGGTAAAATTTGTTTTCTCACTCTCGCGAAGTAAAATCTATCTTCTATCTCTATCTTTCTTGCATAGCGTACCTAAACTAGTTTGAACAAACGACGAACTGCCACCGACGCGGCGACGCCGTCAATCCGTCATTCGTCAGTCAGTCGAGACATCACTGCCTCTGCTACCTGACGTGTGTGTTAGTTCACCGTACTCCGCGATTTTTTCATTTTGTTACTTTGTTTTGTTGAGTTTTGTTGGTTTTTGTTACGTTTTAACTTTTGGTGTTATTGTTAAACTTTGTTGATTTTTTGTTGTTGCAATGGCGACGTTCTCTAACGAGGAATATGCTGACATCATGATGGCTTATGGAGCCGCCAATGGTGTCGCTCGTGCAGCGCAACGAATTTACCAGGAACGTTTTCCTGGTAGACGACTACCTGGCCGCAGAGTCTTCCAAGACACATACCGACGTATACGCGAGACTGGCAGTGTCACTTTTCATGAACCAAGGGGCCATATTGTGCGACATAATGTTGAAGTGGACGAGAGAATACTGGCACTTTTTGAGGAAGACCCTACAAGAAGCATCAGAAATGTGGCAGCACATCTTGATATTTCAATATGGAAAGTGTGGAAAGTTCTTCAGCAAAACGAAAAACATCCATTCCACTACACTCCGGTGCAAGGTACGTAATTTTGAACTAACTTTAAACCCGTACACACTTTGTTTGACGATGCCTTTGTTTAGCAGGTAATGGGTATGACGTCACTACTTCCAGGTAGTGAACCAGCCCATACAAACGGTCTGACGCCGCCGGTCATTAAAAATCTCATTGTGCAATTATTTACTGCTCAACAGGAATTTAAAAGAGTTCTTTGTTTGTAGGTCTTGAGGGTGGCGACTTTGACAGACGAGTGGCATTCTGTCGGTTTATGTTACACACGGATGTAGATGATCCTAATTTCTTAAAAAGAATATTGTGGACGGATGAATCCAAATTTACCAAAGAAGGGATCCTCAATCTTCACAATCTGCATCACTGGACAAACAAAACGGAAAACCCACATGTTAAAAGGCAGAAATCTTTTCAAAGGAGGTTTAGTGTAAACGTTTGGGCAGGAGTGATTGGGAATCAGGTAGTTGGACCGCATTACCTGCCCGATAACCTCAATGGCGATAACTATTTGGAGTTCCTTCAAAATGACCTGCCCGAATTAGTGTCCGAGGTGCCCGTATTTAATGAAAATGTTCCCAAAGTATTCCAGCATGACGGCTGTCCCGCGCATTGGCGTTTGACTGTGAGGGAATATCTTGACGATGTGTTCCCCAATGCGTGGATTGGTCGCGATGGTCCTATTGCATGGCCGGCACGTTCCCCAGACCTAACTCCGCTAGATTTTTATGTCTGGGGACGTGCCAAAGAGCTGGTATACGCCACGGAGGTTCCGACTAGGGAGGTACTACTTCAACGCATTGAAACGGCGTTTAATCAAATTAAGGAGGAAATACGACTTCGTACAACAACTGTGGAAATACGAAATAGATGTCGGGCCTGCATTCGCAATAGCGGCCAACAATTTGAGCAGAATATGTAAAAAATGATTAAATAAATGTTAAAAATGCAATTATTTTTTATTTCTAGTAACCGTCCCCCCCAAAAAAGAGAGATACGAGACAGATTTTACCTTACAAGAGTGAGATAACAGATTAAATGAGTTCTTGAGGTATAATTTAAGTAAAAATATTTTTTTAAATCATAATTTCAAATTTAGTATTTTGTGACTCGATTCACAATTCTAGCGAATTCACAAAGTTGTAAAAAGATTTTTATGGCATGTGGCACATCACTAGCAAGAGGATAGACTAGAGAGTTTTTGAGGGAGTTGGAAGATCCCGGTCGCTTTTGGTTTTTTTTTTTATAGCCATGTAAATAGCTGTAACGTGGACAGCTTCAATTGAAGTCCGAAACTTTGCGAGTAAATTAAAAAAAAACTGGATGGCTAATGTCACTAATTTTGAATTTAAAAGTACTGTAATACAATACACGTCTAAATAAAATTAAAATTCAGAGTCTACGACTTACACTTTTTTTTTATTTTGAAATTGAATGCAAAATTTGGGTATTTTTTTTATAAAAAAATAAAAAGTCGATGAAAAAAAAGCCACAGGGCATGAGAAGTGTTTAGGGGTCTGAAAGGATAGAAGGTGACCCCCCCAGTCGACCATTTCAATTTGGCACACGATGCACCAAACACCCTGTATTACCTACTCATGTTTTTGCAAATAAATGAATCTGAATCACGTCAATGCGCGTATTTTGCGTAAGGATTCACTTGATGATATTAAAATCCTTCTTAGTAAATTCAATATCAATTTGAATAAAAAAGTTAATGCATGCAAGTGTTGTAGGGGGGCGCTCATTAATTAGTTGAGGCGTTTAGGGGTGGAGGCAGTCGAGCCGAATCTCACCCAATGTCACGTGCAAATATCACGTAATTTTTATTTTTCACATGAAACAATGTAAAATTGCAAGAAAACTGGGTAATTATTATAAAAAAATGAGTATTACAAAAAAAAAGATAATGCAAATTATGTTTAAATAAATAAACCCAAAGCAATCAAGCACAGATTAATGTATTTACACTAAAAATACCCATTTTGAAAAATCTCACGAGAAATTTGGAGGGGAGGAGGGAGGGGTTTGAGCCAAATCTCACAACTTCTCACCAAGGTGGGGTGGAGGATCGAAAAATCGTCAAAATCGCCTCACGTAGTTAATGAACGCCCCCTATAACCTATAGGGGGCCTAGCAGGCTCTAGCTCAATATTCATAAATATACCTGCCTTTACGAAACACGACGTCATTTAGAAGTTGAACTTCATTTACCTTGGAACTTGATTCGCGCGGCAGCATAGTTTCGAAAATACTTCTGTTGCGATTATGAGCATCAATATCTACATAAACTACACTCCATGATGCTCCTTTGTCTCCAAAAAGATTGCATCCATTGATGGCTTCAAGAGCCGCCTTAGCCATGCCTGAAATATAATTTGATGTATGACATCACTTGTCTAAAATAGCTGCTAAGTACTTATGTTGTTTTCATGCATGGCATACCAATTGAAGATGCATGGATTTCAGGCTTGCCATCATTATATTTAGATCCTCTTTCCCACATGCCATAATCTGGCGTTCTGTACGCACGCTCCACGTAATATACTAAATTTTGAACAAATGCTACCTCATCCTGTTAAAAAACAAAATATCAATATTATGGATATACTATGTACACATACTGTACTATACTATATACTGTATACTATACTATGGATATACTTTAAGTACATTTATTTAAAACTAGCTTCTGCCATTAATTAAAGAATTTTCCGAATCAGATCAGTAGTTCTGAACCCCTACATACAGACTCACAAATTTTACCTCTTTATAATAATAGTATAGATTAATATAGATATAATTATGTAACTGAGTGACAAATTTCTAAGTCCTGTACCTGGGTATAAATAATCTGTAGTCCAGATGTGATCATTTGCACAAGAAACAGTAGATATAGGGAGACAACATCTATCTGCAGATGATGGTACTGTTCATCAGTCAGGACAGGTTCCCCGGTAGTGAGGTGGAACTTGACATGCAGTGCATGAGCAGTGCTCTGGCGTGTTTTGAAAGCCTCCACCCGCGCCGACTGCTTCACCCAGCACTCCAGGATGCCACGCATGCACTTAACAGTGCTCTGACCCAGCTCATGCGATTTCCCTCGGTCATCATCAATTCGTCTGAAATATTTTATATTCTGCTTTTATTTGATGTTGAAAGTTGCAATACTAACTATGTGGACATAACATCTTGATCAGATCACAGACATAATATGTGTTAAATGGCCCATCTCCAGGTAGCCCGCGAAATTCAAACTTTCTTAAGTTTTTTGCAATTTGCAGAAAAATACAAGTCAGTATTAGGTTATATGTTGATTAACATTTATGATTCGCTACCAATACATTGTATATGTATTTACAAAATTATATTCATTAGAATCAGGAATACAACTCATTATGTTAGTATAATCCTAAATATCAAGATTTCATAAAATTTTAATAGTGACTCATTAGGATTATATTATGAACTTAGATGAGTTGTATTGATGATTTTAATTATTATAATTCTATAAATACAGATTTGTAAAGGTCGCGATTCATATTCAAATCGACATACAACCTGAATCCTGATACTGACCAGCAAATTGCAAAAAATGTAAAAAAAATATAATTTTGCAGGCTACCTGGAACTTTTGCCTTAAATGAAAGTGGTCAACTTTGGAAATACTATTACGAAATAATGATAACCTGTATGCCTGATATAACCCCCATACTGCTGATGCACAGTAAATACTATCCCTCACACTGCCTATGTGGAGGTCTGAAGACAAAACTGGAAAGAGGCCAGTAATAGGGCTTTGAAACCTTAGTAACTGTCTTTTAACTGGAAAAAAAGGAGGGCTCATTAGTAAAACATTAGAAACCATCAACTTTAATATATTTTATTATAAGCCGGGTATTTTAGTCGGCTGAATGTTTTGTATGTCTTCAAGTATTGTGAAACTTATATTCAAAAGTTAATTTGAAAAAAGAAAACAAAGAGTAGATAAATTAACTTTGCTGTGTAGTTCGAAATTACTTCTGCTTTTAATAAATTCCGGTTTAATTAATAATGGTGATTTCCCTAATGTAATATACATACCTATGGCATAATATATATCCAGTTGGCGGACAGTGTCTTCATAATTAGATATCTTTAAAAATTGTTGAGAATTTATGTCATCAATACTTCCTTGACGGATCATGATTTCTGGGATAGGCTGTAAAATTATACATAAAATACTATTTTTTTTTTTTTGTACAAAATTTATAACATTGTTTTTGTAAGATAAGCCAGCTTACAGAAACAATGTGCAATGTATGTGAAGTTTAGGCAAGTTTTAAATAAGAAAGAAATATTAAACGGAGTACATGTAAATAGAAACGAGAATAACTAGAATCTATGACAAAAAAATACCTGTGATCCCTTATACTTTGAAGTCAGAAACTGAAATATTTCTACAAGTTTAAGTTCTACAGAAACAACGTTCGGACTCCTGACATGATGACTAAAGTTATAGTACTTATTATACAACTGAAACACAATTTATATTCTAATAATATTCAATTATTAATGCTATTTACAAAATTATATTTATTTTTTTGACCACTATTTGACATTGGTTGGGTCACTTTGGGTTGGTGATTGAAAGCACAGAACACATATTATTGTAAACTCACAAGGTTACTCACTACCATGGAATTAGTAAGTACCATAAAATTTGTAAGTATGCATGTTTGTAAGTACAGTCGCAGCCAACATCCGTTCGTCATCATAAGGGCAATTTTTGTCTACATGATAGAATTAGCTTTACCGACTCAGCATTAAAATTATACAAAAATATTTTTTACTCTTTTGTGAACGGGCGTGAAAACAGCAGTTTTCCAGCAATAGCCACGGCTATTGTTTACATATTATGTTATGTGCTCAGACTTGATTAAGAAAAGAAAAACTGACGAAGGTATAAAAGACTTGACTGTACATACAACACGCTGGTAGGGAAACGAATACAGAAAACTATAAATCCCAGGATGCCAATATGCGATTGATGATGCTTGTTTGACCTCGATGGTCCTAGCTAATTTATCATTTATGACTTCGAGTTACTGTTACATATTATAGCTATATGTAAGTGGGCACGCCTTATAAGCTTTTATTTAAGTATAAAGTTCTGTTTACGTTTTTAGCTTTAATTTCTGCTTGAGTATAGCTTTCGATTTTTTTTTTGCTAGTATACAGGGTGGCGATTAGGTTATCACATTAATTGAAGCCACGTACTCTATATTAGGTATTCTATCATATACAATTAAAATAATTTAATAATAAACAATATTATAGCCGGGGGACCCTTTTTTCCATTTTAATATTTCACAACATCATGTATTGCATAAACATAATCAGCTGACCAATAAAAATAGGTCAAAGACCCCGGTGAAGATTTATCAAAATTCCAACGTTGCCATTCCGAATTACGCGTACGGGGATGCATGATTCTAATTTTTTGGCGCGTGCGACGGATGAGTCACATTACGAATAGTCCGCCGCCAAAATCCTTGAGGGATAGTTGACGTGTTTCCTATCCGCGCGCGCGCCCTTCGTAGTATTGTTATTGTTTTTTTTATTTTGTGGACATTGTTTTGTGTTAAGTTTATTTTTGTAATAGGAATAGGATATGCTAGTGAAGTTGGTGTGTGTGTGACAGTTCATGCGAAATCAGACGCTTAAATAATAATTATTGTTACCTATTTTCATTGTGTTATTGTTTCCAAAATGCCTCGAATCAATTTCACATCGTCGGAGTCCACCGATATGATTATTTCATAAAACAATATCATAAGTATGTTGTTAAAATGTTGATTTACTGTCGCACGACGCGCGCGTGCCTACCTCCAAAAGTAGGTATTCGTACTCGTACCTCGCGTAGGTACGGCGAGTGCTCCGCCGGCGCAGCGTTGCGGCGTTGCCGCTTTTACAGGTCAGTAAACTAATATTATAACGGGTGATTTATTTTTTACCAATTTTGACGCCATTTATTTTGTTTGAAAAATGCATTTTCTTAATTTTAGTAAAATTATATATTTTATTATTTTAACGGACTGATAACAACTTCTAATACCTGCTGTACAATTTAATGTGATAACCTAATCGCTACCCTGTATTGGCATGTGTTAGCTAACTTATGGCGAATAATTTAATTTAATGTTTTGTGTTGTGTACGGTGAATGGGGGGAAGATGAAAAACTGGTAAGACAAAAAGTCGTCCATAACGCCAGATACAGTGCAGTTTGCAGTGATGGTGACATTGTTAAGACCACCATTTTGTTACGTCACACACTTCGGTCAGCGTTAGTGGTTGTATGAATAATGCAAATGTTTGCGAAGTGACATTTTCGCAACTTAATCGAGTGTCTTAATCTGACTGACCCCTTGTCCTGTAACTTTACTGACGACATAGGAACGAGGGTTTTATTGGAATATCTACTCATTATTTTTAACCGACTTCCAAAAGGAGGAGGTTCTCAATTCGTCTGTATTTTTTTTTGTATGTTTGTTACGCGATTACTCAAAGACGGATGGACCGATTTGGAAAATTCTTTTTTTTTTAAAGGGTATACTTCCGAGGTGGTCCCATATTTATTAACTTTGCTTGGGGAGTTTTTGAGTTAGCTTCAATAATGCGTATATTTCCCACTTATTTTATGTGGATGATGTGATGATGTTTTAATAACTTCCTATCACTATTATTTACATGGCTATATCTACAATTATTGTGCTCAATTATGTATTCGAATTTGTGTGGGGTAGGTTCCACAACTAAAAAGTGAAAAATAAAAACTTTTTAGCAAAAAATAAAACCGACTTCCAAAACAAAACACTACAAAGTGAAAAATACCTTTAATTTTGGAAGTCGGTGGCAAAAAACGAAAATACAAAACCAAAGACAACGACTACCGAAATTAAAGTTATTTTCCACTTTGTAGTGTTTTGTTTAGGAAGTCGGTTTTATTTTTTGCTAAAAAGTTTTTTTAATGTTTAGTTCTGTTGTATAAAGTATCTGTTGTCCAAATAAAGCTATTTTTCGTATTTTAGGATTTAATACAATTTTTCGTCTTTACCCATCGATATGTGACGGGGTAAGATTAACATTAATATGACTACTTAAGATGAAACAAAGATGCTTTTGTTTTGTAATATCTCTGCATTGGAATAACGTAAAGGTAAAAGATTTATTTGATTGATAGTGAAGTTTTATTGTCAGTATAACCAATTAGCAATTAAATTGGAAAGTTTTAGAATCTCGACTTCAATCTTCCCCCGGTGGGGTAAAAAAAAAAAATAAAAAAAAATGTTTTATCTTTCTTAACTAAAGGTATTTTGACAGTACAGGCAGTTCTGCGTTTTCAGGGCACTTCAAACTATAGACTAGAGACCATCAATAACGTCTGATATTCATTTGAACGACTTTAGAAACTATTTCGAACGTTCCCCATCATCTTATTGTCTTCCCCCTGTTTCATTCATGTGATAAAAACATTTTATTTATTTTTTTCTTGTTTGCTTTGGAATAGATTTAACAAGATGTTATCAATATTATAGAAAAATATACTCTTTCGTCTTTACTCACAAAAATATAATTTTTGCAAAAGTTAATATGTACTGTTCTACAGGACTTCAAATACAACACTACTCATCTCATTAAAAAACCGTTCGATCTTCATCTTCACCCAACTCACCTTACCTAAATAATAATTATTTTGCGTATCTACTATTGTTTCAAATCAAATTTTTAAACTGAACTGACAGCTGTGCTGCTGGAGAGTTTGTTATGCCACTTCGTAGATAGAGAATGAACTAGTTCATTCTCTATCTACGTGCCACTTCTTCCCAGCTAGAGCACAAGGAAGTGGTGAAGGGCGGGCGTTTTGGGGGACTGTCTTATGTAATTTTGACGTTCGAAAAGTGCTAATACTCAGCCTAGTTTGAATAAATGATTTTCATTTAAAATGTGCCTAAGTAGTAGGTATAAGTAGTGGTAAAATTGGCCAGTTTGGCCCACCTTGCCAGTCGTATGAAATGAATGTCGTTTTTAAAAGATTTATTGTTTTATTTCTTTTCTATAGTTCATACGGTCCACAGACCACTGCACAAAATGTATGTACACAGCATTGAGATAGGAAGTAGTACACAGACCAAAGCGTAGACAGAGAATAGAGGTAGACATGCTCTTAGAATAAAAATAATTGCGAAAGTGGGTTGACACATAAGTCAAAATTTGTATGTGTGACCAGGACATCAAAAAAAAGTTTTGAATGGGTATCATTAAAAATGATGTTGTAGCTGGCACTTCAATTAAGCTATGGACGTAATTAAAACTACTTAATTTAAATATCATCCCACTTTCAAATCGCAATTATTTATACTTATTCTAAGAACATGCTACCCTCTATTCTCTATCCACTGACCAAAGATACGATTTCTAGATTTACCTCAAATTGACAAATGTCAACATCAAACGAAAACTGTCAAAACTGAAGAACACTGTTTAAGTGTCCAATACTGTCTGCGAGTTGCGATTGTGACACCAGAGCAAATCAAATCAGAGATAGATAACAAAAACAAAACCTGCAATCACAGGGGCGTGCAGTACACAGAGTACATTTATATGTGCAGTACAGTAATTAATAAAGAGGAATGCAATGCACAAAGCATGTAAATGCAACACATTTTAACTGATGTGTCTGATAAACACAGTTAAACAGGTTGGTTGTTTTCTGCTTGTACTCTTGCAAATAAGCAATGATCGATAAAACATTACGTTTACTCGGCATTTTATTCTTTATTATATAGAGTAGATTGTGAATACACTTCGTCAACGAGTATGAATAATGACACGAGTGAAATATCTTCAGAAAGTGATAACAATCACAGCAGAGACACCCAACAGGTTTTGATCAATAATATTTATTTTAAGGATATTATCACACTAATGTCACAAAACAATTAAGTGTTAAATTAAAGGCACCTTTATACCCTAACATAAAAAAAAAACCTATCGGCTAACTTCTGTTGTGGTCTAACATGTACATGTGTATTGATACTATACTTGGTACTCTTAATATTTCAATGATAAGTTCAATATAATATTTATTTGGGAACTTCTCCATTTTAACCTGGCCTTCATTTTATTTAATAAAATATTTATTACATTGTATGAAAATACATGTTAAATAAAAGGGGAAAGTTACACATTTTTAAAACCATAACTTTTTTTGTAACTAACAGTTGAATGAATAAAGCAAACTTGCATGTACTTATTATAAACTTGCAGATAATATTTTTTCAGTTTGTTTCATTAAAGTGAATAATAATGATTGCATGATTAATTTTAAGAACATGTCTAACAGTAGAATATCAAGTGTAAAACACAAGATTCAATCATCACTATAATGTATTGCACAATTT
The DNA here is from genome assembly GCA_948252095.1 of Dicycla oo. Taxonomy (NCBI): domain Eukaryota; kingdom Metazoa; phylum Arthropoda; class Insecta; order Lepidoptera; family Noctuidae; genus Dicycla; species Dicycla oo. Next base: position 24,576,105 of record OX411712.1, on the reverse strand, counting down.
CAGGTAGACTTATTTAATTTGATTGGAGGTAGCTGGCCACCAGCACCTCGTGAGCCAGTGCACACTGAGTATGGAACATTGCAGTGTAACTACAAACACACTATGCAGCGAACTTCACACAATGAGCGAATCAAGTCTGTAAATTTACTCGCTCATGTAGCACCAGATCGCCGTCGGAACAAAACAAGTACTCAACCATTACCATCAGCAGTTAGTGACGACTCACAACAAAAAATGGTTCATGAACCTAAGAAGATTGAGACTGGAATCTTAGTTGGTAGGTATTTTTATATTTTGTTATACTAAAACTATAAATATTTACTACACTATTATATAGTCTTTAACTTTTTATTGAGTGTTTTTTTTTTTTTTTTTGTTTAAATTTTGTCATAATCTAAAGCCATCTACAAAGTGATTAAAGGAATTCAGTTTTGAAGATGTAAGTTACATAAGCTAGGAATGTACTACTCAACTTTCAAAAGTAGATGCAGAGGTCTCTCTGCCAGTGGTTAGTTCTGCCAGGTATTAGTATTTTAAAGAGGAACCACTTGACAAACATACATTTTATATGATTATTATATTGCCAATAGTAGATGCAACCATCTACTATTGGCAATATAATAATCATGATTGGTTGATGGCAATAGGCTCACCCCCTATTACATGGGACTTAAACATAAATGGTGAAATGTGGGTGTACTATATGTACACCTCTGTCCAAGCTTTTGAGAAATACAGGTGTGATGTTATGTTATGTTTGTGTTATTTTATGATAGTAAACCTTTGTCAAAGTAAGAACAAAAATGAAAACTATTCTCTTATTAAAAAAAAACAAAAAACTATAAAACAATTTATCGCAGTAGGCCTTAGGCAAGGCACTCACAGATGCATGTATTTTTGCCAGAACTTTGCTCTTGACACCTGCATTTAAAAACACTAATCTCACATGCATTCACACCCATACTAACTATTTTTTGCTAATAAAAATCCCATAGATTCTCTGGAGTCAAGATATCTAACCGTTTTGGCATCTGAATCTTAAGAGATTAATGTATTGGATGATAGCATAATTATTTATCTATTTATATGTTATAATGAATCATTATCTTAATATAATGCTGGAATCATTCCCAGGATCAATTACCAAATTATCTCAGCCTTAGAAGCAAACTAATTTTGAAACAGATATTTTTTTCATTTTTTAATTAATTAAGTAGAAATGAATGCATTTCAGATAAGACAAAAAAGCAATAAGGTGACTTTGCGAGATGTCAATGTTATCAAGTTCATCACTCAATATTTTTTTAAGGATACCATTATTTAATATTTTCATTGTTAATACACAGGACTACATCTTACCGGTTTATTCATGGTTGTGGAGTATATTAATTGTGTCACAGTTCTTTATTTTATTTACAAACACCACATTATTTTTCTAGAGCACTGAGCGTAGAACTCGCGTCTATCTGTCGGTCAATTATAGCTTTTCTGGATCTAATTTTAGGCATTAGTGAGGCAGGGGGGGCGACCGGCCGGCTGGCACGCTCGCGCAGTGCATCGCCCGCCAACATGTCGTATTTACGTGACTTACCTATTGATGAAATACCGCTCTGTGTGCTTGAATGTGAACAGTGTATGGCCTAAACTATTTCAAATTTCTGTAAAAACTATTTTGACTTTTACTAAATAAGGACTTATTTTGGGAAACTAAGTACAACAGTTTTCGGACAACGAAGTAGTGTCCTAGATTCAAAGTTTACCCAAAATATTTTTTTAGTTTGGGATTTCTTATTTTATTTGATTTATAGAAATTCTATTGATATTTTTATTTACAATACAGTATACCTTTTTATTGTATGATTTTTAGACATATGTAACGCGGAAGTTGTCCCTGAAGAGTTATATGATTCGCCGACGCTGGGGTCGCCTCGGGCGGCTCCACCGGCCTGCAAACCCTCACCTGTACACGTCGCTGAAGATATCGGAGTCGGATCACTGGTAGAAGTTGCTACAGACGTCGACCAACATTACTATGGCGTAGTCAGATGGATAGGAGTCATTGATGGTAAGTGGTAAGATTAGCAAGCTTCACCGCAGTCTTAAAACTCGTTGGTGGATCTTATGCGCTGCAGTCTTCCTTCACCGCAAGCTTATGTCTCGCCCGATGATCGGACAAAGAACAGGCCCGGGTAAATAGATAATATACCATAATTATTATACCCTGAATCTCTTTGTGTAAAATGTAACGTAGACACAGCGACAGCCGGCGTGGAGCTAGAGCAGAGCGTGTGCGGGCTAGGTGACGGGTCGCGCGGCGGCGCGCGCCTGTTCTCGTGCGCGGCCGGGCGCGCGCTGTTCGTGCCGCTACCGCTGTGCCGCCGTGACGCGCGCTTCCGCGACACGCCGCCGCCCGACCGCAGCGACCTGCACGACGCTGATCGCTTCGACCAGGTATGATATGAAGCCGCTTTGTCGACCTGCTTTCGTTGATACGAGATCGTCTTTATATTTTTGAACTCAACAGAGGACTGCCAATACTGACCGTCGCTATTTTTTGTTCCAAAATCCCAATATTTCTACACCAACGAAATAGCAGCAAGTTATCGTACAATACGGCACATAAATTGTCTTTAATTGCTGCATAAAATACGAAAAAACTGTATCCTCGTCCTATAACAATTTCCAGCAATGTTGGCATTTTTCTATTACGACAAAATTAACTTGTAAAGTATGTAGTGGCTGTAGCGTAACTCAATACAGAATGTTTCAGCCGGACTGTCCCGTTGTGCCTGGTGTGGTGGCGCCGCTGAGTTCACTCGGAGAGCTGGCAGGCAAGAACCGCGGCATTCAAGGACATCACAACTCTTGTTATCTTGATGCCACACTTTTTGCCATGTTCACCTTCACAAGCGTCTTCGACGCTCTTTTGTATCGGCCGCCTGAGCCTGAGGTAAAATATTCTAATAAATTTAGCGCTAAGTTCTTCGCATTATAAATAAGAAGCTAGCATAAGTTTTTGTCTTTAACAAAAACTTATGCAAAGCATTTAAAGATTAAAAAAAAATAAAAATTGTAAGTCTTTATGTTGTTGGGATCAGGTTTGGTGAAATGATACTCAAAATATTGTAGAAAATAATTGCTCATCTTGTCGGCAATTGCGGCGAGTGTGTCGAGTGACGAATCCGTGTTGATCGACAGTACGACGCGCACTTGTGTGGGTCGGTGGTTGAGCCACTCAATCTTCAAACCTTCGCCCGTGATCATGCCGCTTCCGAGTTCTCGCATCTTGTGTAACTTGGTTTCTGGTCACCCGGTTCCAAGCCTTTTGCAAGTTCTTTACGTCGGATTTGGCATACACTGTTAGCGGACGGTTCTTCACAGCTCCGAATTTGTCCGTGGCTGGCGGATTGTACAAGATATCCGTGATATACTGAAGATTGGTGTATTGCAACTGCTGTACACATATCGGTATTTCTGACCATCCGAAGTCTTCAACGGATTCATGACAGCTACAAATTGAATAAACCAGGCTCGTGGAATCTCTCACCAAGGCAACGGCAACATTCTTGACTGGATGGACAATGCCAAATCTAACAGCTGTAATCCAGTATGATTTGTAAGCTCACCCCGGCCATGTTGAATTGCCGCTCCATCGGACTATGGGTTCCCCACACAGTTCGCAGACAATATTAACTCCAGCGAATTTGGCTATTTTGATTCCCGGTTGCACAAAGGTATAGATGAAGTATTCCTACACAAATAAGGTCTCAGTTTTTAAAACTACTACAGTGAAGTCTTTTCCACCCTTCATTTAATTTTGAGGGTCTGAATATCTCGAAAGTATTTGGTCAGGAAATATTTTTAAGCTTAGTTTTCTCCTAAACTATAAGCAATCGCTGAACATACTTGCGGGTGTTTTGGAAAGCCCTTGGCGAGAGTCATCTAAACATCGTGTTGGACCACTGTAAACGGGGCCATCCTGTCTATTTGTTTTATTTGTTTCTCATCGTTCACAGAGTATGAGTAATAAACAAATCAAACAAAATGAGAGCAGTACATACCTATTAGATCCAGTAGTAAGAGTAAGCGAGACGTAAATATAATTATTTATCTGTTTCACGTACTTAAGCAAACTTTTTGTCTGGCCTGGGTTTATGGCCAACAACTGAGGCCTAACAAAACGGCTGTCACGGTACGATTTCTTTGGAAAGTATTACCGGTGTACATTAGATAGTACCAGTTTACAAGTTGTTGGGGCGTAACTCCCAACAGTGATAATGTTATGTTGAAAGAATAGACAACCGATTAGTATAAAGGTTTTATTGCTACTAAGAATAACACGTAATAATGTATAATTAATGTTGGACTAAACAAAGTGCAACGTTTCATTGTAAGTAGGATGAGCTAGTTAGGGGTAGGTCGTACACAAGTGACTGTCGAAGCCTATCGCTATCTCATACGCGCACACGCTGACTGCTAATCTATACCATAATCTTTTTATCTACGATGCGATTTGTATAGATTTGTTAAACGGTTTGACGTTACCATCGGCATCGCTTAGGGTTCGATTCACGATATCCAAATAGCCACCACTTACTAGATAATTTCAAAAATGGAACAGGATTTGTATGAAATTATCTGCCAAATAAGTTAATAGGAACTTAATTGTAGGTGGTAAAACAGCTTCTTAGTTATATGTTCAAGGTTTTTATAGGTTGATTGTAACTACTAACACTGCTTAAGAGAACTAGGTCGCCTATGCTGTGCAGTTGAATGGGTTTTTTTTTACAGGACTCTCCGCATTATTCCGAAGTCCAGCGGGTTCTTCGAGAAGAAATTGTGAACCCACTAAGAAAGCATGGTTATGTGCGCGCTGATCGAGTCATGAAGTTACGTACTTTGCTAGAAAGACTCTCTGACGTACCTGGTCTGACATCCGAAGAAAAGGTATAAAATACTGCTGGTGGCAAACTTTCAATGCTCAATACACTATCTACAATGATATAATTAATAACGTATGTATTGGGTTGGCACAAAAGTAATGAGACACTCTACAAAACTCTATAGGTACATTTCCTTTTTCAAGTTAATTGTTTTCGATAATATTCTAGAATATTGTAGAACATTCTAGGTACTTGTGATGTGGGGGTATATAAAGCCGCCCTCGCGATCAGTTTAGTCCCCCCAGCGACGCCCTAAGTCGAGGTTCGTTCCCCACAGGGGGAGCCCTTAGCGTGTAGTCGCTTAGTCTGTAAGTTTTATGCCCCTGGCTGGAGGCTTTGAGTTCGCTTAAGGCAGCCAGAGGATTGACCGGTTATGTAGTGACGGCCTCTCTAGGCCAATTACGAGATGCCATTTATAAAAATAAAAATATAAAAACAGTTTAGTCAGTTTGAAGAAAAGTGGACGAGCGACCAGTTCGAACACTATACTTATACGAGTACTTGTTAGGTCACAGTGTGTGGGCTTGATCGTTTTAAATCAAGAGACAGGAGCCTTGAATGTCAGATACTCTCTGGACGATCACCCGCAGTGAATGATGACGATTTACGCCGCGAACTGCTTTTTTATATAAGATGGGTTTGCTCTTGACTCTAGTCTAGGTCGGAGGCGACAGAGTCAGAGTCGACGATGGAGTGAGCTTACTCAGAAGAAGCCTGTTGACTCTCACTTTGAAGAGATTAGGGTTGTATGCGCTCGGAAACACAGACGTAGGTAGTGAGTTCCACTCTTTTGCTGTGCGCACTATAAAAGACATGGAAACGCTTAGTGCGAATTGGTGGAATAGCAACTAGGTAGGGATGGTAACTGGCAGTGCGTCTAGATGTCCGATGGTAGAAGGGGGCCGGCGGAATGAGTTCGTGGAGTTCTTGAGCACACTCACCGAAATACAATCTGTAGAAGACCGACAAGCAGGCAACCTTGCGGCGATGAGCCAAGCTATGAAGCTTGGCATCCACCAGTTTTACGTCGCCAAATAGCCTCTTAGCTCTGCGTTCCACCGAGTCAAGCGCGGCTAGTTGGTACTTAGCTGATCCATCCCAAAGGTGACTGCAATACTCCATGCAGGATCGGACTTGCGCTTTGTAAAGAGTTAAAAGCTGTCCAGGCGTAAAGTATCGCTTCACTCTATTTAGGATGCCTAGTTTCTTGGCCGCAGTTTAGGCTTTGTACTCGGTGGTGGCTCCAAAGTTGAGACCAGATGTCAACTCCATGCCTAGGAGCTCAAGCCGATCAGTTACAGGAACAGATGTACCCGGAAAAGTAGGAGTTTGAGCGAAACGACTCCTTTTAGCGGTGAAAAGACACGCCTGTGTTTTGGTGGCGTTAAAAGAGACCAGATTTTCATCACTCCACTGGGAGACAAGGCTTAACGTCAAATCTGTCCGCTCTACCATGGCCTCTCTCAAAGAACGAACTTCGGCCCCGCTGGTTTTTGCGCTGGACAAGTATCTCTCTGAAACTGTACTGTCATCTGCGTACCCAAAAATACCAGGCTGAAGCAGGTCATTGATGTGCAGCAGGAAAAGAGTTGCAGAGAGAACAGACCCCTGAGGAACTCCGGAAGCAATAGGGTCAGAGGAGCAGTCATGAACGACTACTCTGATTGACCGTTACAAAAATCAGCTGGGATGCCATAAGCAGGAAACTTGCTGCTCTGCTAGCAGCGTGCCAGACCCTGTCAAAGGCCTTCGAGATGTCAAGCGATACAGCAAGTGCTTCGCCGTGTTTCTTGATGGCTTCGCCACAGCAATGCGTGACATACACAAGAAGATCGCCAGTTGACCGTCCCCGGCGAAAGCCATATTGACGATCACTAAGGAGATCATTGTCTTTAAGGTAGGTCAGCAACTTATTGTTCAGTACCCTTTCCATAACCTTGCATAGAATGGAGGTAATGGCGATCGGACAGTAATGGGCAGGGTCTGTACGGTCGCCCTTTTTGGGTACTGGTTGTACATTTGCAAGCTTCCAGGATTTCGGCACCGTTTTTTTTTTTCAAGAGAGAGGCGGAACAAACGTGTCAACACAGGAGACAGTTCAGGCGCACACTGCCTCAACACTCGCTGGAATGCCGTCAGGCCCGCTGGCCTTGTTCACGTCTAGACGGCACAATACGCTTCGGACCTCTTTAATGTGAACTGCGATCTCCGGCATCGAGGAGGTACAATGAGGTACAGTAGGTGGTTGCTTGGAGCCAGCGACCAGATGTGAATTGCTTGCAAAGAGAGATGCAAAAAAAATTGCTTTCTCACTTGCACAGTGAGCCAGCGACCCATCAGGTTTCTTCATTGGTGGTAAAGTGGGACGACAAAAATTCGTTTCAGCCGCTTTAGACAAGGACCAGAACTGTTTACTACCCGAACCCGAACCCGGGTGCGAAGACAGCGTCCAACATGGTCAAAACGTGCCCTACGTAAAACCCGCTTGCAGAACTTGGCGGCAGAATTAAAGGCTCTTTTCTTCGCGCGAACCCTACGTGCTCTAACTTTGCGATCGCGGGCCTTGACCCAGGCTTGGTAGGCAGACTCATTTCGGGCCTCAGCGTGGGCGCATTGTGCATTAAACCAAGGCCGGGATTTGTGACCGAGTGGGATGTCGGAGAATGGAATAAAATACTCCATCCCTGCCGAATCACGTCCGCAACCACGTCAGCACAGCACGAGGGGTCACCCGTGGAAAAGCACACTTGCCGCCATGGATAAGACGCATAAAAGTGCCGCATTTCATCCCAGTCGCTGACTCGTATCGCCATACTCGCCTCGTGCCTCTAGGGCTCTCATCTGGAGGAGAGCAGGTCGATATGGATTTCACCAGACGGTGGTCAGACGTTCCCAGCGGGGCTGAGACCGATACTGAATGACTGTCCGGATCAGATGCCAGCAGAAGGTCCAAGCAATTGGGTGTATGGCCGTCAACATCCGGTACCCGCGTTGCCACATTCACCATCTGGGTTAGATCTAGCGTTATAGCAAACTTGCGCGCCTCCAACCTAGTATGGTCAGTTTTCTGGTACGGGAACAACCACTCTTTATGATGGGCGTTGAAGTCCCCCAGAAAAATGAGCTTCGCTGTTGTCTCCTGGTCACCGCTGTGCGATCGGTAGACGCCGATGTAGATAGATTTCTCCACGCCAGTATCCACAAGTAGCCATATGGCAGAAAAACCCGATTTCTCAAAGCAACGGAGACGACGACAACAAATGTCATCGCGAACGTACACACAGACCCCGGCTTGCTTCTTGAACTTGTGTTCAAGAGAGTAACCCGGGTAGTTGAGGTACGTCACGTCCGACGGAGTTGTGACTGCAGTCGAATCTGGATGCTACCACTCGTAAATTAGCGGAAGCACTTAACTGCAGACACCACGCCGTGGAAAACCATCTGCATGAGCTTGGGTATCGAAAAGTTTTGGCTCGGTGGGTACCGCACATCCTTACAGACGCCAGTCGTGCAGTCCGTGTCGCTATCTGTCAATCACTTTTGCTGCGATCCCGACGTAAAGATTACGAGAACGATACACGTCGTGATTTTTGCTGCTTCCAGAAGAAACGCCACCAACTCAACCGAAGCTGAGTCAAAAGAACCGCTTAAAAGTTCTGCTTTGCTGTTTCTGGGAAGCGCAAGGCATGCTGTTTTATGAACTATTACACAATGAAACTATAAACGCTGACAAATATTCAACCCAGCTCACCAAACTATTGCTGGTATAAAAAATACGACGAAGACGAGTCAATGTAGTTTTACTAGACGATAATGCTCGACCTAATGTCGCATCTGCCGTTCGCCAACAGTTGGAGAACTTGGGCTGGGAGACGATACCCCACCCACCTTATTCCCTAGACCTTGCCCCATCAGACTATCATTTGTTTAGAGCCCTGAAACAAAATTTGCGGGGTAAACAATTTAATGATTTCTCTGATGTAGAGGCGGAGTTGAACAACTTTTTCGAGCCACAGCCATCGAGAGTTCTAGGTGAAAGGCATCCAAACTTTGCCGGATCGTTGGCAAGAAGTCTTAGATGCTAATGGTGATTACATCATTAACTAAGCTTTTTGTGTTGTAATAATAATAAAAAATATAAAACGTAAACCAAGGGTCTCACTCATTACTTTTGTGCCAACCTGATAATTAATAATAATTCGCTGCTTTGCATGAATACCCCCACAATCCAAAATTTTGAAATTACTGGTTTATAACACAGCTAAATGCAAAATAGTCCTTATTTCATGGTCAGTAAGACTCACATTCATAACAGCATGATCGGCGGTTTTGCCGTTATGAATGTGAGTCTTACTTCCATGAAATAAGGACTATTTTGCATTTGGCTGTGTTATAAACCAGTAATTACAAAATTTTGGTTTGTGCGGGTATTCATGCAAAGCAGCGAATTATTAATATTTTTTCCTTAATTTTGTTTATTCAAATGAGAATACAAACCTGCTTATGTTTCCAATTTCCTTAATGTATATTACGTATACTGTAATTATTATTTCAGGATCCAGAAGAATTTTTAAATGGTTTAGTAGCTCAGTTATTGCGAGCTGAGCCGTTTCTGAAGTTGTCTTCAGGACAAGAAGCGTACTGTTATCAACTGTTTGTCGAGAAAGATGAACATGTTTCGTTACCCACCGTACAGCAGCTTTTGGAACAGTCGTTTACCACATCTGGTGTCAAATTAAGTGAGGTATGTTTAGAATAAGCTAGAATTTAGATAAAACAGTATTGAATATAAAGAGTAAATCCTAATATTACTTGACTATAGATCATACAAATTCTCCACTATCTCTACAGGTTCCAGCAGCTTTCATCATTCAAATGCCACGGTTCGGCAAGCAATACAAGTTATACCAAAGGGTATTACCGTCTCCTCTTTTGGACGTCACGGATTTAATAGAGGGCTGTGAGTATTGTGATCGAACAGTCAATAATCCGATTAGTTTGAATTAGCTTTTTTAATGGATTGTACGCAAGAAAGCATGCAGTTAAGCCGCGTTTTCATTGGGAAACAAAATTGCGCGAGATTGTTTAAGCAACATACTAACGTTCCGTGTTCATAGTAAACAATAATTTGTCATAGTGCCTCGCCAGTGCACGGTGTGCGGGTCACTGGCGCGCTGGGAGTGCGGCGCGTGCGCCGGCGCGGCTCTGGAGGCGGGCGCGCTGTGTGACAACTGTCGCCGCATCGCGCACGCCACGCGCCCGCACCACAAGGTAACATTTCAGTTAAGTTTGCCACTATTAGTTCTTCAAAACTACCCTTCAAAGGATTTTTAGGGGGTGTTAAAGTTTGTATGAAAGAAATAATAATATTTTTTTGTCGAAAATCGACCCCTAACGTGACAAAAAGAGGTTTTAGGGTACGCTTTTACTGCATGGCTTGATTAACTCAAAATTGGTATAAATAATCTATAAGTCAAATAATTGAAATGTCCCAAAAGATTATTTGAAATTCCAAAAGGGGTGAAAAGAGAGTCCATACAGTTCTTATGATAAATCTTATTCCTTTGTTCGAATAACTAAAAACTTGACTCGAATGCTTATCTTAATAAATAATTAAGATCGTAATCATTAATTTTCGAAAATGTTTAAAGGGGTGTTCTAATTTGTAGGAGAAAATATGAAATTCATGCGAATGAAATCACGGGTGATATTTGTTAGTATTCATATAAAAGAGCGCTAAGATCGCGTACTCGAGTCGCGCGACAATCGCTTTCGGCATATTTATTTTGGTATACAATCAGGGTGATTTTTAACCGACTTCAAAAAAGAGGAGATTCTCAATTAGACTGTATTTTTTTAATGTTTGTTACGCGATTACTCCAAGAGGTCTATCCGTCTTGGTCCCAAATAAATTTTATTAACTTTGCTGGGGTAGTTTTTGAGTTAGCTTCAATAATGCGTATTTTTCCGACTTAGTTTATGTGGATGATGATTTAATAACTTCCTATCACTGTTATTTACATAGCAGGTAACACAAATTCGAATACCACTGTATTCGAATTTGTGTGGGGTAGGTACCACGACTAAAGTGTGAAAATAAAAACTTTTATAGAAGTCGATTTTATTCTTTGCTATTTTTTTTTTATCTTTTTTCAGTTTGCGTAAATCCGTAACTACAGGTCTTTGAGAAAACCGCAGAAAGGAACCAGGTGTTTCTGAATAAACTTGCAATACCTACTGTAGCAGAAATAAACAAAAAAGGTTATTCTCGCTACTTTTAAAACACGTATAATTTCGAATTATTATAAAAAATATACAGGAAAATATAAAAAAGGAAAAATAACAAAATATTGGGTTGGTAGGAAAATAATGAGCGTTTTTTCGTAGATTATCTGTTTTTATCTAGAAACGAAACATAAATTTCTAGAATGCACTAGCGCATTGTGGTGGGGATGAACAATATAAATACGTATCGCCCAGCACCGAACACTATCCGGCATACGCGCCCCCCAGACGCGAGGAGGCCCTTGCCCCGCGACCTAGTTGCGGACGACTGACCCCATCACCGGACTGGACTTCCGAGTGAGTCGCTCTCAGTCTACACGCGGCTCACTTGTGACACCGACTCCATACATATACATGCATCTGTTGCGTGGCGCGTGCTAGGTTAATATAGGCGTGTCACGTAGCAAACAACAGACATTCACCTCTATACAGGCACCCAACTCACACGCGTAGTCGCGGCTCTTTTTATGCGGGCGGGCGACTCGCGTATACACCGGGCGGTGTTACACAGCACAATACCGCCCACACACTCAGAACACGGTCCCTTCTCATCACCCGGGCTCGGCTCGACCTGAAAACGGGGAGGTGAGGGGGGCCATACACCCCTTCTGTAGGAACGTCGAGTCCGTAAATCTGTCGCTGGATGCCATCTGCTGGGCTTCCCCCGTGTAGGCGGGGGTCTCACCCGGTAGTGGTTGTCCGCCGATTTAACGGTGAAGCAAGCGGCGTTGGGCATCAACGTCGTGGCGTGCCTACAGACACAAATTGTTCAGACACCTCTCTACATGGGCGTGTATGCCGCACGCCCAACCATCCATCCGCCAGTGGCGAACAAAATGAGGGGCCCGTGGTTACGGGCCACCGTAAAGCTTCCGCGGTCGGGGGGCTATGCTCCGACGCCGCACGCCGCGCCCCCTTACGGGGGCGTAGCGACATCCCGCAAGCGCGAACACTATCCTCTCAGATGCCGACGATCCCATAACTCTGTTCCAGGAGAGCAGTAGGGACCGTAGGAACAAAAACAAATCGACATTCCGACCTCGCCGCCGAGGTCCCTCGCGACGACCCCGAAGTAATCGTCCTCCCCCCGTCCCTTGCTCTGGAATGAAGTGCCAGCTGGTGGCGTAGCTGAGCCAGTAGAACTATAATACTAATCATTCTAATTTGATCCAGCCTGTCCCATCTTGCTGTCCTCCCCCCAGCGACGCCCTAAGCTGAGTTTCGTTCTACACAGGGGGAGCCGTGTAGTCGCTTAGTCTGTAAGTTTTATGCCCCTGGCTGGAGGCTTTTAGTTCGCTTAAGGCAGCCACAGGACTGACCGGTTAAGTAGTCACGGCCTCTCTAGGCCAACTACGAGATGCCATATATATATATTAAAAAAAAAACCGAGCACTCGATCACTCGCTAAAACATGGAAGCGACAAGAGAGCAAGTACGTCACTGTCATTTGTACGAGTACTGTTTAGGCCACTCAGCAGCCGTAGCTGCTCGAAATATACGCAGTGCAGAAGGCGAAGATGCCGTCTCTGAAGCAACAGCAAGACGTTGGTTTGAAAAGTTCAGGAATGGGAATTATGATCTAAAGGATTTGGCCCGTAGTGGAAGACCAGTTGAATTTGACGTACATCGTTTACAAGAATTAATTGAAAATTATCCCCGTCTTACTTTTCGTAATCTTGTTGAAGAGCTCAATTGCAGTCATGTGCATGTATTGGAACACTTACAAGCTGGGTAAAATCTGGAAATTAGGATCTTGGGTACCACACCAGCTGAGTGTCACGCAGTTACATAATCGCGCCAAAACTTGCATGAGTCTTGTCCTGGCGTCGCACCCAACATTGGCTTGACAGTCTGGTTACTGGAGATGAGAAGTGGGTTTTGTATGTCAACCACACGCGTAAGCGTCAGTGGCTAGTTCGCAATCAAACACCTATGCCGACGCCAAAAAGTGAACCACGTTCAAAGAAGGTTTTATTATCTGTATGGTGGAACGCAAAGGGAATTTTATACTGGGAGCTACTACATAATATCACCGTGGAGTCGACAATATACTGCCATCAGCTTGACCGACTCTGTACAGAAATCAACAAAAAGCGCCGTGAACACTCAAAGATATACTTCCTTCACGACAACGCTCGGCCGCACATAGCCAAAGTCGTTCGTCAGAAGCTATTGGATTTTGAATGGGAGCTACTGCCACATCCACCTTACTCACCCGATCTAGCGCCAACGGATTTTCATTTGTTTCGCTCTCTCGGTAATCATATACGGACAAAAAATTTGATGATAGAGCACAGTTAACAGATTTCCTCGAAAGCTTTTTTGCCTCACGGCTCCCAAGGTTTTACGCTAATGCTTTACCTAATCGCTGGAAATGGGTTGTAGATAACAACGGTTCCTACTATAAAAACAAGTAATTGTAAATTAAAAATATAATTTAAAATTGTAAAAAATGTTTATTTGCAACGCTCATTACTTTCCTACCAACCCAATAAATTAAAAGATCATATGATTTTTTTAAATGACCGATATCGAATTGGTTGATTAAAACATTTTGTTTAAAAAAATACAGATTATTTAGTTAGTTTTTGTAAAATGAGGTAAAGGAGATGTTCCAGATATGTATGGAGCCTGGGCTAGCACTATGATCGATATAAAAGTATTATATATACTTAAAAAAATTATTTAGGTAAGAATTCACGAAAAAATTTAAATCTTTATTGAAGAAAAAATCTGTAATGGTCCTGTGAAAAAATTCTGACAAAAGACGAACAGATCTGACACAAGAAAAAAAATTAAATTCAGCAAAAATCAATAGTATATAATACAGTCAGTACCTCCGTAGGTTGAATACTTCTTGAAAAATTAAGGAGGACTCTTGCAAAATTACTGTAGAATAATAATTCTGCACTACTTAGGGTAAGATGTCCAACAGTGAACCAGTGGTAGTCATTGAGCCACCCTTCTTAATTTTGTGGTGGTGTGGCGGACCGCATTATAATTTTCGGCGACAAAACAAAATAAACCGTAAGTACCATCTTTTCTTATTACTTCTGTTATGTATAGATTTTCTGTGTGACATTTATTATATTTATTATAGTGTTTATTGGGTTATCGTATAAAACTGAAGTTACTACGGTAACTCTTTTCGTCTGTTTTTAACATAACCTTAAATGTTGATGGGTGTGTGATGTACACAATGAACCAAGGACGTAGTTTGAACAGTGACAGGTCAGACAGGCCAGATGGCGTGGTTGGTTAAGATACCATCTGTCAAGCCGCTGGTCGTGGGTTCGATTCCCATCCAGGACAAGCATTTGTGTGCATGAACATGTATGTTTGTCCTGAGTCTGGGTGTAATTATCTATATAAGTATGTATTTACAAACAAAAAAAAGTAGTGTAAATTTATCAGTTATCTGGTTTCCATAGTACAAGCTCTGCTTAGTTTGGGATCAGATGACCGTGTGTGAACAATGTCTTAAGATATTATTATATTATTAGTGAATCGGTTCACTGTGTACCACCCCTACATTGCTACTTTATGTGGGTAGGTTTTGAATTTAATTTAATTTCATTTCATTTATTCATAAAACAATTTACATTGTGTTGAATAATACATGCAACTTACTCATACATATAATGAACTATAGATTATTAATTGACATTTTAAGTAATATTTAAGTATACTGCTAAATAGTTATAATAGAATGTCATAGTTTTAAGTATAATGTCAACACAAATTTAAAATGTTATGTCAAACAGGTTTAAAATATAATGTCACCCAGGTTTAAAAATATAATGTCAAACAGGTTTAAAATACTCTTATAATGTCAAACAGATTTTGAATGTAAATCATTTATTGTTGTTTGACATTAGTTCCGAAATATTATACATATAATATGACATTCCACTGGAGGCATACATTTCTGACAGTAATGTTTGAAAGTAAAAATGTCAATGACAAACCTTTTTTCCCTTTTTGGCAACTAAGCCGATATACTTAAATGAAAAAAAAATGCGCCCCCCCCCCCTCATACTCCAAAAGGCCTGGGACCATAAATTCCCGAGAAATCAAGATTTCCTATTAATTATGTCTTTAAAATAACGTGATATATTACTCTCAGATATTTCCCAAATAACTTATCACATAACGGTCCATAGACATCATTATTCTCCTGCCCTTTTCCCAATTTATTTCGGATCTGCGCAACATGCCTTTTTCTTCCATACTTCTCTATTAGTCGTCATTTCGATAGTCACCTACCTTCTAACCATGTCATCTTTCACACAGTTCGTTCATCGTATCGCAAATTTTTTTCGCGGCTTGCGAGTTGCGTTGCATTTGTACCTTTTTTTGTAGTAAAATTTTAAAATGTATCGAATTTCTTCATTAGATTCACTCATCTTGACGGTACGAAAAACAAATGAAAATCACACATTTTCCTAATTTGAATTTGGAATTATGTTCTTTAAAATTTAAACTTTCAATGATACCAAAACCAGCCAGATACAAATAGTATAGCCAAAGAGATTTTATTACAAGTTCATACATACTATAATGCGAAAAGACTTTTTCCCCAACCTAATACATTTTTCTAATAAAAAGGTTTTTAATTTTGTTTTAAACAAGTGGGTGTTATAAATCGGATCTTTAGCTCAGAAGGCAACTTATTAAATATCTCTACAGCTTGGTACTTCGAGCAATGCTCTACTTACTATACGTAGGTCACGGCATAAGTCTTGTCGTTAAGTCCTCAAACATACCGCAGCGTTGATTTGTTTACGTTATTACAAAGTACCCTATTTGTTTAGTCTAAGTACAAGATATAAACTGTGAATTATTGACTCAATTAATTCAGTGATTTTTTTAATACGTCGCTATGGAGTCGTTCCCAGCTGTCGGATATCGTGCTATTATTTTCTACAACTTTCGCCGCGGATTATCTACTAAACAGTGTGAAGAAGAAATGAAGAAAGTGTTTGATAAGGATTGCCCGTCCTTAAGAAATATTGAGAGATGGTATTTAAATTTTAAGCGTGGGCTGTTTAATTTAGAAGCCGGTCCTCGTTCAGGCCGGCCGACAGAAATCATGACCGAAAAAATCATTGAACTTGTGAGAGAAGCTATAACCAAAGATAGACGAATAACTTATAAACAATTAGCTGAAACCCTGAAGATCTCTGAACGAAGTATTGGAAGAATTATATCAAACCATGTAAATGTTAGAAAACTTTGTACCCTGTGGATACCCCACGAGCTAACCGACGCTCAACGGGAGGCACGCGTAATTTGGTGCAAAAAAATGTTGAAAGACTTCGAATCGGGAGAACACGGTGCTGTAAATTCAGTCATCACAGGTGACGAAAGCTGGCTGTATTTTTTTGATGTACCATCTAAATCACAGAACAAGGTATGGGTCTTCGAAGATGAAGATCAACCTGTACAAGTCAAAAAATCACGTTCGGTCGGAAGAAGAATGATTGTGTCTTTTTTTCGTAAAACGGGTTTAGTGGCCAATGTTGTGCTAGATAAGCAGAAGACAGTCACAGCTCGTTGGTATACTGAAGTTTGTTTGCCACAGTTATTTAGAGCGTTAAAAAATCTCAGACCGAAGTCCCCTATGCGCTCGTGGTATCTTCATATCGACAACGCTCCAGCGCATCGTACCCAGCTAACTCAACAGACTTTACAAGAAACTGGAATTCGAGTATTGGACCATTCACCTTACAGTCCTGACTTGGCACCATGCGATTTTGGACTTTTTCCGTTTGCAAAATCACAACTAAAAGGACGTAAGTTTGCTTCGGAGGAGCAGTTAATCGGGGCCAGGAAAACAATATGTGATTCCATTGAAAAAGAAAAATGGGAGCATTGGTTTAATGACTGGTTCTTGCGTATTGGAAAGTGTTTTGAGTGTGGTGGAAAATATTTCGAGAAACAGTAAATACTTAGGTCACGGCATAAGTCTTGTCGTTAAGCCCTCAAACATACCGCAGCGTTGATTTGTTTACGTTATTACAAAGTACCCTCTTTGTTTAGTCGTAAGTACAAAATATAAACTGTGAATTATTGACTCAATTACGAGTAATTCAGTGATTTTTTGAATACGTCGCTATGGAGTCGTTCCCAGCTGTCGGATATCGTGCTATTATTTTCTACAACTTTCGCCGCGGATTATCTACTAAACAGTGTGAAGAAGAAATGAAGAAGGATGGCCCGTCCTTAAGAACTATTGAGAGATGGTATTTAAATTTTAAGCGTGGGCTGTTTAATTTAGAAGACGATCCTCGTTCAGGCTGGCCGACAGAAATCATGACCGAACAAAACATTGAACTTGTGAGAGAAGCTATAACCAAAGATAGACGAATAACTTATAAACAATTAGCTGAAACCCTGAAGATCTCTGAATGAAGTAGTGGAAGAATTATATGAAACCATTTAAATGTTAGAAAACTTTGTACCCTGTGAATACCCCACGAGCTAACCGACGCTCAATGAGAGGCACGCGTAATTTGGTGCAAAAAAATGTTGAAAGACTTCGAATCGGGAGAACACGGTGCTGTAAATTCAATCATCACAGGTGACGAAAGCTGGCTGTATTTTTTTGATGCACCATCTAAATCAGAACAAGGTATGGGTCTTCGAAGATGAAGATCAACCTGTACAAGTGAAAAAATCACGTTCGGTCGGAAGAAAAATGATTGTGTCTTTTTTTCGTAAAACGGGTTTAGTGGCCAATGTTGTGCTAGATAAGCAGAAGACAGTCACAGCTCGTTGGTATACTGAACTTTGTTTGCCACAGTTATTTAGAGCGTTAAAAAATCTCAGACCGAAGTCCCCTATGCGCTCGTGGTATCTTCATATCGACAACGCTCCAGCGCATCGTGTCCAGCTAACTCAACAGACTTTACAAGAAACTGGAATTCGAGTATTGGACCATCCACCTTACAGTCCTGACTTGGCACCATGCGATTTTGGACTTTTTCCGCTTGCAAAATCACAACTAAAAGGACGTAAGTTTGCTTCGGAGGAGCAGTTAATCGAGACCTGGGAAACAATAGGTGATTCCATTGAAAAAGAAAAATGGGAGCATTGGTTTAATGACTGGTTCTTGCGTATTGGAAAGTGTATTGAGTGTGGTGGAAAATATTTCGAGAAACAGTAAATACTTTTTTCATACGACAAGACTTATGCCGTGACCTACGTACTTTTTACATACGACAAGACTTATGCCGTGACCTACGTATTAAGTTTTGGTGATATTAGTTGCTTATAAAATTTTCTTCGCATGCTTTCTCTAATCTCACGTTCCTCGTGATTCAAACTCATGTAGATACTTAGCAAAATGACTTAATAGGACTAATATATATAGGCTAGGTACTGTTAATATTCCCAATTTTCTAAAGTAATCTCTGCATGATACACGTTGTGCAATTCTGACTATTGTCCATATGGCTCGTTTCTGTAAGATAAACACTCTCTGCCAGTTATAACTGTAACTATTTCCCCAGAGCACGATGCTATACCTTATCCTAGATTCGACCAATGCATAATATACAGCCTTTAACTGTTCTATGTTCAATTCATCCCTAAGACTCCTGAGTGCGTAGCATGCTGACGATATGGAGGATTCAATAACGGCAAGCTCCGGTTTCCAATTTGAATTTAACCTTGTCCACTAATTCAATTGTGTCTCCATTTATTTGTATATCAAAGTTGTCATTATGACGAGCCGTAGTCTTAAATAACATGAGGTTAGTTTTACCTATATTTAGTAATAAGTTGTTGACTGTAAACCATTCGCAAATTGTCATCTGCGAAAACAACAAGATTCTCGTTCGGCTGAGATTTATTCAAGAAGTTGAGTAAGTCATTTGTAAAAATAATATATAATATATAGGTCCTAAAATTGAGCCTTGAGGCACACCCCGTTTTACGTATATCATTTTCGACTTGTGAATTACTTCGTGATTATTCCCGTCTTTACATTTAACTTCTACATACATTCGTCTATTTTGTAAGTACGATGTCATAAGTTGTAATGTCTTGCCTCTTATACCATTATGTTCGAGTTTAGTAAGTAATAGTTTAGTAATAATCTATGGTGTCAAAAGCAGAACTGAGGTCATCAAATAATCCAGCTACTTTCATTTTTTCATTTAATTTACTAACTATGTCATTTATTAAAGTGTTCATAGCATCCGAGGTACCAACGCTTTTCTGATATCCAAATTGTCTCAGATTAATAATTTTGTTAATACCTAAATGTGCCATCAGTCTAGTTTTAATGATTTTTTCAAAGAGTTTTGATAAGGTAGGTAATAAGGATATGGGGCGTAAATTTTTCGGATCGGTCTTAGTGCCCTTTTTGTATATTGGTATTACCTTGGCCAATACATAATTTATATTGAGTTGAAACATTCAATTGTATTATAATGTTATTGTTTCAGCATGGGGCGAATTAAAACAGCGCAAAGGAAAATTGGCGGTTATACGAAAGAAGAAATGTTGCTTGCAATGCTTTACGAATGGATTATCCATTTTTTACAAGCATCATAGCCTTATCATGCTTGTAAAAAATGGACAATCCATTCGTAAAGCAGCAAAAGAATACGGATTACCCTGCCCAACTGTAAGGAGATATGTAAAAAAAATATATTTTAAACACATTGTTAAAAACATGTAGGATTAATAAAGTTGATTACTTGGCAACATACGTTTTATTGATTTACCTTTAGGTTTATAAAATAAATAGGATGGTTCAATGTGTACCTATTGGTTCACTGTTGACCTAGCCCCCGGTTCAGTGTCCCACGCGGTGGACTCAGTGAGCCATTTCCCATCTTTTAAAAAGACAAATATATCCTATACTGTTACGTTTGGGTCTAAAATGAATATGCAAAATTAAAGTCTGAATTGAGAAGTCCTTTAGTAATAAAAAAAACCTTCATTATGTTTAGAAACAGTTGAGCTTTGAATGTGCAACTTTTTCATGGTTCACTGTTGAACACCTCACCAAATCAATTAATTTCACGAATAAATTCAAATCTATTATTTAAATAATTTACATGCAGGCGGAATGTATCCTGCACTTAAAATATCTGTAACATCCATAATTCCATACTTAAATGTAAAAGCTTATTTCTAAAAGAAATAAGTTACATAAACTGTAATCAGGATTAAAGCCAATTGTATTGTCTTATTCATTATTTGGTATAATTCGAGAAAAAGAAAAGCATCAATTTTGGTCATTGACTTTCTACAGAAAGAGCACGGCAATAGGTAAATAAAGATGGCGGTAGGTAAATTACCTACCTATCAGTTTTTAATTTTTTAACGAAACTAAAGAGGTACATTTTTTCTCAATAAAGGTTCTTTTCGTTTCGATGGTACATCAATATATCTTATATTGTTTGGGTCCACTAGGTGGCCACATTTATTGCGGCATCAGAGGCGTTGTTAAGATCGTCAAGGGTGCAGATTAACGGACATTTAGGACACTAGCAGATAGGGCATAGTCTGTTCAGGAGCACCGCAAAGTAGTACAATTTTGGTACTATTCTACGAGTATACACTCGAGAAATTTCAACAAAATAGCAAATTAGTGCCGTCTGCCTGTGGCACGTGTGACACCTTTAAATCGGAACACAGCAACGCTACTTGCCGAGTAGGTATTGTTGTGCGCTCCCCTGTACACCCGCGAATATAAATAACAGCTACTTATGCTCTGCTGTAAGTAAGTCTATTAACGATAACCTAGTAATAATATATTTTTCAGGCCACACCGCTCACTGTTTGCGAGGAGTTTGCTAATATTCTGGAATCCTGTCCTGTTCCACGAGTGTATATGGAGCTGTTTGCAGTCCTGTGCATTGAGACAAGTCACTACGTGGCCTTCGTCAAGGCAGGGGTCGGCCATGACGCGCCCTGGTGCTTCTTTGATTCGATGGCTGATAGAAAAGGTAAGGTCGCTATTAATTATTTACTAGTACTGAATTCGAATTATTTAAAGACAATTCTGATTATAGGTATTGTATTGTATTTTACAATAAAATAAGACCACATAGTAAAAATATACACGGTGAGAATTGAACAAGTGACGCAGTCTTGCTTCTATGTGGTGCTGTAACATTAGCTGAAGGCGCGACCCCGACCAAACCGTGACCGTTCGGTCCTTCTCTGTCCTTTCGCTTAGTCTCGCTCTATCCCGCTCCCTGCGCACGCCTCTTTACCATAGAATTCACAAAAAAATTATTTGATATTTGGGTATACATCATGCTCTGTAGTACAGTCTGTTGTCAACATTATCTAACCCACCCTAAAATCAAACGACTTTGGACCCTCTGCCTGTAACATTAAGGTTTATTTAATTTATATGAGCTTATCAGACAAGTGCTAGAGGACTCGATGAACAAAAATACAATAACAACACAGACACGCAAATTTGATCTTTAACACGTAACGTTAAGGTAAACCCACCCAACATAGTCGGAGCCACCGGCATTATATATGTTTTTGTTAAGCTATTTTAATCATTATCTCGTTAACATGAAAGTTGAAAAGCTTTTAAGTCACACTACATAATTACAACCCAATCTTTAATTTCGCGTATTCCCAAGAAGTTCTTGTGGCTTAGCGGTTTGATGCTGGATTGACGACGAACAGCATGTGGGTTCGAAAACACAGTCCACCTATACATCAGTTTCTTTTTTAATTTGTTTTCATTTCTACAATATTGCTTGCAATATTAAAGAACGACCAATATGATTTTCGCCTAATAACTTATCTTGTAAACGGGTGGGTAATTTAAAAAACTTTAAGTTCACAGAATTTATATTTACCAAGAATGGTTGAATACGAAGTAAAACATATTTACTTCGTGAGGTAGATCATAAATTCATCTAAGTAACAAAAGTTACACTACGCCTAATAGCAGTGACTGCGCAGACACATTTGTAAATCGTTTAACTCGTTAAGTATTTTTAAGCAATTTGCTGTAATAAAGCATCATGTCGCAACTTGACGACTATACCAAACATAAAATAATATTTTTACATGAGCAGAATGTTGGAATTAGAGAGATTGGTCGCCGACTTAATATAGCAGTAAGTGTTTTTTTATACCTATTTTATTTTATTGATTGTGATTAATGAACGCGTAGTTGGCTATTTTACCATTACATTCACTCCTTACAAGTTACATACACGGTTCCAAAAATGTTTATTTTTGTTTTAGAGAAATACGGTCAGGTTATGGCTAAGACGTTATGGAGACAATGGAAATATTCAGTAGATTCGTCCAGGAGCAAAAGCCATTAAGTATAGTCCCGAATTCGAACGCCACCGGGCTATTGTTTCAAGCTACGTTGAAATCCATTTTTGCCCATTCGTGCAACCGCAATAAACCACAATATTTCAGTGGAAACAGTGAGAAGGCATTTACACGCTGCTGGGATAAAGAATTATAAACCGGCACAGAAAATTGCATTGACACCTGCTCATCGTGCAGAAAGGGTCCGTTTTGCCCAGGAATATTTAAATTTTAATTTGGAAGAAAATGTTGTGATCTTCACTGATGAAAAATCATTTAAATCGGACAAAGATGGACGTAAAATCTTATGGCGGAGGAAAGGAGAACGTTACAACGAGAAGTGCTTGCTACCTTGTAGAACCAGCGGTAGAATAACCCTGGGCTACTGGGGCTGGATGTCGTCCATGGGACCTGGTGAATTGGTGGTAGGTTTAATAGCAGTTTGTATTTGGAGATTCTGCGTGACGTCATGCTGCCGACTGTGCGAATTGCCTATCCAACGTAACATATTTATTTCATGCACGATAACTGCTCCATCCACCGTGCAGGCATTGTGCGGGAATGGTTAGCTGCTCAAGAAGGTGTGACAGTTATTAATTGGCCATCTAAAAGTCCTGATTTGAACCCTATAGAAAATCTACGGGGTCAAATGGTTTTAAATTGGGACACAACGGAAGTGCGAAACAAACACAACTTGGCTGAGGTCGTGACATCGACTTGGGAGCACATGAGAGGCAAAGATTTGTGTTGGAACAAGGTGCGCGGTATGCGTAGCCGCTTACAAGTTATAGCAGGGGACGGTGCGCCACTCCGCTACTAGTTCATCTAGTATATTTAAACACACCATGTAAGTAAATGCTCAATGGATTGATTGTTAAACCATTAAAATGTTGCAGATTATGTGGTGATGTTATTGTTATAAATAGATTTTTTCTATTTAAATAACATGTTTATTCACTACATATAGGCAGCTATAAATTTGTAAAGCATTTTCACAGATGAATTCATTTTCTCGATAACAAACTTTTAAGCATAAGCATGCCTTTTTTAATGTTTATATGGCATACTAATATAAAAAGTATATTAATTTGGAAATATATGAGCATTTACTTACTTTATCTTACTTAAGTGTTTTAATGAAATAATAAACATTTTAAACATGCAATTTTTTAGTTTCATAAAGTTTATTCTTGCACAGCACGAGCAGCTATCTTCTACTCGTGCAAATTATTTTGTATTTTCAATAATCACTCCATAGTAGCATTTGAATACCAGCTTTATAATGAATACGAATATTTATTTTTCAACTACCCACTTATTACAAGTTATGTGAAAATATTACCATTTTAAAAAGTTTATGTATAGTCTGTAGTTCTTTACAATAATACAAGAAATAGTTTTGGAATATAAATTCTATATTGAAAGCAAAACAATATCTTTGTCGCAGGATTTGATCTCGAAACTTGTTTTTCTGTCTTATACACGAGACCAGAATTACTTGAACTCAATCATTAAAATAAGCTATTACACTTATCATATTATAACAAATAGTTATAAAATATAACCTAATGCTAACGTTTTAAAGATCAAATTTGCGTGTCTGTATAATTATTGTATTTGTTCATCAAATCCTCGAGCACTTGTCTGATAAGCTCATATAACTTGAATAAACCTTAATGTTACATGCAGAGGGTCCAAATTCGTTTGTTTTTAGGGTGGGTTAGATAATGTTGACAACAGACTGTACATATAAAGGCGGACTTATGCCGCAATACATTTTTTACTAGACAACTGCAACAGTCTCGATGAATGTTTGTGAACATCAGAATGACTGGCCAAAATGACCGATCTCCTTTAAAATTTTACTAAAATTTAATATCTAATTGCTACTATTTTATACCTTTGTTTGAATAATTGGTAACTAATTAATAACTGAGAAAATGAATTTAAATAATGGGCAGCCATTCTGACTGCCCACATTTAGAATCTCCACGTAAGGGGTCCAAAATTTCAATCCGCCTTTACAAAAATTTAGTACTTATTTGATACCTAAACATATATTTTTTGTAGATTTTTAGGGCAAAGAGTAAAAGGTTTTGTTAGATATTTTTTGTTTACTATGTCAACTAATATAGTCGTGAAAAAACATTTTTTTTTTTTTTCATATTTTGATATACATTCTTCTGGGAAAGTGGTTCACTATCAAAGACTGAACAACCTCTCCTTAATATATTTGCAGTTAATTTGATTCCACCTTATACAGGATGCTCGGAAATTAGACCTATTCCTTGAAAGGGGTTATACTAGAGGTGATTTCCAACAAATTAAGCCCGCCAACTAACATATGCACTAACCCAATATTTTATATGCAAGAAAAGATTAATATGTTCTATTGTTTCATTTTTCATCTCAATCAACCAACTGTTTAAAAAATATATATATTAATATTTTATATTTATATGACTTTCTGTATAAGTTAAAAAAAAAACCAAAAACCTCTAATAAAATCTTTATTTTTTGCACTAAAAATCTAGGAAAAATATATGTTTAGGTATCAAATAGGTACTAAATTTTTGTAAAGGCGGATTGAAATTTTGGAGCTCTTACGTGGAGATTCTAAATGTGGGCAGTCATCCTGACGTCAGAATGACTGCCCATTTTTAAATCCATTTTTTCAATTATTAATTAGGTACCAATTATTTAAACAAAGGTATCAATTAGTAGCAAATAGGTACTAAATTTTAGTAATATTTTAAAGCTGATCGGTAATTTTGGCTAGTCATTCTGATGTTTACGAATATTTAGCGCTAACCGTAATGATGAGTGGTGGTTGTTGACTTTAGGCGAACGCAACGGGTACAACATCCCGGAGATCGTGTGCATCTCGGAGCTGGGCGCGTGGCTCGGAGAGGAGGGCGCGCGCGGCCTCCACGCGGGCGCGCACGACCGCACGCTGCCCGCGCACGCCAAGCGCCTGCTCTCCGACGCGTACATGTGCTTCTACCGCAGCCCCGACGTCGCCATGTACCGATAACTCGCTCATATAAGCTGTCTGTAAATTGACTGTTCATAAGTGATATGACAAACCTACTGAAAAATTACGTCGTGTTATTCGACGCAGAAATGTACGCTTCGACGTACTTATTCGTTTGTTATGAGTATGACACACCATGACGAAAATTACGTGGCGAAATGCAAAGGCCGAAGTTCCACTCGACCGTTTACGCCTACGCTGAAATTGCGTCAATAAATAAATTCATATCCGCCTGATGCGTTGCTGGTTTTTAAAGGCATTGCAGTCGTAAGTACGCGGAACTTTCGTCACGTAATTTCGGCAGGCGTGACATAACATTGGAAATAGCTATTTAAAACTTGTTATAGGATATTATACTATTAAACCGTTACTAAGGATCGTGCTGATGTAATCCTAAAAGGTTTTTTAAAGATTTCGAAGCTAAAAGTACGAAATAATGTCTTGGTCTATAGGTACTAATAATAAAATGTTTGCGAGAGAAACTGTCTGTTACCTTTTCACTCCATAACACGTTCTGTGCGGCCAACGCGCATGCGCGATTTTCGAACGTTCACCATGTGCTGGCGGCGCTTATGCGCGTCCATACAATTTATATAACTTCCTTCGAATGCGGCGCGCCGCACCTGTGGGTTTTTTGTGCATCTCTATTGTTCTTGGCGTAATTGTTTTATGACTCATAAAACTCGAAAATTTTCAAACACACATAAGCGTCTCGCCGCACTTGGGACAAGTTTGTAACGCCGCACATATGCGCCCAGCCGCACTGGGTAGGTTCTTCAACCGCGCATGCGCGCTCATAGCACCACACGAAGTATTTTTTGGGCACGCATGAGCGTTTGCCGCACAGGGTTTAGTGTATCATAAAGCAGCACTTGGAGCAAATTCGCCAAATAATTCAGCAGTTAATGTATTAACGGCAAATGGCACACAGGTAGACCTGGACCTGTGTTAGGACTTTGGATACTTTTTATCCCAATACAACGTTCCCGTGGGATAATATCCGACATCCATGCGGGTGCAGCCGCCGGCAAAAGCTAGTTTTCTTTACTTAAAATACTATACAGGGTGACTGGATCTGGACCCGCCATAGCAAATTTGCATATACAGGAGGTCATTTGCTAATTATTAGACCTCACTTTCCCTGGCTAAAGTTTTATAGTTTAGGAGATATATCAATTTTTACATTTTATTGAGATTTTTCCAAAATGTGACATTCAAGCATTCATAACTTTTTTTCATTATTTTAGTATTTTTTTTATTATTTGTTGGTAGTCATAAACATTTGTGATTAAAATATTTCGGAACTTCCCTCAAAATAGGGTTAAAAAATAAGATGTTAGGCTCAAAAAATAAAAATAAACTAAAAAAAACTTCACCATCAAATTCGGCCTGGTATAAAAAAAAACTACGGTGTTTCAATAATTAATTTTAATCTAAGTTAGTTCTCTAATTCTTCACCTTTCCAATGGTAATAAATTTGTATAAAAAAAAACATTATTATTTGTAATTGTCGTACCGGGCAATTCAGTAAAGGTTTGTTACTACCTAAGGCTGTTAATGGCGGCAACAGTGCCTTTTGCATGATGTCAGGATTAAGGAATGCGTGGAATGCAGCGCCATGTTTTCTCTCTTGCTTACGCTAAGGGAAGGGCCATGCTATTCTTCTTTATTCTTATTTAAGCCTTTGATTTTGGTGGGGACTGACTGCACCAACACCGAAATTGTTTCTTTAGTTTGTGTTTGATTGTTTGGTCGCTCTCACACGTGCTACTCACCGGTTCTTCGTTATTTTTGCATTTTCGTTTTAAAATGCCGGGATACACAAATGAAGAATACGCCGACATGCTGTTAGCGTATGGTGCTGCACACAGTAACGCCCGCGAAGCGCAGCGAATTTACCAGGAGCGATATCCAAATAGACGCTTACCTGACCGTGACACATTTTCTACCACATATCGTCGGTTAAGAGAAACGGGTAACTTGAACGCCAGGGAACCCCGAGTAGCTGTGCGGCAATTACCTGTTGAGATGGATCACCAGATTTTGGCAGCTTTTGAAGAAGATCCCACGACTAGCACCAGAGTGGTAGCTGCCGCTTTGGGCGTCAGCCAGTGGAAAGTCTGGTCAGTGATACATCGGGATCATCAACACCCGTATCATTTCGCACCTGTTCAAGGTAATTTTTAGTTTATTTTTATATACCTAATTAGGTATTATCTAATACCTAATTTTACTAATTAAAGCGTGTGCTGTTATCTTCAGAATTAAAGAAATTGTAATTATTACGACGAACTCAGATCATAATCCTCCTCATAAATTTTAATTTGACCATTTATTGTGGAGTAGGTACAAATTTTGTCTTTAGAATAACATTTACGAAAATAATTAACAAATGTATTGTTGGCAGGGCTTGAAACTGGCGACTGCGAAAGGAGGATGAATTTCTGTCGCCTCATTCTTCACACCGATGTCGACGACCCAACATACCTGAAGCGTATTCTTTGGACCGACGAGTCACATTTCACCCGAGAAGGCATTACAAATTTGCACAATTTGCATCACTGGGCCCGTGATAACCCCCATAGAAAAAGGGTAACATCGGTCCAACGGAAATTTTCCGTTTTAATGTGTGGGCCGGCGTTATTAGTCGTAACATTATTGGACCCCATTTCCTACCAGACACGTTAAATGGGGAAAATTACTTCGAATTTTTAATGGACGTCTTGCCTGATCTGCTGTCGGAAGTAATAACCCACGACACGCCCATTATGTTTCAACACGATGCGCATTGCAGGCTGGACGTCCGAGAACTTTTAAATAATTCATTCCCTGATTCGTGGATCGGTAGAGATGGGCCAATTGAATCACCGGCCCGGTCGCCAGACTTGACACCGCTTGATTTCTACGTTTGGGGCCGGGCCAAAGAGTTCGTCTACAATGAAGAAATAATGACAAAAGAAGAGTTGATTCAAAAAACTAATTATGCTTTTTCAGTTATGAAAGAAGAAATTGGGCTTAGTCTACCACCACGGAAATTAGGAAAAGATATCGGGCATGTATCAGAAATCGCGGGCAGCAATTCGAGCAGAATCTTTAATTTCAACTCAATTTTAATTTTTGCTTTTGATGCTCGATATCTTTTCTTAATTTCCTGTTTTACGTTGTAAAAGTATTTTTTTTAATAATAAAATATATAATAATAATAAATTTGCAAAAAAAATACTTCGCACAATTCGCTTCAACAAACCTATACTGCCGTCGTAAGCAAAAAGGGCACAACTAACATTTAAAAAAAAATTGAGTTACAGAGATTAGCCTTTTTTTTCTGATTCTAAATATGTAATTTAGAATCAGAAAAAAAAGGCTAATCTGCTCAATTTTTTGTAGATTTTTAAAAAAAATGTTAGTTGTGCCCTTTTTTCTTACGACGGCAGTATACTGAATTGTTTTTTTAAGTTAGCAACTTTTTAAATACAAATTTAGTAACGTTGGAAAGGTGACAAACTAGAGAACTAACTTAGATAAAAATTAATTATTGAAACACCACAGTTTTTTTTTATTTCAGGTTTCAGGAATTTGATCGTAAAGACTTTTGTATTTTTTTTTAAAGCGTACTATCTTATTTTTTAACCCTAGTTTGAGGAAAGTTCCGAGATATTTTAATTACCAATGTTTATGACTACCAACAAATAATAAGAAAGTACTCAAATAATGCAAAAAAAAAAGTTATGAAAGTAAAATTTTGGAAAAATCTCAATAAAGTATAAAAGTTGACATATCTCCCAAACTATAAGACTTTATATAGGGAAAGTTAGGTTTAATAATTCGTAAATGACCTCCTCTATATGCGAATTTGATATGGCGGGTCCAGATCCAGTCACCCTGTATAAAATGCATTTTTTTATCTTTGCTCACGTGACTGTAAGAGCGTCTTCGAGTTCAAACCTAAGGCCCGCTTGCAAGTTGCACCACAAATCACTAAATCCGTTGAGGGCTGTCGCATTTTATCACCTCTCTCGCTCACACGGGACCAAATAATCATGGTCATTTTGGACTAAGAAAAAACAGCAATTCGTCCCAAGATAAGACTGCCACCAAAATATAGTAATAATAATAATAATAATGCTTAGCATCGCAATTCCAGTCGGCCTTAGAGTCTGGGTCGCTGCCACAGCTCTTTACAACAGGAGTTACCCACCTGCTCCATAAGTCAGGTGATACCACGGAACCCAAAAATTATAGGCCGATCACTTGTTTGCCGACGGTCTATAAACTTCTTACATCCATTTTGAGAGAGAAAATTAATTCTCATTTAGAAAAGAATTCTATTATGTCTGTCTCAAAATGGATGTAGGAATGGGTCCCGCGACACCAAGGAGCTACTCCTCATTGACATGGCCATAAGCCAACAGGTCCGTCGATCCCGAAAGGATTTGTCGACATGTTGGATAGACTATAAGAAGGCCTTTGATTCGGTGCCGCATACATGGCTCTTGAGGGTGTTAGAGTTGTACAAAATTGATACAACTCTGAGCACCTTCCTAACGACGTGTATGGGGCAGTGGAGGACGGTTCTTCGCTATCCAGGATGCCGACAAATTCAGGGGAGCAACGAACCTATTAGGATTAAGCGGGGAATATTCCAGGGCGACAGTCTCAGTCCACTGTGGTTTTGTTTAGCCTTGAACCCTCTTAGCACTCTGCTGGAGGGTACAGGGCTGGGCTGTCCTTTGCGGAGAGAGGGTCAGGTAATATCCCACCTGCTTTATATGGATGATTTGAAACTGTTTGCCACCAACAAATTGCAACTGCTGGAGTCACTAAAAGTAACTAAAACTTTTAGTGATTCCATCAGGATGGAATTTGGTGTAGATAAATGTGCAGTCATGCATGTAAAGCGGGGCGGGATTGTGGAATCTGAGGGACTACAACTCTCAGATTCTATAAACCTGAGATCACTCTCCGCAACTGATACCTACAAATACCTGGGTATGTCAGAGGGGTTAGGCATTAACGGACCTGACGTGAAACAATCGTTGCAGGAGCGCTTCTTCGGTCGCCTGAAAAAGGTACTTAATAGTTCTTTGTCAGGTGGCAACAAGGTGCGCGCCTTTAACGGTTGGGTCATGCCGGTCCTAATGTACTCCTTTGGCATACTAAAGTGGACCCAGACGGAACTAGACGCCCTGGATAGGAGAGTCCGGTCACTGTTGACCGCAAACCGGATGCATCACCCACGTTCGTCTGTCATGAGGCTGTACATTCCGCGGAAGTGCGGGGGTCGAGGTTTTTTAAATGCTAAGACCCTCCACAACCGCGAGGTGTGCAGTCTCAGAGAATATTTTCTCAAGGCTGACGTGGGTATGCACCGAGATGTGGTTGCAGTGGACAAGGGACTCACCCCGTTGTCCTTGGCTAAAGAGAACTGGCGCAAACCTGTGGTGCTTAGTACCAATGACCGCAAGGAAGTATGGCAAAGCAAGGAGCTTCACGGACGCTTTTTCCGGGCCCTTCATGGGCCCGACGTAGATTTCTTAGCGTCCGTGGCCTGGCTACGCTTCGGTAACCTCTTTGGGGAAACCGAAGGTTCAGTCTGTGCAATTATGGATGAAGTTATGCTAACGAATAACTACCGGAAGTATATAATGAAAGACGGGACGATCGACATATGTCGGGCATGCCATTGTCCCGGTGAGTCTATCAGACATATTACTTCTGGGTGTTCTCGTTTAGCTAACGGCGAGTATTTGCACAGGCATAATCAAGTAGCCAGGATTATCCATCAGCAACTTGCTCTGAAATACGGCCTTGTGGACTCTGAGGTACCGTATTACAGGTATGTGCCCGACCCAGTTCTCGAGAATGACCATGTCACGTTATACTGGGATCGATCTATTATCACTGACAGGACTATTGTAGCCAATAAGCCTGATATAGTGGTAATAGATCGATCAGTGCGCCGCACAATGATAATCGATGTCACTATCCCGCATGACGAGAACCTCGTGAAGGCTGAGAAGGAGAAACAATTGAAGTATCTCGACTTAGCCCACGAGGTTGTCGCTATGTGGAATGTGGACTCGGCAATCATTGTGCCGATAGTCGTTACGGTCAATGGCCTTATCGCTAAGAGCCTCGACCAACATCTCAAGAGGCTCTCGTTGGGTGGCTGGGTGAAGGGCCTGATTCAGAAGGCAGTCCTCCTTGATACGGCGCGTATTGTGAGGAGGTTCCTGTCTCTGGGGCCCTAACCACCGGTAGCTTGGACCCTGCACCCGCTACCGGCGGATCACTATTTTTTATATTTTTAAATGTTTTTTTTTAATGTTTTTATAAAAATATTTAAAAATGTAATAAAATAAGTTTAAAAAATAAATAAAGGAGATAATAATAATATCCTGGGACATTTTCACACACGGTCATCTGGTCCCAAACTAAGCAGAGCTTGTACTATGGAAACCAGATAACTGATATACTACATATACTACTTTTTTTTGTAAATACATACTTATATAGATAATTACACCCAGACTCGGGACAAACAGACATGTTCATGCACACAAATGTTTGTCCTGGATGGGAATCGAACCCACGACCTGCGGCGTGATAAGGTGGTATCTTAACCAATATTTTTAATTGTGTATAGTGCCTACTAAAAATCTGTCCAGTACTATTAATATTCAAGAATATACAATACTTTTATATAGTACATAGTTAATGTAATTATTAGATATCATCAGTTTATTTATGCATTGGTACCTAAGAAGTCAGCTCGAATGTAACGCAATCATATGGGCTCCGCATGAAGCACAGTCTCATGCTGGAGCGTATACAAAATAAATTTACTAGGTTTTTCTACCAAAGGTGGTATGGTGTATATCCATTTTATCCATTGATGTATCCGACTTTGTTTGTTATATGCTTGGTGGGATACAATAAATTGGAAACAAGGAGGGACATAGCTCTTGCTACCTATATTTTTAAATTATTGCGTGGCAAGACTTCAAACCCAGGTACATTAAAGGAAATAAACCTGTGTGTGCCCGACAATTATGTATTGCGAAGGCGACGGCCACGTCTATTGGCGGTGCCCAGTAGTAGGACCAATCTACTGAGTAAAGCGCCTATAACGCGTACCTTGCGTGTACTTAATGTATCTAGCAGACAGCATAGACCTTTTTACTTGTTCTCTGAGTGAGTTCACAAAAACCACAATGTACAGAGTATGTGATGGTAAATAATATAAAACTGTAATTATGGCCACACTGTTGAATTAGGAAATTCCTGTAATGATAGTGATGATGAGTTAATAAATAAATAAATATTTTTTTTAAAGCTGGGGATATATAGATAATCATCTTTATAATATAACTTTGCTTTATCCAGAACGCAGTATAAAATATTGATTTTGAACGCATCTGTAATTATTAACGATACTAGATAAGTCCATACTTTGACTTTATATACACCCTGCGTAGTGCGTATATAAATTCAATGAATGTTTCTGAAAATGTTGTATAAATGATACAACATTTTCAGAAACATTCATTGAATTCAGTAGTATTTGTGTATAGTGCCTACTAAAAATCTGTCCAGTACTATTAATATTCAAGAATATACAATACTTTTAATGTGGCTCCTCAATCTATACATAAGAGCGTGAATTTCCATGAAAGTAATTGGTCAATTTATATTCCACTCCAATATAGTAGTAAGTGTGTTCGAATTTGTAACATATGGATAAAGTAGTAAAACTGAGTGAATTTAGTAAATAAACGCTAATTTGGTTCCTCAATCCTGACGTTACTGTGAGATTACAACGTTACTCTACCTACCTGAGATCACATCGGAATCAAAACCAGAGACACTAACATTTAATATAATTGTCTACTAAATAATAATGTACATATCAACATTGTATATATTTGGTATCTGAAAAACAAATTACTTTTCGATATTCCTTAAGAATTCGCTATTAAGGGTGACCATGTTATATGAATGAAACCAGGATCACTAGTTTTTCAAATTTATTTTTTAAACAAATCGACAATATCGAAATATGGGTGTGTAGAGATTCCTTTTATGTTTTAGGTACTATTTAGTAGTCAATTTCGACATAAGTTAAAGAATGGATTAATATTACTTGGTCGGTGCTTTTATGAATTTTACAGTGAGAATCATAGTCGTCGTAACAAAACATTTCATTCTTCGTTGGGTAGTATCATATATACTTTTTTTTATTTGTTATGGGTTTGCTCTTGACTCTAGTCTAGGTCAGAGTTGACATAGACAGTGTCGACGGCGGAGTGAGCTTACCCAGAAGAAGCATGTTCACTCTCACTTTGAAGAGATTAAAGTTGTATATGTTCGGAAACACAGACGCAGGTAGTGAGTTCCACTCTTCTGCTGTGCGCATTATAAAAGTCATTTGGAAGCGCTTAGTGCGAATTGGTGGAATAGCAACCAGGTAGGGATGGTAACTGGCAGTGCGTCTAGATGTCCGATGGAATGAGGTCGTGGAGTTCTCGAGCACTTTCTCCGAAGTACAATCTGTAGAAGACCGACAAGCAGGCAACCTTGCGGCGATGAGCCAAGCTATGAAGCTTGGCATCCACCAGTTTTACGTCGCCAATAAGCCTCTTAGCTCTGCGTTCCACCGAGTCAAGCGCGGCTAGTTGGTACTTAGCTGCTCCATCCCAAAGGTGACTGCAATACTCCATGCAGGATCGGACTTGCGCTTTGTAAAGGATTAAAAGCTGTCCAGGCGTAAAGTATCGCTCCACCCTATTTAGGATCCCAGTTTCTTGGCCGCAGTTTGGGCCTTGTACTCGATGGTGGCGCCGAAGTTGAGACCAGATGTCAACTCCATGCCTAGGAGCTCAAGTCCATCAGTTACAGGAACAGATGTACCCCGAAAAGTAGGAGTTTGGGCGAAACGACTCTTTTTAGCGGTAAAAAGACGCCTGTGTTTTGGTGGCGTTAAAAGAGACCAGATTATCATCACTGATAAATCTGTGATTGAGGTTTCTGGTAGAATTTAATGGATACCTACTAAATGTAGCACTATTTGTTCTCAACATTTTGCAGAAAATGATTACCTACCTACACAACAAAAAATCAAAATCAGGAGCACAAAAATATCGTTATGCGCCTTTCAGTAAGTAGTATATAATTTATATTTTACAAAACTTTATTGGTGTTTTTGCGTAGCGTACCTAATTATTACCTTAAAATGTTGTCACCTAGATCATCTTTTTTGGATATTATTATATAAGGCCGTGTTTATTGGATTTATACAACCGTAAAGCTGAAAATCCATGTTTGAAATCTATACAGAAGTTTTTATTCACTGCGCATATTTTCACAGGGTGTTCTACTCATGAATATGAACAACTTTGTCTATGGAACCAACCCTGAAATCCAGAAAAAAAAAATCAACTGTTAAGTTTCATACATTTGGGTTGAGTAGGTATTGAAACTTTGTATGGAACAACAGATTCTTTTTTCGTGATTTCAGAGTTGGTCCCATAGTAAAAGTTGTTCATATTCATGGGTAGAATTTGATATATCGCACAGTACAGTTTGCAAATACTATTTTTTTTTTTATTTTCTTATTTGCCCCCCAAAATTGACCCCCATATTCAAAATTCATTAATTTACGTTACACATCCGTGTTTGGGTCACAGAAATACATACGTGTATCAAATTTCAACTTAATCAGCCCATTAGATTTGGAGCAAATTGGCTGTGAGAGACAGACAGACACATGAGTGATCCTATAAGGGTTCCGTATTGTCCTTTTGAGGTACGGGACCCTAAAAATGAAAGAAAAATCTTAATTTTGCGGCTATATTGGGTGTTCCCCCTTAGTTTGACAATTTTATTTATATGTATTTAGGAAGTCCACACTATTCGTATCCCGTCCCTTAAGAAATTAAAGCAAAAATTGCAAAACTTAAAGTAACAAAATTACAATATTTTTATCGATATAAATAATCGACCTTTTGGTCGCCGTAACATGTATGAGAAATAAATTGCTTTTGCGCGTGTGTGAGTGTACGTCAAGCGCAGTGGTTGCGTTAGTGTGACAACCAATAGCAAAATCGCGATCTAAGTGCGTGTGGCGTATTTGTGCGTAATGCGCGTACGTATTGGTCTCTTGCTTGTAGTGGAGTAAGTGGGAGATAACCGGCGACACGCGTTCTAATACAAATCAGGAACTATTTCCTT
Source organism: Dicycla oo (assembly GCA_948252095.1). NCBI lineage: Eukaryota > Metazoa > Arthropoda > Insecta > Lepidoptera > Noctuidae > Dicycla > Dicycla oo. Next base: position 24,540,300 of record OX411712.1, on the reverse strand, counting down.
TCTAACCTTTTTTACCTGTTCTGTGTTATAAATAATGCATTTTTGATGAATCTTAACAAGTTTATTAATTTGTCATTAAAATTATAATTTCATAACTATGGATAATATTCTTATAATGTACCTAGTTCTTATTTGCATGCCTAGCTTATAATTTAATATTTCTACGTGTGTGAAACAATGTTTAATGTAAGATCTCAATGTACCATATACTGAGAAATAAATAAATACTAATAGGCTCCCGGTTACTAAATTCATAATTATATAATATAAAAATAATATAATAAATAAATACTATTGTACTGATAGAACGCGTTCAGCTGTTTTTATGGGCGATAGTCTGGTTTATACAGGATGGGTATTAATGAACCCTCAAGAATTCAACCAGGGTGGAGTAGTTTTTTATATATGATGGTACGGAACCCTCGGTGCGCGAGGCCGACTCGATCTTGACCGGTTTTTTAATATCACTACCCAACGAAGAATGAAATGTTTTGTTACGACGACTATGATTCTCACTGTAAAATTCGTAAAAGCACCGACCAAGTAATATTAATTCATTCTTTAACTTATGTCGAAATTGACTAGTAAATAGTACCTAAAACATAAAAGGAATCTCTGTACACACCCATATTTCGATATTGTCGATTTGTTTAAAAATTAAATATGAAAAACTAGTCATCCTAGTTTTATTCATATAACATGGTCACCCTTAATAGCGAATTCTTAAGGTATATCGAAAAGTAATTTGTTTTTCAGATACCAAATTTAGACAATGTTGATATTATGTACATACGCCAGCACATCAAGCTACTACAATCTGTCAAATTTCTTTAATAGATTTTCAACTTTATCGCTAAAGCATTAGGTTCAAGGTTCATTGAGAAAATTTGACAGTTTCGGGTAGCTTGACCTGCTGGCGTCTGTACATTATTATTTAGTAGACATTTATACTAAATGTTAGTGTCTCTGGTTTTTGATTCCGTTGTGATCTCAGGTAGGTACAGTAACGTTGTAATCTCACAGAAACGTCAGGATTGAGGAGCCAAATTAAATGCGTTTATTTACCAAAATTCACTCAGTTTTTTTTACTACTTTGTCCATATGTTACAAATTCGAACACACTTACTACTAAATGTTTTTTGGAGTGGAATATAAATTGACCAATTACTTTCATAGAAATTCACGCTCTTATGTATAGACTGAGGAGCCACATTAAAAGTATTGTATATTCTTGCATATTAACAGTACTGGACTCAGATTTTTAGTAGGCACTATACACAATTACTACTAAATGAAACAAAATTTTCAGAAATATTCATTGAATAATTTCCGTGTTCCAGCTGGCTCCTCAATTCAAATGTTTAGAGTGAGTTGCCACTTTTACGTTGATATAACTTTGGATATATTTTACTACAAATTTCAGAATTTGGCCTACAAACTTATTTGCTTTCCTTCTAAATACGGGGGTGAGTTTCCTTTTAAAATCTGAAATGGCTCCTCAATCCATACGGACATAATAATATGTTTTGGGCAGCAATTAATTCGACGGAGCGTACGGAGTTAGTTTTCATAGAAAATGGAACATTAAATGCACACCGGTACATAATGGAAGTCCTAATTCCATATCCGATATTCCAATCTTCCCCAAGTGCAGTCAATACGGGTTGTGCCCGCATTGACTGCACTTGGGGAAGATTCCATTTTTATAGACGACAATGCTCGCCCGCACCGTTCTGGCGACGGGGAAGCGTTGTACATGCAAGAAGTTGGGATCCGTGGTTTAGATTGGCCAGTTCGAAGTCCTGACCTTAATCCAATTGAGCATGTCTGGAATGTTCTAAAGAGACGGGTAAGATCAGTGCAACCTGCTCCACAAAACATCAGGGAGCTAAAAAGAGTCATTGCAGAAGAGTGGGAACGTATTCCTCAAAACGGTATTAAAAACATCGTGGAAAGCATGCCCAGAAGGATTCAAGCTGTGATTTTTGGCAAGAGGAGGTCACACTCATTATTAGGTTTTTACATTTGTAACTTTATTTAATTAATAAAAGTAAAAAATCTTCTTGTGTTTATTGCCGACCACTTCTTATTGTTTGGCCGTGTACATCAGTTTAAAAAAAAATTATCGTTTTTTTTTTTGAATGCCAGAATTCACTTCAACTCGTATTAATTTACACGATTATAAGTATGCAGACTACGTCAAATAATTAAATTTCATTTAATTAACTCAAATCGACCTCATTTCATTTAATTAAATCGAATCGATTTTTAGGTACTTAGTAATCAGTTGCACGACGAGAACACGTCCTTGTTCAATTAAACAATACTTACAGATTTGAATAAATATACATAAATAAAGTGGACATAAAATGTCTAACATGAATTCAGCTAATTATCAAGACCAGGTTGGTACGCTATTCGGTTGCAGCGGGTTGCTATACGAACAGCACAGTGGCGCACCCATTTTTTTTTTGTCGTAGGTATTTTGAAGTAGAGAAGTTGAGCCTACCTATGTAGAGCAGTTTCAAGAAATCTTGAAAACTCTTTTATTATCATGGACCAATTCAATAAAAAAAAATCGTGTACATGCCTATTATGGTACCTACGTATGAATGAAGATAACTCAACAGATATGTAGAGTGCGCGACAGATGAGTCTGCAGCTGCACACGACTGAGGGTGCTGCTTGGTAATCTAAGATGCGCCGTAACTAGTAGACCACGATTAGTGTCAGTCTCTACGAACACCAGATGGTCACATAAGACTGTAATGTGACCATCTGGTGCTCGTAGAGCTAGTCCAGGTACAAATCAAAGGTACATAAGCTGCAGATCAAATTCAAGAGTTCGTGAGCAAATCTTAGATGTGCAACTCGGTTCGTATCTGGTGATACCTTGTGCTGGTCTCTGGGTACATAAATCATGTTCCTCCATCTTTCGTCTGACTGTACCACCTCGTTCCATTTATGAGTTCCTAACAGATCTTAACAGCGCAGACGTTTTTTTTTTTTTTAATAATGAAAACTATACTAGATAGCTCTGTATTAATATCTACATAATATACGGCGAAAAGATGTTCGTTCTAACCGGATGTCCCACGACACCTCCCGACTTTATTTTATTTTAATAATGTTCTTAACCGGTACTGTATCAATTAATTTCTGCAGGTAGGTATGTTGTATCCTATCCTATGTCTATCCTGGTTTTATCTTAGCACATTTACTATACAGGGTGGATTTTTGAGACGGGAACACGGAGAAAGTCAAAATACTGATTCTGCTGTGGGATTCCCTGTATTTTTAACAATATACTTATTTTTTATGGGAGTAGTTTTGTTTACTTAGTGAAAAAAAAAACATTACCCTTCTTTAGGGTTTTGCCGCAGTCGGGGGAAAAAGGACCACCGACAATATTTTGAAACAGGGGCCTATTTAGAACTAGCTACGACACTGCAACAAAAAAGCGAAGATTCGAGGTGTTTTTTAATTATTCATGTAAATAGGTAAATACAGAAAATAGATAGATTGAATATTATTATTTATTTTGCTTTATTGTACACAATAACAGTAACAAAGATACATACTTGCATAATACTTATACAATACGGTGTTATCGCTCATCAGACAACTTATATCATCTGTGCAAGAACGAAGCGATTGTTGCTAATAATGATCAAATCTTGCGGTTAGCACGAAATAGGTTATCTTATTTTGTGCAAGATTAATTAAAGCAATATAAATAACTTTATAATGGTTGTACTTATTTTATGATAACATAAAAAAATAAAAAAAAACTAGTTACTTGTGTGTAGTTACTTTTACTATCTACATTATGACGAGATTAGGACTTTGATCTTTTGTTAATTTCAATAGGTATTAATTATTATAAGTAATATCACAGATCTTCACGGTTACTTGACTTTGGGGATTTGCAATCGCAAGCATTCTTAGGCTGTTGTACGTGGGTCATGCCTTCTTCTATATTCACTTCGCTTTTTACAACTTTACTCCATTCCTGAAAAATAGAAAACATATTATTGTGAACTTGATCTCACCCAGCAGTCGTGAATCATTAACTTAATTGACAATTATATTTTGGAACGGTGTCAGTCGTGTGTGCTTAATTAAATTTAATGATTGATTATTTTATTTTTAAGTAACGACCTTGTGCGCGGCAGTTTCTTGAACTCCTTGTTCCAACACAAGTTTATTCAGGTATGACAACGGTCAAATAATAGACAGACCTAAATTTATTTTACATGAAATAGGCAAGACCAATGTACACATATTTAAAGTGTATGAGACAATAAGGCTATTGAGGCGAAAATATAAAATAATAAACTTTCCTCGATATAAAATCATAACTAGCGACCCGCCTCTACATTCTTCGCACGGTTCGCACTAAACTTGGAGATTTCTTTATTATACAGTGTGAGTCTTCATCTTGTGCACATATTGAAATGAGGGAAACTGCTTATTTTATCGACGGAAAAATCTAAAGTTAGGTCATGAACCAGTCAAGAAGCCCATTGTGAACGCAGTTTAGTTAGCTAATCAAATAATTTTAAAATTTTCGTTACTTGTAAATTACCACGTGTTTAAGTATCGGTCACTAATTACCAGTCACCCAATATGAAAAAAACCGGTCAATAGCGTGTCGGACCACGCACAATGAAGGGTTCCGTAGTTGGGATGAATCTATCCCAAGAAAACTTAACACTGTAGTTGAAAAACATGTTCTCCCATACATTCCAACTACAAATGTCCATAGTTAAACGAAAAGGATCCAACCCACATTACACCTAATGTGGGTTGGATTCTTCTTGTTTAACCCATTCATTGCCACTTATATTTTAAAAACATCACCTGGGTGCCACTTAATATTTTTAATGATTACAATAGAGAATACGAAATTTAATGTGTTTTTCAATTTAAAAAAACACCTAAATAAAAAAAACCCACCCAAAAATGGTAACTTCTTAGAGTACACTCAACGCATATGGTACGTTGGTGGCATGACGTAGAAATCTCGATCAACGCAAATGGTGCGTTGGTAGCAACGAATGGGTTAACTATGAACAAATGTAAGTTTGTACGCACAATATTGAGATTTACCATGTTGTTTTAAGACCATTGACTTCTTATAGGTTTTCCTGTAATCTATAGGTATTTAACTATTTTCTATATTTTTTTCAAAATTTTTAGGCTGAGTACTTTCGGAGATAAAGGGGGGAATGGTAAATTTTCGTCTATTTTCTTAAATAACTTTAAAATGGTTTATTTTAAAATTATAAAAAAATACATTTGAGAGTCTTACAGTAAGCTCTTTCATTTGATATGTCACTCAGTACAGTTTGCAAAACTTTTTTCTTTAATTTTCTTATTTGCCTCCCAAAGTTGACCCTCATATTCAAAATTTATTTATTTACGTTACACGTCCGTGTTTGGGTCACAAAAATACATATGTGTACCAAATTTCAACTTAATCGGTCCATTAGATTCGGAGCAAATTGGCTGTGACAGACGGACAGAAACACGAGTGATCCTATAAGGGTTCCGTTTTTTTCCTTTTGAAGTATGGAACCCTAAAAAAAATATAAAACCATGATTTATTTGATTTTTTTTTTTAATCAAAAAAGTCTGTCAAAAACAAAAAATCATGATTTTTATCAACCCTGATTAGCACATGGGTAAAGCTGTAAATCATATAATAATATTAACATACCCAAAATAAAGCCGCATGGTAACAAATGACATGCTGCGGTAATAAGTGTTCATTTCCGAATTTCTTTGCATTCATCGCAATTTGTTGTGCCTTTTGATCGTTTTCTCGCGCCCATTTCACACGATCGACTAAATCGGACAAATCTCGTGTTACGGGTACAAAATGTTCCCAAGCGGTGAGTTGCTTGTAAAAATGTTCGTGATAAGGAGAATTCTGCTTAAGAACCAAGCCTCCGCCAGCTAACAGGTACGGCATACGATACGCGGCGACCGTTCCATCAACATTGATTTGATATTTAAACTGAAAAACACAACACACTGTTAAGATTCTCCTCAATCCTCGTAAATGTAATCATTCAATTAACTTTTTTTGAAGGGTCGAAAATGAATGCCCGGCAACTTTTAAAAAGAATGTCCATTGTCTTTCGAAATAGAAGCGGATCCGGATATAGCTGCTGAACAGGCTTTCTTCATCATCAGCCTACTGCAGTCCACTGTTGGACGTGGCCTCTCCAATAAAACGCCAGTTATCTCGCTTCTCGGCAACTCTCATGCAGCTGCTACCAGCCACCCTGCGAAGATTGTCTTTTCACCTAGCCTGAAGGGATCCTACCTAACGTTTGCCGATTTATCTTGACTGAGCCGCAGAACCGATGTTTAATATGGCCGGCCCATTGCCACTTCAGCTGAAGCTGAAGTGGCAATACTTCAGCTTGCTTATTCTGTGAACTATGTTGACAACTTTGGTTCTCTGCCGGTTCACTTCGTTGCGGATTCGATACCAAGCATGGCCCATAGCTCGTTGAGCGACTTTAACTTGAGGACCAGCCGTAGCAGTGTCCACGTCTCGTGGTAGGTAGGAGGCACTGGTTTTAAACGAAAATATTAAAAAAAAACTTACGTCGAAAAATTTAAAGAATGATATATGCGGCAGTTTTGGTCCATATTGAGCCTCTTTATCTCTAAAGAAAAAGAAATTCGTAAGAGAAACATTAAACAAGTCTGGATTGGCGCGTGCGATATCAACAAGTTTCAAACGTTCAGCACGCGAATCTCGACCACGCCAAATAGCTCGCGGCTCGCGCTCTTCCCATACAAGTTCTGCACCACTTTGAACCGATAATGTATCTAAAGTCACTCTGCAATCAAAAAAAAATCAAAAATTAGAAAATACCTGCATAAACATAAATTTTAGTATCTGGACATTTATAAACAACAAAGCATTGCGCCCCTTCTAAATTAAATGGTATTATTAGTATACTACCCACAACCGTGTCTGCGTGAATTCGATTTTTTTTTCTACATATTTCAACACCCTCTTTTCTGGTATTTTTTTTTTTGGAAAATTAATCATTACAATCTTTATTATTTACCTAGATAGGTATTTGTGCCAAATCTAGTATAGCTTCTAAGCCTAAGGAATAAAATCTTTCACACATACTGTAGGTAAAGTGTTCCCCCTCCATGTAACTGCGTGGTTCTTCGAAATCAACCACAGTGGTTGATTTTTGAAGCAAAATCATTAGTTGCGTTTGCCTAATTTGACTTTATGATTATTATGTATTATATATACCAATTTTCAAGTTAATTGAAGCAAGCAGTAAAACTTGATTATCCCTTTTATTTCCAGTTAAAGGGTTTTCAAAAAATCCAAAAGCATGTCATTCTTTTTTTGTTTTTGTCCAGATACAGTTTCTAATTAATCGAACCACGCGATAAGATTCTGCCATACAAACTTTGATAAAAAAAGAAATATAATGTCAAACTTTATTATTTACTGTACGTATTTGTGCCAAGTTTCAAGTTTATTAAGCCAAGAAACTGCATCAATTTGACTGGTTTTTGTCGAACAGACATTACGGACTTCGATACAAACTTTCACCCTCCTATGAGTGGAAGTCTGTATCGAAATCCGTAATTTTTAAAGTAAGAAACGTGAAGTTAAATATGAAAGTTTCTAGTAAGAAATAAACAACACGTAAATGGATTTTTACGTGAAAGGTTGAAATAATAAATTCATGCTACAAAGTCGCGGGCAAACTTCTAGTATTAAAATATAGACAAAGAGAATATAGATAGACGAGAATTTAATTAATGTCATTATGATTTAAGTAAGTAGTGCTTTACCTTCCCATATTTTCTAAAGTAGACTCTGTCAAATCATATGTTGGCATTACAATGTCATAAGTTTCATCACTACCACACCATGAAAAAACAGGTAATGGTTTGTCCCGTTTGTGAACCAAGGGCCAATCACCAAGATTTATTATCAGTTCCATATCAGGTAGTTTTACTTTCCTCATTAAAGATAATAGAATATTATCAGAAAACATATTAAAACCAACATGTTTCCCATAACAATTACGATACATTTCGTTTTGTTTTATGGCATAGTGGCAAAAACTGGTACTTTCCGGCTGATGATACTTTTGTATAATCTTTTGGACTTGCTCTTTCATATCTAAATTATGAAATGGCTTCAGATCTTTTGTAATTTGTTCATATGTTTGTGTGCAGCCATAATTGTTAAACCATTTTTCAAACTCTTTTTCTGGACAATCACACTGATCCGGATAAATTGGTCCTGCAAAAAATGATTTGTGTTATTTTCTTAGTAATAATATAATTACATATAACTGGTATACATTGGTGCCGATTCTCTTGTTCAATAATTAAACTAAAATTAGAGAATCTCTATCTTTTACTAACAGGCAGCGCGAGAAAAGGACGGCTATAGCTATGAACCAAGTTAGAGATGTCAAACTAGTTTACGCCTTGCGCTTCACGACATGTACGCCTTGCGCTTCACGACATGTTTTTACGTGTCGTCTGAATTTGTATGGAAATATTAGTTCCAACTAAATTTAACAGCTTTAATTTACGTCCGTCTCTTTCTTGTTTTATTCGAGAGAAAAGTTAGCAATAGCATAAATTAAGTTTAGTTTGTGCACAACAGAATCGGCACCATTGACTAGATTATTAGTTGTGGTTAAAATACACGTATAAGCTTTGCACGGGATCGGCACCACCTCACCCAATTGGCACGTCGCTGCCCACCAGGCGACAATCCTACGTACACTACGGACGAAATATCTTGGCAAGTCTGAACATGGGCACTACAAACTTTGGCGCATGTTTTCTCACTCACACTCGCCTCATGTCATCATTTGGTTCCTAAAAAATGTTACTGCGCAGCTTTTTGCGCGAAGTTCGGACTTGCCAAGACATTTCGGCCGTAGTGTAAGCACGTAACCGGATCGGCTGAGCACATTTGAGGCGACGCCGCGTTGCCCACTTACAACAAGCCGTCGCCTCGCTTACGGCTGCTGGGTGATGGTGACGACGACGGCATGCTGTAAGCGGTCACCCTGCCGTAAGCGGGTGGTCAGCCCGCCGTGGATGTCTACTAGATGATCCCCAGCCGAGGCGATGCCGATACGATGCTTTTAAATATGCGTTGCAGTATGGAGTTTCACAGAAAGAATCCTGAACGGCTCGAGTTGAGGCGATGCAGATCCCGTGCAGTGTTTATAAAACTGTGCGTTAACCTATAATCAGCATTATTTATTAAACAACTTGAATTCAGAATCTTAGGTAATTATCATGTTTGGAAGCAGAAATTCATAGTCATCAATCAAGTTATACATAACAAAGCTCAAATTCAATTGCAACCAAAATTTATATATTAGGTTGGGGAAAAAGTCTTTTCGCATTATAGTACCTATGTATGAACTTGTAATAAAATCTCTTTGGCTATACTATTTGTATCTGGCTGGTTTTGGTATCATTGAAAGATTAAATTTTAAAGAACATAATTCCAAATTCAAATTAGGAAAATGTGTGATTTTCATTTGTTTTTCGTACCGTCAAGATGAGTGAATCTAATGAAGAAATTCGATACATTTTACAATTTTACTACAAAAAAGGTAAAAATGCAACGCAAGCCGCGAAAAAAAATTGCGATGTTTATGGACCTATTGTAGTGTCTGTGAGAGTAGCATAAATTTGGTTTAAGCGTTTTCAATCCGGAAATTTTGATGTCAAAGATGCACGTCGCTCTGGTCGCCCTATTACGGATAAAATGGATGCCATTTTTGAAAAAGTGGAGCAAGATCGTCATATCAGTATTTACGACGTAGCTGAAGAACTGGAAATTGACCACAAAACAGTTTTGGCGCATTTGAAAAAAACTGGGTACACAAAAAAGCTCGACATATGGGTACCTCACGAGCTCACTGAAAGAAACCTAATGAACCGTGTACTCATTTGTGATTCTTTATTACGACGTAATGAAACCGAACCATTTTTGAAGAAGCTGATAACTGGTGATGAAAAGTGGATTACGTATGACAAGAACGTGCTAAAAAGGTCGTGGTCAAAGGGCGGTCAGGCTTCACAGACTGTGGCGAAACCAGGGTTAACTCACAACAAGGTGATGCTGTGTGTGTGGTGGGATTGGAAGGGCATTATTCATTATGAGCTGTTACCACCAGGCAGGACCATCGATTCTGAACTCTACTGCGAACAACTGATGAGATTAAAGCAAGAAGTTGAGAGAAAGCGGCCGGAATTAATCAACAGAAGGGGTGTGGTTTTTCATCATGATAACGCTAGACCTCACACATCTTTAGTCACTCAGCAAAAATTAAGAGTTTGGCTGGGAGGTGTTAATGCATCCGCCGTATAGTCCTGACCTTGCACCTTCAGATTTCCACCTGTTTCGGTCTCTTCAGAATTCTTTAGGCAGTGTCAGGTTAACATCACGAGAGGACTGCCAAAACCACTTGTCGCGGTATTTTGACCAGAAGTCCCGAAATTTCTATAGCAATGGGATCATGTCCCTACCTACAAGATGGCAAAAAGTTATCGAACAAAATGGTACCTACATACTTTAGTTAAGTGTAAATAAACTATATTAAAAAATGTTTTGAATTTTTTTAAAAAATGCGAAGAAACTTTTTCCCCAACCTATTATAATAAAATATTTATACTTTTGCCATCGACTCAAAAAGAAGATCACTCAAAAATCTGCAGAGGGGTGCTACACTCATGTTCGGGTCGGCACATTCGATTCGGCTGTGTTGAACAACAAAGCCGATCCAAAGCAATTACTACATAATATATTCGGCTTTCATTCGGCACGTGCCGATCGGCAAAATCCGTCCGGCAACTCATTCAATCATGTTCAGGTCTGCTCAGCACAATTCGGCTTTTTCCCCGTAAAGTCTAAAATATTGGATTAGGCCGCCCAGCTTTGAAGAAACAAGCTTACCTGAACATGTGTATTAGTTGCCCCTTAAAGAAATCCATGTAGCCCTCGAAAATAATATTTTGTCTGCGAAAAAAATCCTAGTGAAGATTTATTTATTTTAGTGTTATAAGTCCACTGCGATACCATGCCCGAAAAAGAAATGAATGTCAAATAATAATAATAATAATAATCGTTTATTGGGAACAGGAAACAAATACATTTAGATTTAAACGATGATAGCTGCAATAGTTAAAAACTGTGGCGCAGCTACCAAACCACCTAGTGAGAGGGTTGCTCCAAGATTAAATATGTATAACAAACGTTTATAGAAATAAAATAATATAATAGGCAATACATAATTTGAAATAAGTGCCGTGTGTGCGAGTACCTAATGTTAAGCTAGAGGGTGAGGTATGTGTTGTACTTATGTCGTGTGTGTGTTTTCCGAGATGTTAAATTTCCACAAGTTTTTCTGTTGCATCCTAAGTGATTTTAGAAAAATGTCGAGTTTTTTCTTGCATTCATTTCTGGTCTTTGATATTTCTATTTATTCTATTATATATTTTTAAGCTCATATAGGTAAAATGGCGACATGCTGCTACGGAATTACGAGGCTTTACATCACAAACTCGATCAGAACGTCGTCTAATGCTAGATCTAAGAGGTTCATAATTCAGCTGGGTATGCTTATGGAGTACAGCTTGAGAAATGAACAACTGCCTGACAATCAGGACCTGGCAGAAAGAGTAAAGTGTCAAAGGCCCCGAAAATCAGTACTTTGCTAATAATTCATGAAATATTCGTTTTGTGTGAATTATGTTAACTACAAGTTTATTCTTTACTTAAATTTGAACAAAATGTTTCTTAGTAAGATTTGCGTAAGATGAACATTTCTCGAGATATACGGCTGAGAAAAGTTGGGAGTAACGATGCTTTTGTTTCCGTACCACCTATATGATAGAGTAAGGGCCGGTTTTTTGATCCGTAGTTAACACAACCAATGGTTAAACATAATGGAGTTGGAATCACCACCATGATCCAATGCGAACGAGGCCAACGATCGGTTTTGAAAGTCATGCTCAAAAAACCTTTCAGGTACCCGACAGCCATTCTGTACAAAGAAGCCTCACTACTCAATGTCCGACAGTTGTATGTCTTGAAAATTGTACTGAAACAGCATAAAATCATAACTCAGACCCCGGAATACTCGCAACTTCTCAAACGTCGCGTTTTTATGTGTGCTTCGGTTAGGACGCATTCAACTTTCGCACAACACATGCAAGAATTTTTGCTCAGTCACATATATAACAAAGCCGTGGGAATGTGTGGCATCAGTAACTCAAGAACAAGCCAAGTCAAAAATATTGTTCGCAAATGGCTGCTAGCTCAATCATACAGTCAAACCGAATCTCTTTTAAAGGTAATTTCATAACACACCAATACCTGCGTTCCTACTCAATACTCACACACACACTCGCACCCTAACACATAATCACACACACACACACACACACACACACCCGCTCTCTCTCACACATACTCACTTACCTACAGACAGTGCACATTGTGCTCTAAATATTCCTGTAACTTTATTATTTTATTTCACTGTTTTAATTTTTGTCAATATTTCATTGTTTTGATTACCTTCTTTAATTTAATAACACTTTTAATTTAATAACACAGGTACCACCTAGCTCAGGAGTTAGGGCTTCAATTGAAGATGTTACATCTATTTTTATGTCAATAAAATATTTTATTATTATTATTATTATTACTTTTTCATGTGCTTCTGCGGTAACAATCCGCCAGCATTAATGTAATGCGCATTTTCGCTATTTGGTAATATCACCCATGGACTCCACGAGACAGGCTCGACCTAGTGTGGAGTCCATAAGCAAAATGCTTCCTTTGCGTCTTCTGTTTTTGAATGTAAATCTAGCTATTAAGGTAGACTACAATAAGGAAATGTAAATCACTGCTTTTGGGAAATAAATAAATAAATAAATAATGGTTGAATTTTGGCTAAATGTGAAAGACTAAACATGAATGTATTCATGTTAGCTCATTCATATTAAAACATAGTAACTAATGACATAACTCATTCATGTTTAAGCCTTTAACTACGGATCAAAAAACCGAACCTTAAACTTCGTTTTCCTTTGCTTGATATCGTAGGCCTAACAAATGAACTAATAAATAAGATTTTCGAGACGTTCAACAGCTATTTTTTCACACATACATTATGGACTTATCACTCAGCATTGCTGCCATCGTAATAAACATAATTCCATTGAACAACTGTCACTAACATTTTTTTGTAGATTTGCCTTTAATTTTTATTATGTTCCCGGGCTAATGTGGCAATGAATGTAGGTATATTATATAAAGCCCATTTCTTACGCTCCACTTTTTGTTTTTTTTTTTTACGTATTTCATTCGGCATCTTTCAAAACTTCATAAACCCTGAACACAAAAAGAAACAGTGAAAAATTAATTCATTAGTGAACCTATCGATTGATGTTGGATTTTATGTTACAGCACATTTGTTCAAATTAGGTACATCATAAGAGATGTCATTCAATCACGTCCTGAAAGGTATACCTACGTCGAATTACAAGACTTTGTACGTACAGACACATCAAGCTACTACAGCTTGTAATTTCTTTAATCGATTTTCAACTTTATCGCAAAAGCTTTATGTTCAAGGTTGATTGGGAAAATTTTACAGTTTCGAGTAGTTTGATGTGCTGACGTCTGTACATCTACCTACCCAGGGCATGGTAGATCTAGACAGATTAAGCATTACCATTAAAAAAAGTCGCAATGGCAGTCCATGTTTATGTTCGTTTTTATTTTTCCATGAATGAGACTAAGATAAGTTTACTATATTTAGTAAACTTATCTTAGTCAAGAAATGAAACTTAAAATGTCAGCTTGCAGAAAATATACCAACCTTTAAACTTATATGGTGACTTTCCCAAATCTTTTCTATCATAGTGCACATGAATAGACAAATCTAAGCATGTTTCATATATCTTATAGCGCACAATGAAAGTACCATCTTTCCTGTCTAATTTGTTAACCCAGACACGACAGTGTTTGCTTGTACTAGATTTACCATCTATTTCAACAACCAATTTTTTATTTATTTCCGGAGTATACCTGTAAAACGATATTTTAATAATATAGTAAGTATTTATGTTGGTATGTTCATACTACAAACCGGCCGTCGAGAGAATGCGTTCCTGACACCTTTCAGTTTTACACTAAAGAATATGTGTTTTGCGAATTTGATTCTTACTACTTACTAGAAATTGGTCCAATGCAGGAATGCATGTTCCTACAAATTTCTCTCGACAGCCGGATTGTAAGAAGTTCCTTTTAAGGCTATTAAAAAAACCGCCCAAGTGGGTGTCGGACCACGCACAGTGGGTTCCGTAGTTGGGATAAATATTTAGGTACAGTCAACGTCTAGAAGTCCACTTACACCGCAATGACAATTATCGCCTGCGCTATACGGGCTGCCAAAGTTGCCAATGTGTAGTATTGTCAAACGTTCTTATAGAAGAAGGTCATAAGTACAACTATTGCTATGCCATAGTTTTGTGAGATTGCTAGTCGACTTCTGACTGTTATAGTACCTACGCACGCATGCTATCGACCACAAAATTACACAGTATTTTTACTACACAGTATTTTTCGAAAAAAAAAACTATGAATAACAAAGCTACTTATTTTTGCGGTTGTTACCGAAAATAATTCAAAAACTACTGACCGAAAATATCACAATAACCATTGGTTACCCCATGCCGATTTCGGCTACGGTGACTATTTTTGCTTCCAACGACTATTTGGTTCCGGATGTGTGCTGTGGCTAATGTATCTAACTTATCTCGACTGTAAAGGCACAGTGCGGATACATTACACTAACAATGTGGTAATAGTATTGTATGTTGGAGGGTGGTTTTCTCTCGAAATGATCTCGCCTCCTGTCGAGATCTCTCTTGGTCTTCAGTCATAAACATTTTATTTCACCAAACGCCTCGCAAACAGGTCTATCCTTTGCCAACTCCTCCCAACGACAGGGATCTATTTTGCATCTCATAATATATTTCTAATATGTCTTTTCTGAGAGCGTGGAACCCAATACAGAAATACGCTTGTACGATATGACTATATACAGAAAGCACAGTTAATAGAAATCTCTATTCCTAGACAGCACGTT
The DNA here is from genome assembly GCA_948252095.1 of Dicycla oo. Lineage (NCBI taxonomy): Eukaryota > Metazoa > Arthropoda > Insecta > Lepidoptera > Noctuidae > Dicycla > Dicycla oo. The sequence goes on along the minus strand of OX411712.1, from coordinate 24,525,103 downwards.
TCGCCGAAAACTTTGTTGTTAGAAAACATTGTTTGTAGACATCTCGGTACATAGGAAGCACTGTTGACAGAAATCTCTGTTCATAGATAGCACTTCTTGCCGTAAACATTTTCATAGAAACCACTGTTTCCAGATACCTTGGTTCACAGAAAGCGCCTCTGGAGAAGAAACTATTAATATTTATTATCGCTTTTCTGGCTCAGATTCAGACACGCATTATGTTAGCCGCTACGCTACATAGTATTCATTAATTCATGTAATTATAACCATGTCAATAAATTATTATCTATTTACGGAAACCAATTAGATAATTATTTTTATAATGTGATTATGCACATTGCGTCGCGTCGTATTGTAGAAGTTTAACAATAATACGAGAATGAATGCAGAAATGAGAAAAAATGTAGGGTACATGTAAACTATTGCGCCTTACAAAGTAACAAACGTTTCCTACGCATTTAGTTTTGCATTTGTAATTGTCGCGACGCTAATGAAATTTTTTTTTTTTAAATGAGTGCTTGCAAGTTAGTAGAATCAAATCGTGGAGCAAGTGTACTTATAGTGGATGGTTATTCATATCACGTAAATAAAAGTGAATGATACATTTTACTGGAGATGTGCGCGGAGTAGTGCTAAAGGTTGTGGTGCTACTGTAAAAACATTAATTATCGGTAATGAACATTCGATCATCAATCTAAACAACGCACATGGACATTTGCCAGAGCCATAAAAGCGAATACAAATGGAATATAAATCAAAAATAAGGAATATAGCAAAAAAATCCATGGATTCTCCGTCACAAATCGTTAACCGCTGCCTCCAGGATGTTTCAAGTACGAGTGCTGTCCACTTGCCTAATAAAGCAGCAGCACGAATGATTGTGCACCGCATTAGGAATAAAGGACAACCGAAAATCCCTAATACAATTAATTTCGACATACCGGACTATCTTTCAAAAATTGGAGAAGAGCAATTTTTAATCGGCCAATATATTAACCAAAATGAGAGTGTAGTCGTATTTTGCACAAAAAGTAATTTCAAACTACTTATTAATGCAAAATGTTGGGTAATGGATGGCACGTTTTCTACATGTCCAGCGCCATTCTGTCAAATATATACTATACATGGTTCAATAGGAACAGAAAATGGCACAAATAAATTTCTACCTTTAGTGTTTGCATTATTATCGCATAAGACAGAAACATGTTATACAATCTTATTAGAATTATTAAAAAGATATGGCGCTAATACATTTCAGACTAATTTGTCTCCTGAGAACATTTTAACTGATTTTGAAATAGCTGCTATCAATGCCGTTAAACAGCAATTTCCAGAATGTATACAAAGACTATGTTTATTCCATCTTACGCAGAGCATTTGGCGGCATGTACAGATCGAGGGTTTAGCAAAGAAGTATGGGAATGATTTTTCTTTTTTTAGTACCAAATTAACAATAAATAGAAAGCCACTATTTCCACCTGCTATGTGGTCAGTGTTTGATCGCACATATGACATTCCCAAGACACAAAACGTCTTGGAATCTTGGCATGAACGCTGGACTACACTTCTTAACCGTAAGAAATGGAATGTGTTTAAAACTATTAAAGAATTTTCAAAAGAGGTAAAATACACAGAATGTGAAATTGAGCGCATCAGGGCGTCAGAGCCCATGCCAAAGCGTCGTCGATCTCCACAAATTCAATACGAAAACAGAATGCAAAAGCACTTGTCTCAAAGAAGTGAGATGGACTTATTAGCCTTTTTAGGTGGATTAGCTCATATTTTGCACATGAAAAAATAATAATATTGAAGTTTAGTGTATAAACAATATTTTTTTAAGTTATATCGAGTACTTTTTTGTTTCTATTATAAAGCTAAAGAGTTTGTTTTGTTTTCAATTTCATCTATTGCTTTCGTTTTGCTTCATTTTTGATTAAAATGGCATTTTTGTATGAAATAAACGTGTTTTTTTTTATGGATAGAGAGGCAGAAAAGCGAAATTTAGTAATATAATAAATATTAATAGTTTTTTCTCCAGAGGCGCTTTCTGTGAACCAAGGTATCTGGAAACAGTGGTTTCTATGAAAAAGTTTACGACAAGAAGTGCTATCTATGAACAGAGATTTCTGTCAACAGTGCTTCCTATGTACCGAGATGTCTACAAACAATGTTTTCTAACAACAAAGTTTTCGGCGAAACGTGCTGTCTAGGAATAGAGATTTCTATTAACTGTGCTTTCTGTATATAGTCATATCGTACAAGCGTATTTCTGTATTGGGTTCCACGCTCCTTTTCTGAACGTCTTTGTGTTTGAGGAACAAGCCACCTTGTTTCCGCTTGCCATCCTTGAGTTCATAAAAGATGATGCGCTTAGCTACACTCTCGTCAGGCATCCTCACAAACGTGTCCAGGCTAGCACAGCTGACGACGTATTACATAGAGCTCAACTCCACAGATATCGCAGAGGCACTTAAGAGGCCACTGAAGCATGCGTTGTTCATACAAACGAAATACCAATATAATTTGTAAATCATACATATTCTTAAGATGATTGTGAAGTGCCGATACGCGGCGCGAGTCTCGGAGGCAATTACCTCATAAGGTAGTGTATATTTATTCCGATTGGATTACAGAATATCTAGGTTCCCAAATATATACAGGGCTATTTTTAAATCATTAACTAAACTTTAACAGGGTGTTCTACCCATGAATATGAACAACTTTCACTATGGGACCAACTCTGATATCACAAAAAAAAAATCAGCTGTTTCATACAAAAGTTCAATACCTACTCTACCAAAAAGTATGAAACAGCAGATTTTTTTTTGTGATTTCAGAGTTGGTCCCATAGTGAAAGTTGTTCATATTCATGGGTAGAACACACTGTGAAAGTTTAGTTAATGATTTAAAAATAGCCCTGTATATTAAATAAGAACATTGATTTAAACATGAAATATGAGAAAAATAAGCTTTCTATAGAAATTTTAAATTCCTCATATCTCGTCTTTCAATTAGTGTTCTTTCAAAATATACAGGATTATTTGTAAAACACCAGCAACCTCTTAAGGGGTCATTGTACTCATCATTATGAACAACTTTTACTACGGGACCAAACCTGAAATCGCGAAAAAAATATCTGCTGTGCATTTATGTTCACATAATTCGTCAAAATGTACTGAACAGCAGATTTTTTTTTGCGATTTCAGGTTTGGTCCCATAGTAAAAGTTGTTCATAATGATGAGTACAATGACCCCGTAAGAGGTTGCTGGTGTTTAACAAAGCTGTTTAGATAATAATATTAAATCGATATTGGACACGACTACAGAATTGGACCCAGAGACGCATCGTGAATGGGAAGATGTTGCTTACGAGGATAATGTCGATGAGTTAGCTAAATGGGATGCACTTAACAAGTTCTTAAAATCAAAGTTCCGCACACTCGAGCTTGTCACGCCTCCAACCAGAGAGAAACCTACACCTAAGGGAAAAGAATACGCTGTTCACGTATCAACTTCAAATGCTACGACCTCTTCGAAACCAAGAAGCTGCGCTACGTGCAACGAAGATCACACATTGAGTCATTGTGAGGGATTTATCAAACTTAATCCAACAGAGAGGTGCGAGTAAGTACCTGAAACAACACAATCTATGCTATAATTGTCTGGCCCCTGGACACTCAGCTTATCGATGTCGCCTGAAGATGTCCTGCCGTAAATGTCACAAACGTCATCACACGCTCACGCATCAATCCACACCCATGACGTCACCAAATCAACCAGACAATAAGAACCAACCAGATAAAGAAGTTGAAACTCATCAAGATTCTGCAAAATCAGCCGAAACCAAGGTTACGCTTTCATCGCATGTCACTGCTGATTGTCCACTGCATTACTGGCCACAGCCCTGGTACCAGTGAGAAATTACGAATCGGGACAAGTGACAGTGCTCCGTGCGCTGATTGACCATGGCACCCAAGGTACATTTATGAGTGAAAGAGCGGCCCAGATGTTACGAGTGAAGAGAACGCCGGTCAATGGCACCATCACTGGAGTCGATTCAACCAAAACAAATGTTAAACATGCTGCAGAAATCGAACTACCATCCAGACACGACGCTGGTTTCAACTTGAAGATCAAGATGTACATTATGTCTACGCGACTCACTGGAGGATATTCCCATTCTTCTTTATTATATTTAGTATAATATTGTCCTACAGACGAGTCGCAAATAAATCAGCATAGTGCAAGCACATATTTCTGTTACTCACCATTCCCACAATCAAAAGTTAACCTTATTCCTATATACATATTTGGAAACCTAGATATTCTATAATCCAATCGGAATGAATACACACTATCTTAAGAATATGTTTGATGTTAAACAAATACATATCCCCTTCAGTGTGAGAAAAATAGAGATTAAAGCATGAATAGCACTATCCCTTTTCTAAAACGGAACAATGATGGCTTTACACATATTATGTAACATAACACCTGTATTTCCAAAAGAGGTAAGCAGAAATGAATGTGTACATGTAATGAATTAATGTGTGTAATGAATGTAGTATAGTAGAGCACCCAGAACCCGTCTCCAGTTATAAATTCATATTCAATGTTTGATGAAATACGAGGCGAGTCTGTTGCAATTAACCGTTTTATTGGATTATGATAATTTCCTATTGGATGGAAAAATTCAATAGGAAACTGCCCTAAATAGAAATCGAACATGAGGATCTACGAAAGGACCCCACGCTCAGCTCAGCAGTTACATTTGCGACCGATTAAAAACCAACCAACAAATATCAAAAACACTGCTTTTTTGAACAATCCTGTAATAATCAATCATCTGTATAGAGTGGAAATCCTAAGTATTACTCTTAATACCAATTTTGATCCATTAATAATAGAATTATAATGTGCATACTACAGTAGTAATAAATTGCTAATTTACTCACGATTGGGCACTAACATGTGTAAAGTTAATAAAAAAATATCTTGCCGGCATTATTATTTCTACTGGTTTTAGTCCTGGGCCTAATATAATTACATCATCGCTCTGCGATTGTGTTAAAACACATAAAAATAATAAATAAAACATTTTTTTCAAATACATTTTGGCCTTACTAAAACAAACATAACCTCACTGAACAAAATTAAGTTTAACACGGAGTACTATTTTTTTTATTTATTCTGTGCTCAAACAAAACAAACAAAGAATGCAAGCCACAGACTACGTACAACTCGTTCGTGCGCATTAACATGGCACCAAGAAACTATACAAAAGTTCCTTGCATGGCACCTGGCTCGAATGAATGACGTTTAAAGTACTGAGCGCACAAAAATTTTGAATTTTATTTTAGTTTTTTTAATATAATCCAAAACGTAACTAATATAACAAAAACTCAACAAAAACCAATAACAAATCAAACGTCCAAACGTAACAATAACAAAAACTCCACAAAAATCCGATAACAAATAACAGCAAACAAATTACTCCGAAACTCAAACGGAAGGATACGTACAACGGTAACAGTTATGCTAACGCTACTTGTCTCAATCGACGAGAGCGGTGCCCCGCGCGGGGAAGAGGAAGGAGGGTTGTTTTCGAGCCAGGTGCCATGTTAATGCGCACGGGTTGTAAAAGCGTTTTAGTAGCACGTAGGCACAGTATAACCACAGTATAAATATCTACTACCTACCAGTATTGTAACTCGGCCCCTGGCCTTGAAATAGGTACCTGCAGCGACGCGGTACGTAAACAAGCGATAGGGCTGCCCGCCTACAGTATTTTAATTTTATCAACCTACTTGAGTTTCTTTCTAATTTTGTGATTGTAAATATTAATTTTTTTATTTTAAAAAATGAAATTCGTTGCGAATGAAATAGGAAGTGTTCAATAAAATACATGTTGTGTTTTTGATTAATAGATTTAATAAAAAAATAATAAAAAAACACCCTTACTTTGAGATTGAAAAATATTTGCGCCTCGACTAAGACGTACGAAACGCTTTATTATTAAATTGAATTGTATAAAAAATCTAAATGGGGGTCAATTTTGGGGGGCAAATAAGATACTTTAAAAAAAAAACTTTTGCAAACTGTACCGTGTGACATACCAAATAAAAGGACTTACTGTAAGGGTCTCACATATACAGCGTGTTTCAATGGTTGTTTTCCTGCGGCAGAACGATTTGCACTCAGTAGAGGATTTGCATTCATGGAGTTAAATGTATAAAATAAAAATGTTTTTGTTTTCAAATAATTATAAAAATATGATCTCAACTCGAAAGCGTGAGAATCAATAGTAACTTACGTGCGCCCGTTCGCTACCTACCATCTTTGAAGATAGCACGCGGTGGCGCGGTACAAAGTGATGAGCGATTCGTAAATGTTTAGAGCAAAATAAAATGTCGCCCGAAGTGATACGGCATAATCTAGCCCGCAAGCACGCGGCGAGCGCTTCGCCACGCACCCCCCGCCCCCCGCCGACGCGCCGGCTCTCTCACTCACACTCACTCAGTTGTTCCGCGTCCCCGCGACCGCCGCGCGTCGCATGCGCAGTGCCAGTGCGTTATCGTAATTTAAAAATGGATCGCCATTACAGTTTTTCAAATTTGGAGTACGTCGCTATGGTGCAACTGTATGCTAGGGCTAATTATAACTCCCACGCTGCCCGGAGACTTTACGCGGAGCTGCATCACCTGAAGTCTCTCCGTTTTCGCGGGATTATTAACCGGTCAATGACCGGTAAAATTAAAAGACAATCTATTAAAACGTGCTCGATTGTGTTGAACGCAGTGGCTTGCACTTCGAATAATTACTCCGATACCGTGAAGTGCAAGTACCTACTCGTATCTTTGTAAATAACAAAAGTAGGTTAGTTAGTTAAAATCATTGTAAATAAGTTGATTCCAATTTTTTAAATACGCCGTAAATACTTACTTCATTGTCCAATTATTCAGAAAATTATTTTTTGTAAGTTATTTATAAACTTGTTTCTTGGTTTCGTGTTCAGAAAGTTGTAAGTAAAAAAAACTGGCCAAGTGCGAGTCGGACTCGCACACGAAGGGTTCCGTACCACAAGGCAAAAACGCCAAAAAAATCGCGTTTGTTGTATGGGAGCCCCCCTTAAATATTTATTTTATTTTGTTTTTAGTATTTGTTGTTATATCGGCAATAGACATACATAAATTCTGAAAATTTCAACTGTCTAGCTATCGCGGTTCTTGAGATACAGCCTGGTGACAGACAGACGGACGGACAGACAGCGAAGTCTTAGTAATAGAGTCCCGTTTTTACCCTTTGGGTATGGAACCCTAAAAAAAGTATTTATGACGGTCCTAAGCCCGTAAAAGTATGAAGGGAAAATTGGAATAACTTTTAGATAAGTACCTACCTAACTATAAGTGCTTCGATAACAAAAGACTACGTAACTACGTAGTATCATATCAGCTGTAGGTAGCGCAAGGCTCAAAGTCACGCGCAATCGTCCGTTTGCGCTGTAGAGATCGCGTTCGAGTTTTGTTTTTCACAAATGTAAATCTGCCATTTTTTAATACTTTATGTTTATTTTTTTATAAATCGATTGTACTATCAAGACAAAATCATTTCGCTTCGGGAAAACAACCATTAAAATTTCACGCTGTATACTTTTTTGTAACTTTACAATAAGTTGTTTTAAAGTTATTTAAGAATATAAACTAAAATTAACCATTCCCGCTTATCTCCGAAACTACCGAGCCAAAAATTTTCAAAAACATAAAGAATTTATTTCTATATCTAGGACAACAGAAAAACTTATAAGAAGTCCATTTTTCAATTCAGGGATCCGTTTGCTAAGTGCTAATGTTTTTGGATATGTGAAAAAAATCTCGGCAGTAGTATATAACGAAGTTAAAGGGAAAACTATCACAGCTAAGTAGACTTTACAAGTTGACGAGTAATAGTCGAACAACTTACATTTTCAGTTGGAATCTATGGGAGAACATGTTTTTCAACTACAATGTTAAGTTTGTTCTTGGGATAAATTCATCCCGTTGGGAAGTTGGGATGAATGATTGGTGCCGATTCTCTTGTCACAAATGCTGACTAAAATACTAGACTAAAATCACTAAAATTTAGTTTATTCCTGTCAAACGACTATTTCCCATTGTAAAATTGACTAAAGTGACACAACTATATTATAGTTTGACAGCACTAAATTACATTATGATATTTAGTTTAGTAAAAATGGCAATTTTGCTATTCTGAATTTGCACTTTTTCACCTAAAATTTTGACAAATTACATTGTCAAACTAAATCAGACTATTTTTAATCGCCACTAAAGAGGTGTGGAATAAAATTAGTCGACATGAATTAAAATTTCGTAAAACAGTACATAAGTAAGGAGATAGCCTAGCCTAGGAAACTACCTACTTACTAGTTTTTTAACGCGAGCGTAGGTAGGTCACTCGTGTGTCACTTTTTTCACCCTATCCACTTATTTGTTTCTTAACCCAGGTATTTTACTCAGTGCAAAAAGCGAAATACCTACCTATTAAAAAAGAAACAAATTACGTATTACGTACATACTAGTATGTAAGTATATCCCAGGGGGGGCACACTTAATACTGTCATCAATTTCCGTAGACGACAGCGACATCTGCAGTCTAGTGACAAAAAAAAACTTGGCAGCCATATTGTCTTGGTCAAATAAATGTCATTGTCGCCATTGTCAACTCCGACTTTCCCGATATTGATGCGCAATTTTGTTGAAAATTGTTTCTCGTTACTATTATTTGTTTTGTTTTGTTTCTATTTCATAATATTGTTACCTCTTTAATTTTCGTTTGTTATTTTTGTTGATTTGTTAACATGAGTGAACTCCGAAGAAGATATTGTGTATTTTTGGCCGTGATGTTTTATGTAAGTGTTTATTACCATACCGTACCGTATTATCTTTATTATAACCAAGAAAAAGTGTTATGTTATTCCTGAATTTAATTTAATTAAGTATAATAAGTTTAAAACGAATAAATATTAATAAAATTTGTTTGATAATAATAAAAGGACATTTTTCTCAACTCCATACGTGTTTTTTATTCCCCTGACTGTTACCATAACACAAACTCTCTCAAAGAGTATAATAAATAGGTGAGAGGACTCGTTCGCTACATATTATTATAGTAAGTATGCATACTTAGTAATATATACCTATAGGTAGGTATATATTATTATAGCCTTAATTCACCTACCAAACTAGACGTAGCAGCACTTTCCATACATGCAAATTTTACCACAGAGTTGCTTCTCTTTCTCTCTATTATTACTTTACTCTTTGGTATATCCGTTCGTCACTGCGGTGCGGCGCATTCATGAGTGTTTGCTGCCTTAGTGCAGCCGTAGTCGAGGCGCGTAGGTATGATATGACCTCAGACTAAGTATCCTGTAGACGGAGCTATAACTTGTTGCCGCTCTTGTATCCGTGTGTCAAACAAAGTATTGTTCTCTCTGTCTATTTCATAGAGTTCAGGAACGAGTAAAAGGTACAGCACATGTAAGTTTGGCAACGTCGCACTGTCTGTGTAAATCGTGTCAACAAGTGACCGACTTAGTCGGTCAAAACATTGCGGCTTGGTGCAGTTTAAATGCGAAATATTAAATAATATCAGTGGTTTGGCTAGGACAAAATTAGTAAAGTGAAAATATGCTGTGTGCGACTGTATATTATTCATCAAGAATAACGAAAGAAGGCGTAATATACCCAGAATTATCATTTCACACGTAAGTCTATGACAACAATTTTATCGTTAATTACAGAGAATAACTGTTAAAAAATTGATAAACATTGAAGATTTACATATTTAGACTAAGATTGTCTTATATCATATTGATAAAAAACCAAGTTTTATAGTCTAAATTAATGTTTAACCTAGGCGTTGTTTTAGGCGTGAACTGCAGGGATGTGTACAGTATTATCGATAAAATCTATCGACGTTTGTTGTTGATATGGTATAATAATTTTTGCTTACCTTTGTAGGTTTCCATAATATTGTGAAATTAATAAGCAGTGAGTGGCTTAAAGCTGTTAGACGTCAGAACTAGGAACATGAAATATTCAAGGCTTTGCTCCAAAGAAAGCCACAGCTATCCTGCTTCATAACGGGTTTATCTATAAAAAAAAAACTAAAGTATGTTTCGGTGCCAACAGTATTCGAAGGATATCCAGAATATTGCCAACATCCAATTTGCAAAACAAACAATTTCATTTTATTTCATTGTACTCCAATATATGTACCTGTGTAAATATTACAATAAATAAAATCGTAAAAATATACGTCTGATTATTTATTTAAGTTGGACCCTTAATTGGTAATAAATTGTTACATAATACCATATTTATGTGCCCATAATTTTTATTTAACAAAGCACACATTTTATTATAGTAGGTAGGTACTAGCTTCTATCCGCAGTTTTACTCCTGTACATTTTTCGTTAAGCAAAAAATCGATGTACTACAGATTCCATAGTATGCTTTGAAGCGTCGACCCTTCCCTAGTCACGCACACTAATACTACTCTAGAGCCGCACACTAACAAGAAAAGGACATGCGTCTCTCTTAAAAGCTCCGTCTACAGGATATTTAGTCTGAGGATATGACTCACTTTCCGACCGTTTCTATGAAGATAAAATACTGTAGGTAGATATTTTTTTACTGTGGTATAACGTAGTAAAATCAGACGGTAGGGATCCGATGATAGTGTTCTGTGCTTAGAATAATATTATTCTAAGGTTCTGTGAGTCTGTGCCACAGAACACAGAGAATGCCACAGAGTATTTACTTTGTCTTGTCTGTGTTATGTAGTCTGTGCAGTACTTTTATCTGTGCACGAGTTTATTTTGTAATTGTAATGTGGAAGTGTAATTTTAAAATAAAATCTTAATAATTTACGAAAAGTTATATTGTTTCATGAGCTGAAACATCACTTATATTAATTTCACATGTACAAGTAGCATCAATTATGGCTTCCGGAAACTTAAACCTTTTACGCAATACTTTTAGCAAATTGAGGTTATAAAATAATCCTTTTCAATTTCACTATTCATGTTATAAGACCTAAGTAACGAACATCTTTTATTATTTAATTCCAGGATAGATCATATCTTTACTCGTTCTTACCAAAAACCTAGATTTCGACCTCCGTATTGGTACGCACCTAAAGAAAGGGTGGTACGTATACAATATTTGAATATTTATTTATTTATGATCTCTAAACTGATCAAATACCTGAAAAAAATTGGTTTATTTACTCTTTCTGTCTCTATTCTTGAATGTGATTGTCTAAAAAAATTTCAGGCATCTGAGGAATTTATAACTCAAGAAAATAAACAATTTATTGAAGAGGTAATGCAGGATAAACTGCTACATCAAACCTCATTGCACTCACCTCTGGAAAATATTGACTTGAACAAAGCAGCTGAGTGGAACCCACAAACACGCAGAGTAGGGCTTATAGCTCGTAAAATAGGCAATTATCCTCTTTGGTCCAAGGATGGAAAGAAAATGCAAACGACATTATTACAGGTACAATACAACATACTTTTTTTTTTTTGTGAATAAGACATTTACAGGGTCCTTCTACCTTTTTAATTTGGAGAGCCTACGAATAATAAAAGTAAGGAAGCGTAGTTGTGCACAAAATCAATGTGAAATTCTGCTCCAAACTTCACTACATTGAGAAAATTATCTCGAGTATTCAAACAAAAGAACACATGCAAATAAGCCAATTAGCTGCATAACACATTGTATTCCGGCCGCATAGTTCACGGTGTGTCTGAACTGTCTGCGGTGATTCCCCAGTGAGTCGGGGTGGCACTACGTTATGCTCCAGTGAATTGAATGTGGTATAGCACTGGGTTGGCGCTGAATGCTGGCGTCGACCAGGAGGGGGTCAAGAAGCAGAGCCACAGCTTGTTGACTGGCCAAAAGTGCAGTGTGCTGTGCCAAGGTGGCTGATGAGGGTGAGGGTGATGACCAGGTACGCGCGTCCGCTGCATGCTGGTGGTGAGGATACCCATTGAAGCCATGGATGCTGGCTGGCTGTGTGACTCGCCGTTGAAAGCTTGAGAAAGTGATGATGATGACGTCACACTGAAGTAGGTGAACGAAGGCTGCGCTTATGTTAATGTTTGGAGGTTTTTAGTTCAAGTGAAAGTTAAAGAAGATAAACTTTAATAAGAGTTAAGATAAACTTTTATATTGCGTTCATGTTGCATAACACTTTCCAGAGTCGCATGTATAGGAGGAAATGTTTATTTACTCACATATGAAAAGTCATTTCAGGATTCTTCATATCCGTATGGCTTCTACATCACTTAACAACACATGACGGAATATTTGGAGTATGTAAATAACGCAAAACGCAGTAATAATCACAATCGTAATTTCCCCGCGACACAAGCGAGTTGACTTAATGGTACCAGCGAACCAGCCAGTATACTATAGTAGTCTTTGCGACGAACAGTCAGCGCTGCGCGGTACAGTTTTTAGCCACGCCCACCGCGGTATAGTTTGCGTGGTGGCATTTATAGGCTTGAGTTACATTTCTCGACTTTTATTATTCGTAGTGTAGAGCTAAGATTTATTAAAAAAAAAAAAAATTATGGTTATTAATATGGAGTTTGTTTTTTATTTTATGTAATAACAAAGTTTTTATGTATTTCTTTAAGGTTGTGGACAACCATGTTATAAAATATATCCCTCCAGAAGAATTTAGCCCAATGAAAACCAAAGGGGATAATGTGTGGAAAGAAAAAAAGAAATTGGGATGTATGTTAGTTGGTTCTGAGACCATAGATCCTAGCACTGTCACAAAAGAGTACTGTGGTTTATTCAATAATGCTGGCATGCTGCCTAAGAGACACTTATGCAGATTTATGGTATCACCAGAATCTTATATACCACCTGGAACACCATTGCTTGCTACTCACTTTAGAGTTGGCAACTATATTGATGTTCGAGCAAAAACGTAAGTGAAATGATATACCGGAGATTTTTTTTAAGCTCTTGGGTGTAGATTCTGAATGGGACGTAGTTAAACGAAAAGGAAAACTTTCAAAGTTATTTAAGAACATAGACGAAAATCGACCATTCCCCCCCCCCCCCCATTTATCATCTCCGAAACTACTCAGCTTAAAATTTTGGAAAAAAAATACAGGAACTACTTCTATACCTATAGATTACAGGAAAACCTATAAGAAGTCTATGGTCTCAAAATGGTAAATCTCTCAATATTGTGCGTACAAACTTACATTTGCAATTGGAATGTATAGGAGAACATGTTTTTCAACTACAATATTAAGTTTGTTCTTGGGATAAATTCATCACAACTACGGAACCCTTCATTGTGCGTGGTCCGACACGCACTTGACCGGGTTTTTTTTAATCTTCTGTTTGAGCCAGGGATCGAACGCGTTTTTATTTTTTTGTTTTACAAAAACGCCATCGTGTATTTATTGCACTTAACGATAGTGTAGCTGGTAAAGATCAAATTCTGCGAACAAACATAATGTGCCACATCAAAAGAAATGGTTTTATCTTTCGATTTCATAATTTAAAAAAGTACCTACTGATATTTATTCTGTGCTAGGGCTATTTGGAAAGAAAATAAAAAAAAACGCCAACCCCCCCCCCACATTTTCAGCTAACGTTAATTCAAAAAGCAATTTTGCAACTTATCATATCATCATATTGGAACCTTAGTTACTATCCGATTACGTCACTCACTCTTCGCACACTGAGCGTCAGTAGCGATGGCGCCGTTGAAGCATCAAATTCGTAGTTAAAAGAGCTTACTTGCTGTGAATATCCACGCCTCGGGAATTGATACGAGGGCTGCACTAAAAGTATCGGGAATGGAATATTTCCATTGTTCCTGTCATATTAAAATCTTTTTAATTGAAAACTCCGGGCGGTACTGTAAATTTCGGGAATCAAGGAAGTGACACAACATTACTATTTAAAAATGTATTTATTGCTTTTCGAAGTATTCTCCTCGAAATTTTACACATTTTTCCATACGATGGAACCAATCATTGAAGCAACCATTCCATTCGGAAGTTGGGGTCTCCAAAATGGCCGTTTTGTAGGCGTCCACAGCTTCTTCAGGTGATGAAAATCTCTGACCACGCAATTTATTCTTTATTTTAGGGAAAGTATAGAAATCACTAGGGCTTAGGTCGGGGCTGTACGGCGGATGGTCTAATAATTCTATGTTTTCTTGCTCTAAAAACTCTTTTGTTCTGTGCGCGGTGTGAGAACTCGCATTGTCGTGATGGAGGATGATGCGGCGGTTGCAGTTCTCTTTACGGAGTTCAGAAACGACCTGTGGCAAACAAATGCTAGCATACCATTCTGCATTAACCGTTCTTTGTCCCTCAAGAGGAATAGTCGCAACATGGCCGGTTTTGGAGACAAACGTGGCCACCATTTTTTTTGCAACACTCCGTGAACGAACAATTTTTGTTGGCTTTAACTCATTTTCGAACACCCAAACTCGTGACTGGTTTTTTGTTTCGGGTTCGTACGCGTATATCCAGGATTCGTCACCTGATACGATGTCGTATACAGCATTTGAGGATCCTGCGTCGAATCTTTCGAGAGTTCTGACGCACCAAGTAACGCGAGCCGCTTTTTGCTCTTCACAGAGCGAATGCGGTATCCATCGGGAAAACAACTTTTTTTACACCTAATTGTTCATGCAAGATTATTTGTATTTGACTCATGCCAATGTCTAAAGTTGCCTGAATTTCGCGGTATGTCACATGTCGATCTTCCTCAATCAGCTTACGCACAGCATCAACGTTTTCTTGGGTGACTGCAGTTTTTGGACGACCTTGACGGGGATCATCACTGAGCTTGACACGTCCACGTTGAAATTCAGCAAACCAGCGGTAAATTGTGGTTTTGGATGGGGCTTCATCACCAAATGCAGAAATCATCCGGTCAACACACTGTTTTTGTGTTAAACCACTTCGAAAGTCATAATAAATCATCGCTCTTGAATTTTCTCGAGTCAATTCCATTTTCTCAACGACTAAACAAGTTTGACAAAACCTTGTGACAAGACCGAGAATCTTTTTTAAAATAAATAAATGGTATTCGATTTTTAAAACTAAGGAGTTTTCAATTAAAAAGATTTTAATATGACAGGAACAATGGAAATATTCCATTCCCGATACTTTTAGTGCAGCCCTCGTAATAATATTTTTCATTGTCTTAATTTAAAACACCCTATACCCGGCCGACATTAGGGAAAACCGGGACCGACCATGGGCCGTGAACGGCTGACTTTGGGGTATTTTCGTTCTCGACGCATTTAAACCTTAATAATTTTTCTTTTATTAGAAAAGTCTGACTTATGCCTATATAAAAAAAAGATTTATCAACCTGTCTAAAACCGCATCACAAGCTATCCTTGTGTTGCAAACTGATAGAGCCAGAGCGCTTCACAAAAAAAACACCTCCGTTGGATCCAAATAGGACACCCCAAGCCAAACCATGAATGCCGAAGGGTGATAACCACGCTTGGCACACGTCAGCTCGCTTCTTCACTGTGTGCATACACTTTATCATTTCATTGTTTGTTGAAACTCTCCTCAACATTAAAAAATTTTTCGTCTGAAAAAGATATTTTTTCGAGGTATTTTTTTCCCACGTACCGCCTTAACAAACCCGGCTTCTTCGAGTCTGATTTTCTTCAGCCATGCGTTAAGAAGATGTGCTGTTGTTGTTTTTTTTCTATAAGCACGCAGTCCTAGGTCTTCATTTAACACCCTTTTAACGGTAGTTCTGATTAGTCCCATCTGCAGAGCTAACATTTTTTGCTTGCGGACAGGATTTCGTTGGATTCGCGCCTTCACTGCTTTTATGACCGCTGGAGTCCGAACAGTACGAGGTCAACCGCTCCTTTGTTTATCTTCTAATCTTGAATCTTCCCTGAATCGTTTGATAGTACGATAAATAAATCTCAGTGAAATTTTCCACTCCATTTTAGAAAATGAACAAAATTCCAGAAATCCTTTGTTTTTATTTTCTTTAAGTATTCAAATTTCGAATGTCCATAATATTTTCCTCGGCTTGCATTCTAAATTTTATCTTTGTGACAGAACTTATGGCCCGACTATGTAGTTGAAAAACATGTTCTCCCATACATTCCAACTGCAAATTATGTAAGTTTGTACACACAATATTGAGAGATTCAACGTGTAATTTTAGACTGAGTAGCTTCGGAGATAAGGGGCCCCAATGGTCAATTTTCGTATATTTTCTTAAATAACTGTAAAACCATTTATTTTAAAATTATATAAAAATATATATTAGAGACCCTCACAGTAAGCCCTTTCATTTGATATGTCACACGGTACCTACAGTTTTAAAAGCATTTTTTCAAAATTTTCTTATTTGCCCCCATAATTGACCTCCATATTCAACATTCATTTATTTACGTTACACGTTCGTGTTTGGGCCACAGAAATTCATAGGTGTACCAAAGGGGTTTGAAGGTTTTGGCCCTAACATCAGCCGCCATTTCGATTTTTCTTTCTAAATCACAGCTGTAAGTTCATTTAAAATAAATAATTACATCAAAGTTTGTTTATATAAAGATACAAATTAATTACTTGCTCAGTAGCCTAGAATGAGAAGTCTCATTTTAGGCTACTGAGTGAGTTTATTATCAAAGAATTTCAAAAAAAGATCCATTATCGGTAAGTAGGTTTACCGGTAAATATATGTCTGTTACCTTTTATTTTACCCGTAAAAAAATCTTTTATAGTTTCGCCATGTCTGTCCGCGGCTTAGCTTAGAGGCTCTTAGGCGCCATCTCTAGGGGTGAAAGAATCGCGGCGTTAGTCTATTTAAGCTGTAATTTGGCATGGGCACATATTAACCAAACCGACAGTGGTTAAATAAAATCTTGAAAAAAAAAAAAAAACAATTGTAGGGTACCTCCCTTGTACGTAAAGTGGGTATAATATTTTTTTCTCGTCTTTGCCATGGATAGTAGGATTGTGGGATATCGTTCAAAACTATTGCGGGTCTGTGAAAACCATTTTGCAATTCAGGGATCCGTTTGCTAAGTGCTAATTTTTGTTAGAGTGAAGTGTGTTGTTGGATATGTGAAAAAAATCTCGGCAGTAGTATATAACGAAGTTAAAGGGAAAACTATTACAGCTAAGTAGACTTTACAAGTTAACGAGTAATAGTCGAACAACTTACATTTGCAGTTGGAGTGTATTGGAGAACATGTTTTTAAACTACAAGGTTAATTTTTTTCTTGGGATACATCCATCTCAACTACGGAACCCTTCATTGTGCGTGGTCTGACACGGACTTGGCCGGTTTTATTTTTGTGTAGGTAATATCAAATCGTTGCCCTGATAAAAGCCGTTTTTGAGATTGTTCATCTGACGCTGGCTTACTTGGCGCGTCAAGCTAACGTGTCAACGAATAATAATTTAACTTTTTCTCTAAACGCCATTTTCAAGGAAAATAAAAAAAAATATTTCAGAATGGATCGTGGTTTCCAAGGAGTAATGAAGCGTTGGGGATTTAAAGGAATGCCAGCATCCCATGGTGTGACCAAAACTCATAGAAGGCCAGGAAATATTGGCGCTGGAGGTGAAAAAGCACGAGTGTGGCCTGGTACTAAAATGCCTGGGCACATGGGAAACAGGTACTTATGTACATTTATGTTGCAGGAAAATAAGAAAGAACTCGTTAAAATTATTTGTTTTAACTATTGAATGTTTATTTTTAGATGGCGGATACTACGTGGCGTGAAAATCCTACGTATAAACACAAAGCACAATGTAATCTGGACATTAGGTGTAGCTATACCCGGCGAAACGGGTGCAATGTGCTATTTATTTGACACAGTGCTTCCATTGAAGAAACACACGACATCACCCGCTTTTCCTACCCAACCATTTATTGAGGATTTACCGTTGGAATATTATGACGATTCTATCCAACCCTTTGAGGAACAGTCTATATCTTTCGAAGAAAATTAAAATTCGGAATTTAATCATAGAAAAAGAAATAATATTATAGGTTCACAAATAGAAGCAACCGTACCGTAACCAGGCCGTATATTACGCCCTGAAGTCGTAGGCTAATAGAGATTTTGATCTTGATCGGAGCGCGTATGCAAAGCGATTAAATTATAATTCTGAATGGTTGAACGTAAGTGACACGCCTCTTGAACTTTTTTAACTGATATGAAAATAAGTATAATTCCTTTTAATGGTTTGGATTTCAATGCTAAGTGAACATTTCTACTCTGTTTGTGTTAGGTTTTTTGACAAAACCAACCAATTGATCATTTAGGATAATATAATAATGAAATATATTTCGACGGAAACATTTTTTTATTGAATTCATAATTTTCCAAGTTGTCTTAATTAAGAAAATCACTTATACATACTTAAGTTAGCACAAGTGTTTATCATACATAAATATAGATCAGATATTCGGATGCTAATTTACCTAAAGTTGAGGTGTTGGCTATTAAGGAATGCACTTTTGTGTCGAAAAAATCGCAGGATTGACAAATTTAGAGTATTGATTATTATAGAATCGAATGTATATTTACTTATGTTCAGGTGTCGGCTAAAATTGAATGCAATCTCGCGATTTTGATAATTTTAGTACTGTTTGACTAGAATCTAATGCTAGCTAATTGTTGTAAAGTACAAACCGGCATAACTAACGTCATGATAAGTAATGTTAAAAATTCATTTCAAGTAAACAAGCATACACATAGTTATGTGATCCTGGTATCCCGGTAATTTTTGTATCCGCCCCGTTTTTCTGGAAATCCGAGATTTATATTAAGAAGTCGCTTACATAGTTTCTTAGCAAAATTAACTTTAGATAAATATGCATCCGATTATCCGATCCCTGTACATAACACTAAAATTGTGTTTGCTGAAAAGCCTTAATTTATTAGTCTGAGGACGCATGCAGCACAGTAACAATCTGACGAAGTCGACTTAGCCAGTTCCCTTCATTCGCGTACGAGGTCCTTCTTTGCTCTCAAACGAGCCAATGTAACCGTGGTACACACGATTACATAATATATCGAACTAAGTATACATGTCAAATATAATACTAGGTAATAATAATTCCATTTCGCAAATCCGCTGTCAAAATCAGTGTGCGTACGAACGTGAGATTTTGAAATCGCCGGCGACTAAAGGCGCTGCGTGTTGTGTACCTAGCATACGCTATTAAGTAATCGTGTATACCTAGCTTTTGTTTGAATGGTAGTTTAATCGAGGTTCTTATATGTTGATTATGATATAAATAACGAGACGATCATCAGCTCATAACAAGAATTCATTAGTGTCGGAGGACCATTTATTGTTATGCTTCTGCAATACCCTAATGTTAACGCCTGAACCAAACTGGGCTATCGGATTATTACACTTTGCCTCACCAGTGGGACAAAGTGGATTGTTCACAATTTTGTTGTCCACTGTGTCCCACTAATTGATTTTGGTGGGCCAAATTACACTCGCATAAACTCCCGAGTTCACTTTTACCCACTAGGGCTGGCACTTGGATTAATTAAAATATTATATTGCGAAAATAAAAACAGTTTTACTTGAAAATTTTAAAATACTTGAAAACTATTCGTACGAGATTAGGATGACTCTGAATCAGCTTAAAAACAACAAGGCGTCGGTGGATTACCGAATTACCTACCGCCTTATTTATTTTAATGTTAACATCAAGCATAAGTTTACAACGAATCAACTGTTAAAGAGAGTAAAATAAGTAGTAGTAGTAACAATAGTACTACTCCTTATTTTGTCGCAGAACGGATGCCCGGTAAGGCGGAAAGGTACTGGAGTGGCAACCGTGTACCGCAAGGTGCAGCGTTGGAAGGATGTCGGCGATGCTTTCCGAAGTCTAAATTGTCCATTTCTTATTCCTTCATATTCTTATTTTTACATATACGTAATTTTTCATATTAATTTATTTACACTTTCTTATTATTACTCTCTTTATTTCAGAATATGTTTGAAATCGAATAAATTGTTTTTCCCATCTTTTTAACAACTTCAGAAAAGAGTTTCCGAGTTCGACCTATATGTATGTCCGCAATTTTCTCAAAAAGTAATGAACCAATTTTAATTATTCTTTCACTGACGTGGTCTACAACATACTTACTACAACACTACAACTTACTTTACATACTTTCAAGGTTTTATTATATAAGTATAATACATTGGGTAATTATTGTTATATACGAAGTTATATGCATAAATGTTCTTTATTTTCTGAGCGGATTTTAATGATTCTTCTTTTTGTTCATCTTGGGCTTATGTAATTTTATATTCAAATAAAAATGGAAAAATAAATTTACTTTAAAAAAAAGTAAAAACCGACATCAAAACCTAAAACGAATAAAATAACTTTCATAAAAACTTTAGAAGCACAAGAAAGTTTTAATTATGTAGTAAGATGATATTAGAATTCCAATTTTACTATCTTTAATAGTTTTCATTTCGCGCACAGTATTATTAAATCCAACAGTACGAGCCCTAGTGGGCACCAGTGAACCGAGTTTATGCGAGTGTAATTTGCCCCATCAAAATCAATTTGTGGGACACAGTGGACGACAAAATAGTGAACAGTCAAAGTGGAACAATTCTAACTATGGCGATAAAATTTAGCACATTTAAAGAGTGGCTACATTAATGTAGTAGCAGTAATTAACGAGAATAGATGATTTGTTTTAGTTTTCAGACCCGAGTATAGACTAGTCTCGTTAAATAATTTACACGCTGCTTTTTATTGGCTAGGTAGCTGCCACAAGTGTTGTACTATCATTATGAACAACTTTTACTATTGGACCAAACTTGAAATCCTGAAAAAAAAACTGCTCCCTGCATTGATGTTCGCATAACTTGTCAAAATGTAGGGAGCAGCTGATTTCTTTTTCGCGAGTTTTGGTCCCATAGTTGTAGTTGTTCATAATAATGAGTACAACACTTTCGTGGCAGCTCAATTAGACAATCGGCGTGTATTTAGTGCGGCGACTTATTTTAGTGTTCGCACTGAGCAGGCGCGCTGAATATGCATGTAATTTTAACACATTTGCTAATGTACCAATAAAATACAGTAATACAAACAAATACAAGAGAAGTATTTAAAGCACGGAGTACTTCCCGAGCACATGGAACCCCGTCGCCTCTTTATGCGAGGAAGTGATGGTCGAAGGGAGCGGGAGGACACAACCACCCTCCTTATCCGCAGCAGACACACTGGGCACCGAAGGGCGTGCAATGATCTCCGGCCACAAGTAATGCAAAAATGTAAAAAAAAAACCCATACATATTTTGTAATAATACTTTTTTATTTAATAGTGAATGGTTTATTTGAAATAAACGCTTTAAGTTCGAACATTTAAATAGGTAATGAAACGGTTTTGAATTACTTGCATACTACTGCAATAAATGAAAAATACTCACTGTAACTTAGCGTCACAGGTTTTTGAGACATTATAATAAAATCGCATAATTATTTTCATGATCTCAATCGTGGTGGCCAAGGCTATTTCATATCGGATAGATACACTCGAAGACTTTCGGAAATGAATTCCGGGGTATGGCAAGGACAGTACACAATGACATAAGCGAGGCATATCGCGTTGAGAAGTTGCGACTCTGAGACACTGCAATTCATTCTTGACTCGGTAAGACGGTAACGCGCAACTTCTTAAAAAATGTAGTCGTGTCGCGTAGTGCTCAGTGCGTGCCTGGTGCAGGGTACCTAAATACTATCAAACGCCCAAAGTTCTTGGGCACCCACAATATTTCTGATCGTCGATATGACTATAATTAGATTTACATTGCCTATCAGTACAGAACATTTTGATATAATTTAAGATGCCTGATGCGAGTTTCGCTACGAAAAATTTAGTCGTTCAGTCACGTGGGAACCACGAGCCTGTAAACCAATTAAGTACTTAGATAGGTATTACTATCGCAAAAGAAAAAAGATTTTATTTCATAAAAAGATATTATGCCTATATGCCAATTAGGGTACAGACGCCAGCAGGTCAAGCTACCCGAAACCGTCAAATTTTCCCAATCAACCTTGAAATAAAGTTGAAAATCTATTAAAGAAATTTGACAGATTGTAGTAGCTTAATGTGCTGGCGTCTGCACATATTTTTAGACACAAAATATTTTGAATTTTTAAATTAAGAAATAGTCTTGTATAACATTACAGTAGCCTTATCTTTTACTGTTGAGTAGGCGGTTGGAACCCATATCCTGGATAAGGTTGTGGAGCACCGGGAGGAGGCGCTCCAGGTGTTGGTGCACGAGCATATGGGTACGGAGACGGAGGGTATTGAGCTGGTGGATATCCTTGCTGATAAGCATGTGGGGGATAACCACCTCCTGCTGGCGGATAGTTTTGCGGATTTTGTGCGTATGACGCTTGTGGAGGTGGCGCTGTAGACACGGATGGTGCAGGGCTTCCAGGTTGAGATGATGGATTAGAATAAGGAGGCTGAGTCGCTGGAGGGTAAGGTGATGCCTGTCCAGGAGGGGGATATTGTTGGCCAGGTGGGCCACTTGATGATGGTGCCCCAGACGCCACGGAAGTAGGAGGTGCATTATTTCCATGAGAACTAGAATTATATGTTGGGGATTGCGCAGATGGAGATCCGTAACCTGAAGTGGGCGGATTTTGCGATGAATAACCAGTAGGCGGAGGTTGAGGAGAACGATTTGGCTGTGATGTGGGAGTCGTACTATAAGCTGATGTAGGTGTAGTATTCGGGAAAGGTTGCGATTGGTAGGGTTGAGGTTGTGATCCAGTAGAATTGTTATAAGTACTAACCCCAACATTAGAGTAATTTGAGCCAGTTTGCGATGGTGGATAAGCTGAATTCCCAGTATAAGCTGGTTGCGTTGCTCCACGTACGGGGTAAGGGGTTCCAGCAGCAGCAGGGCTGCCAGGAGGCGGGGCGTAGGGCTGTTGTGCCGACGATGGAGGATAACCTGGGCCTGGGTGTGTTGATGGTGGATAGTTACTAGGTGAAGTTGTTATGGGGGGACCATAGTTTGAGTTTGGAGGGTAACCCTGTGGTTGTTGAGGAGGATTAGGAGGCCCATATCCTTGACTAGGTGGTCCATACCCTGGTTGTGGAGGGTAAACACCTGGTGCACCTTGATACTGTCCTTGATACTGATTTTGAGGGTATGGTCGTTGACCATAAGATTGTGTTGGTCTTGTTGGTGTTGTCGAGACCCCAGGCGGCCTGTAGGATGGTTGAGCTCCGCCAGAAACCTCACCACCACTTGAAGATGGTGAATTGATAGGAGGTGCTTGCGAGTTTCCAGCAGCTAGCTGATGAGGAGGCTGTAAAAAGCAATTTTAATTTAAATTGCTAAAATTTAAAGTGTTAAATGAATATTGGCAGCAGTGGTAAGTATCAAAAAGGTATCGAAACCTTAGCTTAGCTTAACCTTAGCTGTGCTTTGCTTTTTTTTTAATTTTCCTATTTGGCCCCAAAATTTAACCCCATTTTCAAAATTCATTTATTTACGTTACACGTCCGTGTTTGGGACATAGAAATTTATATGTGTACCAAATTTCAACTTATCGGTCCATTAGATTCGGAGCAAATTGGCTGTGACAGGCAGACAGACAGACAAGTGATCCTATAAGGGTTCCGGTTTTTCCTTTTGAGGTATGGAACCCTAAAATGCCATCTTAGTTTGACTAAGCTCCTAAATTAATGTAAGTCACTAATTTTGATTTGGTGCTAAACAATAATTTTATACATAACTTTCCTATGAAGTATTTGATCCTTATCAGTCACACTATTGGTTAGTGCAATAAAACGGTGCAGTCAAAAGAACCACAACCTCGATATTGGGGAAACGAAATGGCATTTTTCGTTTTTTGAAAAAGTTTCTGCATAAGTCAGTTTTTGAACCCATTTTACAACATCTTGCTGTATTATTGCACTAACCGATAGTATGGAAATAAAATTATTACAGGGTATGATTATTTCGTCGCTTTGGAGGGCAATAGAGCTAAGCCACAATTTTTGCATAATTCAATAACGTGTTGAGAAAGAGCCATAGTTTATAGTAGTCAATAAATCTAACAGATATCATGACTGTAAGCAAGTTTTTTTCAAATTTGCCTATAAACTTTATTGTTGTTTCAATAAGAGTCAAATATTCTAAGATAATTAAACGTCTGTAACACATAAGTGTAGTTCTGTGGCTTGGCTCTATTGCCCTCCAAGGCGACGATTTTTGAAGTGAAAAAATTGCTGTCTATCACATAATTTGAAATTTTAAGATTTCAACTTGTGACTCGTTAAATGAACATGCATGACCTTCTTCGTACTCTTATTAAAACAGAGGTCTATTGTAGCGTAGAAAGGGACAATCTTATACTTCGGTCGCTTTCACTCCATCCTCTCCCTCATATTAAAATTTCAAATTAAGTCTATTAATTCTAAAGGTGTGATCTTAAAATTTCAAATTACGTCTCAATAATTCTAAAGGTGTGATGTTGAGTGTATAAGTCTGAAATTGTCAACCCGGCTTGAGCAAGAGTGGTGATCAAAGCTTGTGCGTTCTTTGTATAAGAAGAGGTCTTTGCCCAGCATTATGAAAATAATAGGTCGATGCAGTCCCACAGCCAAAAATTAACATTTTAAGAAAGGGCAGCTTAAGATTGAAACACTGGAAACTAAAATAAAACTGGGCAAGTGCTTGTTGGCCACACACAGTAAAGGGCTCTAGTCAAGATGAACATTTCAAATGAAAAACAAAAAAAAAAAAAAAATGAAAAACGAATAGTTATTTCTGCTGCAGTTGTAACCAAAAATATCCCATATCTCAAAAACTTTAAGATCGTTTATCCCGTGTGGGCTGGCAACGTCGCGTTTCTACAGGTTTTCGTGGTTATTTTAATACATAAAATCAAATTACATTTTTTTTTAATAGACTATCTAGATTGTTGGTATTTACAAGTATGTATGCCATTTTTAACCGACTTAAAAAAAAGGAGGAGGTTCTCAGTTCATCGGAATCTTTAATTACTTTTTTTTTTGTGTTTGTGTCCCAATTCCTCGAAGACGGCTAAGACTGATTTGGAAAATTCTTTACTTTCTAGTTGGTCCCATCAAGTCGGAACTGATGATGGGATCCTGGAGAAATTGATGGAACTCTTTAAATATTATAGGCACACCTATAGCGTTTTGGGTATTTGTTCTTGGAAAGCACCATTTGGTGAAATGGAACTGATAATGAAGATCACAGATGGCAACCGGAACTACTCAATAATAAGTATTTCAAAGGTTGCGATTTGATTAGGTACCTACTTTAATAATAGTTACTAAGTAATTTATGCTCGTCACAATGCTTATGGTGATGTGGAGTTCGCCTAGAACTCCACAACAATTGACGTCCCTGCATCGGGATAAGAAATATTTTGTAAAAGGTGATGAGCAGTTGACATTAGGATATTGTAACTTAGATGAATTACAAACTGACCCACTAAAAAGTGAAAAATAAAAACTTTTTTCCAAAAAAATCTACCGACTTTTAAAAAAACCCCACAAAGTGAAAAATAACTTTAATTTTGGAAGTTGGTGGCAAAAAAATTAAATTAAAAACCAAAGACACCTTCCGACAGACTTCCGAAATTAATGTTACATTTCACTTTATGGGGTTTTTTTGGAAGATTGATCCTAAATACCTCACACACTTCCAACACACAATTCGATGCACATGCATTGAATTATTTTTTCAGCATTTAGTTATATGTATGGGAAGTACCACCTACCATATCAAAACACTATTGTTTTGCGGTGCACAGAATACACTGCCAATTTTTATAAATATAGTGCTGATAGTCTCCAAGTAAAATGGCTATGTGACATCCAGACATGACAAAATTATAAGGGTTCCATTTAGCCATTTGGCTATGGAATAGTTCCACAGCCAAACGGCGTCATGAAAGAAACAAAATACTGTAGGTATATAGCATTGTATGAACATGAAACCATGATGATATTATTAAAGTAAATAAAACTTACAGAATAGAAACTATTTTCTGTAAGCTTTGACTATTTTTAGACATGTAACACTTGGAGACTTCCATGTCAACGCTATCATCAGAAATAAGTCTTTAATTCACATATTTACCGGAAGTATGCTTTGAATATTTTGGTTGACATCTGCAACGGAGGCCAAATAGACCAAATTCCTGTGTAATACTTGTTGATACTGATGGCACTCCATAAGTTGACCTTTGGCTTGATATTCTTGAATAGTTTGAATGAGATGAGCGTTTTCATCTAACATCTTTTGGATTTGTGCCGGGCTTAAAGGAGGCCGATTGCCGCGTGCTGCAAAAGCTACAGACATGTTGCTCTTGTATCCCACACAAATATTTCAATGATGAAATTGATAATTAGTTTCCAACTACATAAAATTGTCTGAATGTAGAAGATTTCGGAAAATACGAAGGAAACTCTTTAAAAATCAGTGTAGTATACAAAACAACGCGAATTAAACTGAAAACGCATCAGTTCTCGTTAATACACAAAACCAACAAAACACAAGCAAAAGCAATCGGACTGCTTAGTTGTATTGTATCCACAGATAAATAACTTAATAATTAAATCACAGAACACTATTACTCCTATTACTATACTCTATGGTAGTGATGGGTAATTTTCGGAAATTTTTCAAAACTTGGAAATTTTTCCGTTTATTTTTCCGAAAAATAACAATATGGAAAAATAATGGAAAAATATTGTTTACTGTAAAATGTTGACTACAGGAATTAAAATAACATATGAATAGAGTCTACGTCAGAGTAGACGGTGACACTTTGTATTTTAATTACTAACATTAGTTTACTTTAATACTAACAACCCTGTCGTGCTTATGGACTCTTTTGTCTGAAATAAATGATTTTTATTTTATTTTATTTTATTATTATTTTATTTTTATTTATTAAAGGGTTTTATTTATACTGAACATATTTACTGACTGACTGAATGAATGACTGACTGATTGATTGAATAAAATGACTGACCGACTGACAAATCAACGCACAGCCGAAACTACTGGGTCTAGGAACGTGAAATTTTGCACACGGCTTTCTTTTATAATTTAGGGGAGCACTAAGAAGGGGTTATTGGAAATTCAATCTTATAGGGGGTGAAAAGGGGGGTTTTTGTTTGTATGAAAAATCTTATTCCTTGAGTTAATAAACTTGAACGTGGCACGAATACATATTTACGTTAATTATGAACTTTTTAATTTTCGTTTTTCTAAACTACCCATTTTGACACACCGATTTCCCCTTTAGGGGAATTGGGTGTGTCAAAATTTTAACGCGCTGAACCAATTAACTCTAAACTCACTATTTATACATAAGACTAAAAATAAAGAATACTTACGGGGTGAAAATGGGCAGTAAATTTTGCAGGGGAGGATACTACTACGTGGCTTGATTAACTCGAAAAGAACAATGGCGAATTCTTATTTGAACGTCTAAAGTGACATTTATACAAAATAAATTCAATTAATTATCTATGTTCTTTTAGGCTATCATATTATCTAATTAAGGCCAAATAAAAAATATGTTCAATGAAAATTTTTACTACTTCGTTATAAAAGGTTAGGAAATTGTTGGTTGGATTGGCAATACTAAACTAAAATTGCCATTTTATGTTTATTTTCCTATACAGTAGGTACAGCATAATCGTCGTGGTGTTGTTATCATTTTTAGTTTGTTGTTTTATTTACATGAAGTAAATAATATGTCGGCGCCTCCGCTTTTCTAGACTGTCAATTGTCATGTTGTACAAATGGCAACGTCAAAAACGAACACCGAGCACTCTGGTAAGGCGGCCATCTTGTAAAATGAGCAGGTAGGTAACATCGGATTTTTGGTAAGGTGCGCACGCAACCATGTGGTTGGTGGACATTATATTTTAATCGCATCCCTCTTAATCTAAGCTATCTATTATTATTTTGTGTAGTGTTTGATTGAATTATCGAGAATTAGAAGTGGAGTGATTGTGATAGGTGTTATTTTTTTAAATACTGCCTTTCTACCCGATAATCCACGCCTACTTGAACATGGTCGGCGCCTCCGCTTTTCTAGACTTAATTGACTTGTTGTACAAATTTCAACCTCAAAAACGAACATCGAGAACTGGTGAGGCGGCCATCTTGTGAAACGACCAGTGAACTCGTAGTCGGTGGACGTTTTATTCTAATCGCATCCCTCTTAATCTAAGCGATCTATAATTACTTTGCGAAGTGTTTGATCGAATTGTGGAGAACTAGAAGTGGAGTGATTGTGATAGGTGTTATTTTTTTAAATACTGCCTTTCTACCCGATAATCCACGCCTACCTGAACATGGTCGGCGCCTCCGCTTTTCTAGACTTAATTGACTTGTTGTACAAATGTCAACCTCAAAAACGAACATCGAGAACACTAGTGAGGCAGCCATCTTGTAAAACGAGCAGTGAACTCGTGGTCGGTGGTCGTTTTATTTTAATCGCATCCCTCTTAATCTAAGCGATCTATAATTACTTTGCGAAGTGTTTGATTGAATTGTGGAGAACTAGAAGTGGAGTGATTGTGATAGGTGTTATTTTTTTAAATACTGCCTTTCTACCCGATAATCCACGCCTACCTGAACATGGTCGGCGCCTCCGCTTTTCTAGACTTAATAGACTTGTTGTACAAATGTCAACCTCAAAAACGAACATCGAGAACTAGTGAGGCGGCCATCTTGTAAAACGAGCAGTGAACTCGTGATCGGTGGACGTTTTATTTTAATCGCATCCCTCTTAATCTAAGCGATCTATAATTACTTTGCGAAGTGTTTGATTGAATTGTGGAGAACTAGAAGTGGAGTGATTGTGATAGGTGTTATTTTTTTAAATACTGCCTTTCTACCCGATAATCCACGCCTACCTGAACATGGTCGGCGCCTCCGCTTTTCTAGACTTAATAGACTTGTTGTACAAATGTCAACCTCAAAAACGAACATCGAGAACTAGTGAGGCGGCCATCTTGTAAAACGAGCAGTGAACTCGTGGTCGGTGGACGTTTTATTTTAATCGCAATCCTCTTAATCTAAGCGATCTATTATTATTTTGCGAAGCGTTTGATTGAATTGTGGAGAACTAGAAGTGGAGTGATTGTGATATGTGTTTTTTATTGTTTACTGTAAAATTTTGACTTCATGAAGTAAAATAACACAGAGTTTAAAGGGTTTTATTTACATTCAAAGGGTTTTATTGCATTAACACATCTATTCTGTTGAAGAATCCGAATCATCACTGGCGAAAAGTATCACGATCAATATTTTCTACTGCATCTTTCACCTACACAAACAATAAATCTTCCGTTGGTGGGTTTTATATCACCAACAAGTTTCAGAGAAAAAGCGATCTAGTTATACAAACCCGAAAATCAACCAAACCCAGGAAAAGAACCCGCCAAAATTAAGTCAGCTGTAGAAGAACAGCGCAATACAAGCAAAATTAATCATACCTCTAAAATGAAAGAGTATGAAATTCATACACTTTCATTTTAGAGGTATGATTAATTATGCCCTGATTTTTGTGCCAAGAAACAAGAAAATATTGACAAAAGAAAATGATTTTTGCTTTTTAATGTTAGAAGAATTGCAATATGTACTACCGTATATGAGAAACTTACTATCTTTTAAAACTTGTACATAGACGGTTATAAAGGAAAACATGTGAATGTGGACCAAGTAACAGTTCAGTATAATGCTCCGCCTGGACGTGATTAAGTACAGTAGTCCAATTAGTCCCCAATCCTTTTCGCCAGCACCCTAATTGCGTTACAACCTATCAATCAAATCTGAATCATTTTGAAGCAAATTGCTAATCCATTGCATCGCATGTTCGAAATATTATCTGCTCGACAACGTAAATAATGCAGTGAATGTTTTTGAACTGTCAAAAAGAAACTGATTCCAATGACGCAATTTGCTCCGCGGGTTGAAATGAGCGCAACCGCCATCTTGCGCCATCTGCACATGGTATTTTCCCAATTGTGCATTCTGCGCATCGTCGTCGGCTCACGTCTGCCCGGCCAAAAAGAACTACTTGTGTACATACTTATAGTGCACATTGTAATTTCTTTCTTATTTATGTATATAATTTCCAATAAGAGAACATTATGGCAAAAAAAACAAAAAAATTAAAGATTAGATATTTATAATTTTTCAGTAAAGAAAAAAAAAAGAAAAGAAAGAAAAACTGTTTATTCTGCACAAACAAAATGCACGTTACAAAAAAAAAGACCTAAAGTAATGACACACATGCAAAGCAGGCAAAAGACCTTAGAATAATAACTGCAGCAAAAAGTCTCGTAGATATTCAAGCAATAGAATATATAGAAGAATAATATAATAGAATAATATATAAGCAATAGATATTCAATGAATAGACATTCATTGCTTGATGTCATTCATTGATTGTCAGTTCATTGCTTGATGTCAGAGAACACATTAATAGTCTTATTTTTTTTCTAATCTTTAATCACAGTCAGATTTTTGATTTGGAAAAATATCGGAAAAGTATTGGAAAAATATTTTTTTTCTTTTCTTTTCCTTCCGAAATTTTTCCATTACCCATCAGTACTCTATGGTAGTATTACTAGAATCTCGGACTAAATGTGTTTGCCAAAATGCCATTAGTTACAATTTTTTAATATAAATACATGACATTAACTGAATGAACACATTCATGTTTGACTACGGATTTTTTTATCAATGGTTAAACATACTAACTACGGGTTGAATTTTAGCTAAATGTGAAAAGCTAAACTACTGACTAATGGCATTTGGGAAACACATTTAGCCAAAATTCAACCATTAGTTACTATGTTTTTCCATTGGTTGAGTTAACTACGAATCAAAAAACCGGCCGTAAATCTGAGACTAGAATCCTGCCTATATATCCACAGACTACATCGAGATACGAGACAATATAAAATATTGGTATGTGACACCACGTGTGACACAGTGTAACTCTTAGCATGCGGTATGCCGATGCCGCAGCAGTCACGATGGTTGTGCCAGTAAAAACTTACATCGCCGCGCGATTCCAAAAGTGTATTCGAGGTAACAATGGCAGCCGTGGACAAGTTACATTTGCTTTATCTTTTATATTTACGACGGAAAAACGATATAGAAAAAGAACCTTTTGGGTTGATCCTAATCTAAAAGTGCGATATACTGGGTGATTTGTTTTTACCGTCTTGAAAAAAAATAGGGCATAACTACAATCTTCTTAAAACTTCTTAGTCAAAAAGCTATACGACTCACACTTGACTGTAACTAATTTGTTGAGTCAGTCAAACACTATGTTGAAACGGCTATCATAGAAATAGTATGATACAATTTTATTCTATAATCTGAGGATTCAATTATAATAGCGTGCCGCAACCATAAACTAGCAGTAAAGTTAGAATGTTAGTAATCTAGATTTCAGTAGTATCCCATGGTAGGTAGTAGCATAGATTACAACCTAATGACGACTCTTCACAATCTGCGATCATCCGCCATTACCCGCGAGCATGATCAAATGTACTTTATGTACTCTGTGAGCATGATTGTGATTGTGTGGAGGGCTATATTAGGTACTTTGGGCTTGGTACTTTTGGCTATACTTTACTTTACTTACTACTCTCTTTGGGCTTCTTTAATCGCGCTATGCCGCTAAGTCCTGTCAAATTAGTCAGCGCCTGACGTAAATCTTTTAATCACGTAGTATTTTTAGAAGGCAATTTTTTAATCAAGTCTAAACTTGTCTAATCGGCGCCAGCGGCTCCGATTCCCTTGTTCACAAACTAAACTTAATTTAAGTTCAGTGCATCTTTTTCTTTCTACTTCATTAAGAAAAGGAGATATGATAAATATTAGTTTAGTCCTGTCAAATTAAGAAACTCCACAGACAAGTTTAGACGTGATTAAAAAATTGCCTATAGTCCTACCAACTTATCTGTGAACTGGAAAAGTGAAAGTGAAAAGAACAAAATTGTACCTGGTGGTGAAAAAGTTTCTCCGCATTTTTTAAGAAAATTCAAAACATTTTTTAATATAGTTTATTTACATTTAACTAAAGTATGTAGGTACCATTTTGTTCGATAACTTTTTGCATCTTGTAGGTAGGGACATGATCCCATTGCTATAGAAATTTTGGGACTTCTGGTCAAAATACCGCGACAAGTGTTTTTGGCAGTCCTCTCATGATGTTAACCTGACACTGCCTAAAGAATTCTGAAAAGACCGAAACAGGTGGAAATCTGAAGGTGCAAGGTCAGGACTATACGGCGGATGCATTAACACCTCCCAGCCAAACTCTCTTAATTTTTGCTGAGTGGCTAAAGATGTGTGAGGTTTAGCGTTATCATGATGAAAAACCACACCCCTTCTGTTGATTAATTCCGGCCGCTTTCTCTCAACTTCTTGCTTTAATCTCATCAGTTGTTCGCAGTAGAGTTCAGAATCGATGGTCCTGCCTGGTGGTAACAGCTCATAATGAATAATGCTCTTCCAATCCCACCACACACACAGCATCTCCTTGTTGCGAGTTAACCCGGGTTTCGCCACAGTCTGTGAAGCCTGACCGGCCTTTGACCACGACCGTTTTCGCACGTTCTTGTCATACGTGATCCACTTTTCATCACCAGTTATCAGCTTCTTCAAAAATGGTTCGGTTTCATTACGTCGTAATAAAGAATCACAAATGAGTACACGGTTCATTAGGTTTCTTTCAGTGAGCTCGTGAGGTACCCAAATGTCGAGTACCCTTTATATATATAATACTACTTTTTTAATAATAATACTTTTTTGTGTACCCAGTTTTTTTCAAATGCGCCAAAACTGTTTTGTGGTCAATTTCCAGTTCTTCAGCTACGTCGTAACTACTGATATGCCGATCTTGCTCCACTTTTTCAAAAATGGCATCCATTTTATCCGTAATAGAGCGACCAGAGCGACGTGCATCTTTGACATCAAAATTTCCGGATTGAAAACGCTTAAACCAAATTTGTGCTACCCTCACAGACACTACACTAGGTCCATAAACATCGCAAATTTTTTTCGCGGCTTGCGTTGCATTTTTACCTTTTTTGTAGTAAAATTTTAAAATGTATCCAATTTCTTCATTAGATTCACTCATCTTGACGGTACGAAAAACAAATGAAAATCACACATTTTCCTAATTTGAATTTGGAATTATGTTCTTTAAAATTTAAACTTTCAATGATACCAAAACCAGCCAGATACAAATAGTATAGCCAAAGAGATTTTATTACAAGTTCATACATACTATAATGCGAAAAGACTTTTTCCCCAACCTAATAGTTGTCGCACGGTTAAAACTTTACATGCCATGAAGCTCGTGTGTGGGAAATCTAAATAGGCGAAAGTGGCTACTTAAGGATAGCTCTCTGCGCACGTTCTAATGGCAGTAGGATTGATTTAGCAGCCGAAGTTATACAATAAGTGAGAATGGATTGGCACAAAGCTAAATAAACCTGTTTAATTAATTTGTAGTCTGATATAATATATCGTAAATTCTTAAAAATGTATATTAATTTACGCATTCGAGTGCATAATTAATCAATGTGTTTACGGAAATTCAGATTTGTGTCAATCGTTACACCATGATATTTCATATTATGATCGGTTTTTGCTAAAGTAGGACAATTACATGCATTGTCAGCATATGGGCCGCACTTATGCGCATAAATATTTATGCTAGTAGTTGGTTTGGTTAGTATTTCTAATAGTAAATAAAATGTGTTTGGTTTTCTCTGCATTTAGTGTTAGTAAATGTTCATGTAGCCAATTAGATACTATATTAAAACCATTCTAGGCTTGTTTATACACCTCATCTCGAGACTTGTCTGAAAACAATAGAGCTGTGTCATCTGCATATGACGTTCTTTCCCGAATGTTCCTATTTTGAGCACGCGCTGACGCGCCAAAAGATCCTTGTACTGTTCGACACACTCATTTATTATATCTATGGTTCGACACGTCACACGTGTCATTTGTGTGAACTGCTGTGTAAAAACTACCCGATATTATTACTTTCCTCTATGGTAAAAACATAAAATTACCTACCTTGAGAAAGTAGGTACAAACTCTATTCGATATAAGTCTGTGGAGAAACTGCATCGAAGCAGTTTTTCAATTAAGTCTCCACCTAGTATGATTTATAGTAACTAAATGTTTTAGTATAAGCCGATAGCAAGAGATGTCGCTTCATTAAAGTATTAAACCGATAATGAATGATAAATAATAAAGTTTGTTCGTTCCTCATTTTGTCGACTTTAACCTGAGGCACTAATTTGGAAGTTCGGTAGTTTAATGTTTTATCTTTATCGTAGACTTTAAAAATCAATAGGTACACTTTTCGTGGTGAGCAGAAATACCTTAGAAGTTAAGTCTGGGTAAGTAACACAACATAACATTCCGTGTATAGACTCTAGATATTTTTTGAACAATTCTCAAGCATTAATTTCCATTTAAAAATCTGGAATTTTATACACATATTTAATCAAGATGCATGCAGCTTAGCTATTCGTATGTTGATTGTTCTAGATTAGGTATCTATGAGCTTATTATAATTGTGTTGTATTTGATTTAAATAAAAACAAAAAGTGTTATGAAATTGCATAGGTACTTAATTATTATTTTTGTTTTGTAATTATACATTCTACTTAGCTGTTGCCTGCGACTTTGTCTGCGTGTATTTAGTATTTCATTTTATAATAGGTACAAATATACAGTAGGTACCTACCTATTGTGAAACAGTTCAAAGACATTCGCTTCTCCGATGCACCGACAGAACGCTTCACTTGTTGTTGTGTTTCGCCTATAGAACTTTTCATCGGCGAGCGATTTGCCGAGACAACTGTTCGATGAATGTTGAAACGCTCCCCTGTTAACAGATTTAATAGTATTGGTTAGTGTTCGAATTTTTAGTTACTTACTCGTGTAAATCTTAGGTAATGAATATTCAAATGAATACCTAATTTTAACAATTAATAAATTCTAAATACCTACCTAAGTATTAAACAATCTAACATCTGAGCTAACACTAAAAAAAATGTATATACCTACTAATAGGGTAACTGGTAATTACCGACCGATACATAAACACATGATTGTACTCATGATAACAAACAACTTTTATTATGGTGCCAAACCTGAAATCGCGTCTGTAATGGCGATGTAGGTATGTCGAGATACAGGTTTACACCTAGTTCGGCTGCAATGCTTCCATGCTATATTGTTTATAATAGCCTACTAGTTATCTAAGAATATTTGTTTGTAACAAAACTTATTACTCTCAATAAATTATTATTTTCCCATAATTCTTTTAAACTTTTAACAAGACTGCAGGCCCTGGGCTCTAGAGAGAGGAACCTCCTCACTATGCGTGCCGTGTCCAGGAGTACTGCTCTCTGAATCTAGCCCTTGACCCAGCCGCGCAATAAGAGCCTCCTGAGGTGTTGGTCGAGGCTCTCCGCTATTAGGCCATTAACCGTAACGATTATCGGTACAATGATTGCAGAGTCTTATTATTATTATTTTTTGACATTTCTCGGGACCCTGGGGTCCCGGACCTTTGGAGGCGTACGAGGGGCCGAAGCCAACTCACAGAGGCCCCTTAGACAATTTTAAATAATGAGGAGGCATCAACCGACGATTATCCCTGTATGCACTATGCAAGTGCACCCAAGGACCACCCCCGGTTGGTGCAGGACTATTGCAGGACATAGAAACAAAACATATTGGGCTATGGGTTTGGGTGGCTCTAGTGGATTGGTTTCCCAGAACTATGGAAGGACTATGTCCCCTGCCTGATCAATGTTATATGTAATACATGGATAAAATGGCAGGGGGTGACTTGCACACTCAATAATGGGCGCCCGCAAACGGTCGCTAGCACATAGTGACGTAGCGACAAGGGGACAGCACTTCCTGAGGTGCTTGAGGAGTGGTGAGGTATACCACGGCTAACAGGACTATCCCGGAAGTATGGTCAAGATCCCTACCAGCTTACCAGCTTACTGGAATACTTCCTTCCTCCGAGCACGTTTGCTCTTGCGAATCTCCACTCAAGCCAGCCAATAAAAGCAAGTCAGGGGTGAAAAACAACAATTCTCCCGGGAGATAGGGGTTCGTGGGGTCGCTACTGCCCAACAGCTCGCCACATGCTGCCCTGCGGGTTTCTATTATTGTTCAGAAGTTCAGGGAGATTAATCAATAAAAGCGTGGACTGTATACTATTTAAAACTATATTGAGAAATGGCAAAGAATAGGTAGCGGTACAGTGATGGTGCCGCAAAGGGACTCAAGTGTTGTTTCAGCCGTGCGATCGTGAAGTGGGCCCCACCGCCGCCGCTCGCCGCCGCGCAGGTCGTCTGCCCCGCGCCCGCGCCTCAGCCTCCGGTGACGTCTGTCCACATGATCACGCGATGGATGCGTGAACAATTATTATTATTATAAGCAATTTCAATTAAGTTCAATTATTGAGAACTGTGAAAGTAACTTTGTAAATCCATACAATTTAATGAGATTTATATAGGGCTAGTTTCTGCCCGCGACATTGTCCGCGTGAAATTTCTTGTTCCCCTGACCCACCC
The DNA here is from genome assembly GCA_948252095.1 of Dicycla oo. NCBI lineage: Eukaryota > Metazoa > Arthropoda > Insecta > Lepidoptera > Noctuidae > Dicycla > Dicycla oo. The sequence continues at coordinate 24,488,344 of OX411712.1, read as the reverse complement.
TGTCGCATCGCATCGCCTGCCCGCGCTATTACTTCGTTTTCGCCTAGCGTTCGTTCTGACTTTTTTTCTTTTTGATCGGCACCTAAGGACCCTTGCGTGATGTTAAATATGGCTATATCCTTTCTTAAGAATAAGGCTATCAAAAGCAAAAAGAACTTTTCAAATCCAACGGGCAGTTCCAGAGATTAGCGCGTTCAAACATACAAAAAACATAAAAAAAAAAAAAAACAATTTCAGCTTTATTATTAGTATAGAGTTAGATAAATAAATATTCAGGCCAATTTTTAAGTACAGAAAATAAGATATACAGGAATAAGATAAACTTTCAAGGAATAAGATTTTTCATACAATCTTTCTTCCCCTATTTTAGCCCTTAGGGGTAGAATTTCGAAGAAACCTTTTTTAGTGGATACTTACTCTTGCGAGAAGTACAGACGTGCACACAATAACTTGCACATGGTGTTCATTGATCTGGAAAAAGCGTATGATAGGGTACCTCGGGATGTCTTGTGGTGGGCCTTGAAAGAGAAAGGTTTGCCCGGGAAGTATGTAGAGTTAATTCGTGCTGTGTACAGTCAATCTTGTACCTACGTCCGGTCGGCTGCTGGCTACACCGACGAGTTCAGTGTGGCGGTAGGCTTGCACCAGGGGTCGGCTTTAAGTCCTTACATCTTCCTGTTGATTATGGACGCTCTGACAGCGGACATACAGGAAGAGGCACCCTGGTGCATGCTATTTGCCGACGACATCGTTCTTGTCGGTGAAGATGGACCTGAGATCCAGAGCAGATTGGAGAAATAGCAACGGAAACTGGAGAATGTCGGCTTGAAAATCAGCAGAACCAAGACCGAGTATATGTTCTACGATTTCGGCGGTCTCTCCAGTGCTGGAGCCATAGCGCTTGATGGCGCGCTTCTCCCGGTCTGCTCCGACTTCCGGTATCTTGGTTCACTTGTGCAAAGCGATGGCGAAGTAGACCGGACTGTTAAGCACAGAATTAACACTGGATGGATGAAATGGCGGCAGGTCACGGGAACAATCTGCGACTCCCGTATTCCCCTTAAACTCAAGGGGAAGATTTATAAAACAATGGTTAGACCTGCTGTCTAGTATGGATCAGAATGTTGGGCCATAAGAAGAATGAATGAAAGGCAATTGCATGCAGCCGAGATGAGAATGCTAAGAGGGATGTGTGGTATTACGCGAATGGATAGAATAAGAAATGGCTATGTAAGAGGAAGTCTGAAAGTGACACCGGTGACTGAAAAGTTGTGTGGAAATCGGTTGTCATGGTATGGGCATGTGATGCGGAGGAATGAGGAAAATGTCGTCAGGAAAGTGTTGAGTATGAACGTAGAGGGCTATACGAGTAAGGGAAGACCAAAGAAACGATGGATGGACTGTGTGAAAGATGATATGGCCTGAAAGGGAGTGACTACCGAGATGACGACTAATAGAGAAGTATGGAAGAAAAAGACATGTTGCGCCGACCCCAAATAAATTGGGACAAGGGCAGGAGAATGATGACTTACTCTTCATAACTAACACACTTTCCAAATTTCATGTCTCTAGGACCAACAGCGGTTTACTGTTTTGAGCTGTGTTCACCAACATGCAATCTGCCGGTTAGATATTTAAACCAAGATTTAAACAGTTCGTTTATGTCTTCCTTCCAAATTTGACATAAAACAACTGTTTAAAAGATAGACATACGAGTATGCTATCGCGGGCTGTTTTTAGAACTTTTTAAGAGGAACAATTCCGTCATACATGATTGTTGCGTAACTTTAACCGTTTACGCAGCGCACGCAACGGAAGCTCTGGAAAGGAATAAATTTTCCCCGTTTTTGCAGCATTTTTCATTGATGCTCCGCTCCTATTATTGGTCGTAGCGTGATGTTATATTCTAAAAGTAAACATGCAACCCTACCTATTCATTCGGACAATCCGATCAGTCCGCAAAGGTAACTCGCGAAATTCAAACTTTTTTACTTTTTCCAATTTCCAGGTCATGGTCAGTGTCAGCTATCTAACACACACACACACACATATTTGTTATAGTCGCGGATCATATTTTGATCAAGATGCAACCTGATACTGACCTGCAAATTGCAAAAAAAACTAAGAAAATTAGAACTTCGCGGGCTACTTTTGCGGATCCATCTTAAGGGTCAACTCGACCTCGTCCTCGACTTATGTTCCCTTGAGAAAGTTGTGCAGTATCATTGACTTGCTACACTGTCAAAGTTTAGCTTTATTTATCTATTATTTATGTGAGGAGTCGGGATCGGGATTATTTGACTTAAATTATGCCATGAGACATATCCACAAGTTCCTCAACCATTCCAGACAGCTCTGATAATTGCTCGTGCAAATTTTCAAGTTTATTAATCAAAGGAATAAGATTTTTCACAATTATAAACTGTATCCGTTCTTTTCACCCCCACTGGTGTGGAATTTTTATAACTCATTGGGAAGTTTCCATAACTTTACTCAAAGATTATTTATACCATTTTTTGAGTTAGTAAGGCCACGCAGTAAAATCCTCCCCTTAAAAAATTGAATTACCGCTTCAGGGATCGACTTTCCTTCGGGATCAACATTCGCTGTCAAAAGTATAAATAATGAGTTTCGAACTATGCGGTACCGCGCTTTAAATTTCTTCCATACAAACTTTAACATCCCTAAACCTTCTTTGAGGTGTAGTTGAATCCCGCTGACTTACTGACTATACTGTTATTAATTTTGTGTTCTATTTCTACACGGGCGAGAGAGTCGTAGAGATCATTTTTCAGATTATCGCTGCGATGATATACTTATTGCCGTGTGGAGATTAATAATTCTAAGATTGAATTTGATGGCACTGCGAGACTTTGCCACAGTTCTCTTGCCCGTGGATTGCTATTATGGAGATGGCGCCTAACTGTCTTGCGTGGCTTCTGCACACAATGGACATTGTCATCCACACTACTATAACAAATAATAATAGGTCAATCTGCCTAGCCTTTTCCCAACTATGTTGGCGTCGGCTTCCAGTCTAACCGGATGCAGCTGAATACCAGTATTTTACATGGAGCGACTGCCTATCTGACCTCCACAACCCAGTTACTGGGTAATATGATACCCCTTGGTAAGACTGGTTGTCAGACTCGGGCTTCTGACTACCCGTAACGACTGTCAAAGAACCTCGAATGACAGCCGGGACCAACGGCTTAACGTGCTTTCCGAGGCACGGAGGAGTCTCGGTATGAAAAGATGGTCACCCATCCACAGACCAACCCCGGCAAGCGTAGCTTAACCTGATGGATCGACCCGTGCGGCTGTTATTACTTAGCCACGAGCTTAGCCAAATAATAATAGGTACTTAAATATATAAAAAATAATAGGTAAATAAAAAAAATCACAGATGTGCTCTACACGACCTTCGGGTACATTGAAAATGCGCTTAGGAAGGCTTTTCATTTTGTACGATGACTACCTATTCTAATAGATTTAGTATCGTCTTTGAAGTAGGTAAGCTTAAATGCACGAAGTAAAAAAATCCGTAAGGTAAAAATTACGCCATCCAATTTTAAACGTTAATGAAATATTGTTAAAGTTAAATATTTGAAAGAAAATCATTTTTTGTTTAACAGCGACACAAATTAGTTGTAAACATAGAAATAATAATTTGAGTCTCAAATATAAAGTTCTAATTAGTAATTTGAAGTATTTTCAAAGTATCTCAAAACAAAATTCATTAAAAAAAATTAAATTAACACAATTTTAAAATTAAATTAAAATACGTATTTATAAATATATTTCACGATCAAACTCCTAAACACTCCCATAACAACGACGCGCATCTAAGGAGCGTGCTCCCTGAAATTATGCCACACAAAGGGCACCCTCCTGCCTAGACTACTAGTGATACAGAAGTCCGGTTTTTTTTAAATGTAGCCTAACTCAATACCCCGAGGGCTTTTTTTCATTTTTTCGATATCGCATTTAGTTTTTGAGATATACAGTGTTATTGGTAAAACACCAACAACCTCTTAAGGGGTCATTGTACTCATCATTATAAACAACTTTTACTATGGGACCAAACCTGAAATCGCGAAAAAAAAATCAGCTGTTCAGAACATTTTGACGAATGATGCGAACATAAATTAGTGTCCGACCGAAAGTTCGGTTTCGGTTTCGGCCAAAAATCAAGTTTCGGCGGCAGTTTCGGTTTCGGTTAAAATTGGCCGAAAATTTTGCCGAAACCGAAACTGATTTCGGAAGTTGTCGTGCACGCTCGCCTAACTTCGCTTCTCGCGGCAAAGCTTTGGCGGGACGCTGGCGGCCCTGTTCGGGAATTGTCGTGTGTCGTGAGTGTAATAGTAATTTTAGTAATTATTTTTATATAAGAGGTACCTAAAAGAGATTGATGATTCTTCTAAGTACAAATACAAACCAAAGTATTAATTAATAAGATTTCAAAATACCAATACTTAGTATTTAATGAAACAGTAACAATAAATTAGTGATTTGATTATTGATAACTGATAAACATTTTGCTATGAGAACTTAATTTGAAAAAATAATAAAAATTATATTTAATAATAATAATAATAATAAGATAAAGTTAATAAAGTCACATACCTTATAGATATTGCAGTCCCTAATACCCATAATTTACAAAAAACAATAGGTGAGAAAATCAGTAAATACGCTGAACTGAAGGAAGAAGTTACCAGAATTTGGAGACAGGAAAAAGTGTACATAGTACCCATTGTTGTCTCCACGACGGGTGTTATACCCTATCACCTCCACCATAGCCTTAAACTAATAGACCTGAAAGACGCGATTTACATTACACTTCAAAAAGCCGCAATCTTAAACACCTGCAGAATAGTGAGAAAGTTTATGCAATTGAAGAAAACGAAACCTCTCCTCATTCTTTATAATAAAATTCACCACACACGCTACATCGACTTGGCTTGGGCCCGTTAATGTAGCTTAAACTAGCCAAAGAGCTAAGAAACAAAACTTGTTTACCAAAATAATAATAATAACCCCACCGCTGTATCTCTACGTTGACGTCGTGGTGGGGCTTGCGTGCTCCAAACTTTAGGTCTGTGCCGGTAGAGTTTGCCGGAACGGGTCTAGGGTGAGGAGCCAGACCAAGAGAGATACAAAAACCCGCAGGGCAGCATGTGGCGAGCTGATGGGCAGTAGCGCATCAGCTGGGCAGACCCCATGGACCCTATCTCCCGGGAGAAATCTTGTCCTCATCTCTGGCTTGCCTTTATTGGCCGGCTGGAGTGAACACTGACGAGGAACAGAGCTCCCACCTCTTTCTTGCCTTTATTGACCGGCTTGAGTGGAGATTCGCAAGAGCAAACGTGCTCGGAGGAAGGAAGTATTCCAGTAAGGTGCTGGTAGGGATCTTGACCGTACTTCCGGGATTGTCCTGATAGCCGTGGAATACCTCTCCACTCCTCAAGCACCTCAGGAAGTGTTGCCCCCTTGTCGCTACGTCACTATGTGCTAGCGGCCCATTATTGAGTGTGCAAGTCACCGCCTGCCATTTTATCCGTGTATAATATATAACATTGGGCAGGCAGGGGACATAGTTCTTCCATAGTTCAAGTTACCCAATCCACTTTAGCCACCCAAACCCATAGCCCAATATGTTTTGTTTCCACGTACAACAATAGTCCTGTACCAACCGGGGGTTGTCCTTGGGTGCACTTGCATAGTGCATACAGGGATAATCGTCGGTTGGTGCTTCCTCATCATTTAAAATTATCTAAGGGGCCTCTGCGAGTTGGCTTCGGCTCCTCGTACGCCTTCCAAAGGTTCGGGACCCCAGGGTCCCGAGAAATATAAAAAAACACAAATAATAATAATAAATAAATCATTTATTTTGGACCAACCATTATAAACCTGCCAAACTGCATGACAGTTTGTCGGCAGGAATAGCGCTCGTCTTAAAACATTTGGTACTTAACAAACTAAATCAAAAATATATGTAGGTATATAGGTACAGGTATTAAATAAATGATTACTTACAACAAAATTAATATACTGTGTTTCCATTTCATGTCCTAATGAATGCAGAGTAATGGGTGAAATGCACCAAATTTCAGTATTTTAAGGAATTTTATACTTGACCACGTGAGTTTCGGTTTCGGTTTCGGCCAAAACTGAAGCCACGGCCGAATATTCGGTTTCGGTTTCGGCCGGAAAACCAGTTTCGGTCGGACTCTAACATAAATGTACAGCTGCTTTTTTCTTTCGCGATTTCAGATTTGGTCCCATAGTAAAAGTTGTTCATAATGATGAGTACCACAGAACAGATGAATTTATCTGTTCTGTGATGAGTACAATGACCCCTTAAGAGGTTGTTGGTGTTTTACCAATAACCCTGTACTTGATTGTCGTTGATTTTATGACAAAAGACCCTAAAAAATTGTATCGAATTTTTCACATTTTTGCGATTTTAAAGAAGTCTTTTAATTTTTAATGACTTTAATTATTTTTTTTTACCGTATTGTTGATAAGCGACTTTTGAGACCCCAACCATTTATGTAGCCCTAAAACTCACGACACCAAGGTGATGTCACACAGCGAAAATGGGGGCTATTCTGAAGCGTTGAAACGCATGCGTTTTGTTTACCGCAAGTAGGCCGCTGCAAAATTTGCGGTGAGTCCACCGCACTTATTTTGTATCTATGAAGTCCCGCGCACTGGGGTGAAAAAAAACCACCGAACGCCGCGGCCGCCGAGAGCCCCGAGACACCGACCCAGTGTTGCCAATCGTAGTTATACCTTTTTGGAGCCGATACGAAGTACGAATATGCATTCCAAATCGTGCGCAAAATATACGATCTCTCCAAATCATTCAATCTTCACAACAAAAGAAAGATTTTCAATGTTAAAAGTCTGTAAGTAATGTTTGGATGTCCAGCTGAAAGAATTCGGATGGGCACACCGCAATTTTAAACTGGAATAGGACTTGGATACTTTTATTCCGGTATTAAGTTCCCGTGGGATGATTTTCGTAATTCACGCGGATGAAGCCGCTGGCAAAACTAATAGGTATTTTATTTTAAAGTCCAAGTATAGTATTCCATAATTACAATAGGTAGGTACTCAATTCAATTCAAATATATTTATTGCAATCCATAATGTATAAAGGTCGTGAGCAGGTGCTATTTTAGAAACAATTATGGAACCTAAGTACCTATTGGATTGGCACAAAAGTAATGAGACACTACAAAACTATACTTTTCCTTTTTCAAGTTAATTGTTTTCGATATTATTCTAGAATGTTGTAGGATATTCTAGGTACTTGTAATGTGGAGGTATATAAAGCCGCCCTCGCGATCGGTTTAGTCAATTGACCGGTTAAGTAGTCACGGCCTCTCTAGGCCAACTACGACATGCCATATACAAAAAAAAAAAAAAAATCAGTACCTATAGTCAGTTTGAAGAAAAATGGACGAGCGACAAGTTCGAACACTATATATACAGGGTTATTTGTAAAACACTAGCAACCTCTTAAGGGGTCATTGTACTCATCATTATGAACAACTTTTACTATCAGACCAAACCTGAAATCGCGAAAAAGAAATCAGCTGTTCAGTATATTTTGACGAATTATGCGAACATAAATGTACTGAACAGCTGATTTTTTTTTCGCGATTTCAGGTTTGGTCCCATAGTAAAAGTTGTTCATAATGATGAGTACAATGACCCCTTAAGAGCTTGCTGGTGTTTTACAAATAACCCTGTATACGAGTACTTGTTAGGCCACAGTACGCGGGCTGCGGCTGACAATATCAACACTGCATTGGGCGCTGGAAGGACAAGCCATGCGACGGTGTCCCGATGGTTTGACCGTTTTAAATCAGGAGACAGAAGCCTTGAAAGTCAGCCACGCTCTGGACGACCAACCGCAGTGAATGATGACGATTTATACCGCGAACTGCAGTCGAATCCGGATGCTACCACTCGTGAATTAGCGGAATCACTTAACTGCAGTCACCACTCCTTGGAAAACCATCTGCAGAGCTTGGGTACCGAAAAGTTTTGGCTCGGTGGGTACCGCACATCCTTACAGACGCCAGTCGTGCAGTCCGTGTCGCTATCTGTCAATCACTTTTGTTGCGACCCCGACGTAAAGTTTTTGTCTGATCTGGTTAGTGTAGATGAATCATGGATTCATTACGAGAGCGATACACGTCGTACTTTTTGGCTGCCTCCAGAAGAAACCACCAACTCAACCGAAGCTGAGTCAAAAGAACCGCTTAAAAGTTCTTCTTTGCTGTTTCTGGGACGCGCAAGGCATGCTGTTTATGAACTATTACACAATGCAACTATAAACGCTGACAAATATTCAACCCGGCTCACCAAACTATCTGCTGCTATCAAGAAAAAACGACGAAGACGAGTCAATGTAGTTTTACAATACGATAACGCTCGACCTTATGTCGCATCTGCCGTTCGCCAATAGTTGGATAACTTGGGCTGGGGACCGATACCCCACCCACCTTATTCCCCAGACCTCACCCCATCAGACTATCATTTGCTTAGAGCCCTCAAACAACATTTGCAGGGTAAAACATTTTTTATGATTTCTCTGATGTAGAGGCGGAGTTGAAAAACTTTTTCGAGGTACTGCCATCAGAGTTCTGGGCGAAAGGCATCCAAACTTTGCCGGATCGTTGGCAAGAAGTCTAGATGCTAATGGTGATTACATCATTGACTAAGCTTTTTCTGTTGTAATAATAACAAAAAAAAAACGTAAACCAAGTGTCTCATTACTTTTGTGCCAACCTGATACTTAATTGGTGTTTAAATAAAAATATTTTCGACATTTCTTTTTTCTGTAAGTAATATTTATATTGTATTGTTCCAGTATAAGCATTTTTATAAATGGCACTTAAAGGCGTAAAAGTCGTAGAAATGATGGGGTTAGCTCCAGGCCCATTATGTGGGACCTTATTAACGGACTTCGGAGCGAGTGTCACTGTCGTTCAAAAGGTTAGTAAGTTGATACTATCTTCAGAAACAGTATTTTATCTGTAGGTAGGTATCTAAATTGGAAGCTGTTATAGGTACCTACTTATCTAAACTTTTGCGAAAATGATTCCTGGTAAGTGGTACTCGTAGTACCTATGTGGTAATAAATGATTTGCCTATAAATATTTTCTTTAAAATCATGGTCATGCATGACTCCTTAGATCATTTTACTCAACCTACAGTACCTACTTCTCATAGTTTCGGAACGAAGACCCATCTCAAAAATCCTGTTTATCTGTAAGGCTAATAACGTCAAGAATGCAGGTATCTTTGCAAGCCTACTACAGAAATGATCATAACTTCACATACCTATTATAATTAAAATATTTACTTTACAGATGAATCCTAGTCCGTTCGACGTAATGTCTAACGGGAAAAGAATGATATCAGTGGATTTAAAAACCGAGGACGGAGTCAACGTGGTAAAAAAGCTTTGTGCCGATTCGGATGTTCTTTTGGATACTTTTCGACCAGGCGTTATGGAAAATCTGGGCCTAGGACCTGAACATCTAATGATAGGAAACTCTCGCCTCATCTATGCAAGATTAACTGGATACGGCCAAAATGGATTGTACAAAAACAAAGCTGGACACGATATAAACTATGTTGCCATGTCTGGTATACTTTCATTACTTAGCAAAAATAAACAACCACCAACACCACCTCTTAATATTTTGAGCGATTTTGCTGGAGGTGGAGTACTATGTGCTTTAGGTATATTACTAGCCTTATTTGAAAGAACCAAATCAGGTAAAGGGCAAATTATAGATACAAGTATGACGGCAGGAGCTGCTTACATCAGTAAGTGGTTATTTAAATCAAGAAAATTACCAATCTGGTCAGGCGAGCCCGGAACAAATCCTTTAGATGGGGGATTTGCATGTTATCAAACATACAAAACTAAAGATGGTAACTTTATGGCGGTCGGAGCTCTGGAACCACAATTTTATTCAAATTTTTTGAAAGGGTTACAGCTTCCTGAAGATGAATATGTTCAAGTAGGTAATAATGAACATTGTAAGAAAAAATTTGAAGAAGTTTTTTTAAAGAAAACCCAAGATGAATGGTGTCACATATTTGAAAACCTTGATGCATGTGTCACTCCCGTGTTAAATATCGACGCAGTTGATAAACATAAATTTCGCGTATCTGATTCGGCTTTTCATAGAGACATAAATAATATGGTGGTACCTGAACCGGCTCCGAAAATGTCCCGCACTCCAGGAATATCCAGTAGTCATGAGCCTTTACCAGTGCCAGGACAGCATACAATAGAAATATTATATGAATTGGGATACAGCAAGATTGAAATTGAAGAACTTATTAAAAATGAGCATGTATATGGAATTATGAAGTCAAATTTGTAGCAACTTTTAAATCAAATAAAGAGAAAGTCAAATTTGTAGCAACTTTTTAATTAAGTAGAGGGAAAACAGCTTTCAGTTCCTTTCTTACTTGTATAAATTCATCCTGTTTTGAGGATAATACATCTGTATTTAAGAATACTGGATGTACATAGATTAAGTTCAAAACTTTTAATATATTTTTTAAATCAAACTTGATCATACTTATTCCAAGAGAGTGTTGGTTACAAAGTACTGGTTTATTCCCCTGTAACTGTGATAGCCTTTTCTTGGCAATATAACACAAAAATGTCACAAATGACTCAAAATCCATGCCAAAGTGGGATTTTAGTATCAGCTGACATTCAGCAGGAAATTCAGGTGTATTTTTGCACTCTTCTATTTGATGTTCTACTATTAACAACGATTTTTCCAATGCCTTCCATACTATCTCTATATTACAAGCATTTATCCAATTATGATTAACTGAAATTGTTTGAGCCTCATTCATTACTTGGTGATGCCAACCAGATGGGACAAATAGAGCATCTCCTGCTTCTTGTGTGATCTCGCAGTACTTGATATTTTGATACTTTTCTGGTTCAAATACTAAAGGGAGATTACCAAATCGATCTTTTAATTTGTCCTCTTCTCCAGGAGGAAACAAAACCCATTTTTTTTTTCCAACAACATTAACTGACCAACTATAAGAACAGTACACATCTTCATGCAAAGGAGTCCTGCAACAATTCATAAATATATTAATAATAATATTATGCATTATATAATAATAATAAAACACCACATTTATAAACATAGAAAAGATTGATGAAACTAGTGTAAAAAACCCAATTATTCCATAGGTTCTGTTCAATGACAAAAGTTTTACACTTAAAATTCCTCTATACAACTAGCTCAGCAGTCACTCCCATGTAGAATGCTGGCACTTCTGCTGCATTCAGTTAGACTGGAAACTGATCCCAACATACTTGGCATTGGCAAAAGGCTAGGCAGATTATATTAACGTCTACCTATCCATACCTACCACATTTTGTTTGGAGTAATTTGGCACTATTATTATTCAGAAAGTTTAGCTTAGTCTGTCTACTCAATACAGGGTCTGATTAGAATTAGCATGGTTTAGCTGTTGTTTTGCCAGAAAAACTCGCTATAATGTTTATTGAAAGACTGCAATATTGTGAGTTGGCGAGCCAGGCTTGGGGCTTATCAGAGCACAGTGTTTAACACATTCACTGCTACAAAAAACCCACAAAAAACCCACAGGTGCGGCGCGCCGCATTCGAAGGAAGTACATAAATTGTATGGACACGCATATGCGACGGTAGCACTTGGTGAAGGTTCGAAAATCGCACATACGTGTCGGCCGCACAGAACGTGTTAACAATGTGGAGCATCACACAAATTAGGTATTAAGAATAGAACAATAATTGTTTGGCTCACTCGTAAGTTCTAAATGTAATTTCCATGTAAATTAAAGCAATATTAAGTATATTATAATTTCTTACCATGATCCTTTAGGACCAATGTACACAAACATAAAATCGTCTTCTTCGTTATCTATTGCAAATTCATTAAGCCAGTCCAATATAAAATACTGTGGGACTTCATAAAATTTGTCACCAGGTCTACTTCTTCTTAGATGCCAGTCTTTTAAATATAATATTCTGCAATCTGTTGTACTTTGCAAATACTCTATGTACTGATGTACCTTCATATCAGATTTGCATTGAGAATTAAACTGTATGTTTTTACAATCGGCAACAGGAGCAATAAGATCACCATATTCTTCAATTAAATTATCATAATTGATTTGGTCACCTTTTACCCACTGACTGGCACATTTCCAGTTGTCCGTTACGTTTTTAATCAGACAAGGTAAATTTTTTAACATATAATTATTAAAAAAGTCTATGAAATCCAAGCTACATTGCTGAAAATTCGCACCATCAATACTCCAGTCACTATAATCATACTCTGGAATTTCAGTATCTAATGGACACTGAATTTCAATTTTACTCTGCGTCATTACTGTTTTGCTTTAAGTTGTAATGATGGTAATAGCTTTCATTGTTTCTTGTACAACTTAAGTAAAACGATGTTCTTTCTGTTTTTTAATATCAGTTCTAGCTTCTCTTGAAAATTTTTGTTTGTACATAATAATATTATGCATTGTTAGGTTTGAGATTTTGATTTCAACAAACGGTATTTAACAGTAACCTCTGCAGCAGTCGACTACTTTACTTTGCAACAAAATTAGTCGGTCATATAATAATGGACAGAATTTATGAAAAATCAGATGTTCGGAATATTTCCACAGAGTATATTTTTATATTCCGTATTTCGGACTTTGACAGTTTGACTTTGACTGCCTCCACTTCACCCATAGATATTCTTTGGTCTTTGCCTCCACCAGAGCTGTGCCCTAATCCGTAGACCGTAGACAGAGAATAACGGCCTAATCGTAGTACTTCGTAGTAATGTAGTAATAGTGTTCTCTGTGGTTCTGTGCCCTCTACTGCCTCACAGATTATTTTCTAAATATTAGTACCATACTGCGCCGCCGCACAGTGGTCCGGATATTCAAAAAAGTGGACATAGGATTGAAAATGCATATTTCACATAACAAAAAATGGTGTTGTATAGAAAATTTAACGCTGATTAATACTTATTACCACAATTTTCAAAAAAATTGCTCCTTCAGGTATAAAAAAAATGTTGAAGGAAAAAATCTATTTTATTTATTTTCTCCCTTCAGTATCAAAGTATAGCAAGCAAACCTTATATTCTGGTAAGTACCTGTTGTCCTTAACACGACGACATATAAATTACTTGCTTATCCCTGCGGCCTCGGCGCCTATGATGCTTCAAAGTTTGAAAATCAAATTTTTAATTTTCTTAATTATTGACGAGTTTTCCAACTAAGTTGGATTCAAAATATCATTTTTTAATAAAATAACAATAAAAACATACGCTTTTAGACAGGTATTTATTTATTTTATCTTATATTTTTAATAAAAAAGTAATAAAAATATTTATCTTTAGCTATGTAATCGATGACGCGTGCTGTTCTGTTGCTTGTAACTGACTCACACTACTCCTCTGGTAAAACAATCATTATGTTCAATCTGTTGAAGATGTAGTACTAGCTTTGTCCGTCACTACTTGCGAGGGTGTATTTATTATTAATATCTGCACATGAAAAAATTAAAGGTTGCCCTTAAGGAAATAACATATCTTATTATCCGTGCTGTGTGTGTATCATCTTATTATTGTGCTTCGTCATGGCTGCATTTGTTACGAACTTAGATATTTTTTTGTTCCTCCGTGTTGATTGAGACATGAAAAATTGGACACGACTCTATGAAGCTATTATTCTACGCATTGTTGTTGAAATATGCTCGGAAGATTTAGAAATAATCAAGACCTTTTTGAAAAATCACATCAGTAATCTCAATCGCAGATGGACAAGTGCTTCCAGAAATCAGAAAACTTTCATGAATAGACATGCCGAATGGTTACAAGCAAACATAAGTTGGCCAAATTGCGCTACTGTGAATTTATCTGATATTTTTCAAGCTCAAGATGAAGTTACCGAAAATACATTGTCAGATAATATTTCACTTGACATCGATACTATAGCAGTACATCATCATCAACATCAGCAGCAACAACATCAAGTACCAAAACAGTGGGTACATCTACAGAAGTTAAGATTAGAAAACCTTTCGTTGACCTCAGCAACAAACATAAGAAAAGACGTTCAGAGTCTCTTTTGGAGTATTCGCCAGAAGAGCTCACTTTTGCATTAGTCGCAAGACTTAGGATAGAAAAGAATAATGACTTAGCTAGATCACATAACGAAGAACCCTGATAGTGTTACAATTGTTCAAACCACATTGTTTAAGAAGGATAAGAAAAAAACTTTTGACGAAGATCAAGTTCTAGGACTTTATACATCGTTGAACCTGTCAAAGTGGAAATACTTGTGTTTAAGGAAAATGCTGTTAAATTATGAAGTTCCAGTGTTACCATCGTATCACAAACTTCTTGAAGCTAAAAAGAGATGCTATCCACATGATTTAGAAATTACTGAGAGAGGAGCCAGAGTGAAGCTTCAAGCCCTATTGGATCTGACTGTCCAGAAGATTCTTCAAGTTACTGGTACCCAGGTTGATTCGTCAATGCATGCGTCGAGCAATGGTCTCGAACCTACTGATTTTTCGGTAGGTTCGAGACCATTGCTCAGGACCCTCCGACCTCAGACACCTTTCTCTATTTAAGATTGTGCATTCTAATAACTTGTGCTTGTGCCTGTAATATGATGTTGAGATAAATTAAGATTTAAAGATAAAGATTAAAGATACCTAACTTAAAAGACACCTGCATGAGGAAGTCAATCAGCCCAGAAAATAAAGAAGAAAATACTCGGCGTGCGACTCCATCGCTGTCTAAGCGGTGACTGACAGCAGACTGATAGAAAGTAAACACACGTTCAGTTTTTCGTCAATCTGACCAGATTGACAAAATATTTAAATAACCATCAATCCGGATCGAAAATTCATCAATCTATGCGTACACGATCAGTTTCCCTTCATTCTGACCACAATCACGGATTGAACTGATGCCAAACTGAACGTGTAACCTCTGTCTTACAAACTTAAAAAAGAATGTTGTAATAATATCGATAGTTTGTTTTCTATTCGGAGATGAAACGACTACAACATACTAATCAGGTACAACCCTAGCGCCAATTTCAGTTCAGTTGTCATTTTGTGATGGCGGCGCTTGGGGAGTTACGCTACGGTTGTTAATCATACGCCGCGGTGTTTTCTTAGTTTTGATAATGAGATTTTTGTTTATTTTGAATTATTTTGTATAAGCGATTTTTAAAAATGTTTTATCATGTGCGCGGTTTAAGTCAACAGCATTTTTCTGTGTTTATTACTTGGTGGTATCAATACTGTGTTTCCAAATAAAAAGTATACTTACCTATTGGAACCTTATTGGCCTATAAATGCTTTTCTATTTCTTAGTTTAATTAATGTAGTAAGAAGAGGAAGAATATATTAATATACAATTGAGTTGAAGACAGTACATAGTCGTACAAATAAACAGCCAACATGAATGATGTTCGTGACAAAGTAGTCGCTGGAACCTCGACGTGGGAGAGTAATGCAACTCAGAGTGACTCCTCACCAGAACTCCAGTCGTCGCCGAGTGGAAGTGGTGAGACGCCCCAAACACCAGGAGCACCAGTGCCATTGGCCCCACACCTAGCTGCTGACTTGCATCCAGATCTATTACAACAAGGCTGGCGGAAGTACTGGTCCAAAAGAGAGAACAGACCATACTTTTGGAACAAGCTGTCAGGTGAATCAATGTGGGAATTACCAGCAGTTAAGAGAGATTTTGATCCTATAACTGACCCATTAGGTATTTGTCACACTGGGCCATCAAATGCGGGTAATATGACTCCTGGAGCAAACAAACGTCGTCCATCTGAAGATAATGGACCTCCACCAAAGAAATTTATTCTGGCTGGCCCATGGGACATAGAAGTTCCAACTAATGTTGTAATATATGAGAGGCCTCCTACTATTTGTCCACATCCTCATCCAGAAATAGAGGGATTTAGATTTACTTTGGCTAATAAATTAAGACAGTGCTACCAAGAGCTTTGTCACACAAGAGAAGGCATTGATGCTCCTAAAGACTCTTTTAATAGATGGTTGATGGAGAGAAAGGTAAATGATCAGGGTGGTTCAGACCCGCTGCTTCCTAGTCATTGTTTTCCAGAAATATCACATTCAATGTATGAGGAAATTATGAATGACATTCCTATTAAGCTGACACATCCAAAGTTTACGGGCGATGCAAGAAAACAGTTATCAAGATATGCGGAAGCAGCAAAGAAAATGATTGAATCAAGAAATGCATCACCAGAAAGTCGCAAGGTAGTAAAATGGAATGCTGAAGACACATTTCAATGGTTGAGGCGAACTGTAGGAGCTACATACGATGACTTCCAAGACAGACTGGCACATTTGAGAGTAAGTAATTATCCCGGTTTTAAAGGGTTATTCCCGAAATCCCCATTGACAATCCCCATCAATGGGGATTTGTGGAATAGCCCAATTTTTTGTTGACAAATCCCCATTTGTTCATAAATAAAATACAAACAACAATATAAGTACAATATAGTAAGACCTTACACCGGATAAGGGTAAAAGTAATTATTTTATCCGACTACAATGATAGGGGTGTCCATATAATAGCATTCTGCTCTGAATCTGCCTGTCATTAAATGTAAAAGTTAAAAATATTCTTATGAGATTTGGGCAGTACAGAAAAGTACATAAGGCTGCAGGCAGTATGAAAAAAGGTAGACAATTGGGACTGACAAAGGATAAACTAACCAAAAGGCAAATTGCACACAGTGCTGCTTTGCCCTTGCTAACTCCAGACAAAATTATTGAGGGTTGGTTTTATATTGCCTCTCAGAGCCCTGATGACAATGAAAGTAATGAGTTCAGAAATTACATGCACAAACAATGGTTACAAGAGGACTTTATTCAAATATGGTGTGCAATTGGTCAGAACCACGATAACAACCACCATACTAACTTAGTTGAAGCATTGAACAATAAAATCAAAAAACGCATGGTCAAAAAGAATCCCAATCTTAAGAAGTTATGAAGCTTCACACTTCGTTCGCTGAAGATGCATTGTGCTATGAAGTTCTTGCATTGTGGGTTTCTGCAGGTAGAGAAGGTATCGCAAAAAGATCAAACAAAAGTATTAATTGCGACAAATATTACATGAGGTCCAAATGGAGCTTATTAATGGCGAAATTACGATTGGGTACTGCATAAGTGAATCCATAATATTGACACATTACTAGCTATGTAATAGTTGTAGGTATTATGTCCCAACTTGCATTTAATAATATGTGCGTGGGTATGTTATGTTTTTACTGTTTTAATTTTGTATCAATAATTGTAAAAATCTGTGATTTTATTTATGACTGTAAAACTGTGATTTTATTAGTTAACTAGCTTCTGCCCGCGTGAAATTTCTTGCTCTCCCGACCCACTCCGTCGCATCGCATTGCCTGCCCACGCTATTACTTCGTTTTCGCTAAGCGTTCTTTCTGACTTTTTTTTTTATCGGCACCTGCGTGATGTTAAATATGGCCTTGTCTTAAGAATTGGGCTATCAAATGCAAAACGTTCAAACATATAAAAAAACAAATTGAGCTTTATTATTAGTATAGATTTAGATAAATAAATATTCAGGCCAGTTTTTAAGTTTATAAATGAAAGGAATAAGATTTTTCAAATAAACTGTGTCCTCTTCACCACGACAGGGCATGTTTTTAAAAAAGCGTTTGGTATGTTTCTATTGTACGACTTAAACATTACTTATACCCATTTTCGAGTTAATTTAAGCAAGCAGTAAAATCCACCCCTTAAACTTTATTTCCCTTTTCCACCACACCGTTTGAAAAACTTTTGAATTTTTTGAATAACCCTGAAACACATACTTTTTATTTATGGTTTTAAGTATTGTTGGTTTTGAACAAATGACGAAACAAACACAGGGGCAAAGTCTCTTTTAAAGTCCAGACATAATCTTCGTTAGACCATGCAGATTAGCGTCTGAAATGATCTTTTGAGAAAAGAATAACCCAGATTTTAATGGACCTGTCCAATCAGTGCAAGCATTTGTCGTATAGCTCAACTCGGCACCAAAGGAGCTCAACGACTCGAAGAACAATATCAATGAAAGGACATTTCGGTAGGCCACATGAAGTACTCAAAGGGCTGTACTATATTAGTACCGAGTTTCGAGTTAATCCGACAATGCGTTAAATTTTTTCCTAACTTTGACACCCCCTAAATTGTGAGGGGTCATTTAAAAAAAATTAGTATCAATCTTTATTATACAGGGTGTCCGGTAATGAATGGATAACCTTGAAATGTCTTATAGTATAACTTATGGCCGTTCAGAAAAAAAATTGAAACAAAATATATCATAAGTAGTACCTAAGTTATGATTTTTTTAAAAGAAAGGTCTAATTTTTTTTACCTTGTTTTACTTTTATGAACACTACGATCAGAAATGAATGGATTCCATCGGTTTGTTGTTATTTTATTATTATACACGAACTATGCTAATAGATAAACAGTCAATAGTATGACTAGCTATTGCACTTTTTTATTAAAAAATTAGCAAATTAATTAATTTTAGAAAAACTTTGCAAAATTTATTTTTTAAACTATGTTTAAACATCTTGGGTATAAAAAAAATGTATGAATACATGAGTGGCCAATAATTTTAAAATAATGTCACTTTCAAGTAGATTTTATAATGGTACAATTCATAAATGTATCTACAATAAATAGTGAATTATTGCCATTAATGTAGAAAAGGAGAAAATTTTACCAAATGTCAAAAGTAATGTAGGAACTTTTTTTAAATTAAATTGCTTCTGACCACTGAAGATTAATCAAAAATACATTTAAGGAATTTGTAGTGAATAAAAATTGCGTATTGAAACCAAATTGTCAGAAATTTACAAATACTCATAATGATTAAAATAGTTACTTTAAAAGCGTGAAATGGGTCGTGTGACCTTCATATTTGCTACCTGCGCGCACGCCGTGCTGTCATTCTTTTGTGTTATGTTAGACAAAGAGGGTCTGAATCGGCTAGGTGCGAGAGAGAGGAAATAAATGTAAAACATCAGGTAAGCACTCATACTTTTAGTGCGTTTCTCGACTTGCTCGACTTCGCATGTGTTTATTTAGTTTCCGTTTGCAATTATCGTGATTTACTTTGAATCAGTGTTAAAACGACCACGTGGCTATTTTATTGGACTATTCGTTTTGCTTACTGATTTGGACTTGTTTTGTTTGGTGATATTTGCGACGATTTGGTTTGTTTTTGGACTAAACTGGACTTTTGTGTTTTTGTGTATCAAAATGCCACGTCAGTATACGGCACAAGAATATGCAAATATGCATTACATTTATGGAGAATGCAGAGGTAACGCAAATGCAGCTGCAGCGCTCTATAGGGAGAGATACCCTAATGCGCGCCACCCAGACTACCGCGTATTTATTCGTGTCCACGGTTGTTACTCCGAAGGAAGATTGCCTGGTAGTGGTGTCGGTGGTACAAGCAGTGGAAGAATCGCTCGTCTTGATGTAGAAGAAGCCGTGCTTGAGGAAGTCGAAAACGATCCTTCTACCTCTACACGAACAATAGCTCGACGCACAGGTATCGGAAAATCGACCGTGCACGATATTTTGAAAAAAAATAAATTCCACCCTTACCACGTTACACGCGTGCAAACTCTCCAACCAAGAGATTATGCAGCTAGATTGCGTTTTTGCCGACAAATGCTGGCAAAAATCGAAGAAGACCCGCAATTTTTTAATAAAATTCTGTGGAGCGACGAGTCAACATTCAAAAGAGATGGATACATGAATCTTCATAATTTACACGGTTGGGAATTAGAAAATCCCCATCTTATGCGTGAAGATAGATCCCAATACCAATTTAAAATCAATTATTGGACTGGAATATTAAGTGGAATAATAATCGGGCCATTTGAATTACCGGGGAATTTAACAGGGCAAAGTTATTTGGAGTTTCTTCAAAATGATCTCCCCAATTTATTAGAAGAAGTGCCCGAGGAGCTGAGGGAGTCATATTGGTTGCAAAATGACGGCTGTCCTGCGCATTATGCTGTATCTGTTCGTGCATTTTTAAATAACACGTACCCAGATAGATGGATCGGGCGGCTAGGGCCAATTTTGTGGCCTCCACGTTCACCGGACCTAAATCCATTGGATTTTTTTTATTGGGGCTGCCTTAAAGAGGAAGTATACTGTAAGCCTATAAGGTCTTTAGAAGAATTAAGAAGACGAGTCAGAGCAGCCGCATCAAAAATTAGTGAACGACGGTACACAATACTGCTCCGTAGATCATTTATCCGTAGATGTAGGGCCTGCATAAGAGTGGGAGGCCGGCAGTTTGAACATTTATTATAAACGAATGATAATAAAGTGTTGTTTATGTTAAATGTTGT